>CATNUG010000002.1:0-600000 GCA_950371165.1 Lacanobia oleracea | reverse complement strand
TAGTAGTATCGCAGACCATTTGATGACAGAATCGTTCTATTTGTGGATCTTAATTGTCGCACGTGGCTTGCAGTTAATTAATCATTTTACTGCTCTCTGCAACCTTGTGCAGGATGTTTTGATGCGCACTCATAGTGATCGACGTGCGCACTTCATTCGGACGTCGTAACACATGCTTGGTTCCCCGAAGGAATGTTTGGAGGTATGCGGAACAAAGAGTAAAGTCCCGCAAACCTGCATCGAATAGGGAGGATCCTCCGACCGGACGGTTGTTGTGTCCGGTGTGGGCTACTGCCCGATAGTTGATATTCGGGCTGATATGTTCAAATCGCACGGTAAACTCTGTTTGCGCGATGCAGTAGTTCGCTGCTAGTTGGATAGATGGCGTCGCGGTTCTTTTTGTTGCGATGTTGATTTGTTCCGTTATGTTGCCGCTACAGATGTACAGAGATGTCTTACTCGACACCCACACTGCACCAGTAATCGTGACTCCCATAACTGCCTGCCAGCCTTTTCACAACTATGCTGGGGTCGGTTTCCAATTTAACCGGAAGCAGCTGAACTGAAGCTGAACTGTCGCAAGCGACACTGCTGTGGAGCATATTGGCATATGCTCCGTAGCAGTGTCGCTTGAGACAAGTATACTCACGAGGCAGTCCTGTCGTCAAGCTCACCAAAAACGCTGACCTATTTAGCGTCAGTCCTCAGTCCTGACCGCACGCTGCAGTAACGCCCGCAGCCCGCAGGCAGGAAGTTATTCCCTACCGCTGTGAGTGGACGCACTCGGCCGCTATTTGTGGCTCAGCGGCGTTTCCTTCGCCTGCTGCGGGGCGACACGGCGACACGGCGACACGGCGACACGGCCCAATTACTGAACGACTAATTAATGGACTATTTTTGGATGAAGATTTTTTAAGTTTGTCCCCGCGCGACCCGCGTTTTGTCGAAGTTCGAGCGCGGCATAACAGTCGTGAAGAGAAATCCCTGACTTTGGTTAGCATTTTAAAGTATGAAAAATGTTTATTTTATACTCGCATAAGACAAACAAAAAAGTAAAACTAACTGGAAGACTAACAGCAGTGAGAACGTAGTAAATTAAACACTACTTAAGTTAGTAGGTACACAGAATTTATTGGGATGATTCATGAATAAAAAAAAAATATAATTCTATTAAATCTGTCAGTTAGATTTATCAAATCAATCAAAATTGACGAAAATAAAACGTATTCAAGAAATATCAGGAGTGCGGGGGCTTGTGACGTCACTAGTTTGTAAAAAGTGTACTTTTAAGAAAAAAAAAATTATATTAGGGTTCATATTCAAAGTATGCAAGCGATTTAAACGAATGTTTACATTGAAGTTTTACTAAAAAAGTTAATGATATAATTAACGTCAGCCATGCCTAGGAAAAGGTGGCGAGACGACCTAAACACCTACTGCCACGGTTGGTCGAGCAAGCTCGGGACAAAAATATCTGGAAGGACTTCGGAAAGGCCCAGCTGTGGGGCAGTATAATGCTGGTAAAAAATGCCTACTCCGTGCTGTGTAGTTCCATCTCTCTCTTGTATCAGACTCATGACGGAATTGGTACGTCTTAGTAGGGCCGCAGGCCCAAGGAGGAGCTCGTGGCTAGAAAATAACAGCCGCACATTTTTTAAAATCGGATCAGTATCTATTTCCTGAGATTAGCGTGTTCAAGCAAGCAAGCAAACAAACTCTTCATTTTATATACTAGTATAGATGAAGTATAGATACTAATCTGACGTAACTAAGGCCCGCCTGTCGCGATTGAACGCAAACCCGTCGACTGCAGGTGAAAGTAAGCGAGTGTCGACTGAATGAGTAGTGGGAAAATTATAATTAATTAATTATGTATCCTTCTTAATGTTTAGAATACGAAAGCGAATCTACTTCCGCTTGCTGGTGGAACTGTCGCTTGCAGCACACGTCGATAATACGAGATCTAAAGGGCTAGAAAAACTGCCACTTCTATCAGCGATTGGCGATTGTCTCGAAATGCCAAAATACGAGGGAATAATCGTGTGACATATAGACAGCGTTTGTCAATCACATACATTTTTAACCGACTTCCAAAAAAAGGAGGTGGTTCTCAATTCGGCGGGTATATTTTTTTTATTTAATGTATGTAGGTACCTACACCGCTTACTGCGAGGTTTCTGATCCGATTTGTGTGATTCTTTTATAGTTCGATGCGGCATATGTACTTGCCATTTGGTCCCATAAAATTTAAATTTGATTGAGTTTGGTTCAGCAGTTTTTATTTTATGAACATTTTTGCTTATTTCAATTTCTGCGTAGATGAAGACGTCGTCCAAGTAAATAAAAAACTTTTGTACAATAAAGTGTAACTGGTTTGCAAAAAAAAACACTACAAAGTATAAAATGACCTTAATTTCGGAAGTCGGTGTTAAAAAACGAAGATACAAAGCCAAAAAAAAAATTTTTTTCGTTTCGACAATCGCGTTCGCCACGCTATCGCTGACAGAATGTCAGAGCCTCTGATGGAAACGGTTTTTAATATTTCTGTGGATGGAAATATGAGTGCGGAGTGTGAGCATCATAGATATAAGAAACGTTTTTAATATTCCTGTGGTGAGCATCCACTTACCCAGTGTTAGTGCGGCACAGGGGCACTGTTCAGAACATGGGCCAAGTGCCCATGAATTGGGGGATTAAATTAATGCCACCGATGCTGCAATTTACGGCCCAAAATATCCAAAAATAGGGAGTTAATCATCTACTCACAAAACTGAAGAAGATGAAAATATAATCTCATCAAGATCGCAAGTGCTCCCTCATTTGAGAGACCAAGCATGCCGCTTCTCTTATACCACCGGAGTTTTTCCCTTCTAAATGGAATCCTGCAACGCTGCATTCCAGTAGATATTGTTATGGTGGTAGTCCCTGCTCGGGCCATTCGCAAAGAGCTTTACCAGCCTGTTTCTTGCTTATTTGTGGTGTATACAGCCGTGCGAAAACGACGTGGGTATACTAGCTGACCTGTGCAACAGATAATATAATACTAGCGTCCTCGTGCCCTTTCCGTTGGGCGGGATTTTTCGAGTTAATATATTATTATTTCGTTTATTTATTCTTATTTACATACAAAGTATATTTTTAAATATATCTCTAAAAACCATAGAAAATACATTTAAAAATATAAAAAGTAGTAGTCAGCCGGTGTCGGGAGCAATTGTAATTTAATTACAACGGCTGAAAACCAATTACAGTAAATAAAAACAAACTACAGAACTAAAAATATACAAAATAAGGAAAACAAACAGATAAAGTTTAAAAACAGAAAACAATAAAACAAAGGTAAACAACTCATGAACCCCTCTCCCAGTACTTCTGACACCAATAAAATCATCGTCCATTCATCCGCAAACAGATCGTTTGTTGGATTAGAACCCAAGAGATCAGTAATATGCCTATGACACTCACAAACAACGTGGCTTTCTATTGGTAAAAGAATTTTCGATCGTGGAGGAGGTCTACCGTGGAAACCACGTTAATAAAAACGTGCCGAGTGCCCTACCTCACAGGTAAATCGTGCAGATGCCCTTGAGGCGGTTTAGAAACTCTGACACTAGGGTGTGTGGGGTCCTTAGACCTTACTGCTCACACGAGAAGAAGAAGAACTTTTAGAATCGCCATCTCTTCGGAATGGTGATTCTTAGGAGAAAAAGAACACAACCATTTTTGTAGATAATTTTATTATCTACAATTAAGTATCTATTTAGCGCACATACACAATATCAATATACAGAACCAGCCATCAATAAGTCAAAAGAAAGAGACTTGTATATGTTCAATGTTGTGTCGTGATATCGTGGGCGGAACGAGTCGTACAGTCGTACAGTCGCAGTCGTAGCGACACGATGTACCGTTAGCTGCTACTTTATGTTACTGTTATTATTGTAACAACACGATATACAAGTACAACATCACTAGGGGTATTGTATACCCTTCCCTAATAAAAATAATGGGCCCGTTGCTTTTTATAAGGGATTTATTAGAGCTGGCAAAATGTGGACGTAGTAACTCCTATGGTTTGTTGACCTCGTTGGAGAATACAGACGTGTTAGAAGTGGTAATACCAGCTCATCCGAATATCAGTCCGTTTGCCTGCAGCGGTGACTACGACAGCTTCCTCTTGCCGATACTTTGTACATACCTATTTAGAAGATTTACAATATTTTGATTTCTCTTTTTATGGTTCCGTGCCTTCGACGGCTCTCTGTATTCCACGCGCGCCTCAAAGAGCTGTCAGCATAGAAGACGGAGCCCGCTAGGGGCAGAGCCTGCTGGGGCTGCGGAATTTGTTCGAAAGAGTTACCGCGGCCCTGGAACGCAAAGGGCACTAGGAGGAACACGGATGGGTTTTAGTCAGTAAGAATCTGACAGGTAGTGTCAAATTAGTTTGATGTGCTGGCGTCTGTACTGTCTAATCAGTCAGTGTACCTGATCATACAAGGGTTCCGTTTTTTCCTTTTGAGGAAAGGGTTCCGTAACCCTTTTTTTTAAGGATGGGATACCATCTTTAATGACTCCTCCCGCTTTGGGTGAAGCAGAAGGGAGTGTCAGACTCTTACTGAATAAAACCCATTCCTGTTCCTCCTAGTGCCCTTTGCGTTCCAGGGGTACGGTGACTATTTCGAACAAATTCCGCAACCCCGGCAGGCCACAGGAATAAAAAGTATTTTATTCTATTCTAATGGGTTAATGAGGTCAAAATTAATGGGCAACAGGATAATAATAGCATAATTGCCATTTCTGGCAAATATGCTGATTGCGCCTGTTTTGTTATTGTCAGTCTTTTCTCTTTGTTGTAATATTTGTGGAGTGAGGATGGTGGCCGAGGTGGCCGAGAACACAAACATAAATTAATATTTGCGTTTTACGTTACTGGGGAAAAGCTTATTATCAACTAGCTTTTTCACCTCTGGAAGCTTATAAGAAACTAGATCGAGTTTGCGAACCATAGTACCTCCGTAGAAAACCAATGACATTTACGATAATGTTACCAACTACTTGACGTTTACCTTATTTTTGGGAAAAATGTATTCGTAATCACGTTTCTTGAAGCTTATTTCTTAATTTTAGAAATATTAATATTATTGCTTTCCTACTAATTTGAGTTATAGTGAAGTTATGGAAAGTATCCCATTTTACAATATAAATAACTTTCTAATTTTAGGGTTAATTTACTATTTTACTACTAAAACAAGCTAAGTAATTTTTCCATTTCTTCTGTAAAAAAATCCGTAACTTATATTTGTCGAATATTATCGTTTCCCAAACGAAAACAAACAGTGGTAAATTATATCCACCACATGGCAACACCGGTTTAAATGCGCCATTCCGCGGCGCTCGACGTCATTCAGCGGTCGCTTGCCGCTCTCGGTTTACGTCATCAAAATAAACTTGCAGATGACATTTACAACAAAAATACACAGAAAATAAAACATTTACCGATGCTAATCACCTGAATAAAACTTAGTAATTGTTGTTAGTGGTCAGTGGAGTGATAACACCGGTTGAAGTGTGTTTCGCAACAGAGAAAAGTGTTTCATTACGGTTTTATTGTGTTATTGTGAAGTTGTGCCTGTCTAAACAGTGCGGTGTGGTGTTAGCGGGTGCCCACAGTGCTCACTTTGCCCACGTTTGCCCACGCGGCCGGCGCTGGGCAGCGGGCAGACGACGGTGGGCGACCAGTACCTACCGGTACAAAATCTGGGTAACTTGTGTGCAACGGAGATGACCTACATTCAATAGTGACGGTAATGCAGCGTGACGTCAGCGGCTTTCGGCGTTCGATTTTTGAATTATTGTATGTTTTTGGCGCGGATTTATTTGTTTTTTATTTTCTTAAATTAGGTTTTGGCGATGAGGTTCTATAGGATTTGACACAAGTTTTAATAGTCTGTGTTAAGTTATATTTCTGAACTAATTTACAGGTCTTACGGCTTATTTTCGTAGACTTACCTTCCCCTTGGCATTAGTAAAATATTCGTTGATTTTCAATCTTATGTTAAGTTACTGAATAGGAAATTTTTTGGAACATATATTTTCAAAAATAAAATAAACAAAATAAAACATGTCTGGTTACATATTTATTTAAACAAATATTAGTCAACAAAAATCTTTAAAGCAAGTCTAACGATGAGGTCAGTGAGTTGTAAATAAAAATGACAACAGAGTCACCGCTAGCATACCATATTAAAAATATTATAAGATTAAGTTTTCAAACATCACTATCTACGTACTCATGAGCTGCGGTAATCCAATCACATTCGCTAGCTGTTGTATGCTAGGTATGCTGGCTACGGATCTAACGATAATCTCAGTATTAGGTATCAAGTGATATTGATTCTTAATGTCAGACCACAGCTACGTAGTGATATGGTCATGTTAGCTGCTTTAAAATGACTCTCTTTGTTAGCGGTTGTTTACAGTTTTATGCAATTGTATTTATTGCATCTCAATTGAAGTACTGAAGTTTGATTGTAAATTGGACATGTGAGAGTCATAAGTCATAACGTCTCCGGTTATGGAAAATTTTCACTGCATCCAGTAGCACTACCAGTATGTACTTCTGGCAAAGCAGAAAATTATTGATGCTACATAAAGATATTTTATTTATAACAGAAGCTCGTTGCGTATCGGTTTACCATAAAAAATGAAGGAAATTTCTCACAATTAGCCAATTTTGTTTTGCTAGATAGAATACCAAAATTGTTTGATAACTCAAGAACCAGGCAACTTGGCCAAGTTATTGGGTCAAAATTGTTGCATGAAGCTCTAAGTCCTTGTGCTGATATGCAACAATTTTGACCTGTTCGTCTTGAACATCCCATTTGAAGGAGCACACCAATTAATTATCAATAACCCTGTAACTGAAAAAGTAAAAAATATGTGTCTAATATTTTTTGAAAATCTATCAGACGGACTAATTCGATTTCTTTAGTAAAATACCCTATTCCCATCACAGGGTTTTAATCACATTTTTTATTTAGGACGGGAAATCATTGTATGACTACACTCACTTAGGGCGAAGCAGGAGGGAGTGTCAGCCTCTTGCTGACTAAAACCCATCCGTGTTCCTCCTAATGCCCTTTACGTTCCAGGGCCGCGGTGACTGTTTCGAACTAATTCTGCAACAGGATTCTTTAGCCACTGCAAGTCAACGAATTGGTTGTCTAGTTCCCATTGAAGCGGTACTCCTTAATTGTACTCCCATTGTTTGGCAAAGTATTGTGCTCCCGATAAGTGAGGCGCAGTATTTGAAGTGCCGACTTTGTATGCTATTCCGTTCACATGCCACTGACCACAAGTTTTTGAGTCATATCATAGATATACAATACAGTACGCTTATTGGCTGTCTGTGATTGTCGTCGCGGATTGCCCTGCACCATTTTTTATATTATCTTCTGATGGCGGCTTCGCCCGCGTTTAATCCATGGGAACATACTCCCTGGATAAAACTAGGCTGTGTGCTATTACTATAAAATCTATCTCTCTGTCAAATTACCTCCAGATCTGATCAAACGTTCTGGCGTAATTGAGTAACAAACATCCACTTTCGCTTTTATCTAGTTGTAAGATGAGTCCTGGGGTGCACTGTATCGTGTAATTTGCAAGAATGGCGGTCGGTCTTACGAATACTCTAGCGAGAGAGTGTTCGCAAGATCGAGCACCATTCTCGAATCCCTGAGAAATCCGATACAATACAAACGACATACGCATAGAAATATCAAAACCTTCTTACATCTCATACGATGGTCTAGTTAAGTAGTAATATTGTCAAACTTATTGGCTTTCTGTGATTCTCGGCGCGGATAGCCTGCCAGAATTTTGAAACCAGTATGTTATGCTACTGCGCTATATTTTGCATAAACTATTGGCGATCGAACTTATGACCTTTCGCTCGCCAGGCCCTGAGAAATCCTGTTAAAAGCAAAAAATAAAACAGGTAACAGACTACAACTTAGATTAAGCAAACTATTGGGACAGTAGGCCGCACATCATTGGTATCAAAACCACTATAAATGGAGCCACTAATTCCATGGAAACTCCTTATTACGCGGAAGTCAGCTCAAGATCAAAGTATATAACCATCAATTTGCACTTCTGCAGTCAACTGCATGCACACTGAAGAAAGTGTTTCAGTTTGAGAAAGTTCAAAAGAAAACAGTCAAATCATCGCGACAAAATCCTTTCCTCAATGCCTGATTCTAATAAACTACTGTAGATACCAACATAACGGATACCTCTTCAAAACTTACGTACTTAGTTGAACAGTTGCTCCAAATGAAGCACTCGACTGTTATTAAAGTGATGTCATACGAACTAAACATAGCCGACATTAGGTAATCTATGATCTATGGCGCTGTCTGTTCCTTTCAAAGGAATACATTGTACGCTCGAAACGTTCTGCCGGCTTTGAAATCTAAACTGAACACATTTGGAGTTCTTGAGAATTCGCAACATGTTTCGTCTGTCTGATTTAATTTGTGTCTTCCACCTTTAGCTTCCCGTTGTATATCATCTAGATACCGTGAATTATTCCGGGAGTTTAATTTTGAGTCATCGTGGTGAAAGGATAAATGAAGCGATTCTATTGCTTTTTAACAAACACATCCCTCGCTCCGCATCCTCGGTCATCTCTATTGTAAACTTAGCCTTACCTAGTGCTAGCTGTCCAGGGTGCGCCGACTGTTTGAAATCGCAAAATAATATTTTTGACGCCGCTCGGCCTTTCATGCTCTCCAAGAAGATTATTCCGGGGTGAAAAGTATTGTAACTTTCGGTACGTCCGGTAGGTACGGTAATTCAAGCGATTACATGTTATAATTTAGCAACGAACGAGGTATTTTTACATCATAGTAGGTAAAAAAAGTGCTTCCAAAATCTGTACGAAGGTAATTAAGCATGCAAGCATCAATCAATGCTGGATTCTTCTATGTTCTTATTCGTCAGAAGTCCTTCGCTGTAACCACAGTGAACCAAATACAGCATCTTTCTCGTATTGTCTCTCATAGGTTAAGACAACTTTATTTTAGGATCCCCACAACTTTGCCAAAGAACAGTTCAACAGAACAATAACTGCGGTGTACCGGTCCTCACTAAACAAGCATCCTCCCTCCATGCATGTTTAACTCCTCCGCGCAACACTGCGTACTACGCACCTGACCTTTGGGAAGGACGTCGCCAATTAGGTCGGCTATGTCCTAGCTCCCCCCTCCTCCCCTATCTCCAACCTCGGGGCGCACCCCACTCCCGCCACTAGCGCTAAAAATAATATTAGCTATCCTTTCATGTGAAGTACTTCGTCTTATCATATTTCATCGTCGACTGGTTCGCGGTAAAGAATAGAACAGCACCTGTTGGTAAGGGGACGAGCAAGGTCTGAGTTAGTTTCTTAGGCGGTGATGTAAAAACAATTAGCTGCGATCCTAAGCAGACACATCTGTTTGCAATGCCTGGCTCATTTATTTTTACTTTTTTAAAGCTTTCTTCGTTTGTCATTGACAGCCTTAAAACTACCTAAATATTTTTTTAATAGAATGAAGTTCTTGTCTTGGTCAGTCTTTCATATACCCTACTTAACTGTCCAAACGCTTACCGCATCGACTCGATAGCTATCTGGTCATACCCCTGCACTACATTCAGACTAGTGCAGTGCGCGGAACTTGGCAACTGCTCCGTGCCCCGATGTAATCCGTATGCTGACCTTGACCTGCAGTCGTCGCATTGTCACACTGTCGCAGATGCGGGTCTCTTTGCTATCGCCTTTACTTGTTATTGATCGGTTTTAAACATGAATTATCGCAGAATGATGGTTATAATTGATGACATTATTCATAACTAGTTTTAGATCGGTAGATTTATATATCATAAAAAAGTGCCTATAACCGTCTCCAGAGACACATCTACACCAAAATTCATATTCAACATTCACCGTGAATAACAAACAAACAAGCAAACTCAGTCTCGTATATAAATTCATTTATAATAGGAAACAGGATAATTAAACGCCCTGCTTTTAAATAAGTTAAGTTTGTTTGCGTGAAACTTGATCATAACGTTACAGGTATCCTGCTCATGTCGATCCAAGCAAAATTCTCATAATATCTTGATAAATATAAAATTCTTTTGAAACGGTGACAAATATAGGTCACTGCGCACCTATCGATCAATTACGTACACATACTTCGTGGAAAATGTGTATTTATTAAGTACGGCTTCATCTGTACCTCTATATAAAAGAGAAACTGTCTGACTGACTGAAAAACAACGTACAGTCGAAACTGCTGGGACTAGAAACATGAAATTTTGCACGAAGCTTCCTTTTATGTACTAAGAAGGGATTTTTGGAAATTTCAACCTTTCAAGGGTTGAAATGGAAGAAAATTCTTTGTACTCAATCTGTTCCATATTATATTTTCGTTCCACCTGTGTGAGTACCTCTGCCGTCATCAGTTCATGATGTGGGTGTAACAATTACAACGTGAGCGTTGTTCTGCATTAATCTGCCAGAGGTCACTGTGTGACCTCAGATAGATATTGTTAGTACGTTTGACCTCAAAATGTAATGTTTTATTCACACGTTACGCGGAGCTCATTAATCTGTAGGTTGGTGTTAGAAATGCGGTAGTGTTCCCTTAGAATTTAGTAGCAGTACCTGCAGCATATCCTAACTTAGTATTATAAATGCTTATGTGATTTAGTTTGTTATGCTTTTACGCCTAAATCGCTGAACCGATTTTGATCAGTTTTGGTACAGAGATAGATGAAACTCTGGAGTCGGTTGCAGGCTTTTTTTGCGAAAATGTTATAGAGCAAAACCGCAGGCAAATCTAATTCTCTAAATAAATTGTTTACTAAATCATGATTTTACTTCTTACCATATCCGCCTCTCACTTCTACTTCCAGGGATTTCAAAAAAAAAAAAATATTTTATTTCAAACATTCTTGGTCCATAATATTGTTATTAGAAAGACCTCTCTTCAAAGCAATCACAAGACTTAACTAAAAGTCTTCCCTTCTAAGAGTAAGTAATTAATTTTTTGCTAAACCTCTCCGCTCTTGGCGTGATTAATCCGAGTAGCTGTCAACTGCTCTTAATTCGTCCTAAGAGAATTTTTAGTGACCCAAATCGAGACTAACCTCTTTATTCGTAAACTAGCTTCAGCCGGCGGAATTGCCTGCGTGAATGTTGACATTTATCCCAAGGAAACATACTCCCTGAATAAAAGCCCATGCGCTGTTCCAGACTACGACCTACGAGTGTGCCAAATTTTATCCAAATCCGTTCTGCAGTTCCGACGTGATTGAGTAACAAACATCCAGCATCCAAACTTTCGCCTTCATAATAGTAGTACCTAAGTCAGACTATTGGGATGTTTACTTTGATACAAAAGTTGCGGAAAGAGTAAAAGTTAACACGTCGAGAACATTCATATACCGCCCGGAAGGAAGAGCTTTTTGTAACAGAAATAAAAGTACTGTTATTTCTGTTACAAAAAGCTCTTCCTCCGAAGGAGATACAACCGCATGCCTCGAGGCGTTCTCATCGGCTTTGACGACCTAAATACACAATCCTTTGCTATTAAACTCATCTTTCATATCTGTTAGCGCCTTCACTTTATATTCGGAGCCATGTGTCCGATCGGATCTTATTCTGGGATCGAGAGACACTTGTGATCGATCTGTTGTTCTGGAATCAGGACTGTGTTTGCAGCAGATTATTGGACTTAGGAGATGTAGAAAACTCTTTACCGTACGTTGTAACAAATTTTAATAACAATTGACAATAGGGTGTAACAGTTAGTAGTCTTAGCGCTCAAAGTGATTTCTTACAGAACACCTTTGGATGAACTTGACAAAAGGCGTACCATAATCCCCACGCTAGAGGACTTATTTTAAACGCTTTCGAAACTTTATTTTTACTTTTCATCATCAGCTTCTCCCGAATATGTTTGACTCAGCTTTCAGTCGAAACAGTTGTATCTGATGATCTTATAATCCACCGCTTCGCGCTGTTTCGCTTCATCAGTTCAGCCAAAAGACGCCCGCGACTGGACATAAGCTTTCCCCAAGATGAGGGGGGCGGGGGGGGTTGCCACAATCGCCACGCTTGGCAGGTGGGTTGGCGATCGCAGTATATGGTGTTGAGTTTTACAGAGAACGCTGGTGAGTCCCTTAGTCGCCTCTTACGACACCCACGGGAAGTGATGGAATGGTATTATTCTTTTACGGCACCATACGACACCATACGGCGAACGGCTATTTCGCTTAATCGCTTTTAAATATCGTCGGAGTACAAAAATAATGTCGATGCGCCACTGGTACATGGTGGACATCCCACCCATAGGCACAAAAGTTTCTGGAATACTTTAATTGTGCGCACAGCTAAGAATTGTTATTTCCTGCCGAAGTCTGTGTTTCCTGATCGCTACAACTTGAGGGTTTTTAAGTTAAGCGTGAACAGATTAGTTTTAGGCAAACGTGCTCTATCGGCCACATCATCGCTTTCAACAGGTAAGATTGTGATAAAACGCGAGCATGTCAATGATAAATAGAAATCCTTCTGGTACAGCTGTAGCCGGTATTGTCGACAGTAGTTATTGTGCCTCGCGCCAATACGCAATACTATTGAATAACAATACTTACTACTCATGCGCCTGACCCGGACGCAACACACGCGAGGTCGAGAGGTGAGGGCACACAGTACTCTGCGACTGCAAGTGTGTGCGAGTATTTATTGCAGGAACCTGTTTACGATGCCATGTATTGTGCGCTAAGTGCTTTCTTTGCAAAGGTAATCTCTTAATCTGTAAGTCTTGGCGACTAGGGCTCTGTTGACAACTATTTATCGGACTATTTTGAGCATTTTGTGGAGGTTCTAGTCCTTATCATCAAAAAGGAAAACATAGGGACACAGTATACAATATCCTTTCTTATTCAGTTTGTGAAATATCTCTTAAATCGGTCCATTATTGGAGGAAAAAACAGTGGAGAGCCAAACCTCGAATAACGACTTTATATACAGTCTCGCGGCTCGTGTTTCCTCTTAACCTGTAAGTTTTGATTGAATGGTTATTTGTAGGTAAGTGTGAGCTATTGTTGCCGTTTGATTGCTCATGTTAATAGGTTTTTCTGCGGTTCGCTCATGTGGCTTATCCTGCAGAAACTGTGTTTTTAAGGTTCCGAACAAAAAATGGAACCCTTGTAGGATCACTCGGGTCTGTCTGTAAAATTTTGATAAAAAAAAAAATGTGATCGACTTTTACCTATAGATTACAGGAAAACCTATATGAAGCCTATAGTGTTAAAATAACATGTGGAAAAAAATTCGTTAGTTTAGTTTGCACGCGAGTCCGACTCGTACTTGGCCAGTTTTTTTTTTTTCGAAATAGTAGCCATGGCACATAGTGATAGTGTAGCTTTTTATCAGTGAAAGTAGGTATTTCGTAATCGTTTTAGTACTTCCTATTAGTTAATATCTATATCTATCTATACTAATACATAAAGCTGAAGAGTGTTCGTTTGCTTGAACGCCGCGGTAATCTCAGGAACTATTGATCCGATTTGAAAAATTCATTCAGTGTCAGATAGCCCATTTATCGAGGAAGGCTATAGGCTACATATCATCACGCCAAGTACAATAGCAGTAGACGAAGTTGCGCGGGTCACCTAGTTAATTCATGAATCGTTAAAAAAAACACAAAACATGAAATTCATCCGTTTAATCAGTGAACAAGCGAACACAAGGAAAGAGCACTTCAGAATAGTACCTACTTCCTTATCGTCGGTATTTGAAGTAATTTATTTATAGTACCACCACATTTATTCTGCGGCCTTTGCTGCATTGCTGTGCTCCAATTTTGAGGTAAATTCAAGGAATAATAATGTTTTGCCAAGGATTTAATGCTTCCTCTAATTTTGGCAATGCAGCGGTAATCCTCTTAATGTTACACTAGTTGACCCATGAAACTTTGTCTGCTCCAGTCCTATTGGTCTTAGCGTGATGATATATAGCCTATAGTCTTCCTCGATAAATGGGCTATCTAACACTAAAAGTTTTTTTTAATTAGACCAGTACTTCCTGAGATTAGCGCGTTCAAGCAAACAAACAAACTCTTCAGCTTTATTATTAGTATAGATTAAGTATAGAGAATGGGCAGAGAATTTGGGATTTGCTACCCAAATCCCAATTTTTCTCTGAAGAACGCAACACCATACACTACGATCGCCAACCCGCCTGCCAAGCGTGGCGGTTTGGGGGAGGCCTATGTCCAGCAGTGGACGCCTTTCGCCTGTTATGATGATAGATAAATTGAATTACAAATCATGGTAACACTAACCACTTTCTATAATCCAGCTCACAAGTCCGTATTCAAAATGTCAACCTATCGCGAACAAAATAAAATGCTGAACTAGAAAGCAATTCCAATACTCTTTTGTGTAACGCAAGTAGTGCGCAATAAAGCTCTGGTAGTGACGTCACAACACCCCCCTCTCCCACAGCTCCCCCTCCACCGCTCGCCCTTACTTCATGGCCTGGTGACAAAAAGGGGACAGGTACTGAGCACTTGTATTACCTAAATCCAGAGCATAGACATTCCGCAAGTCAAAGTCACCTTGTAATTTAAATAGTAATTGGGTTTTATGTGAAGGAGCTTGTCCGGGCAATTTTTAACACCTTAATTTTGTGTTCTGTCGCCAAGCAGCATTGCTGTGATGCGGTTCGAAAGGTATGGCTGCCTAAAAATCAACCAAAGCGCAATGTCGAAGTTTCCTGGGATGATCGAATCAGAATGGAAGATGCAGGCTAACCAAGATCGCAATAAAAAAATATATCGATTGGGCCCAAAGGTTCTGGTGTTACGATCGCGTATCGGAAGGGTTAGAAAGCCTCCCACTATGTGCACCGGTTGCCCGGTGTAGGCCACGGGAACCCGCTGAATGGGAGACGCACAGGAGCAGTAGATGTGGGGACCCTTGCGAGAGGTCCATGTCCATCAGTGGACGTCTTTCGACTGAAATGATTATGATGATGAGGTTTGTCTCTGCGCTGGCAATGCTACTTCGATGTCTCTGGTATTGCAGTTATCTACAGGCGCTGGTCATTAAAGGCCAAAGATACTTTTGATTCAGCTAAAGTGGCCTTTTTAGACCCCCGTAGCGAATGTGGCGCGGTGTCGAGAAAACAGTTTCGCGCTTAAAAAAGCGAATCTAGATTCAACCGTTCATAGAACAATCTTATAAAATTTGCTGTCAATAGAATCAACTTTGTTTTTGTTTATTAATAGGCTACCTACGTAATAATACTTTACGGTTTTGAGCATTTCTGCATCTTCTGGTTCTGGCAACTGCCCCGCCCTGCCCGTGCCTCGCTACGCCCTTGCTATTACTACATAGTTGAATTGGCTCCTCCAACGCCCCAGCGGAATACAACCCGCTGTGTAGTAGACCAGTAAACCAATTAATAATCACCAGGAGACTGGTCAATTATTGGTTTAGTGATAGCTCCGTCGTAGCGGATCTGATATCTATTTATATAGCTCTCTAGGATTTATCGCTGAGAGTTATCGGGACTAGGTCACCGCGGTAGATTATGTTCTCTATTTCTATTCCAATGATAACTTGTAAACCGAGCACTAACTTATGAATCTACTTAAGACACTTGTCTCAGCGCCGGCGACGAAGCGATTAGCTATCGACTATTTGCTCGCTGACGAAAGGGTCAAAAGATAAAGATCTCGTACGAGTAAAAGAGACACATACATTTATAGTCGATAGCTGGCGGTTCACACTGCCGTCTCTTACCACTAGTTGATCGCAGCGGCAAGAGCTATCAAAGATTGTACTCGCTCAGCGACACTCGCTCGGCGATGCTCGCTTGGCGGTCAGAACTCACAAACCAGCGGTAATTTCTACCTATAGTGCGGACCGGGGCGACCATTGGTAATAGTTGCCCGTTCGTACTAAAGTTCTCGCTTAAAGCTGAGTGACAAAACTATCGAAAACTAAGCCTTAGTGAGATACTTATTTGGAATCTTCTCCTCGAGACCTTTCTGATATCGCACATGACCATGTTACGACAATATACGACTCCACTTACCTAACGCGGGCGCCACATAAGTATTTTTTTTTAATTCATTTAAAATTTCTCACTCCGACATTTTAAGATAAATCTATAATGATACTTAATTTTTCAGACGCTTTTCGGCTACTGGGCGTGCCAAAGAAATAGACATACATACTCTCGAAAAACATTATTTTCCTACAGCGGTAGTCTGTTTGCCGTATGGTAAAAGAATATTACCATCCCATCACTTCCCGTGGGTGTCGTAGTCGGCACTAAGGAACTCACCAAAGAATGGGCAGCAGCGTTCTCTGTAAAACGCAACACCATACACTGCGATCGCCAACCCGCCGCACAAGGGTGGCGATTATGGCAAACCCCGCCTTTGGGGGAGACCTATGTCCAGCAGTGGGCGTCTTTTGGCTGGTATGATAATGATGATATCGGGTAAAAATGGTTAGTTTAACCGAACCTAACAATTTTATTAAAATATCCAATATGTTTGGAATTTTTCGAAAGACTGATATTCAAAGTCGTATCTACATTTTTAGTAGCGACACGAAATCTATTACCGTACCTCACCGACTTAATTTACTTGATGTTCGCTCTATACTTTCCATTTTATTATCTCGAAGTTTATCGCTCCATCGTCTACGAACGCAATGGACACTCAATTGAAACACTCTCCCCTATTCGGAGAAAGACGATAAAGTAGTGACGTCACCCACGGACCCACCCCTAGCGTCTGTTTACGACGACGCGGACGTGGAGACAGACGGACGGACAGGTACGAAGTATCGAATGACTGGCGCTGGACGAATTCGGGAAGATGGCATCTCTTTAGTAATGCGTTTGAAGATAATTGTCGATCTGAGGTTGGAGGTTGTCTATTGGTAGAGGGGACTTAAAATTAAAGTCAAATAAAGGAATGTTGGTTTATCATGACTGCCGACATCACATTGGTCTATTTTACAACTTAAGCTTACGTATTCCTTTTTAGCACACGAATATTGCTTTGAGAGATTACAGCTTGCAAAAGATGTTAGTAAAACGCTATTTCTTAAAAAATCGAAATCTTCAAATCTCGGTCGTAAATCAATAAATAAATTACACGATCATACCTACAAATTAACCAATAAACTCCTTCGCACGGATATCAAGGCGGCTTGTCTTTTTTCGACGTCTTCTGCAAACATCGTCTCATTTCAGCTTACATTATAATATTTTAATGATTCCCCTAATCTACCTCTCTTCTTGGATCATTCCGCCCATTGGTTCAGTATTTATTTATTTGTTTTTATTTATTTGTTTAGTATTTATTTGGTTTTTGTGATTATCACGTACATACAGATAGACGCTGTGGGGACACTTTGATGATAGTGACTGTTCTATCTACAATTGTTTAACTGTACAAGTCATATCTTTTCTTTACTATCGATTGGTCATCATCACAAAGTTATCGGTATGTTGATGACACATTCACTCACTCCAAAACTTCCCCTTATCTATTAAACTTCATTGAGCTATAACACTGGTGCCTCCAAGTCTTCCTCTCTATTTTACGATGTGGCGACAGCCGGGCGGGCAGGTACCGAGGCCTGTGCCGGATTCGGCAAGTTCACACTATTTCCTACGGTACTGACCTTGAATTTTCTTTATGCTAGCGGTTTTTCTTTGGTACTAGGAAATGCTGGAGATCAAAGTAGCGTTAACGATCGATCTTGAGACTTAATTTTCCTTGATGTGGTTAGTTTATGTTTATAGATTTTTTGTGTGATATAGTGCTCGGTTAGTGGATGGGTAATCTAAACATACCGAGACTCCTTCGTGCTTCGGAGAGCAGGTAAAGCCGTTGGTCCCGGCTGTTATTTGTAGATCTTTGACAATCGTAACGGGTAAACTGGAAGCTAACTCCGACAAAGTTGAAGAAAAATATCAGATTTATTGATTGAGCAGTTCAGCATCTAAGTATCTTTTCCTAAGCAAAAGTCACCAACAAAATAACAACAGCGAGTAATGTAGAATTAATGCATTTAAATTACGTAAAAGGTATTCAGTCGGCTTTAATATATATATACATATAAATGCGAAAGTAACACTGTCTGTCTGTCGCGCTTTCACGCTAAAACTACTCAACCGATTTAAATGAAATTTGGTACAGAGGTAGTCTAGAGCCTGAGAAAGGACATAAGCTACTTTTTATCCCGGGAGTACGTTCCCTAGGGAGCACGCGGGCGAAGCGGCTGGCAGAAGCTAGTTGAACATTATAATGTAATACCCCAGAAGCAGGACGAGATTTACGTGACTGATACTATCCTACACAGTGAATGCCCTTTCAGCTGGAAACTCTACGACCCTATCACTGAAGATGTGATTGATATTCTTGAGAAGAAAATACACAACAGTCGATCGATCTATCAGGGCCCGAGCTATTTATATCAGTCGTCGTACGCCCACGCTGTAAACACACCCCACCAAGTTTAACTTACTGGCGTTCAAGTAAGCTGTGATGCATTGCATTCATATCAACTGGAAATTATGTAGGTCAGAGTGGGGAGGAAAATTGGGGAGCCCGTACTTATCGTGCTTACCTGCAGCCTCTAACAAGCCCGCCACACATTCCCAACCCTGCAGGGGTTCTGATAGTGGTTCTACTCCTGAGTGGCGACCACCAGAAATACGCCGAGCCAATGAAGCCGGGTCCCGAAGCAACAACTCAACTGTCTTAGATCCCGCAAAAATGAATCAGAAAAGTACAGTGGAGGAGTAGGAAAAAAAATACAATTTCCACTTCGCTCCTTATCAAGCAGGAGACAGAATAGTCAAAGATTACCTCATGTATGGGTTCATGGGAACATACCCCTGGGACAAAAAATATCATTGTCCAAGACATAGTCTATCCGTGCACCAACTTAGATCCAAATCCGACCAGTCATTATGACGTGAAGTGATAACAAACAGACAGAGTAACTTAGCATTTATTATACTAGTATAGTTTAGATACTCGTAGATCCGATCCTTGGCACTTCCACAAAACCACGATGTGAATATTGCCGCTTTACCTAGTCTTAAGGCTTGTATTCATGCCAATGACCTTTGCATATAGACGGAGATAACTATCCCTCCACGCGCACTCCGCTACCCGCATTTTTATTTTTTTATAATAAAAGTAATACGTTTTTATAAAGCTACAAAACCAAATCATTTAGGTTTGTATTGCAAAGCAGTATTAAATATTTTTATAACCTTTTGATCAAAAATGAAGGAGTGAAATGGTTTCATCTTAATGATTTGAAGGTGATTTAGTGATTTTTTTCTTATTATGTGATACCGATAGACAAACTCTGGCTAAACCAAATTACGAATCATATCATGTAGATTACTAACTATTTTTTAGTAATCTACATGATATGATAATTTCTCTGTTAGTGCCGACAAAAAAGCTGCTTCATCTGCACGCTATTTTAAGCTTTTTTCGAGAGAGCAGCCTTAAGGCGTCTTATGCTATCATGTGTCACGAACACGATGATACTCTAATCGCTAATTAATTTTACCCCTGAAATCAATATATTATTGATGTAATACAATGTGTATGTTCAATTTTTTCACAATGCTGTGGTTTGCCATAACTGAAGGAGCAAACTTAAATGAACCATTAAAGTATCATTGTGATTTATGTTATAACTGTCTATCTCATCGTCTGATATCCAAATAAATAGATGTACCTATTCTGAAATTATAGTGAGAAAAATATCGTCCTACCCTCGCTTCAGTAGTAGTACTACCCGTATGTTTACGATGGCGGCGCAGACAGGGCGCAGGTAGTGTCTTTACTTTTTTTTTTTTTTTTTTGGGACAAGCCCGCCACACATTCCCAACCACTGCAACTCCTGAAAGCCAGAATCAACAGTGGCGACCACCAGAAAAACGCCGAGCCAATGAAACCCGACGAGTCCCGGAGAAACGATTCAACTGTCTTGGATCCTGCAACGAAATTAATCAGAAAAGTACAGCGGAGGAGTAGGAAAAAAAAATATATATAATTTCCACTTCCCTCCGTATCAAGCAGGAGACAGAATAGAACTAGGCCAATAGGCACCAAGGGACAAATACAACTGGGTTAAGCCCAGTTGCCAAGCACCACGGATTATATTTTACCACTTAAACTAATGGGTCCTAAATTGTGAGCTACTTTTGATTCCAGTAATAGGTATGGCAAAATCGCTTGAACGCACGGAAATTTGTTCTGGTTTCAACAAGGTCCGTATAGTAAACTACCCCAGATGTAACCTTAATACTATCTAACATAATATTGCGTTCAGTTTGCCAAAGACTACACTCCCATAAGATGTGATGTGCGGATTGTTCGTATTCATGGTCAGCTGTAGAACATTGACATAAAGGCGAGGCCACAAGCTTAAAGGAAAATAATTTACTCTTAAAATTGCCATGACCTGTGAGAAATTGGGCAACACAGTGATCCACCTCCAGCCATGTCCTGTCCAGCCGCTCACGAACAGATGGAAAAAATTGGTGGAGGTGACGGCCTTTGATGGAATTTTCCCACCTACATTGCCACTCGGATAAAAGTTCCTCCCAGACATCAGTCTGGGGTTTTAGTAATCTAGAGATCTTAGCACGGCCGCGTTGCGGTAAGAACTCTAAGTCCGTAATCTTTCTAGCGTAGTAGTACATTGCAGCACGCCGTTGCACTTCTAGATCGACTGGGAGAACACCCGCCAGCACTGGTAAGGCTTCAGTACTAACCGTCCTATACGCCTTGCATAAGAATATCAAAGCCAAACGCTGGCTTTGAAGCAATTTACGTCGTACCGCACCTATGGTGGCCCTATCGGCCCAGACAGGTGCCCCGTAGCACATACAACCCAAGTAGGTAGCCCCATAAATAGTTTTTAAGGTTTGAAAAGATAGACCCCAAGTAGCTTTGGATATTCTCGTCAAGGCGTAGAAGTTCTTTTTTGCGTTCTTTTAGTGTCTTTACTACCGGACGACGCAGTTTATGTCTGAATCTCGCAAAGACAAGAGGCTCTACACAGCCATTTGTTAGCGAATACGTTTGGTGAAATGCCCAAATAAGTGTTTTATCACGTGACATTTGACAGCGCTTGTCAATTCCATACTTTTTGACGTTTTGACAATCATCTTTGTCACGCTGATAGAATGTCACTTATCTTCAACTCTTGTAACCTTTTAAAATGCCATCTCTAACGAGATATAGAAGCCTAGGAAATAACACAAATATTGCATGTGTCTACCCTCCTTCTAGAATATTAACGACGCCGCAGAGGACGGGCGGTAGGGTGGCGCAGGTATTGTCGACTATCCCGCAGTACTGCGGTACTATAAGTTTTTATTTACGCAGTCTCTGGTGCTATGACGCACTTCGCCAAGGCCTAACCTTCAGCATTTGAGGAATATTGCCCATTACCTATGTTATGAGTGCTATGAGACACCACGTCTTTGTTGCGTGGGTTGCGTTATTTCGTCGTCGTTTTCAGCCTACTAAAAGGAAAGCTATGGCTTGACATATTCACGAAAGCATAAAAAGTCATCAAGATGGATCTTCAATAAAATGAAAAAATAGTCACTCACTCCGCACAACTTCGAATGTGATGGCTTTAAAATATGAGATAATGTTGAGGCCTAAAAGGTGCTGCAGCGACTACAAATAAATTGCGGAAGAGGAAGAAGATGATGCCGAAATACATCATCTTATCCTGACCAATATCATAAATGCTAAAGTGAGTTCGTTTATTTGTTGGTTACGCATTCACGCCTATATCGCTGAACTGTTTTTAATGGATTCTGGTAAAAAAGTAGATGGGACCAAGACTGTTGTACGGGAGCGAAGCCGCGAGCCAGTGCTGCTAGTTAAATAAATGTCGAGACCTGCCAACAGCTTCGATGACAGTCTTAATTTATTATTCCACATCCAAATACAATATTTTATTACAGCTGAACAAAAGCTCCAATTCATTATACTCCCCAATAACTATTAAAATGAAACGTTTTTAATCCAGCCTACTCTCGTTAATCATCGGCTGATCCCGACAGCGACGCGGAAGTACCCGCGTTTGTGAAATATAAAATAAAAGATGGCGGCTGGCGCGTTTCGTTTGATGTGCGCGTTGCACCACGCTGTAATAAAAGAGTTTACGTTTTACATGTGGGTCGCTGACTGACATCAATCTTACTTATCTTATACATAGATGTTGTAACTTTGAATAACAAATAAGAATTCACAATCATTCGAGATTTTTTTTAATTTATCGTGCTATATAATAATAATAGTCAATGTTTGATGTAATGCGACGCTAGCAGAAATGGGTCCGTGGATATGTGACCATTTGTTACTGTACCTAGACTCTAATGTGTCTCGGAAAGCACGTTAAGCCATTGGTCCGGCTGACCTTTGTTGACACTTAACTACGTAGTCAAATCGTAATCGTAGTCGGGCTTAGAGAGTAGCCTCCCTGGTACCAGTCTTACCATCACATGCGCATGTGATGCGCTGACACATCTTTTCAAGGTACTACTACTAAACCAGTCGTTCGATACAACATCTTTATCTGCCTAGCCTTTTCCCAACTATATTGGGGTCGGCCTCCAGTCAAACCGGATTCAGCTGAATACCAGTGTTTTACGTGGAGCGGCTGCCTACCAGACCTCCACAACCCTCCACAACTGGGTAACACGGTACCAAGTCCGATTAAGTAGTTGCAACCCTTCTAAGAGGTTGGAACTGCGAGTGGCCACCGACAAAAAAAAGGTACATCTTGGCAAGACTGGAGTCAGATTTACTGGCTTCTGACTATCCGTAACGACTGCCAAAGATCTACAAATGACAGCCGGGACCAACGGCTTAACGTGCTTTCTGAGGCACGGAGGAAAGTTGGTATGTTAAGATGGTCACCCATCCACAGAACAACCTTGGCAAGCGTTGCTTAACCTTGTAGAACGACCCGTGCGGTTGATATTATTTAGCCACAAGCACCTCTGGCCAATGGTCAGGATTGATTGATTACAAACTGGGGAAATGTACACACCCGTATCTTGGGATTATACAAGCTAGTTAGGTTGTTTTCACGGTCCTACTGTTCATAATATTTCGGTTAAGAACTTAATTTTCTCTTTCACCGTTATGGCGTCTACACCGACTTAAGATAACTTGTGTATAAGCGAGTGGCATCGTCGTTAGATCCACAGATAAGAGAAGAATTTCGCTTTAAGTAAGGAAAGCATGTTCTAAATTCCGCAGATGCTTTTTGTGGAAGAAAAACATACAGAGATACTGTTCAAAATCGTATCCCTCCTGTTTGCTTCACGGTAGTCGGGCACCGACCACGAATACATTGGGATACAGGCAGGATAATATTAATGATATTGATAAGTTGTCAAAAACTTGCTTTTGCCGCGGTTCGCTTGCGTTACACTTAAACGGTCCGAACTAACTCTGAAACAAAATTAATCAAACGTTTCGGCGAAGTCTTGAAAGCATAACAAAAGAACAAACTCAGTTCCGTATTCATGTTAATTAGGTTGAGGTTACGTTAACTTGGCCGGAAAAAACTAAGAAAATGTGCAAGGCTTAGAGATCCCGGAACTCCCCGTTGATATAAACAGTCACTCATCGAAATTAATCTTCCCAACAACAAGATGGGATGCATCGCAACAGCGTTTGATGAGATTGCAACATGGCGTCGAAATAAAAAGCTCTGATCTTGTATTGAGGTCGCGCTAACTGGCGTGAATCTAATTTATCTGCGGCGTCTTACGTCCAGCGACTCAAGCGTTATAATAAGAAACTTACGGAGGGACGTGCACTGTGAACTTTACGTAAAAATAAACTGTTGTTCATGCTTCGTTAATTAATGAACCGCTAAAAATACTTTGAAGGCTAACAATGAGTTCTACGTGGATGAGTTTTTGTTAGTGTCAACAACCGTCTCTTACATTTAGTCCTTGGATGTTCAAAATATCGTAAAGGTGGACATAATTGCCTTTTACCATTTGAACATAGCTTTCAGTGTAAAAATACTATTTTTATCTACCTACACAACGTTTTGCCCACGGTTGCGCTCGCTTTATAGTTTTTTTTCCGCAAAAATCCGGCCAAGTGCCAGTCTGACTCGCACAGGAAGAGTTCCGTAACATAAACCTTAATTTTTATTATTTTTGGTTATAGCGGCAATTGAAATACACAATCTGTGGAAATTTTTACTGTCTACCTATTACGGTTCTTGAGATACAGTCATGCAGCCCGCTGACAGACAGACGGACGGACAGTGCAGGCTTAGTAATAGGGTTCCGTTGGTTACTCTTTTTGTACGTAACCCTAAAAAGTCGGTAAAACGTCTCCAGGGTATTCCGTACCAAAATTTATCAAAATGGGTACAATTGACGCGTGAAAGGTTTAAAAATAATCCACTTAAACATAATATAAATTTAGTTAGTATATGGACAAACTCGTCTTTTACCATACAAAAATAGTTTCTAAACGCAAGCCCTAATATAGAACTAAATTCTTGATGAAGTACTCTTTCCGGTTCCAAATTAATCCTCCCTAGGAGCATGTCGTCCGCATAGCCGAGCCGAATACTTTTTTAAAATAATCGGATGCAATATAAAAGAAGACAGATAGTTCTGTGACATTAATAACTGTCGCGACAGTAATCCCCGACAGAGACATCTATACTTCTATCTATACTAATATATAAAGCTGAAGAGTTTGTTTGTTTGTTTGCTTGAACGCGCTAACCTCAGGAAGTACTGGTCCGATTTGAAAAATTATTTCAGTGTTTGATATCCCATTTATCGAGGAAGGCTATATATCATCACGCTAAGACCAATAGGAGCGGAGCAGTAATAAAGATTGTGACGCAGACGAATTTGCGCGGGTCAACTAGTATTAATATATATAAAGCTGAAGAGTTTGTTTGTTTGCTTGAACGCGCTAATCTTAGGAACTACTGGTCCGATTTAAAAAATTCTTTCAGTGTTACATAGCCCATTTATCGAGGAAGGCTATAGGATAAATATCATCACGCTAAGACCAATAGGAGCGGAGCAGACGAAGTTGCGCTGGTCAACTAGTATTTACATAATGTTCATATATTGTGGTGGAACGAAAGCTTTAATCTTTTAAAGAAAGCTATTTTTGAATGACCATGCTGGATTTTACATTGCCGTTTTTTCATTTGCGATTGGTTTGCTCTTGACTCTAGTCTAGGCCAGAGATGACAGAAACAAGAGTCGACAATGGAGCGAGCTTACCCAGAAGGAGCCTGTTCACTCTAACTTTGAAGATATTAGGCTTGTAAGCGTTCGGAAAGACAGACGCAGGCAGACAGTTCCACTCCTTTGCTGTGCTGTGGTTTTATACAATCGTAAAATGACACGAATATGCTGTATCTAAAGTTGAATTAATTGGCCATACGTTTGTCTAAAAGCTTTGCAATGATGGTCTAATACCCTTTCTTATTGGATTACAAATCATCAAATGTTTGACTCTGGAGTACTCTCATACTGACTAAATTCCACCCGTGTTCTTTCAAATGCCGTTTGCGTTCCAGAGCCGCGGTAACTTGCGAACATTTCCGCAACTCTGGCAGGCCCCAGTCAGACACCCTACTTGACGAAGCTCAAACCAATGCCGATCTTTATTAAAAAGTACGTAATGAACGGCCTGCCTCCGCCTCCGCCATCGGCAAGTTGATTATGCGCTCGGTGTTAGAGTGATATGTTGTAATCTGTTTGGACAGATGTCCGCCGTAATTAGGTCGGCTGCCGCTGCGTTACCACATCGCGGATAAACTCGGTGAGATTTACACGAGAAAACACCGTTTTTGGAGGAACGGAGAGAGGATATTGCAAAACGTTTTGGGAATACTTCTATTGTGCGTACAGAAGGAGTGGAATTCCCTGCCGCAGTCTGCGCTTTCGGATCGCTACAACCTGGGGGTCTTCAAGTCAAGAGTGAACAGGTTACTTCTAGGCAGGCGTGCTCTCCGCCAACTAATTGTAAGTCAACAGCTGCACACTTTTTCAATCATTTATTTCAAACTTCAAAAGTATGTTCTACAATCACCAGGCCATATCTATTACCTACATGATGTTATAATACTAGCTAGATTTTATCTTTGGCCCGCTCTTAATGTCCCACAATTGTGGTGCGAGAAAAATAACCTATTGACACATTTTTAAAGAAATAGCTTTAAGGAACATTTTTTATCAGATGTTGAAACTAATTTATGAACGCAAACAAAACAGTCAATACACCTTTCTCATTCATTCAACGACCTTTCGAGCTTTCGCGTTTTATTGAAGAAAAAGCAGTCGTAGCTTTTTTGGTCGCAATCGCAACTCGGTCAACACATTCGATGCGGACGGCTTCACTTGGTAATGGAGCTTTTAGTATGGCGCGTCGGCGACGAGTGTGCCTTGAATCTTGACCCCTGGTCGCCTTACCGCCCGCCTATACACAGCCTACGCAGCTCGCAGGGAAACTAATATTTATTAACTCACGTTGCTTTATTCGTATGGTTCGTGAAGCTCGTGGCTAGATAATAACAGCCGCACGGGTTGAGGTCAATCTTCACGGTTAAGCAACGCATGCCTAGGTTGGTCTGTGGATGGGTGACCATTAAAAATACCGAGTTTCCTCCGTGCCTCGGAAAGCACGTTAAACCGTTGGTCCCGGCTGTCATTTGTAGATCTTTGGCAGTCGTTACGGATAGTCAGAAGCCAGTAAATCTGACTCCAGTCTTGCCATGAAGTGCCGTGTTATCTAGTTAATAGGTTGTGGAGGTCTGGTAGGCAGCCGCTCCTCGTAAAATACAGCTAAATCCGGCTTAACTTTTTAAAAGGATTTATTCGTATGGTGTCGGCCGGTGCCGTATGGTGCCGTAAAAGAATAATACCATCCCATCACTTCCCGTGGGTGTCGTATGAGGCGACTAAGTAAATGACAGGCGGGACCAACAGCTTAACGTGCTTTCCGAGGCACGGAGCAATCTCGGTATTATAATAATTATGGTCGACCTCGGCAAGCATTGTTTAACCGAAGATCGATCCTTGCGATGGTTATTATATTATATGCCACAAGCTCAAGTAAGTACCGGTTACAAATTAACCGAGTGCTAAGAGTACTCCTTCTGGGTAAGCTCGCTGCATCGTAGACTTTGTCTCTATCATCTCTGACATAGACTAGAGTCAAGAGCTAACCCATCACAAAAAAAAAACTCGGTCGGTACTCTTAGCCTACTTTCGCATTTGAGTATTCAAATGCGAAAGTAAGTAAGTTTGATACGAAACTAAATCATTGAACCGACTTTGATGAATTGTGGCACAGAGATAGATGGAGCCCTGGCGACGACGGTTGCATGCAAAAATCTACATTAATGCGAGTTAGACCGCGTTCAAAAGCTAGTATACAATACATTAATCTATACAAACACGATAGTCCGCAGCTAGTTAGCAGCGTCCAGGGGCAGTGGAGCGTAACATTCAATATTGACTTAGTTCGCGCTGATAACGCGGCCCTGCGAGAACTGCGCACATTCGCCAAGATAACGGTCTCGCTTTCCCACGCTGTTTACCCTATCTGCATCATAATGCTAATAATGGGCAATGATAGTTTAACATTTTAGTTACACCCTTTTTAGGGTTCCGAACAAAAAACGAAACACTTACAGGATCACTCGGGTGTCTGTCTGGCTGTCCGTCACAGCCAGTTTTCTCCGGATCCACTGGACCAATTCTGTTGAAATTTGGTACACATATTTGGTCTTCTGTGACCCAAACACGCACGTGTTACGTAAATTATTAAATTTTTAGTATGGGGGTCAAATTAGGAAACTAGGAACCCTTTGCACGCGAGTCCGACTAAATGGAAAATCACCAAATGACTCCTCCCGCTCGCTCTGGCAGAGCAGAAGGGAGTGTCAGACTCTTACTGACTAAAACCCATCCGTGTTCCTCCTAGTGCCCGCCGCGTTCCAGGGTGCGGTGACTCTTTGAAACTAATTTTGCAACCCCCGAGTTTTAGTATGTTCTGTAACTTATGCCAACTATATCTGGATCGGCTTCAGCTGAATACCAGTATTCCACATGAAGCGACCTAGTAACTTGGTAACACGGTACTTCTTGGCAGGACTGGTGTCAGATTTTCTAGCAGTCTGTGAAGACTGAAGCTTCCCTAACAATTGATGACATAAATGATCGTCCAAATATTATTGCATTAACTGCGAAATAATGTTTAAAATAGAATTTCAACATTTCGGTTCTCATTTTGTTTGGGAAATAACCTGTTGCAATATATTTTACATTATTATGATCTGCTATTTCTTTTATTATCACCTTTTTCTTTTTTGCCATTATCTGGCAGTGGGCATCATTTGTTCCACAGTACATTTATACTAGACAAGTTTTAGACGTGAAGAGGAAGACCTGTAATTGGCTGTTAGATTAGCATACTGTTATTTTTCACCATTATAGTTAGCTGTAAATCTTCCAGTCTTTAAATAAATAAATAATATTTAGACCTCGATTTCCAACTATTGCCACTGAGCCGAGCGCTGGCTTATCTCGCCTAGTGATAATGAAAACGCTTACAGATGTTAATTATCATCTTACATTGCGGATTCATGTTAACTACTGCAGCTACTTAATGCATATTATTATGCTTATGGTGCACTGAAACCTACCTACATTCGACACACATCCACGTTCTCACTACAAATATTTACTAAATACTAACACACCAAACCTTGTATTTTTTTGTTTTCTTTAAATTTATTAATTTACTTTTTTAAACACCATTTTGAACGAGGTACAGACTTTAAATGTTATTATCCTAACCTCCTAATTCAATATTGTACGAACTGCTAGAGGGTGGAGACCTGCTGACCTGGAACACAGGCCCTTAAAGCCTAGCTTAGGCACCAGTCCCACAGTAAACTATACAAAGCTATGTACTTTAATTTTAACAATGTCTGTAATATTTATTGTAGTGAGAAAATTAATACTTAAATAAATACATTGGTATCTGTCGAAAAATAATAATCGTCTGAAGCTAAACTGAAAACCCTGACTCATAAAAGAATCAACAGTTCTAGGCGATGATTTGTGATAATATCAGACTCCGACAGTATGTTCTCACAATTCCCACGCCCGTCTTAATGAGCACAAACAGTTCATTCAGGCGAGTGAGCGAGGGA
This sequence comes from Lacanobia oleracea, assembly GCA_950371165.1. Taxonomy (NCBI): domain Eukaryota; kingdom Metazoa; phylum Arthropoda; class Insecta; order Lepidoptera; family Noctuidae; genus Lacanobia; species Lacanobia oleracea. Next base: position 570,645 of record CATNUG010000002.1, on the reverse strand, counting down.
AACATTTTTTATATACACTTTTTATATTTCACTCACTGTGTGTGACGCCGGAACTGCCCGCTTTCGAAGCTCTAATTTTCCGGTAAGGAAAGTTCCTGGACAATAAAGTTTTTTTTTTTTCAGTTTCCAACTGATTGAAAACTCTCCAAACCAACAATAATATTAAAACCCCACAGGTTTATTCTGCGGGTCTAAAAAGGGCACTTTAGCAGAATCATAATTATTAACCACACGACTATCTGTCAAATGTCATTGTCATCTTTATCGCTAACGCATTATTATGCAGCTTTTGTCTTTGGCACGCCCTGCGGCCTGCAGCCTGCAGCCTGCAGCCTGCAGCCTCAACGAATTGATAGGTTTTAATAATTGCAGTTGGTGGCGTCAAATCTGTGATTTAATCAACACACAAGCTGCTTTAAAAATATTTCAGAAGTCGGTGTCAAAAAACGAAAAAACAACCAAAACCACCGACTTCAGAAATTAAAATTCTTTTCTTTCTTCCGAAATTATTTTGTACCTTGTAGTGTTTTGTTTTTGGGAGTCGGTTGTATTTTTTGTATAAAAGTTTTTGCAGCGCAATGTTATGTTAAGAACTGGTGTAAACACTAAGGAAACATGCGATTTCAGCAATCCCGATCCCTTTGCTATCATTTATTGAAGAGTTCCGTTGCCTACCTCCGAAGTTCTTCGTCAGATCTTCACCAAATTGAAACGGGACCAGTCCAGGAAAATTCTCTTTCAAACAAAAAAAGAATCATCCAAATCGGCTGACAATTGGCGAAAGTATCGCTGAACAAACATTTTTTATGGCATCTTATCATCAGATCCTAATTTATACCTTTCATCATCAGCTCAGCAACATGAGATGATGATTACCAGGCACAAATATCTGAATTGCATTAGAAAGTTCATGAATAACACTGTGTGTGCCTATAAAATTTGAGGGTTGCCCTCGATTTTCGTGGGATCCCATCATCAGATGGTGACAATGGGACCAATCGAGAAGTACACCCTTTCAGATGAAACAAAAATTTTTCAAATCGGTTCATAAATGACAGATTTATGAGGTAACAAACAAAAAAAAATTACAACCGAATTGAGAACCTCCTCCTTTTTTTGAAGTCGGTTAAAAATTACTTGTTCGGATCTTTATATTGGTTTCTTGCGGTCGAGTTTTTTTATTGATAAAAAGCATTTTTTTGCCCCTAGTATTGCCCATATCGAAACTCCGGGCAGCTTCGGAGTAATTCCTAATAGATAAAACACTTCTTTTTTTTTTAAGGATGGGAAATCCTCAAATGACTCCTTCCGCTCTGGGCGGAGCGGAAGGGAGTGTCAGACTCTTACTGATTAAAACCCATCCGTGTTCCTCCTAATGCCTATAGGCTATATATAATCATGCTAAGACTAATAGGAGCGGAGCAGTAATGAAAATTGTGACGCAGACGAAGTTGCGCGGGACAACTAGTCGAATATATAAGTTTGTGCTCGCGTATTATATTATCAAATGTATTGTATCTGGGGTTCGCGCCGCGGCCAAGTTTTTCAATTATAGTCGCATCTGAGTCAGACGGGGCAGCAGCTGCTTACATTACTGGAACTTGGAAACTCGGACTGAAGGTGCGACTTATCGGATAGAATAAAGATGGAATCTTTCTGTTATTGTGTTAACAAATTCATGAATTTCTTGACGCTATTCTCTATTGCGTGCAGTATGGTGTCAGCCGGTGCCGTATGGTGCCGTAAAAGAATAATACCATCCCATCATTTCCCGTGGATGTCGTAAGAGGCGACTAAGGGACTCACCAGAGAATGGGCAGCAGCGGTCTCTGCAAAACTCAATGGGTTGGCGAACGCAATGGGCGCCTGCCAAGCGTGACGATCATGGCAAACCCTGGGGGGGTTTGTCTTGGGGGAGGCCTATGTCCAGCAGTGGAGTGTGGTGATCTTTCGGCTGTTATGATGATGATGATGATGATTGATTGTTTAAGTCTAATTGGACCATTTATCGGGCAGAGCTTTTACTCGTAAATAGCCAGGAGCTTTGTCAGTAATGTTCTGGGTTCTGCCGTTCCATCGTAACCTTTATCCATCGGTAACATCAAGCGAGATCGAGGTCAAAGGAAAAACCCGGCCAAGTGCGAGTCTGACTCGCGCGCAACGTGTTCCGGACGAATCTTGTTATTTTCACATGTTACTTCGAAATAAAGACTTTATTCCTCCTTTCCTGTAATCTATATGTGAAGAGCTACATATAATCTGTGTTTTTTTTCGAAATTTTAGACACAGTACTAGTAGTACTACAAGTGTTCAATTTTAATCTAATTAATAACTGCCTCCGTGCTCGAGTGGTTTAGGCATTCGCCTTGTGACCCGGTGGTCGTGGGTACGATTCCCACGGGAAGCATACTTTGTAAAGTTGTTTCCAGTTTTGCAGGCTTGAATCACCTGATTGTCTGATAAAAAGATGATTCCGTGCTTCGGAAGGCACGTATAAGCCGGTGGTCCCGGCTGACAAACGGCGGTCGTCAAATAAACCATGTCAGAGGCCCTTGATTTTGTTTAGAAACTGACACTAGGGTGTGTGGGGTCGTTAGACCTTACTGGCCACACGATAAGAAGGAGAATAACTTCCGGATTGTAGATTTCAAACTAAGAAAATAAATACTTGTTGTTGTGACCCTTATGATAAGCTCTTTCAAGCGAAGTGTTTTTTTTTTTTTCAGAACTATTGTATAATTATGTATATTCTGATTTGTCTCCCAGATGGTCACAGAGGTCATCTTGACGTCACAGAAGTTCATATTTGTACTAAATTTCAGCGGAATCGTCCAATAGATTCGGAGTAAATTGTTTGTGACAGACGCTCGAGTCTCCTATATGATGAATCCTATATGATACCTATTCGGAACCCTAAAAAAGTTGCGGTGAAGGGTGATCTACTAAACAGCTACTATTTAGTCCAAAAACTGACTGTTTGTGTGTGTGGCTTTTTTTTAAGCTTGGGAAATTATCAAATGAATCCTCCCGCTCTGGGTGGAGCAGGAGGGAGTCAGACTCTTACTGACTAAACCCATCCGTGTTCCTCCTAGCGCCCGCCGCGTTCCAGGGCTACGTACGGTACCTTTTTCGAACAGATTCCGCAGCCCCAGCAGGCACTGATTGTGTGGCCTTGCATCTCAAAAAAGTCTTCAGTATTAAGAGAAGCCTCTTACCTAGCTTTGTACGTAATAGTGTTCCCTCTATACAAGTATCATGTAAGTAGTTCTATAAAGAACACCGAAAATGTCTGTACGGGGAGAAGGGATACCCAATGTGGTACTTAAAATCACTCTAAACATAAATTGTCACTGTTTGCGTTTCTTTTCCCGAAGAAAAACCGGTCTGCCTTCAACAATGGAACGAAAAGATAATGCGTACATCCTCCCTGAACACCTTTCAAGCATTTCCTACTCTATTTCCTAAAACACAAAGTACAAAATCGCATTTACATAAACATTTCCTATAGACTCCCTGCAGACGTAACACTTTCCTAATCGATTCTCTAAAAGTGCCTGTGGGTATAGAACTGCTTAAGTATTCTGAACCTTGGCTCTATGAAAATAAAGCCCACATTTCCCTGTACTGCTGTTTAAGTATTCAGGAACTTGACCGTGAATCCCGAACGTGGGTACATTATGTAAATAATACAGAAGGTCTGGTCTGCACAGAGGCAGCGAGACTGACGAATATTACACTACCTACTAACGCCAATTTAGAGACGGTTAAATTAATTGGAGGCGCAATTAGTATAATTATAATTAACTAGCTTCTGCCTGCGATTTCGCCCACATGATTGTCAAAAATATGTTCTGAGCGCTTAGCGCGAGATTTTTAACGTACATACTTGATCACGTTCGCGTAAACGTTAATTTGTATTGAAACTGAAAAAGCACCGAATGGTCATTTTTGGACTAATTTCTTGAATACCTTCAAAACTATTCTTATTTAAAAATTATGAAAAAAAAAATATAATTAAACACTTACAGTAAGCCCTTTCATTTGATATGTCACACGATACAGTTTGACAAAATTTATTTTTTAATTTTCTAGTTTGCCCCCCAAAATTTACACCCATATTAAAAGAAATCCTATTTACGTAAAGCGTCCGTTGGATATATGTATACCAAATTTCAACAGAATCGGTCCAGTAGATCCGGAGACTGGCTGTGACAGACGGACAGACTGACAGACAGACCCGAGTGACCCTATAAGGTATCCTTTAATATATCGTCAAAAAGGAAAACATAGGGACACAGTATAGGTACACATCCCAGTTTGTGAAATATCTTTTTAATTGGTCCAATATTGGAGGACAAAACAGGCGAGAGCCAAACCTCGAATTATGACTTTTTCCATACAAAATCTATCCGCCCGCATTTCCTCTTAAAGCTCTGCCCCATTAGTAGCAGGTACTGACAGAACAGCACCGGAGTAGTTATCGATTGAGATGTGTCCTGTAGGCGCCGTCATCCAATCTTAATTACCGGTGCGACAAGCTGGAGATCCCGGACGCACTTTCGTTTTTGTAATGTTAGTTAGGATAAGAGAGCTGGAGGAGCTCGTGGCTAAAGACTACTAGCCGCACGGATAGATCTTTAAGGTTAAGCAACGCTTGTCAAGGTTGGTCTACGGATGGGTGACCATCTAAACATACCGAGTTTCCATCTTGACTTGGAAAACACGTTAAGCCGTTGGTCCCGGTTGTCATTAGTAGATCTTTGGCAGTCGTTACGGTCTGCCACAAGCCAGTTAAATTTGACACCAGTCTTGCCAAGAACTGCCGTATTACCCAGTTAATGGGTTGTGGAGGTCTGGTAGACAGCCGCTCCACGTAAAACACTGGTATTCAGCTGAATCCGGTTTGACTGGAAGCCGACCCCAATATAGTTGGGAAAAGGCTAGACAGATGATGATGATCATCATCTGCGCCATCACGGCGCGACTACGAGTGATATGGTATTCCTCTGGTTTAATCCCAGCAGACTCTGTACTAAATGTAATTTATAACATTACCACTGTTCTGAAACCGGTGAGGAGAAACACCCACATGTCCTGCCCATAAATCCGATAATGTGATATCCACCAATCTACAAAAGACCCGCGTGTTTGTTTTCAGCAAACCCACCTTACAGTGGTAAAGTATTTTTTTTTTACTCTTGATAGGCATACGTTTGTTCACTATCCCACCTGATGGTAAGCGATGATGTGGTCCAAGATGGAGCACGCTTGCCTAGAAGTAACCTGTTTACTCTTGACTTAAAGACTGCCAAGTTGTAGCTATCAGGAAACACAGACTCAGGCAGGGAATTCCACTCCTTAACTGTAATACATTAGAAACGATAAAACATTCTATTTTAAGCCCAAATATCTTACAATACAGTTGAGATACATCTAAACCATTAAGACGACTATCGTCAATGATATCTGCCAGAATCTACTATCGATGCCAGATTGCCAGTGATCTCCCATTATCCAATACATCTTCAATTAACAAATAAAACACCACCTAACTGTGACCGTTCCATTACTGAAACTCTTGTCTCCGTGTAACGTCGTGCCGTCTGTTTAGTCGATAGCATTGTATTGAGCACAAGACACTGAAGCCGAGTGGAGCCGCACGTATCGACAGGTACCGCAAGTTATGGCCTAGTGCCGTCTCGGGTACTATCAAACTTTATGTTCCGTTATAAGGTCAGCATCAAGAAGCGGAGGGTGTTCCGCTTAAAACTGCTAATCTTTTCTCTTCAAATCGACCGCATCATCGCTTACCATCAGGTGAGATAGTGGTCAAACGTATGCCTACCAATAGTCAAAAAAAATTCGCCGTCGAAACTATAGTAACTTGCAATAAAGTAGATTGACCTTTCCTTAATATCCCTTCGTAGACCCAAACACTAAATTATGAACCGCTTTTTATAACTAGAGAACGAAACTACATTAAAAGCACACTTTGTAAACAAACATATTACAAATTAGAAGATTACATTCAGGATAAGAATGCTTGGGAACATGCTGGTCCTGCTCCATAGGGCAATCAATGGTGGAGACAAGATCAAACTGGTTGGTTTATGTATTCACTTTATAGTTGTACCTACTGTTTCATTTTTGGGTTTTTATTTTTCTGTTCACTCACACTCTGCTAATTAATGGTTCCAATATTTGAGTACTATGTACTTATGTAGAAATGTGAGTACCATGTACTTATTTAAAAATATAATAAGTCTACCTCTGCATACTCTAGGTTCATGGTCCTCACATATATTAACAGAAGTTTTGTATACCACAGCACATGTAAAACATTGATTTGAAAAGAGTAACTATGGAGTTTCTTGTCCGTTCTTCTCCATAAGAATCTACCCTTCCGAATGGACAGTAGAGTCACTATGTTATTTTAAATGTAATGATAACGTTCAAAAGTGCCGTTTAATGGCCTAATTGAAATAAACGTTTTTGACTTTGACTAAAGGATCACGATAGAAGTCGATGCAGGACAGCTTTATGTCTTTATTTCTGTTGAAAGTCAAGAAATAGAATCAAGAAAGTATGTGGGTCAATAACCGTTATTGCACATGTATCTGGCGCTACCACAATGTGACGTGTGCTGTCAATCCATCTAGAGCTATGCACTGACGGCAGTGTTGTTTTGAGTGCTAGTGTCTCTGGTGTATTGATTAAGCAATTGGAAATTGTAAGGAAATGGATCATGTGATATATGATGTGGGTCTAGTTCTTAGCGTGTCGATGGCATAAAAAAAAAAATTGTTTGGCCCAGTGTACAGCAACGGCAAACCATTTGCTTACGCAGCCATAAGGTATATGTACAGGATGCGGCGCAAGACAAATGATGGGTCTGCACTGCGGAGAGACGCCACAATAACAGACTCATGCAGACCGATGAGATGGATATAGTTGAAAGAAGATATTTCTTTTAGAACGATTTTTTTAACTTGATTGCCCCAGATTGAGGGTAATGTGTTTCAAGAGCCACGACTTGTAGCCTAACCAGCTTCCAAAAATATAAATCACACTAAAATGAAGGAAATAAAAAGCTTAGCTCCAAGTTATTTTTTTTATCTTTTGCAAAGTAACTTGCGATTGAGTTTTTTTAACCGCATTATTTCAGGTGTTATTAATTAAGTTATCATTACTAGAGCAGCTCTAAGTCATTATGTAAGAGAACCGGTTACATAGTGCTCGCTTTGTTGTCTGGCCGATAGCGTCTGAAGTTCCGGGATGCTTGAAATATTACTACCACACAACCGAATACTTGTATGTATTTAGAAAACAGTTGTCCTGGTTTATTCTTTGCTAAACAAAGCATCGGCAACTATCACGGACTTCCTTCTAAACATTCATCCCTTAAGAGGAAATGCGGTCGGCGAGACTTAGTACGTAAAGAGCCATAATTCGAGGTTTGGTTCTCGACTGTTTTCTCCTCCAGTATTGGACGGATATAAGATATATTTCACAAACTGAATAAGAAGGATGTAAACTGTGTCTCTATATTTTACGTTTTTGATGAATAGTTGCCAAATTTGTACTATAGGGCTCTGTTGACAGCGATTTATCGAACAATTTTGAGCATTTTGTGAAAGTTCTAGTACTTATACGGTTAATAAATCATCAAAAAGGAAAATATAGGGACACAGTATATATCTTTCTTATTCAGTTTGTGAAATATCTCCTAAATCGGTCCATTATTGAAGCAGAAAACAGTCGAGAACCAAACCTCGAATTATGACTTTTTACATACAAAGTCTCGCCGCCAGCATTTCCTCTTAATAATATCTTTTAGCCACAACTTTTTAATAATAAACGCTGTGCCTTATCTACCAGTGAATTCACGGTTTTATTGTTTGATATTTTCTACTCATTAATACTCAAGACTCACCGCAAATTGCTAGACATCCACTTCAAAACGAATTAGCACAATACTATTTGTTAGTACACTGTTGCTCACTAAATATTCTACCTTCAATATTGCCTAGATTATCTTCAAGACGTACCTTACATTACAATTAGCTTCATTTATCATCAGCCTCAGGGTCTCCGAGCTTCAGTTCATTACTCCTACCTTTAAATCATGTCAGTGCTTATACAATGCCTGATGACGCATCTGATGAAAACATCAGCAGTCCGTCCTTCAAATTATACAGTCGCATACTTTGATGACGCGATACGATCAGCATTGTGCACCAATTCTTTGTTCAGCACATCCTGTGTCTCGCTTTGGGCGTCTTAACTCAAATAAATTAGTTTGAGTCGACTTGGTAGACAAATTGCGTGGTAAAGTGAGCAATTGTGCGTAATGAGGGAGATTTATAAGGAGTTCTCGACCCTTTCTGTGTCTCGAGTCTGTGATGAGGTTATAAAGTGTAAAATAGAGCGGCAGGGGTTTTTTGGGCTACAACTTGCCTAAAAGAAATTGTACTATGCTTTTTCTCGCGGCTTTGTCCAGTAGCGTGGATACTGTACTGGGCGAAGCCTGAACTCTTGGATGACAGGGTCGATGAGTTGTTCCGAAAGGAAAGTAGTCTATGGCACATAATAAAGGTGGCATTAATGATATGTCATACAGGTCTCGAGGTAGTTCAGACTCCAGCTCTCTCATAGGTTCTAGCGTAAGGCAAAAATGTATGTTATGAATAAATTACTTACTGAAACAATGTACCTGTATGAGAGAAATAAACTAGCAGTCCATCAGCATTTTTTTTTGTTATTAGATCAATACTTTTCCAAGACGAAAATTAAAAATACTCTTTTCACACTGGAACTGATTTCACCTCTAGATTACTAAGATTTTACGGAACAGAACTTATTGTGTAATCCACCTAAACATAAAATATTTACTATACCCATTTGAAGTAGGTAAGTAAAATTATATTGTTCACAAGCACCAAGACCAACATAAAAGTTCGCAGTGCTTTCCTTGTTTCCCTTCGCTTCAAGTCCGTTACTTGTCGGAAATGAGTCGTCTTCATTTCCCGGAGTAGTTCATTGTGTATTGTGTCGTGTTGCCTGTCGTCAGGAGACGAGGAGTCGAGCTCAATGGTGCCGGAGACGCGCTGAGAAATAGCCGGTAGTGTCCGGACGCGGCTGAGAGAGTCACTGTACCAGGGGTGCAGGAAAGTGAGGCATTCAAGACAGGGACGTGTTTTAGTAATTGTACTACAATAAGTAGTGCAAAAGTTATTGTAGCGAGGATCTTTGAAGCTTACGTGGGAAAGTCGTATGTAGGAATACGTATGTTCGCCCTTTTTTTGGCGAAATGGGCTTGTCCACTGAAAAAATCTAATTAGTCCGTCCTTCAGTTAGATTATCAAAAAAATATTTAACCCGTTTTTTCTTTTGTTTCGTAAACCAAAATTGACGAAGATATGACGCTCTTAAAATTCTCAGTACGTCACGCACGCCGTGGTATAATTTTTAGTGCGTTCTGACGTCACGAGCCCCCACTCCCGAGTTTAAATGCGTTTTATCTTTGTCAATATTCATTGATTTACAAAAACAACGTGTAAAAGTACGTGTCTATTATTTTTCAATACTGTAACTGACGGACTAAATAGATTTAGATTTTTTTGATGTTGGAAACTAGCCTATTGTAAATTTGTACCGCAATAGCTCTGCACAAGTTGCAAATCAACATTTGTTACATTCCGATGTTTGTTTAGGCGTGATTTTTTTATTGACCTGTGATCCTGACGGAGTCTTGTCAGAGTTCAGCAAAGGTCTTTTTTTATTAACTTTTACCAAATATTTCATTGAATTCTTTTGAAACCTCATCTTCAATGCAAATCCTCGCAACTACAGCCTGAGCAACAGTCCTCATTACAATACAAACAGACATCTGAGCTGACTCATCTACATATCTATGTATGGCACACATATTGGACCAGCTGATTCGTTCAAGGTCATGCCCCCACCCCTTTGCATGCCATAGTCGCGTCCCGCGCTTTGGGAAGGGTGCTTTCTGTGGTTGCAGTTACAGACAGCGCTTACAATGTAATAACAGTCGAACGATCGTCAAGGTTAAGCAACGCTTGCCGAGGTCGGTCCGTGGGTGGGTGGCCATCTTAACATAACAGACTCGTACGTGTCTCGGTAAGCATGTTTGTCCCGGTTTTCGTTAGTAGATCTCGGGATGTAGGTAAGTAGTTGCGGACTGTCAGAGGTGCCATAAAAAAATAATCACTTCCGATCTTCAGTAAGTTTCGTGGGTATGATCCGACCTCATAACGTAAACATAAGTTGCGCGAACATTGTAAGTTGTGCACATCGGCTGAGTCGGTCAAGGTCACGCCCCCGCGCTCTCACCCCGCACCGCGCGATCCATGCGCCGGGGGCTCTCGTAGTTGACACAGGGTGTGGTCTTACTGTTAGAAGTTAGAAAATAAAATAGTTTTCTGTAACTCTTTGAACCTGCCATGTTTAGTGTCTGCACCATAAGTACGACTGGAAGACAATGTCTAGTATTTAGTACACCTTTGTACTTACAGTCATTTTTGTAGTACATAAAGTGTTAATAAAATCTTTGAAGCTTTAATACCAAGAGAAGTTACTCGTGGTCTTGAAGCTTTGCACCAGTGGGTGTTACAGCTAGTCTTTAATGTTCATTCGTCAAATATTTATATTATTCGCAAGAAGAAGCTTGTGGCTTGATAATAATAATAACAGTCGCCCGGCTTAGAGCGTACCTATTGCCATCCATATAATAGCGATTTTCCTCCTTTGCCTCGGAAAGCACGTTAACTCATTGGTCCCGACTGTCATTTGGTCATCTTTGACAATCGGTACGAGTAGTCGGAATCAGATACATAGTTGTTTCGTGTAAAATACTGGTATTCCGCTGTATCCGGTTGATTGGGAGTCGCCCCCTCCTAAAAGCTGTAGGTACAAATTTTATGATTCGAAAACTTGGAAAATGCCTCAGGCATTAAGTCCGCCTCTGTACATCTGTGTGCGTAAAGTGTTTTTAAATAAATCCCTGGTGATGTCCATAGGCGCTGGTGAACAATAATACCGAACAGGTGAGCCTCCTGCTTGCTTTAGATTGCATACACAAGCCCCGGTGTGTCGAAACGTTATACAATGGTTCCGACCACACATAAATGAACCAAAATGACTACACCTGTACTACTTTAAACCGTTCACCTTCACTGTACAGACCCATGACTAAAGAACGACAATTTAAACAAGAATAGCTCTACACTGTGTTGACACAAGTCGCTCCGTACTCTGGATAACAAATGTCTGTATTTTGACGACAACTCTTTAGGCAGACATTGTATCGACGCCATTATTAAACCGAACAAAAACAAACTCAGTGAAGCGTTCTTTGAACTTATTCTGGTCACTTCTTGTAAAGAGGTTATTGTGCAGTGTCATCCTTTTACGTTTTAATGAGTAGTTTTAGGGTTCCGTAACGTCCGTAGCCAAATATTGCTTGAGTTTGTCGCGCCACTGCTTCTTTCCAGCTAAAATACTAGCAAGTGCAAGAGGTGACGGGCGGGCGTTTTGGCGGACTGCCTTTCTACGGTGACGTTCAAAAAGTGCTGGATATCAGCATAATTTGATTAAATGACTTATGATTTAGATTTAACCAATCTGCCTAGCCTTTTCCCAACTATATTTGGGTCGGCTTCCAGTCAAACCGGATTCAGTTAAAACCAGTGTTTTACGTGGAGCGGCTGCCTACTAGACCTCCACAACCCATTAACTGGGTAACACGGTACTTCATGGCAAGATTGGAGTCAGATTTACTGGCTTCTGACAATCCGTGACGACTGCCAAAGATCTACAAATGACAGCCGGGACCAACGGCTTATATGATTTAGATTTAATGGCCCTTAGTATTTTGTCCTGTTTCCTTCCCTTCGGATATTAAACAGATATTTTACTCGGTAACTATTGTAGAAGAAAAAAAATAACGAAAAAGCGTTTGAGTGCCAAGCAAGACGCATATACAAAAAATTAAATTAACAAAATTGGCACTATAATTAAGACTGTAGGTACTCCCCGAGGAACGCATTAAAAAAACTCAATGCATTTGCAAATTGCATACAAGAAAGGTAACATTGGATCACATAATCTAAACGCCAAATCACCATGTTTCTAAATGATGTACCAATTTTGAATTTAAGTTAAAATAGGGGTATAATGCGCTTCTAAAATCATCCTCTTCAAGTCGTACCTTGTTATCTGTATCTTGTTGTTTCATAGTTTCTCTACGAAATACTATTATAGAGGGACGCGGAACAGAGAGTAAAGTCCCGCAAAGCCCCATTGAAAAGGGAGGATCCTCCGACTAGGCGGTTGTTGTGCCTGTCGGGCAACTACCTGATAGTTGATATTCGGGCTGATGTATTATGTTCAAATCGCACGGTAAGCTCTGCTTGCGCGATGCAGTATTTTGGTGTGTAGTTCGCTGCTAATTGGATAGATCTATGGCGTCGCGGTTCTTTTTATTGCGATGTAGATTTGCTCCGTTGGTTTCTTGTGGCGGCATTGATGCCGCTACACTAAGAACAAACTGGCACTATGCAAGCGTAGGTACTGATCCCGTCTACGGAACCTTTCACTGTCCGTGGGTAGACGCGTACTTGGCCAGTTCTAATTTGTAAAGACGTTATTGTCCAGTGTCATCCATTTTAATAAGATGGCGGCGACGCTAAAGATTTTAGAACGTCTTGTTTTTGTTTGGCGTGCTCAGTAATTGCGCTGTCATTGGACCGATTTAGATAAATGAAATCTTAATCGGTTTGTGTTGGCGCGATTCCTATACAATGTCGAGTGCGATCTGTTTCGAGTTGGAAGTAAATGCCTCGCTTATTGTTGTGGATATTTTACGCCCACCTTCGTCTATGGCTGAGTCGAGGACGTCTTTGGGCACAAACTATTTTATGTTAATTTAAATTAATCCAAGTAATATTATAAATGCGAAAGTGATTTTTTTTATTCGGTACAGATTTAGACAGGGCCTTTTTTTAAAGATGGGAAATCATCAGATGACTCCTCCCGCTCTGGGTGAAGCAGGAGGGAGTGACAGACTTGTCACTGACTAAAACCCATCCGTGTTCCTCCTAGTGTTGTTTGCGTTCCAGGGCCGCGGTGACTCATTCGAACAAATTCCGCAACTCCGGCAGGCACTGAAGACGGTAATAGGCTATTTGTTTTTTGGGAAAATAAAACATGAAAGCTAGTCTTCCATATATGATTGTGCCTAAATCTATCTATACTAATATATAAAGCTGAAGAGTTTGTGTGTGTTTGTTGGGTTGAACGCGCTAATCTCAGGAACTACTGGTCCGATTTAAAAAATTATTTCAGTGTTAGATAGACCATTTATCGAGGAAGGCTTTAGGCTTATATGTATATCATCACGCCAAGTCCAATAGGAGTGGAGCAGACGAAGCCTTATATTTTGGCATTTTGACAACCGCATTTGCCTAAAGAATGGGACACCGTCTAGCTAGAGCCTCTGAAACTTGCTGTCGCTTATGAAAGTGCAGCTCCACCCCTTGAGGGGGAAGTTTAGTGGCGAAGTGTGCTGATTGTATTAGCCTGCCCCCCCCCCCCCCCCCGGGCACGGAGCGCGGCCGCACCGCAAGGTACATACGGGCAGAAGTTCTGCTGCACTTGCCTGCTTGCGGAAACAAATATGGCGCTCGCGCTGCTATGTGCAGTTGTACACGGTTATATTAGATTTAACGTGGGACGTAGGTTTGGCGGAATATTATGTGTGGTTAGAAAGGAGATGGCGACAGATTGAGGAGTGTTCAAGAAAAAGGTAAATAATAACAGCCGCACGTGTCGATCTTCGAGGTTCAGCAACGCTTGCCGAGGTCTGTCCTTTGATGATCATCTTAACATGTCAATATTCCTCCGTACGTATGAAACTACGACATTTGTAAATCTTTGGTACTTAATAGAGTTTGGTGACACCAGTTTTTCCTAGGGGTATGGTGTTACCCAGTTATTGGGTTGTGGTAGACGGATCAGCAGTCTTCATATAAAATACTGGTACATATTCTGAAAGCTAGAATGTATTAAAATCATCTTTCAAACAGTAAAACTATCCCGTGCGGCTTAGATATTTTTATAATTCAGTGATTTTCCGTAAGCTTTGGCCGAAATGAATCCTCTCCGCATCAACTAACTTGCATCAAGTTTCAAACTCGGAACTCAACGCGGTAAAAAGTTGCGTGACATCTTAATGTCATCGCAGTCGCGCGCGCCACGTATGGCCTCAGTGTGACCCATTTGTGTGACCAGTAGGGCTCGAGCCAAAGACCCATCTAACTGATCCTTCTACACTCCTCTGCTCAACGCCATGGGGTGACAAGGAGGGTATGGCAGGATGGCCGAGCGAATTGACTCATTCACCAATTAGCGGCGATGGCTTTGGCTGAATGAGACAGCTCCTAGATGGAACTTCCGATAGCAAGTTTGTGTACTTTAATCTCCACTATAGCTTCTGCCAACGGATCCACTCGCTTCATGGAAAACATCCCCAGGGGTCGAATCTGTTTCTTTTTTTTTTTTAAAGAAAAAAAAAAGGGGTCGTAACTCTGAGATGAAAAGTATTCTATTTCCTGTTCAGGACATGGCCATACCAAGTGTGCCAAGTTTCATCCAAATCCGTTCAGTTTTTAAGTCGTTAAAAGGTGACAAACGGACAGAGTGAGTTTCTTTCGGAATTATGATGACCCGCGCAACTTCGTCTGCGACACATTTTCCAACACTAAAATAATTTTTCAATTCTAACCAGCAGTTCCTGAGATTAGCCCGTTCAACCAACCAAACAAACTCTTCAGCTTTTTAATATTTATGGTATGAGGGTAGTTTTGCAGGATGGCCGTGCGAATTGACTCATTCACTAGTCAAGATGGCGGCGACTGAATGACAGCTTCACGACGAATGTTCAGATAACGTGTTTGTTTGCCTTGACTTCGGGAACTTCTTCATTGGAGTGGTCTTGTGGTTATTACAGGGAATAGTTTTAGTGATAAACTGGTCTTGGATAATTTTAGTTTTTGTCGCCGGTTTGTCAATGTTCGTTGTTTTTACACGATTGCCAAGAAGGAGGGCGATGTTTTTCGAGAGTATGTTTTTTTTTACTACTGATAGGCACGCGTTTGACCACTATCTCACCTGATGATAAGCGATGATGTGGTCGAAGATGGAGCACGCTTGCCTAGAAGTAACCTATTCAGGACTCAGGTTGTAGCTATCAGGAAACGCAGACTCCGGCAGGGAATTCCACTTCTTAGCTGTACGCACTATGAATGTGTTCCCAAAACGATTTGTGCGCGTGGGTGGGATGTCCACCATCAATAGTAAAACGACGGTGGCGCATCGCCATTCGTCTTGAGGTCCGATGATAGAACGGGCTTGGCGAAATTAAATTATGCAATTCCGTCGCACTCTCTCCAAAATGCAACCGTAGAAAACCGACAGGCCACCAACTCGGCGCCGATGCTCAAGACTTTGAAGCTTCGTCGCGACGAGCCTATCATTGTCGATGATCCTCTTGGCTCGTTTCTCAAATGACTCAAGGGCATCAAGCTGGTATCTGGCAGTATATACGTATGAATGTTTATGTGTGTATGTGTGTTTCTTAGCATTTACTTTGCACGTAATGTAGCCTAAACGGCTGAATCGATTTTAACAAATTATTTTTTTATCCCGGGAACATGTCCCCTTGTGATAAATTCTGACAGCCACGCGAACGAAGCCGAAGGCAGAGGCTAGTGTCTGCTTAATTAACACCGAGCCTAGAATAGGTGTAATTAGTGCTAAGCACTCGCACGGCACATATGTAGAGACTGTGTTTAGCGCGGGAATGTTGGGGAACGCTAGGGTTTTCACAAATATGAGGGGTTACACAGCTGTGGAAGCCCTAGAATTTCTCTTACGTGTTTGTCCTTTTGAAAACACTTTTCTTTTCCGGAGCAAACATTACTCTCCGTGTTTAGGAAACAGAGTTACCTAAAACTTCTGCACATATACATATGTTTATGTATACATAGACTGCCCTATTTTTCGCCTAAGTTTGTAACAGTGATTCTAGTTCTAGATAGGATAGCGAATTTCAAAATTCCAAAATTTATGGGTATATGTGCAATCGAAAGGTCACGTGGTCAACTCCTTACATTTTGACGTTAAGACAGTCATTGTCACTGACCGAATGTCTGTTGTCTAGAACGTTTTCTCTAAATCTCTAGTTATAATAAATAACTCTTGTCGTGAATGTCGAAGCAAGCAAGAAGGTAATACCTATAATGTTCGATTACCCATGATCTGCCCGACGTTGGAAGTTACATTCTATTTTATTTTAATGTAACACAATATCAATGAATGACCGTATATTACTTCCCCCTGTCCAGACTAATCCCATATTCCAATGCACCCGTTCCACACCACTGAACACCGTACGTCTGCGTTTTGTTTGATTTTCCATCATTTGTTTAATCACGTGTGTGATACAATGGGGCAATCTGAAGGTTCGGCTGAAGTGTCCTATAGATCTGCTGCTGGCAACAGACTGTGATCACTGAATATCCGCCGGCGAGGAAGCGAGTAGCTATCGACTATTTGCTCGCTGAGGAAAGGGACAAAAGATTAGATCTCGTGTGAGTAAAAAAGACACATATATTCATAGTCGAACTCGAATGGCTGTTCACACTGCCGGCGAGCGGCTCTTACATCTAGTTGATCGCAGCGACAAGAGCTATCAAAGATTGTGTTCGCTCAGCGACACTCGCTTGGCGATGCTCGCTTGGCGGGCAGAACTCACCAATCAGAGGTATATAATGTCTACCTATAGTGCCGGCCGGAGCGAGTATTGCGAGTAAAAGCCCGTCGAATAAAAGCATTCGCTGAAAGCCGAGCGTCAAAACTATCGAAACTTTTCTCTCGCTACTCGCTGCTCGCCAACTCGTTTTGAGTTTGAAGCTTCTCTCGCTACTCGCTGCTCGCCAACTCGTTTTGAGTTTGAAGCTTCTCTCGCTACTCGCTGCTCGCCAACTCGTTTTGAGTTTGAAGCTTCTCTTGCTACTCGCTGCTCGCCAACTCGCTACAAGCCGGATTTAGCTGAATATCAGTATTTTACGTGGAGCGGCTGCGGTATGTTAAGATGATCACCCTCCACAGACCAACCTTGGCAAGCGTTGCTTAACCTTGAAGATCGACCGGTACGGCTGTTTTTATCTAGCCACGAGCTCTTCAACTCTCTCTCCTTGTTTGCGAAAACAGTGGTGCTTTATTTTAAAAATCTCACCGTGTAATGTAAATTTAGGAGAAGTGAATAAGAAGTGAACTGTCAGTGCACACAAACGAAGTGACATGCCAGTTCACTTCGAGCTCACTCCAGTCAAGCTGTTCAGATGTTTACAGAACATACCGGTTGTTATTGCACTTTCGTAAGTACTAAGTTACCGAATGCCACCGACGCGGACGTCTGAATGAATATACGTCAAAAAAAATTCTCATAATATAAAAAACTACCAAACAGAATTAAATTTTTACGGTTATGAGTTATGAGTAAATATTCACGGGACCAAATGGCAAGTGGTATACTTGCCATTTGGTCCCGCATCGAACTAAAAAGTAATCACAGAAATCGGATCAGAAACCTCGGAGTAATCGCTGTAAGTACAAAAAAATCGGATGTGTTCTGTGGACAACGGTGTGAGTTACACATTTAAATTACTCTTATGCCATACATTCGTTAAGACACAATGTGTAACTGTTTGCTTATCGCAAATAAATAAAAATCCCTCCGTATTGAGAACCTCCTCTGAGAGACTACTTTAAATACACGAAACGTTAAAATTAGTTTTCTGAAGCCGCATCTTCCGCCTAGCAGACTCCTGACATAGACGGTCGCGGGATCAGATGACTATAATATTTAAAATTATTAGAGGGATTATCGATGATCGTGATCTGCACAATGAATTCTGCAATCTATTTGTCCCAGACAATTACTGTCGTGGCAGACAACACCGGTTACTGGCTGTTCCAAATAGCCGTAGGTACTATTGCGCACTCCAAGTCACCTATTCCTCGGACAGTAGCCGCTATTAACGCTCTCCTGGACTCAAACACAATCTTGATAATATGTTTGCGGATAACGGAAGGGGATACTATCAGAATGTTTGATTTTGTGTGAGAAGAATGCATGACTGGGTTAAATAAATAATATTTAGTGAAATTGGCTTCGGACGTTCTATAAAATAAATAAATAAAAAATAAATAAATGGCTACTAACAGCAAGGTTACGCCGTATCTTCCCAAGTGCTAAGTCTTCCACTGTAGTGCAGTAGCGGCTCGCGCCAGTCTGCTGGCATAGCGCCAGGTCCGCCGGGGACGCCGGGGTCCGTGAACGATGCACAATGCGCCGCCCATACCAACTGTGACGTAACGCGCTGCCACTGAAGCACGCGGATGTAGGCCCAGACCTTGAAAATGAGCCAGGGTTGCGGAATTCTTCGAAATCGTTACCTTACAGCCGCCCTGGAATGCAAAGAGCATAAGGAATATGTGTGGGTTTTAGTCAGTGTGAGTGACACTCACTCCGAATGTGCCCAGAGCGGGAGGAGGCATATGATGATAAAAAAAAAATGGCCAAGTGCGAGTCGGACTCGCACACGAAGAGTTCCGTACCATAAACCTTAACTTTTTTTAACAATAGAAATACACAATCTGTGAAAATTTCAACTCTCTACCTATTACGGTTCTTGAGATACAGCCCGCTGACAGACAGACGGACGGACGGACAGCGGAAGCTTAGTAATAGGGTTCCTTACGGGTTCCTTTCGGGTTGGTTACCCTTGATTCCTTGGTTGACTCTAGTCTAGGTCAGAGATGACAAAGACAAAGTCTACGATGGAGTGAGTTTACCCAGAAGGAGCCTGTTCACTGTAACTTTGAAGAGATTAGGGTTGTAAGCGTACGGAAACACAGACGCAGGCAGAGAGTTCCACTCCTTTGCTGTGCGCATTATAGAAGACGTTTGGAAACGCTTAGTGCGATGTAAGTATAGACAAAGTTGGATGTAGTGTGTCAGGATCACGATTTCTTTTCTTTTTCAAGTTTGATCATTATTGCTTAGCGCATGCGCATGCTATACTAGCTTTTAATGAAGGCAGACAGAGTAACATCAAGCAACCCGCACTGAGCCTCGGATTATGGTCCTTTCACATATGGAAAGAGACCTCATGTCTCTTTCCATATGTGAAAGGGACTATTAACATTATTGGTTGATTACCTATGTGTTCAATAAGCTTTGAACCCAAAATATGGAGTTCCAATAACAAAATACGACAACATGGATATTCTCGGCACAAATCAAAGGTTACCAGACAGGAACAGAACCAGGAGCGTTGGGTAACACTGCCCGAATGGGGTCGGGGCGAATTCCCTGAACTGCTTAAAAACTCGAGTCGATGTTTTGTGGAAGCACAGTACCTACACTGAAATTCTTATCATATTATAATATTTTCTAGTAAACACGAATAAAATTGTCGGCAAACCAGACTAAAGCAAAATCATGGCCAGGCAGTTTTCAGCCGAGCAATCTTTAAAGAGTTTCAGTGGCTCCAAAATAGACCATAGATTGATTAAATGCCTCAGCAGATTATTGACGAAACTATTCCTTGTCTCGGCAGGCAGGAAGTTCTCCGCAGTCTATAAGTAAGCCTCTCAGAAAACGAACACTTTAATTGGCAGTTATTTTCGAGCGGCAATTGTTTCAGATCTATTTCTATAGAGGGGGCTTTGACCGCAACTTGCCAGTGAGGAGTTTTTTGTCTGTTCTTCTCCATAAGAATCTACCTTTGCGAATGGACAACTAGAGCCACTTTTTTATTTTTTACAAAAAAAAAATGACTTTGAATTTTCGCTTCTTCTTATAGTAAGGTCTAACAACCCCACACACCCTAGAGTCAGAGTTTCTAGGTTAAGCAACGCTTGCCAAGGTTGGTCTGTGGATGAGTGACCGTCTTAACATACCAGACCGAGTTTCCTTCGTGTCTCGGAAAGCACGTTAAGCCGTTGGTCCCGGCTGTCAGTCATATTTGGCAGTCGTTACGGATAGTCAGAAGCCAATAAATCTGAATCCAGTCTTGCCATAAAGTACCGTGTTACTCAGTTCATGGGTTGTGGAGGTCTGGTAGGCAGCCGCTCCACGTAAAATACTGGTATTCAGCTAAATCCGGCTAGACTGGAAGCCGACCCCAATATAGTTGGGAAAAGTCTAGGCAGATAAAGATGTTGTATCGAACGACTGGGTTAGTAGTAGTACCTTGAAAAGGTGTGTCGGCGCATCACATGCGCATGTGATGAACCACCGCGGGGACTGCGCGGGGTCGGGGTGCTGAACCCGGGACACGGCGACCGCTGCGTGCATTTCTTTGTATTCTATTCTTATTGATGTAAAAACCGGCCAAGTGCGAGTCGGACTCGCACACGAAGGGTTCCGTACCTAAGGAGGTATGGGTATGGAACCCTTCGAGTGCAAGTCCTTCGTCTCCGATTTTTATTATTTGTTGTTATAGCGGCAATAGAAATACACAATCTGTAAAAATTTCAATTATCTACCCATTACGGTTCTTGAGATACAGCCCACTGACAGACAGACGGATGGACGGACGACGGACGGACAGCAAAGGCTTAGTAATAGAGTTCAGTTGGGTACGGAACCCAAATTATGGTATTATACCTATTTTAATACATTCCACTTTTTTCATTTTATGTAAGTACCGACTGCGCTCAATCAGATGACATAATTCTTCAGTCTCACGTCAGGACAAAACCTTAGAAGGTCACCTTATCTCACCTGGCGCCACAGTTCTACTAACGTCTAGTAACAGAACAAAGCTATCAGCTCTCGTCTGTAGCTGTACTGTACAGAGTACGTGCTCCGCCGCGCGCCGTACTGGTGGCAGCTTCTGATCTCCGCCGTACAGGACAGTGCGTGACCGTACATACGTTTATCTACAAAAGGTATACTTATCTAATACAACGTGCGATACCTACTGGCTACCGAAAAAGATATCTCTATCCGAGCGGTTAAGGATTAACTTGACGTAAAACAGACTTCTGAATCACCATTCTACCGTCTTTGTTTTTGTTTTACTTGAACTGGGCTTGCTCTTGACTCTAGTCTATGTCAGAGATGACAGAGACAAAGTCTACGATGGAGCGAGCTTACCCAGAAGGAGCCTGTTCACTCTAACTTTGAAGAGATTTTGGTTTTAGGCTATAGAACATTTTTGAAAAAGAAATAGAGGGAGAAGGTCGCCTCCTGAACTATTTTTGTTCATTCATTTTCAAGAAAGTACCTACATGAAAGTTTGTAGAAAACTCTGTGAGAAGTAAGCACCCATATAATCTACCCAGACTTTAACCTGTAGGTCGTATTAAAAAAATAGACATGCAAACAACATACAGACATACTAGGGCAGAAATGGTCTGCTCTGCTTGGGAGAAGCACCGCCGTGTCCTCGTCGAGGCGATCGGCGGCGACGATCTCTCGAGTCCGGCCCTAGTTGAATCCATGGTCCAGAGCGAAGGAGGAGGTATGGGAAGCTGTCACCTCCTTCTGCGAAGCAGTAATGCTAGCGAAGGAGGATGCTGAACGCGTGAGAGAGAAGGAAACCTCACCAGCCGCCGCAACAGATGAAGATGCCCCGAGCGTCGGCAGTCGCAGGACAATTCCCGGCCACCGTAGGCGCGGGCCTGCGGACTTGTAGTATTGGGTGGTTCGCCGCCCGATCAGAACCAGGCCTGGCTCGACGGCGCGCTGTGTTCCACGCGCGCCTCAGGGAGCTGTCAGCATAGAAGAAGGGGTCCGCTAGGGCCAGTGGCTACCAGGGTTACGGAATATGTTTGAAAGAGCCTCCGCGGTCCTGGAACGCGGCGGGCACTGGGAGGAACACGGATGGGTTTTAGTCAGTAAAAGTCTGACACTCCCTTCTGCATCACCCAGGGCGGAAGGAGTCATTTGATGATTTCCCGTCCTTAAAAAAAAATTGGCCAAGTGCGAGTCGGTCTCGCGTGCAAAGGGTTCAGAACGAATTTCCTTTTTTGAACATGTTATTTAAATACTAAGTATAGAATTCTTATAGTTTGAGTGGATAAACCCAGAGCGGTATGAGGGGCATCGTAGAAGGAGATTATTGGTAGAGCTAAGATTTTGATTGTGGGCGGAGCAAAGGAATTGAATTTGTGAAGTTAGATAAGAGGGAGAAGAAGGATTGTTAAGAAAAGAAAACAGACTAGTAAAGGCCCTCAGCGCTCATGAGATAAGGGGGGATGGTAACTTTTCGTCTAATTTCTTTAATAACTTCAAAATAAATTAATTTTAAATTATGAAAAAAATAGGTATAACTAAAACCACACCGATACAGTTTGATGATTTTTTCTTGTAATATTCTTGTTTTACCCCCAAAGTGCCCCTCAAACTAAAAAAATATAATTTACGTAACGCTTCCGTCTTTTGGTCACAGAAGTCCATATGTGTACCAAATTTCAACAGAATCTGTCCAGTGGATCCGGAGAAAACTGGCTGTGACAAACGGACAAACAGACACCCGAGGGTTCCGTTTTTTGTTTGGAACCCTAGAAAAGGCTGAAATGTAAAAATACCGCATTATTGCGATTTTGAGCGCGTTCGGTTAGCACATTTCGTCTCTACGACATTATTTTCTCCCGGTACCTATTCTTTCAGGCATTATTAGGCGCCTCGCGGGAGGGAGGCACGTTTCCCTGTAGGCACGTGTCCTCCGAACAACGTGAGTGTACCGGGAAGGGGAGGGGGGGGCTCCTTAGACTCCGACGAAACGTGACGAATTCTTTTATTAAGGTACGAGCTTTTTATTTAGTTGTACCGTTACGAGGAGCTCGAGGATAAATAATAACAGCCGAGCGGCGCGATCTACAATGGTAACTTGCCGAGGTCGGTCTGCGGATGGGTGACCATCTTATTGGCCCCGTTAGTTCCTTCGAACTATGCCGCTACCCTGGCTTCGTGATAGGTTAGGCAATTAATTTGGAAAAGATCTTGAGTACTTCGTACTTCGTTACAAGCGAGGTACTCGTTCCACTCTGTATAGTTTTTATCAAATCTATTTGTACCTTAAGTGCTCTTTTACTGGTAAAGGTACTAGACTCGTCTACTGCGACATGCTCTGTAACTTAAACAACACTGGGTAGATTTCAGAGGTCTTCTAGCATTGGCTAACACTTGAGATTATCCATTATACCAGTACGACAGGTCTTATACTCGTAAATCTGGGTCACTGTTTCAGTCTGAAAATTAGGCTAAAGAATTGAAGATTAAACTCTTCGGGGAATAATATTGAAGTATAAAATAGGATAAAGACAAGTATTTGAGGCTGAGATAACTTGGAACATTTTGGTCAAACCATTGTTCGGAAAAGTTCGGGGAAATTCGGAGAAAATACGCCGTTGAGTTATGAATGAAGTAATTGTGTAGCTAAGGAGTGGAATTCCCTGCCGGAGTCTGTGTTTCCTGATAGCTACAACCTGGCAGTCTTTAAGTCAAGAGTGAATAGGTTAGTTCTGGGCAAGCGTGCTCCATCTTCGACCACATCATCGCATTTATGTGTCAATTGTGTTATTGTGTCAATTTACTGAAATACTACCTAATAACTTCTTTGTCATTAATCTTCTTCTTCTCGAGTGGGCAGTAAGGTCTAACGACACCACACACACCCTAGTGTCAGAGTTTCTAAACCGCCTCTAGAGCCTCTGACATGGTTTATTTGACGACCGCCATTTGGCGGCCGGGACCACCGGCTTATACGTGCAATGTCCTAGCCAAGCTGGAAAACAACTTTACAAAGTATGCTTCCCTTGGGAATCGAACCCACGACCACCTGGTCACAAGGCAAACGGCTAAACCACTCGACCACGGAGGCAGTTAAGTTTGTCATTAATTATATTTACTCATACTTAAGTCGGAAATCTCTGGTATTCCTCATACTCTCCTTTACCCTGAAAACCTTCTTTCAGAGGACCAGCACGAATATTTTTGACGTATAGTAACGTAACGTAAAATTTTACCATAGCTACAATACTCGTTACGCAATCGCACATAATATTTATTTGAATTAGATACTATACTCATATTTTTGAAAGATATAAATTGTGTATGTCCCATAACATTAAACCAAAATACTATAATATAATTATGGGGTTGTAGTTTGTCACATTCAAAATTCACTTACGTTTACGTTACTATTTACTATAAGTTATTGTTTTCGCCCGGTGCTATACGTCATTATTTTCTCACGGTACTATACGTCATTGTTTTCTCCCGGTACTAAACGTCATTGTTTTCTCCCGGTACTAGGTATAAGTTATTGTTTTCTCCTGGTACTATACGTCATTGTTTTCTCCTGGTACTATACGTCATTGTTTTCTCCCGGTACTATACGTCATGGTTTTCTCCTGGTACTATACGTCATTGTTTTCTCCCGGTACTATACGTCATTGTTTTCACCCGGTACTATAAGTTATGTTTTCTCCCGGTACTATACGTCATTGTTTTTTCCCGGAGCTATACGTCATTGTTTTCTCCCGGTTCTATACGTCTTTGTTTTCTCCCGGTTCTATACGTCTTTGTTTTCTCCCGGTACTATACGTCATTGTTTTCTCCCATGTCCCACTCAGTAAACTCAAAATACTGAACTGAGAAACCCGCAATATTCCCTAACTTAATATACTCGCAATACAGTTTTCTTATTAAGTTGGTCAGCCGAAATGACAAGCTTTTGACAACTCAAACAAAAAGTTCAATTCGACTTACGTGAACGGCTGAAAGTCTCCGGTGACGAAACTTATTGAATTTGTGGAGTTTTATGTAACGTGATCACTGGTAACCGTTTCAGATGTCTTTCAATAACTCAGCATATTGTCGGAGCCACAGGGCAAGGAAACTCCTGCGCGGACATTGCTAGATACGGCGTTGTCACTATTTAAACCCAAATAAACATTTTTCTTTATTTCACTTTCCAGGGAGTTTCTGTGATAAGTTATAGTTTTACTTGTTGGACATGAACGAGCATGGTGGTTGAGAGCATGTCATGCTCACTCAAATGTCGAAAAGTGTGAAGAGATCGCGGTATGCGATAAGGCCACCCATTGTACTTATGTGTTTTAGTTTGTAGTTTTCTTTTTATATTATTATCGATGTACAATAAAGTATATAATAAATAAATAACTCTTTCGAACAAATTCCTGTATCGTGGCAGGCACTACCCGTCTACTATGCTGACACCTGTTTGAGGCGCGTGTGGAACACAGGGCGCCGTCGACCCGGGCCTGGTTCTGATCGGACGGCGAGCCACATTGTCAGTCCTATATCCCAAATTAACATTTTTCTTTCTTTCACTTTCCATACAAACCTAGAGCGTCAGGTTGTGTCGGCATTGTGACTATTCTGACGCTGGAGATGATAGCCGAAACTTGTACTCAGTTTACATTGTGGTGGCACAAATATTGCTTACCTACTAGTTTCTGCAAGCGGCATCGCCTGCGTAACCATCTAAAATTTATACAAAGTGACCTACGTAGGTACTATTCCAGGAGATGGTTTACCCGTGAGCCAAGTTAAAGCAAAGTGGATAAATCCTTGAGTTTTTGGCGTTGGATTCAAACTATCTTCGAATTATGAATTCGTTAGCAATTCGGCAGTTTTGAGTTTATTGCGTACAGTCAATAATTAATTTAAACTTCATGCACAAGAGACAAGAGCTTGACTTCGTTTTGTAATTTATGTGGTGATAGTGATGATGTAGTGATAGTGAAGTATGGTCGCTGCCGCGTCGTCTCACGATTCTGTGCTCTATGTTCTGAGCCCAAAACAAGACAACATCAATCAAAGTTGCAAACTTTCTTTTGTTTAGCTCGTCCCTGATCGATTGGTGGAAGTTCTTCCAATACGATGATTGATTCAATTGGCAGTAATGCAGCGCCAAGGTTAGATCGAACAAGTTTTCTGCTGTTATTTGTTCAATACAAGACTTTTTCATTTGAACAGATAGCTTTTTATTTGAAGTTTGTCGGTTCGACATAATTATCTAAACAAAAGTTATTCCTTATACAAAAGTTTTTGAAGATTGATAATGGCTCGTGAGTAAATAATAAGAGGCGGACGGTTCGATCTTCAGAGTTAAGAGGAAATGCTGACGGCGAGGTGTTTGTATGTAAGAAGTCATAATTCGAGGTTTGGCTCTCGACTGTTTTCTCCTCCAATATTGAGCCGATATAAGAGATATTTCACAAACTGAATAAGAAGGATTTATACTGTGTCTCTATGTTTTCCTTTTTTAAATAATAGTTGCCAATTTTGTACACTAGGGCTCTGTCGACAGCGATTTATCGGTCAATTTTGAGCATTTAGTGAGAGTTCTAGTGCTTATACGGTAAATAAATCATCAAAAAGGAAAACATAGGGACACAGTACATTTCTTTCTTATTCAGTTTGTGAAATATCTCTGAAATCAGTCCGATATTGGTGGTGAAAACAGTCTCTCGAATCAAATCAAATCAAATCATCTTTATTGTGGACTATAGGTATACATCATAAATACAGGTCTTAAATAATTAAAATAAGTTCAGCTATGTCCCGCCGTTGAGGCATACAATAATAAAATACAAATCAGAAGTTAAATTTTAAAACACAATTAGTCATATTAGTCTCGATACATTATTAAAATATTCCAAATTATAAATACATACAAATTCAATTCCAAGTCATATTAGTCATAATTCATTACAGCATTGCACATTATATTCTTACATAAATATTAAACAACAACAACAACATAATTATGTGGGAGAAAATGATACATATTTTTTCTTTCTTGTCATTGAAATACAATATTTTTGTCACACAAGTAATCTTTGACATCATAATAACATTTGTCTATTAATAATGAATGTAGTTTCTTTTTAAACTGGAGGATTGGTAATTGTTTAATGTCATCAGGCAATTTATTATAAATTAATGGTGTCATGCATAAAATACTTTTATTTAATAGTGCCGTTTTACCATAAGGTATTTGTACGTCTAACCTTTTCTTATCCCTTAATTTTCGATAATAGCTTTTGACAGACTGACCAAACCTCAAATTATGACTTTTTACATGCAGTCTCGCCGCCAGCATTTCCTCTTAACCATCGCGGCATCGGTCCGTGCGCGAGTGACTTTAACATATCGCAGCCACGTGTTCATTATTTGTATGGAGCGCTGCTGCGGCGCTTTGCGACAAATTTGAAGGCGCCAGACCTCTGAAAAGAGTTTAACATTTTAAGTATTTGGCCTACTGCCAATCCTTTTACACGTGCAGCCTGTGGGTGAACTTTACGCAAAGGGCATATAACGGCCTGCGCATACAATATAACAACACGTTCCGGGTGTTGATGGGGCTGCCGCGTTTTTGTAGCGCGTCCGGCATGTTTGCCGACACGAACGTCGATAGTTTTTCGACCATTATGCGCAAGAGATACGCATCTCTGTTGCGTCGTGTTCGCGCCAGCCCCAACATCATGGGGCTCTCCAATCTTGTGGAAGAAATTCTGCAATAAATGTTTTATTATTTTTTTATTATTACTATGGGTCATTACTTCACCGCGACCCCCGTACTCTATAAACCGTTATGGTATCAGCTCCAACGTCGTTGCTAGGTAATTATTGCGCCGTTTGTCGCTGATCACTGACGCATCCCCCCGCCACTGTTAGTGACCTCAGCCCCCTCGGACATCTTTTAATAGAAGGGTAATGCGACAATCATAAGACTTGATAACTCGTGATCCTCAACGTGTTGTTTCTTTATCGACTCATCATCTTCCGGCCCTTGTCCCGTGTTACTTGGGGTCGGCGCAACACGTTTTTTTTATTACATTCTGTTCTGTCTGTCGTCACGCTATCACTAACTCCCTTTTCTTTCATATCGCTCCTCACACAATCCATCCATCTTTTCTTTTGCCTTCCCCTCCCTCTCCATCCATCCACATTTATGTTCATAACTCTTCTAGTTATATGCGTTTCATCCCTCCTCTTCACATGACCATACCAAGACAAGCGATTCCCTTTTAACTTTTCCGTCACTGGCGCCACTTTTAAAGTACCTCTAATGTACTCATTTCTCACTTTATCCATTCTCGTTACTCCACACATCCATCTCAACATTCTCATCTCCGCTACATGCAATCTATTTTAAACCGTGTTTTTCGCTGAACAACAATCTGATCGATACATTATTGATTATGGCAATTAATTTAATTAAAACGTACTCGGTACTTAATTGAGCTTGTGGCATATAATAACCATCGCAAGGATCGATCTTCGGTTAAACAATGCTTGCCGAGGTCGACCATAATTATTATAATACCGAGATTTCTTCGTGTCTCACAAAGCACGTTAAGCTGTTTGTTAAGCTGTAAATTTTAGATTTTCGTAGTCGTTACAGGTAGTCAGAGGCCAAGTAATCTAGCACCAGTCTTTCCAAGGGCAAGTGTTACTGTTGCTAGCACAGCTGCCTCCGTGGTCGAGTGGTTTAGGGGGTTGGGTTCGATTCCGACAGGAAGAGCATACTTTCTAAAGTTGTTTTCTAGTGTGGCTAGGACATTGCAGTCTTAAACCAGCGTCAGGCAGCGCCTAGTTGTCTGGCATTTTGCTGAACTGGACCTATTTGGCGCAGCCGCGGGACACACGATGTTATTGTTATTTATAATCAATTTGCATTTCCTTTTGTTGTTACAAACATTGTGTGATTCCGTGTGTGCCAAATAAATTAGTTTTCTTTCTTTCTTTTTGAATTACCTGATTGTCTGATAAAAAGATGATTCCGTGCTTCGGAAGGCATGTATAAGTCGGTGGTCCCGGCCGCCAAATGGCGGTCGTCAAATAAACCATGTCAGAGGCCCTTGAGGCGGTTTAGAAACTCTGACACTAGGGTGTGTGGGGTCGTTAGACCTTACTGCCCACACGAGAAGAAAAAATGTCACTGAGTTGAGAGGCAGTCGCTCCGTAATAAAATACTGCGCAGTCGTATCCGGCTTTACTGGAAGCCGACCCCTACTTAGCTGGGAAAAGGCTACACAGAGATTTTACGTAAATTTCCAAATCACATCAATCGATTTTGCGTCAAATATCCAACATGTAACGACCAAATCTAGAAATAGAAATCGGATAAACTGCCTAGAGACAATCCGGGTTTAGGATTTCTATGTTTCAATGCTATGCAAACATAACGTTTTATTATCCACTAGCAGAGCCGAGTGACTGCGTCTGCGTCGCATATTTCATTAATACTCCGCTCCTATTGGTTGTAGCGTGATGTTATGTCTATTATGTCTTATATTATACTTCTATCCTAATATTATGAAGAGCATAAGTTTGTGAGTTTGTAGGGTGTCATCTCGGAAATCTACTGAACCGATTTTGAAAATTCTTTGAACAATAGAAAGCATCGTTATTTGTGAGTGTCATAGGCTATTTATATCAACCCGAAAAATACCGCCCACCGAAATGGGCACTGTTCAGCTAGTAGCCTATAGGTTCCTTCGATAAATGGGCTATCAAACACTAAAAGATTTTTCAATTTTCAGCGCGTACAACCGCGTCAAGCGCGTGCCTATTAATAGTAAAAAAAAAAAACTCTTCAGCTTTGTATATACAATAATATCTAGTCCGGATGATGTGCAAAGTAGGTTACAGATAAGCACAAAACTTGCCGTCGCGTGTCTTTGAGTAAAGTGTTCGTCCGCGGTCCGGAACGGAACCTAAACCAGTGGTGGGGCTTTGCTACCAGTTTCGTTGCAGCGGGTGTCCGGTGCGCTGTCGCTGCGGTTTTTAAAGCTAAATCCGTCCATTATTTTCTAGCGCACATTCGTTTTGGGACTAAACTTAATATTCCAGACTACAGAATTGTTGTTTTTTTGACTCGCGTTCGACCAGTCTCACCTGATGTGACGCGTTGAAATGGTCGACGTTGGAGCTCGCTTGTCTAGAGAAGTAAACTATTCACTCTTTACTTTAAACTATTTTCGTTAAACTATATTGAAAGCGACGTAATGAAACCTTTTTACTTTTTAAACCTAATTACTTGTACTGAAAAGATACCTCATCGCCAAACCAATTCGAACGCTAGAAGCCGGTAACAAACACACAATCAAAACAAAAACCAAATTCTAAAACAACATCATTCTAAGCACCAAACCTTCTCCTCACAGACGGAACCCTCAACACCATGACGTAGAAATCTCCAGAACCTTCGAGAGACATCAAGCAGCTTCTAGAAGCATGCTATGAAAATCCAAACGCTGGCGGGCACACGCACGCTAGGCGGAGAGCCGCCGCGCTCCACCGCCTACTACTACGGAGATCTGGAGAGGATCAAGCGGAAGAACGGCACCCAGGAACCGCTGCAAGAGATACAGAACCCTGACGAACTCAGCGAGTACGTGGAGACGAATGAGGCGGTCAATGATGGCGCGGTTAGAGAAGTACCCCCTCTTAGAGACAGGGGACGACAATGGAGCCTTCCAGAGTACAACACACCAGAGAATTCTAGGAAAATTGAAGAGACGTACTCCACAGCTGGGACGTTCCCCATGCCGGAGCCTAAGGAGAAGGAGCCGTTGCTAGCTGAGCTGGAAGTGGTGGGAAGGTTACCTCTGACTCAGCTGGAGTCGACGTCAGGGGTGCGGCGCAGTAGGAGCTGGTACCTGTGCTGCCCCAACGTGGCTGACGAGGAGATCTCCCGCGAGTCGTCGTGGCGGTACTCCAGTCTGCGGCCGGTGACTGCTCCGCCCGTGCCCGGACATAACGGAGTCAATATGATGGTAGGTTACTGTGGCGTCCGGTGGTAGGTTACTGTGGCGTCCGGTGGTGGGGGATGCAAACCGTGTGCTTTCGGTGGTGGTATTGTTTTGGTGCTAAAGTAAGGTTACAGGGAGCATAAAGACAGTCTTCAGCTGATGGGTAGTAATGAAATGGTCATGGTTTAGAACTTGAACTATGTAGTTTATGCTCTTTTTGGAAGTACCGTGATTTCCGATGGCTGTTGTGACATCATGTGTGTCTACTTTAACAGATTTTATATTCGGTCTTTATTCTCCCTCTCTTTATAACACGCTCTATCTCCTTCTTCTCCAGGTAGCGACCCATAGCTCAGGCCGCGAAGATGTGACGTCCCTGCGAGCTGAACGCGACGCCCTGGCGCGAGCGCTTGCAGCCGAGAGACAGCGCGCGGCCACTGCAGCGAGAGCCCACGACGCGAGGCTGGCGGAGCTACATGGGGTCATAGCGGAACTGGTCCGGAGGCGTGCACATGATAAACACGCCAGGGCCATACCGGAGGAGGAGGTGTCAGGTGAGTGTCCAAGCCAAGTCTATGCAGAGTAGCATATTTGAGACTAGTTGACCCTTTTGGTCTTAGCGTGATGATATATAGCCTATAGCCTTCCTCGATAAATGGGCTGTCTAACACTGAAATAATTTTTCAAATCGGACTAGCAGTTGCTGAGATTAGATTGTGAATGTCTGAAATCCCAAGGGAACATATTACCTGAACAAGAAACCAAAATCCAAAATGAAGGCATGAAAAGGACATTTATGATGAAGTTTCGTCGGTATCTTGGAATTTCGGTTTTGAGACGACACCGTATTTGTTGTAACCGATCATCAAAACCATGAAAAAAGACACCAGTGGTGGTACTTTGACCGATGACCTGGTGGTCGCGGGTAGCCACAGTAGCGGTTGTTGTGGCGATACTTGAACACGCCTATTTGGAACAGGCCTATGTCCAGCAGTGGACGTCTGTCGGCTGATGGTGATGATCATACATATACTTTTGGCATTGGCGTCTTTGGTTATGATTTTACCACATATTTCTTAAAAGCTTCTTTCAGCAGTTTTCGTGTAATTGTGTAAAAAACATCATCCACCCGTCTTAACTTTCGCGTTAAGTAGTAAGTTATAACGACGTTGCTTTGAATATGAAGAAATTCCACGTGTCCTGCTGTTGTGGCAAACTACAAGCTTGAGTAACTAGCGACAATCCTGCAAAACAGTTAAGTATAATATTAGAATAGTTTCGCTGATAGCGTATGTCGTGTCGTTGCAGACGAGTGCGAGTCGACAACACAGCCGGCCGGGGAGTTGGACAATGACGCAGACCACTCGAGAACGGAACAGGTGACAACACTCAACCTTTGATATTTCTACTATCTATGCCGTATCGTGCCGTGTGTCGTATGGCTATGCCGTATGGTGTCGGCCGGTGCCGTATGGTGCCGTAAAAGAATAATATCATCCCATCACTTCCCGTGGGTGTCGTAAGAGGCGACTAAGGGACTCACCAGAGAATGGGCAGCAGCGTTCTCTGTAAAACGTAACACCATACACTGCGATCGCCAAACGTGGCGATTATGGCAAACCACCCCTTTGGGGAAGGCCTATGTCCAGTAGTGGACGTCTTTCGGCTGTTATGATGACAATGATTTGATATCGCGACACTGTAAGACAGGCAGAAACAAACTAAGGGGTCGTTAAGATGTTGCGGGAGTGTTCGAAACAGCTGCGGTGGCCCAAGAACGCAACACGGATGTGATTCAAGTCAGGAATGAAGTCGCATGACTTTTGGGGGGCGGACAGGTAGGCCACTATGAGATCGTGAAGATCTCGAGATTACTCGAAATAGAAACCACTTAAGCCTCCCAGTTCTCGGAGTCAAAATCGTTGCAAATTAGCTTTTGAACGTCCCATTTAAGGAACGCATTTAATTCATCAATCACTCTGTTTATTACCATGCGTCCGTGGTCGAGTGGTTTAGGCGCGTGACCCGGTGGTCGTGGGTTCGATTCCCACGAGACTTACTTTGTAAAGTTGTTTTCCAGTTTGGCTAGGACATTGCAGACTCGAATCACCTGATTGTCTGATAAAAAGATGATTCCGAGTTTCGGAAGGTACGTATAAGCCGGTGGTCCCGGCCGTCAAATGGCGGTCGTCAAATAAACCATGTCAGAGGCTTTTGAGGCGGTTTAGAAACTCTGACACTAGGGTGTGTGGGGTTCCCGGGTCGACGGTGCGCTGTGTCCCACGCACGCCTTAAAGAGCTGTCAGCATAGAAGACGGAGCCCGCTAGGGGCAGAGCCTGCTGGGGCTGCGGAATTTGTTCGAAAGACTCACCGCGGCCCTGGAACGCGGCGGGCACTAGGAGGAACACGGATGGGTTTTAGTCAGTAAGAGCCTGACACTCCCTCCTGCTTCACCCAGACCGGGAGAAGTCATCTGATGATTTCCCATCCTTAAAAAAAAGGGTATGTGGGGTCGTTAGACCTAACTTCCCACTCGAGAAGAAGAAGAACCAGTATATGCAACATTATACAATATTTTCATATTTTACCAGCTGTCAAAAAAGGATAGGCTCTCAACTCGACCCGGATTCCCACTGGATATAAAAAGGAGGAATTTAGTAGTACGCACAAACATTGAAACACAGTTTTCCTTCCAGGTCGACACGTCGTCGGCGCTGAGCCCCGAGCTGCCCACGCCGCAGGACTCCAAGCTGGAGAGCACCGCGCCGGCCGGCGCCTCCGACTCCGACACCGGCGCGCCGCCGCCCAGGTAGCTCTGCCACTGATGCTCTATATACTACTCTGTCAAGAAAGTACCGGGAAAAGATCAATAATACACAAAATGTCTGTTATTCATCCAAATTTATTTTATCACCTTCAAAGTATGCTCCTTTAGAAACGATACACTTGCGCCAACGAATAATCCATTCATCAAAACATTTTTTAAACGCTGCTTCCGGAATTGAGTTCAGTTCTCGCCGCGAATTCTCCTTTATGTCTTCTATCGATTGAAAACGGGTGCCACGAAGTGGTAATTTGAGTTTAGGAAAAAGAAAAAAGTCAGCAGGAGCCATATCTGGTGAATATGGTGGTTGCTGGATGGTATTTGTTGAGTGTTTGGTTAAAAATTCGTTCACAATGATAGCCTTGTGCGAAGGCGCATTGTCGTGGTGCAAAATCCAAGAATTTTCTTTCCACAAATCTGGCCTTTTTCGTCGAATTTGCTCTCTTAAACGCCGCACTACGCTCAAATAATATTCTTTATTTACCGTTAGACCTTCCGGTAAGAATTCAGAGTGCACAACACCGCGATAGTCAAAGAAAACAGTCAACATGACTTTGACTTTTGATCGACTTTGGCGTGGTTTTTTCGGTTTCGGTTCAGTTGGAAGGCGCCACTCCGAAGCTTGTTGACCAGTTTGCATGTCAAACTCGTAAACCCACGTCTCGTCACCAGTAACAATGCGTTTCATGAATGTTGGGTCCGAACTGACTCGTTCTAGCATGTCCTCAGCGACTTTCATGCGATTGAGTTTTTGGAGAAAATTCAGATCTTTTGGGACTAGCCAAGCAGCAACATGTTTCATACCCAAATGATTAGTTAAAATGGTACGGATCGACTCGTGAGATACAGAAAGTTCGGCGGCTATCTCTCTCAGAGTTGAATGGGGATTTTCAGTCACTATTTCCTTCACTTTTGCGATGTTAACTTCAGTTGCAGACGTTGACGGCCTACCAGAGCGAGGCAAATCTTCCATCACATCTCGACCGCTTTTGAACGCTTTGAACCACTCATAAGCACGAGTTTTTGATAAAGTCGATTCACCGTAAGCCTTCTGTAACATTTTCAGTGACTCCGAACACGAAATTCCATTGGCGATGCAAAATTTAAGACAAACTCTTTGTTCGATATTTTTGTCCATTATGAAATTCGCAATACACACTATATATGATATTACTAAAATCAGCACTGTATTTAATATAAATAACAGATGCAACTCAAACTCCGCGCCAAAATGGAAAACAGTTGTGCCAATCTAACAACTACAAAAAAAACAAAAATTTGAATTTGGAACCATAAACAAATCATCCATTCCCGATATTTTTTTGACTGAATGTACAACACCGAAACGACGCAACGCGTAAATACTAATCAATAAGGGAAACGTACTATCCTTGCGGTTAATTACATTATAGTAGACTTGCTTCTTCACGAGGTGCTCGTGGCTAGATAATAACAGCAGCACGGGTCGATCTTCAAGGTTAAGCAACGCTTGCCAAGGTTGGTCTGTGGATGGGTGACCATCTTAACATACCGAGTTTCCTCCGTGTTCGGTGCGCACGTTAAGCCGTTGGTCCCGGCTGTCACTTGTAGATCTTTGGCAGTCGTTGCGGATAGTCAGAAGCATTTAATCTGACTCCAGTCTTGCCGTGAAGTACCCTGTTACCCAGTTACTGGGTTGTGGAGGTCTGGTAGCCAGCCGCTCCGCGTAAAATACTGGTATTCAGCTAAATCCGGTTTGACTGGAAGCCGACCCCAATATAGTTGGGAAAAGGCTAGGCAGATGATGAGTAGATTTGCTTCTGCCAGCGGTTTCGTCCGCATGGTCCCTAGGGAACATACTCCCGGGATAAAAAGTATGTCTATGTCCTTTCTCAGGCTTCAGATTCTGTGTACCAAATTTTAAATTGTTTCAGTAGTTTTGGCGTGAAAGCGCGACAGACAGACAGACACACTTACTTTCGCATTTATAATATTAGTAAGGATTATGCACCGAGGAGATAAAGCAGTGTCTCATGTCACGGGTGTCATATTGAATCCCGAACCTAATGGCGGATTCGAAAGTTACTTCTCGAACGTCGCGAGGGAGTTTAGAGTTTCACTCACGAGCGAGGTGAAGGAGTTAATATAAGAATCCTGAATGCAGCGAGGGATTCAAACTAGCCCAAGGCAAAGACATCTTTGTATCTGAGGAGCATACTCTACTTTTCACTCGTACTGCGAGATAATGGTTCGCAAGTCATGAAGAGAGGTGGCCGCGAGCATTTCCCGTCGGTCTCCAAGTTGCGATCCTAATTCAAATCACATTATTGACCCCCGGGCAATAATATTGTACTGAATTTCATTACAACCGGGCAATAATAACCTACTTTAGGATGAGTTTGCATGATATCTTATTGTAATCTGACGTTTTCGCTTTTCGTATCTGACTGGCCGCGGTGTTCTTCTGAACTACACAGCGGAGATAAAAAATTGCAGAGATTTGCAACAATTTTAGTAATGAACACTATTTCATGCGCTCAACCGTTTTTGAGCGGGAGAACATACCCTAAGGATAATTTCCGACTCACGTCGACGCAGCCACTAACAAAGCTAGTACTAATATGATATAATTTGGTTCCAGAGCGGAAGGTCCCCGCGTGGAGGTGACGACGCCTTCCGTGGCAGAACAGTGCTCGACAAGTCTCAACCTATCGGAGAGGGAGTCCGAGGTGTGCCTCAGTACTGCGCGGTACGTAGCACTTTGAACTGAACTCTACGCTAGCAGCGGTAAGGTTGGTAATACATTGACGACGTGGCAGAACAGTGCTCGACGAGTCTCAACCTATCGGAGAGGGAGTCCGAGGTGTGCCTCAGTACTGCGCGGTACGTAGCACTTTGAACTGAACTCTACGCTAGCAGCGGTAAGGTTGGTAATACATTGACGACGTGGCAGAACAGTGCTCGACAAGTCTCAACCTATCGGAGAGGGAGTCCGAGGTGTGCCTCAGTACTGCGCGGTACGTAGCACTTTGAACTGAACTCTACGCTAGCAGCGGTAAGGTTGGTAATACATTGACGACGTGGCAGAACAGTGCTCGACGAGTCTCAACCTATCGGAGAGGGAGTCCGAGGTGTGCCTCAGTACTGCGCGGTACGTAGCACTTTGAACTGAACTCTACGCTAGCAGCGGTAAGGTTGGTAATACATTGACGACGTGGCAGAACAGTGCTCGACGAGTCTCAACCTATCGGAGAGGGAGTCCGAGGTGTGCCTCAGTACTGCGCGGTACGTAGCACTTTGAACTGAACTCTACGCTAGCAGCGGTAAGGTTGGTAATACATTGACGACGTGGCAGAACAGTGCTCGACGAGTCTCAACCTATCGGAGAGGGAGTCCGAGGTGTGCCTCAGTACTGCGCGGTACGTAGCACTTTGAACTGAACTCTACGCTAGCAGCGGTAAGGTTGGTAATACATTGACGACGTGGCAGAACAGTGCTCGACAAGTCTCAACCTATCGGAGAGGGAGTCCGAGGTGTGCCTCAGTACTGCGCGGTACGTAGCACTTTGAACTGAACTCTACGCTAGCAGCGGCAAGGTTGGTAATACATTGACGACGTGGCAGAACAGTGCTCGACAAGTCTCAACCTATCGGAGAGGGAGTCCGAGGTGTGCCTCAGTACTGCGCGGTACGTAGCACTTTGAACTGAAATCTACGCTAGCAGCGGTAAGGTTGGTAATACATTGACGACGTGGCAGAACAGTGCTCGACAAGTCTCAACCTATCGGAGAGGGAGTCCGAGGTGTGCCTCAGTACTGCGCGGTACGTAGCACTTTGAACTAAACTCTACGCTAGCAGCGGTAAGGTTGGTAATACATTGACGACGTGGCAGAACAGTGCTCGACAAGTCTCAACCTATCGGAGAAGGAGTCCGAGGTGTGCCTCAATACTGCGCGGTACGTTGCACTCTGAACTGAACTCTACGCTAGCAGCGGTAAGGTTGGTAATACATTGACGACGTGGCAGAACAGTGCTCGGCGAGTCTCAACCTATCGGAGAGGGAGTCCGAGGTGTGCCTCAGTACTGCGCGGTACGTAGCACTCTGAACTGAACTCTACGCTAGCAGCGGTAAGGTTGGTAATACATTGACGACGTGGCAGAACAGTGCTCGGCGAGTCTCAACCTATCGGAGAGGGAGTCCGAGGTGTGCATCAGTACTGCGCGGTACGTAGCACTCTGAACTGAACTCTACGCTAGCAGCGGTAAAGTTGGTAATACATTGACGACGTGGCAAAACAGTGCTCGAGAAGTCTCAACCTATCGGAGAGGGAGTCCGAGGTGTGCCTCAGTACTGCGCGGTACGTAGCACTCTGAACTGAACTCAACGCTAGCAGCGGTAAGGTTGGTAGTACATTGACGATGTGTCAGAACAGTGCTCGACGAGTCTCAACCTGTCGGAGAGGGAGTCCGAGGTGTGCCTCAGTACCTCTTGGTACGTTGCACTCTGAACTGAACTCTACGCTAGCAGCGGTAAGGTTGGTAATACATTGA
Organism: Lacanobia oleracea; assembly: GCA_950371165.1. Taxonomy (NCBI): domain Eukaryota; kingdom Metazoa; phylum Arthropoda; class Insecta; order Lepidoptera; family Noctuidae; genus Lacanobia; species Lacanobia oleracea. Next base: position 532,397 of record CATNUG010000002.1, on the reverse strand, counting down.
CGACGTGGCAGAACAGTGGTCGAAGAAGGAGTCCGAGGTGTGCCTCAGTACTGCGCGGTACGTAGCACTCTGAACTGAACTCAACGCTAGCAGCGGTAAGGTTGGTAGTACATTGACGATGTGGCAGAACAGTGCTCGACGAGTCTCAACCTGTCGGAGAGGGAGTCCGAGGTGTGCCTCAGTACCTCGCGGTACTTTGCACTCTGAACTGAACTCTACGCTAGCAGCGGTAAGGTTGGTAATACATCGACGACGTGGCAGAACAGTGGTCGAAGAGGGAGTCCGAGGTGTGCCTCAGTACTGTGCGGTACGTAGCACTCTGAACTGAACTCTACGCTAGCAGCGGTAAGGTTGGTAATACATTGACGACGTGGCAGAACAGTGCTCGGCGAGTCTCAACCTATCGGAGAGGGAGTCCGAGGTGTGCATCAGTACTGCGCGGTACGTAGCACTCTGAACTGAACTCTACGCTAGCAGCGGTAAAGTTGGTAATACATTGACGACGTGGCAAAACAGTGCTCGAGAAGTCTCAACCTATCGGAGAGGGAGTCCAAGGTGTGCCTCAGTACTGCGCGGTACGTAGCACTCTGAACTGAACTCAACGCTAGCAGCGGTAAGGTTGGTAGTACATTGACGATGTGGCAGAACAGTGCTCGACGAGTCTCAACCTGTCGGAGAGGGAGTCCGAGGTGTGCCTCAGTACCTCGCGGTACTTTGCACTCTGAACTGAACTCTACGCTAGCAGCGGTAAGGTTGGTAATACATCGACGACGTGGCAGAACAGTGGTCGAAGAGGGAGTCCGAGGTGTGCCTCAGTACTGCGCGGTACGTAGAACTCTGAACTGAACTCTACGCTAGCAGCGGTAAGGTTGGTAATACATTGACAACGTAGCAGAACAGTGCTCGACGAGTCTCAACCTGTCGGAGAGGGAGTCCGAGGTGTGCCTCAGTACTGCACGGTACGTAGCATTCTGAACTGAACTCTACGCTAGCAGCGGTAACTCATTATAAACTAAATCTTATTGCTTTACATTAAAGTTGGTATTCGCCTGCTGGTATTCCACCTTGTACCGGTGGCACCTGAACGTTGTAAACTGAATGGTATGGTACTGACGATAAGGTCGCTATTGCCAGATGCTGCGAGGGCCCGACAGGTGCGAGCGAGGGCGCGGGGGGCGCGAGCGAGGGCGCGGGGGGCAGCTGCGAGCGGGAGAGGGGCTCCCCGGACGAGCCGCGGCTGTACACCAGCTGTGCTGGTGAGTACTTACTGACTGTTGCTACAGGCTCTGTTCCGTCTCCAGCTTAATATGGGGAGGGGATTAAGTGGAGTGGAAATAGGGAAGATGCAAATACAGAAATAGAATTTTGTTAAAATCATAAAAAAGTATAAAATGTTGGAGAGTATGCGGTACAGAGAGTAAAGTCCCGCAAACCTCCGTTCTAAAGGAAGGATGCTCCGATCGGACGGCTGTTGTGCCTGGCGGGCTACTGCCCCATAGTTGGTATTCGGGCTGATGTATATGTTCAAATCTCATGATAAAACTCTGCTTGCGCGATGCAGGGTTTCGACGTATTAGTTCGCTGTTAATTGGATAGATGGCGTCGCGTTTCTTTTTTTTGCGATTTAGATTTGCTTCCTTGGTTTTTCTTGTGGCGGAATTGATGCCGCTATAAAATAAAGGCCAAAGCAACGTTTTATTTTAGTTATATCGATTTTACAAAAATGATGAATTAGAGTAACGTGAAACGGAACGTATTTAAAAACAACAATCAGCGTTAAGTGACGTCACTGCTGTTGTGACTACGTAAAGGCAACCTTATGTCTTTGAGTTAGGACAGTTCTTGACCAGTGGCAGACAGGAGTGACGTCATCGTCCGTTTTCGCGCGAAAATTTTAACTGTCGGATTTTAAAACGAAATTTTGACAGTAAATTAATGCGTTTTCATTTCTTATTTGTGTGTTAGTTTATCCTAGATGGAGTTCTTTAAAATTAAAGCAAAAATGGAAATATTGCATGTTCCCTATTAATTATGTCGGAGATGAAGAGGGATTTAAATCATAAATCCCATCGGTGTCCACGATTTTTAACGTGGTTAAGTAGAATCAGTGCGCACAACGTCAACTGTGTCGTGTCGCTAACGGACTATATAGTCTTAGCTCGCCATCTGACAGATGTCTAACGCCACACATGACAGTTCATTGACTACCCCCAATCGAACTACTGACTCTATGACAGCTGTTATCTATGTTGTTAATCGACTAAGGTATCTCGAACGCTAATAGATGGCGCTAGTAGTACGTAAACAAGCCTTTTATTTATCTCCTCCGACAATTAAATATGTTATGATACTTTAGAGGTATGCGTTTCATAGTTTCTCTACGAAATACTAGTATAGAGGGATGCGGAACAGAGAGTAAAGTCCCGCACACCTCCATTAAAAAGGAAGGATCCTCCGACCAGGCGGCTGTTGTGCCTGGCGGGCAACTGCCCAATAGTTGATATTCGGACTGATGTCTATGTTAAAATCGCACGGTAGGTCTGCTTGCGCGATGCAGGAATTTGACGTAGTAGTTCGCTGCTAGTTGATAGATGTTGTTGCGGTTCTTTTTGTTGCTATGTAGATTTGCTTCGTTGGTTTTTCTTTTGGCAGTATTGATGCCGCCACAATACTAAAAAATAACATAAAAAGCGATATGTTAGCTAGCACACTACGTCCAGGTAATAACCACGTATTGTATGGTTGTATGCATAGATATAAGAAACAAGGAGATATGCCGTTAGACGAAAATATATCGGAACACTGTGTCCCCAGTATATCCCTTCCACACGAACACTACTACACATGCACTTCTGTAAAAGCAAAAGATACGCAGTCGGGTACACACCCGCATTTCTTAAATCAGAGTGTACTACACAATCAATCATAAACCTTATCCCCAGTTTCGTCGCGGCACTCGTGCGAGGGGGTCGTGTAACAGTTTACGTTTACGTATTTACGTTTACGTCGACTAAGTAACCTGATCACTGATAAGCAAGTACATTCTTACGAGCTTAAAAAGGTGCGGCGCGTGGCCGGCACGCCGGCTACCTGCTCGCTGTCACAGATGCGACGTGTTTACGAGTACAATGAGTGATACTAATGAGACTAGTAATGACATAAATAATGATTCTATGAATGAAATTTGTACCTTAAATGAAGATTCAGATATTGTAGACAATGCAACTATAACCAATAAAAGAATGAGGGAAAGCAGTGATGAGGAATGGACAGAAGTAAAACGAAAGGACAAAAAACTGAAGGAAACGGAAAAGATAGAAATATATATATCTAGCAAAGAAAAACTACCTAAACAATTTAGTCTAGCTAAGTTGTTTAGAGATCAGAATATAAAAGATATTAGCAGGGTGAAGTTTATAAATCCCTATCGAGTTCGCATAGAATTGATTAGCGAAATCAGCGCTGAGACATTAGAGAAATGTGAATTCTTTATCGATAAGGGATGGAATATGCACAGAGCAATGGAAAAGAATTTGTCATACGGTGTAATACGAGATGTTGACTTGGAAATGACAGAGAAAAACATTTTGGAAAGTATATTTTGTCCTGAACCAACCAAGCTAATATCTGTACATCGGTTGAACCGTAAGAACTTTGAGGAAGAAGGGTGGTCACCCAGTGAAGCGGTTCGTCTTTGTTTTAAAGGTCCCTATTTACCACCTTATGTTTATACTCATGGTTTGAGAATTAAGGTACAACCATACGTATTTCCAGTATCGCAATGTTCGCGCTGCTGGAAATATGGTCATGTACTGAAAAAGTGTCCTAGTACGAAAGTGGTGTGTCCCAAATGTGGAAAAACCATAACAAGTGCGAAACCACAAATACATTATGTGTTAACTGCAACGGAGAACATATTTCCCTCTCAAAAACATGTCCAATCTTTTTAAAGGAAAAAAGACTAAGGGAGCTCATGTCCGAGTTTAATTGCACCTATAGAAAAGCCTTGACTATTTATGTCCCTGAAGACGAATCCACTCACAAGGAAGTGAACATGGGAAGAAAGGATACTGCCATAAAGCCAACATTCCAAGTCGTGGATATAGTTTCTACTCCAACTACTAGTAGTCCGACTTATGCTCATGTGACAACTAAGGCACAGATACATAAACTTAAACAAAAGTCAAACTCTAAACAGAAACAGAAGAGAGAAGAGAAATTAGACCTGGAGTTTATTGAGTGGAGTACAACGGAAGAGTATAATGAAGCTGAGATAAAAAACTCCAATGAAACAGAACAAAAACAGAGAGATGTCACTTTCACTGAATTATTACAGAGATTACAAGAGATAATATTCATGAAAGGAAGCACTATACAAATGATTTGCAAAGGGGTACTGAAAACTTGTATTGAGTGGTTAATTTTAGTTGTAGTTGAAAATGTGGCAGATTGGCCGGTTCTTAAATTAATTACTGATTATTTCTCAAATGACAGGTAAACATAAAAATAGTATAAATTTAAATATTATTCAATGGAATGCACAAAGCATCAGGCCAAAGTTATGTGAGTTTGAGAATATGTTAATACAAGACAAGATTCACATTGCTGCATTAAGCGAAACATGGTTAGAACCAGGCAGTTTTTTTAAAGTTAAAGATTACAATGTATTTCGCAAAGACAGAAACGATTCATATGGAGGCGTAGCTATACTCACACACAAGTCAATCAAATCGCATATTTGCCAAGACTTTCAAAATTCTAACTCGGGGATACAAATAATACACGTTAAAGTATATAACTGTAATCAAATTGAAAACGTGATATCGATTTACTGTCCACCTTCTGTAAATACTAGTCAGTCAGACTGGGATCAATTATTTTCACAATTAAATAATAAAACCCTGATTTTGGGTGACTTCAATGGACACCATACTAATTGGTCCAATAAAGTAGACAGGAGAGGTAGTCAAATCTTTGATGCACTTATTGGTAGTAGCTTTGTTTCATTAAATAATGGCGACCACACGCGTATTAAACTAGTCAATGGTGTTTTGCAACAGTCGTCCCCCGACATTTCGTTAGTATCATCCGATATAAGCCTAACTTTAAACTGGAAAGTGTTGAATGAGACATTGGGAAGCGATCATTGTGTTATTAAAATTGCAACATACTTTGAAGCTACTAATGTTTACACGTCTCGTCGAAACTATGGAAGGGCTGACTGGGTGGGATACCAAAAACTTCTAAATGACCTTTTCGATGAATTAACACTACCAAATGATTTACAAAAAGGATATGATTTATTTATAGACAATTTAGACATGGCTGCAGACCTTTTTATACCATATAGTAAAATTAATATGAACCCAGAAAGAAATTTTAACCCTAAACCTTATTGGTGTCCCAACCTTTCTAAGGCTGTAGCAGAACGCCGTTTAGCACTTTCCAAGTTTCGTCGCAATCCGTCACCAGATAACCTTAAAATCCTGCAAAGTAAAATCAGTGAGGCTCAACGAAACATACGATGCGCTAGAAATAGGTCATTTCAGGGTTTTTGTTCTACTCTTGATCAAACTTCAACACATAGTAGTTGTGGCGTAAAATGCGATGGATCAAGGGATATAACGCACCAAAATCCCATATTGACAATATTAAAGCCAGCGAACTATTATGTAGTTTAGCCCCAGATTTCGTGCCATGCGACAACCCTTTATTTACATCGGACAATCCAAAACTTGAAATACCAATCACAATCCAAGAGCTTACTAAATGCCTAAAAAGTAAAGATACGGCCCCTGGTGGTGACAAGATCTCGTATTCTATGATAGCATACTTACCTGAGAACGGAAAACAAATTCTACTCAACTTATTTAACTCATTTTTAAGATACACGTTTGTACCTAAACAATGGCGCGATATAGTGGTAGTGCCGATCCCTAAACCTGGACGTGACCCTTCTTTAGCCTCTTCTCTTCGCCCGATATCTATGATCTCGTGTATACATTCAGTCAAAAAAGTATCGGGAATGGATGATTTGTTTATGGTTCCAAATTCAAATTTTTGTTTTTTTGTAGTTGTTAGATTGGCACAACTGTTTTCCATTTTGGCGCGGAGTTTGAGTTGCATCTGTTATTTATATTAAATACAGTGCTGGTTTTAGTAATATCATATATAGTGTGTATTGCGAATTTCATAATGGACAAAAATATCGAACAAAGAGTTTGTCTTAAATTTTGCATCGCCAATGGAATTTCGTGTTCGGAGTCACTGAAAATGTTACAGAAGGCTTACGGTGAATCGACTTTATCAAAAACTCGTGCTTATGAGTGGTTCAAAGCGATCAAAAGCAGTCGAGATGTGAAGGAAGATTTGCCTCGCTCTGGTGGGCCGTCAACGTCTGCAACTGAAGTTAACATCGCAAAAGTGAAGGAAATAGTGACTGAAAATCCCTATTCAACTCTGAGAGAGATAGCCGCCGAACTTTCTGTATCTCACGAGTCGATCCGTACCATTTTAACTAATCATTTGGGTATGAAACATGATGCTGCTCGGCTAGTCCCAAAAGATCTGAATTTTCTCCAAAAACTCAATCGCATGAAAGTCGCTGAGGACATGCTAGAACGAGTCAGTTCGGACCCAACATTCATGAAACGCATTGTTACTGGTGACGAGACGTGGGTTTACGAGTTTGACATGCAAACTAGTCAACAAGCTTCGGAGTGGCGCCTTCCAACTGAACCGAAACCGAAAAAACCACGCCAAAGTCGATCAAAAGTCAAAGTCATGTTGACTGTTTTCTTTGACTATCGCGGTGTTGTGCACTCTGAATTCTTACCGGAAGGTCTAACGGTAAATAAAGAATATTATTTGAGCGTTATGCGGCGTTTAAGAGAGCAAATTCGACGAAAAAGGCCAGATTTGTGGAAAGAAAATTCTTGGATTTTGCACCACGACAATGTGCCTTCGCACAAGGCTATCATTGTGAACGAATTTTTAACCAAACACTCAACAAATACCATCCAGCAACCACCATATTTACCAGATATGGCTCCTGCTGACTTTTTTCTTTTTCCTAAACTCAAATTACCACTTCGTGGCACCCGTTTTCAATCGATAGAAGACATAAAGGAGAATTCGCGGCGAGAACTGAACTCAATTCCGGAAGCAGCGTTTAAAAAATGTTTTGATGAATGGATTATTCGTTGGCGCAAGTGTATCGTTTCTAAAGGAGCATACTTTGAAGGTGATAAAATAAATTTGGATGAATAACAGACATTTTGTGTATTATTGATCTTTTCCCGGTACTTTCTTGACAGAGTAGTATGTAAAACTTTCCATAACATTCTACTCAATAGACTAGAGTGGTTTATAGAAAAGAACCATATTTTAGACCAGAATACCACAGGTTTCAGAAAGTGCCGATCAACTTCAAATAATCTCACTAGCTTAGTTTCGAGAATTCAAACAGGATTTTCTGAAAAACAAATGACTGTAAGCTGTTTTATTGATCTGGACAATGCATACAACAATGTGGATGTGCATAGCTTATTACGTGTAATGGACTGTTTAGGTGTGGGACAAAAAATTTGCAGTTATCTTTGGAACTTTTTACGGGCAAGAAATATAAAAATTCAACTTGGTACTGATTCACTATGTAGAACTACTTCACGTGGCTTGGCCCAGGGTGACCCTTTGTCACCATTGTTATTTAACATAGCTACTATCAATATTTGTAAAAATATAAATAACGTTTGTATTTCGCAGTTTGCAGATGACTTTGTTTTATATTATACTACCAACAATATTTTAGAGGCAACTCATAAACTACAAACGGCTTTGAACTTGTTTAGCAAATTAATTCAAGATATTGGTTTAAATATTTCATCCAGCAAAAGTAAAATTTGTATATTTAAAAATGGTTTTAGGAAAGACACTTTAGACATTAAAATAAATAATAGATCCCTCCAAGTAGTTGAGAACTATAAATATCTGGGATTATGGTTAGATCGTTCTCTAAGGTGGTCGAAACACATAAATGAGTTAAAAGAAAAATCATCAAAATTCCTGAATGTGTTTAAAATACTAACTGGCCCAGGTTGGGGCATACACCCTACCCATTTACGTCGTTTATACATTGCCATTGTACGCAGCAGAATCGATTATGCCAGTTTTTTGTACGATAATAGTTATAATACCCATTTAAATAAACTAAGCAAAATTCAAAATCAATGTTTGAGGGTCATTGGAGGTTTTATTAAAAGTACAGCCATACATGTAATGGAGTGTGAACTCCATCTGCAACCGCTACATGTTCGTAGATACTACTTAGCTGGGAAGTATTTTTTGAAGCTCAAATCTTTTGTAAATGGGGACACGTGTGAAATAGTTAAGAATCTTAATATTCGTTGCCAAAATATTTATTGGAGACGCAAAAAGAAACCACTAATAGCCCACATCTCGGAAACATTTAACAACATATCTGTCCACTGCAATGAAGAATTAGGATTTTTTTCGCTTAACACGTGGCTAAGCGGTGTCAACTTGCCTTGTACCATTAAACCACAAATTAAAGAGATTGTCGAAGCTAAGAAATCCTACAATAATACTCAACTCCGAACTATTTGTAGTAAGAATTTTAGCAGGAACTATTCTGGTTACTACAGGATTTATACGGATGGATCAAAAGTCCGAACTAATGTTGGAGCCGCGTTTTACGACCCCCAAAGTAATACTGCCTGTAAGTTTAAATTAAATTCAAAAATTTCCGTCATGCATTCCGAGTTAATCGTTATCGCTATCGTTGAAGCTATATCATACCTTGATTCGGTGAATTTTCAAAACTCCATAATATATTCTGACTGTAAAAGCGCACTCCAACATTTGATGAAGTGTATAAGACATCCTAGTGGTTATCCGGTGGCATAAAAAATTATAGATCACATTAGTAGACTAAGAGATAAAGGTAAAAATATTGTTTTACAATGGTTGCCTTCCCATATCGGCATTGAAGAAAACGAAAAAGTTGATAATTTAGCCAAAGAAGCGTGCTTTGAGGGGGTGCCGATAGCTTATAAACCTTACTGGACTGAGATTTTAGGTGAAGTTAAATTGAAATGTAACGATATTTGGAAAGAATATTTCGACGAGAAGTCATTGACCAAAGGTATTTGGTATCGCACGATGCAACCGACTATTCATAACTATCCTTGGTTTGATAATGCCGATATGAGTAGGCAAGAAATCGTGACGAGTTTGAGACTTCGCTCCGGACACATCCCATTGAATAGATTTGCTGCATTGATGGGCAAAGTTACGTCTCCAAACTGTACAGAATGCGATAAGGTCGAAGACGTTACCCATATCATAGTGGAGTGTGTCCGGAATGAGGTTGAAAGAAAGTTGATTCAAGACCAATTTAATATAAATATGCAGGAATTAGGAGCATGCAATATGATTCTAGCCTTTCCAGCATCTAAAACCGCTAGAAGAATTTATAAATTAGTTAATTTAGGAATTAAGCGTAGATTGTAAGTTTTGCATGTATTGTGTTCCTATGAGGGTGACATGTTCGCAATGTGAACAAACCCTCCCTAATAAATAAAGATTTAAAAAAAAAACCTTATCCCATCAAACATAGCGTGTATTTACCGTTCAACGTACAACTCACGCACACAAAAACAACGGTCGCTATCGTAGTGCTGTGCAAAAGCAATTTATTTCTCATATACGCTAGTGATTGACTAAACCGGAAAGTTATTGACTCTTCAATTTTATTATTGTTGAAACATATTTTTGGGGTCACGAAAAAATGAAAATAAAACAGCATGTACAGAAAATAATACAATAAAAATAAAAAAATGTAGCTAAAAAAAAATTATCTATACTAATATATAAAGCTGAAGAGTTTGTTTGCTTGCGCTAATCTCAGGAACTACCAGTCCGATTTAAAAAAAACTTTCTGTGTTAAATAGCCTATTTATTGAGAAAGGCTATAAGCTATACAATATCATCACGCTTAGACCAATAGGAGCGGAGCGCAGACGAAGTTGCGCGAGTTTTCCATTTGTAGGCTTATGTCTTTTAACTACTCAACGGATTTTAATGCGGTTTTCGTAAGTGAACCCAACATACAGTACTACTTTTTGTAGGAAACCAATTAGGTGGCCCGCCTGTGGCATCAATCCATTCCTTTTTTAAATTCGCATCTTTAGGGAAGCTGAAAAGGTAAAAGCAACTTATTTATCATTTACATTTATCCTAAACTACTTCTAAACCTCACCATGAGGCAGCGCCCTAATTGCGTAACACACTTTCAATCTAGATCTGAATTTGAAACATATATATACCCCATAACAGCAACAATCTCACTTAGGTGCAGTGAGCTTAATCCATCTTTATTATTACTTCTCACTGATGCTGTATACAGCTGTCACGTATTGTCCGGAGTCTGGAGAGGCTGGTAATCTGTCATACAGGTCTCCTAGTACAGAAACCAGACTCTCACATAGATCACAGCAATTATCGCTAATGTTTTGTTTGTTTTTTATATTGTTTGTATAATTCTATGTGAGAGAAGAACAATAAACTTTATTATTATTATCGATTCATTTTTATATACATATACTAGCTGACCCGGCAAACGTTGTTTTGCCCCATAAATAAACACAAAAAAATCATAAAAATCGGTCAAGTTCGATAACAAACACTGTGATTATGATACATTAGAAGATTAGAAAAAGATGCATGCGACTTCATTTGCGTGTATGTCGTATAGTAAAATGATGTCGCTAGGTAAGATCGCTAAGATAAGATTATCATCATATCAGCCGAAAAACCTTCATTGCTGGACATAGGCCTCCCTCAAGCGTTGCCACAACGACCGGTTCTACGCGTTACACATCCATCGGCTACCCGCGACCTTCATCGGTCCACCTTCTGGGCTTTCCAACGTTGCGTCTTCCGGTACGCGGTTGCCACTCCAGAACTTTTCAGCCCCATCGACCATCTGTTTTGCGAGCAATATGCCTTGCCCACTGCCACTTTAGTTTGGCGATCCTTCATCATCATTCCTGATTTGATCACGCAAGAAAACTCCAAGCATTGCCTTCTCCATTGCCCTTGAGTGACTTTAAGCCTTCTGATGAGGCCCATTGTGAGCGACCAGAAGCCATTGTGACATAACATATACGAACAGTCAACTTCTAGTATTGCTTGACCCCCTTAAAATGCAAGGCATTGGCTGTATCGCCTCTTCTATTTAAAAAGCTGACCGACCTTCGTAATTTTTCGTAATGAGAAACGTTTTAATGATAAAGTTTTTCTATACACGATGTTAAAGAAAGTTGCTAGGGTTGTAAACACGCAATAGAGCTGACACTCTATCCGGAAGAAAAGACTAACCCCGCAACGGATAGAGTACAGTTGAGATTCCGTTATCAACACTTAGACTCTCATTCGCGCCGTTGTGCTTAGGAGTCCTGGCTAGGTTAGCCAGGGAAGCTACGCACATAGGTTTTGCTGTGCGTCCTCATTCTTCCGGGGATTATTGCACGTCGGGTAGCCCAGACCTCATTTCCAGAATAAAGTCGGCGACTCATTTCTCGGTATCGAAGCAACCTCTGTACATTCAAAAAGCCAACCATCCCGGTCTTTTGCAGTCCACGTCCATCCACTGTCAGCCAACTTTTTTAAATCATCGATCCATCGTGCTGACTGCACGTTGACCCCTAAAAATATCTTTTATATAAGATATTTTTTTAGGGGGCAATGACCCGTTATTATACCTATTATTATTCGGAGGGTATTTATACTTGGGTTGAGAAGTCGCATAGTTAGTCGCATGTATATGCTGCACTGTAATTTGTTGACCATGATCATCTGTTGTCTTGAAGTTAAGTTGATCTCTGGCAAATTCATGTACAAATCAGTGAGAAAGGTAAAGGGAGAAGTGGGTACAGGTCCAGCAGTACCGTCTCGGAAGTTCGGCTCTGGCATCATTGCCTGGGGATTTACAGTTTCCCATGATCCACTGGAGGGTGAAAAGCGCAACGAATAGTTTTTGGCCCTGAGCTGTTGCTTCACTTGGGATTGAACAGTTTTAAGCTTCATGCTGGAGCAATCAACTGAAATCTTATTTCAGCTTCTATGACAGTTTGTTAGATACATGTGACTTTCAACCAAGTGCCTTTGCAAAGTTTTTTAGAAATTAATTATTTAAATAGAAATCATAAAATGTAATCGGATGGTAATATCATTTTCTTCCTTTGCGTTTTCATGGAAATATTTTCCTGCTTTTTCCCACAAACATTTGTCAATATTATCCGTATTAATGATCTGCCTGGTCGTTGGATTCCCCGTTCACAGAAGTAATGAATTAGTGTTGAAGAAACGGACATCACAGGCTTATCTTCTAAAATAACCTAACCATCTCTTGATTGTGGTGTATGCCATCGGCAATTTTTTACATTATTCGTAAAATAATTCGCATTTGAATGGCCTTCTTATTTATCATGTTCGCATTTTTCTTCTTCTCCGTCATTGCTTCAATGCTGAAGATCGCGACCACATACGACGCATATCCATGCGGTCTTCTGCAGCGTGGACCGCTCTGCGCATGCTGCCTTTACCTGTCTTCTTTATGGCGTCGGGCCATAAAAAAGGCCATTAGTTTGCATATTTGATCTTTAGTATGCTAATATTATTTTGCGCTGTATGAATGGCGCTATTCTTCAAACAACTAAGTTAAGAAACTACTTGATGAATCAAGTTAATTCTCAATTTATTTCGAATCGCAAACGCAATTCGAAACGATTTAAGTTTTTAGAACACAGTTAGACATCCGTTTAACCAATCTATAGTATTTCAACTCTTTTCGCGACTCTTCTACCATGGGACTTCGCCAGCTGCTCGTGGGTAGTATGATGTGCCCCGAGGCTCTAGGCCCGTAAAGATTCATTTTTGAGCAACTCAAGTTAAGCTTAGCAAATATAGTGCACGCCTGTTGACGATACAAAAAATGAGATCAAATACGTAACGCCATCTATGGAATCAGTCTAAATATTAGTTCGGAGTTTGTTTTATTTTTATTAATAGGAATTCATTCTGAACGATATTTTTACGGTATTAAAAGAATCCCTTTTTTTCAGACGTCTCAAAAGTAGCACTAATAACTAAAAAATATGTTTTGATGTAATTCTCATGCTGTCTTGAGGTCAATAGATGGCATTATGGGTATCTGCATTATGTAATGTTGATTTCATGTAAATGGGTTTACTCTTGACTCTAGTCTATGTCAGATGACAGAGACAAAGTCCACGATGGAGCGAGCCGGTTTATGTGTAAAAGTTATCTACATTGGTTTTGTACGTGATGCGTTCTGTTAATTATCATTTAACATGTGGGCGATTATATTTTGGCAAAGATAAAAGAAAAAAAAAAGACACAAAATACAATAATAACATAAAAAAAGAAAGGAAATGAATAATTTAGAAATAAGTCAAAAATAAAAAAAAATCATGACTTTGAATTCGAACCCACACTAAGACGTTAGAAAGGCAGTCTGTAAACCGATGGTCCATGATTACTGTTGAAAAACTATTGAAATAGCCAATCTTATTTTATGTCTTGGTTTTTCGCTGCTCAGCTCCTTGAAAGTATAGCGTGATGATAAACATTGCTAAGGTTAGACGCATAAGTATCTGCAAAGTTGTGGTTTTTATAACAATTCCCCAGTAAACTGTTTGGCAAAATATAAAATTAAATGTTATTTTTAGTGCGAAAAAAACCCATTTTATTATTTTTTTGACAATACTTTGGTGTAAAATAATGTTCAAAAGATAAAATAAATACAAAAATAATAGCAGTTGCTGGCTGGGGATCGAACCTTGTGCCTGTCGTTAAAACGGACATTTTTGAATATTGCTCATCTTCCAAAGCACATATCGTGATAATATATAGCCTAAAACCTTCTCGTGACCAGAACGCACACAACAAAAAAAGAATTATCGAAATCGGTCCAGCCGTTCAAGCGTGATGCGATGACCAAGGGAAACAGGGATTCATTTATATATACAACGTTGATACGACAGAGGGGCTTTCCTTTAAACTGCCTGTACTAGGTACCATTTTCAAGCTCTGTACCAAAAATAAATTAATTAGGAGCAGTAGTTTAGTCGCAAATGATTTTTAAAGTTTTTGCACGGTTTGAACACGATGTATCTTTTCTAACATCTGATTATCGTCTAAGCATAGGTCATGCACCTTACAACGATAAATCTACGATGCGTTGTTGCCGCTCTGACGCATGTCGACATTCACTAAAAATTGGCAATGCAAACAAGGAAACAATCAATACACACACACTTGCACTTTCACTACGAAAGCGACTAACATAAAGCGAGCGAAAGAAATAGAGATAGGTCAGTTTGTTGCATCCTTGTTTTTTGCGATCGGTAAGTGGGGCCTCAGTGCGCCGACGCTTGTTTTTCGGAACGTATGTTTTGTGGAATTCGCGCGCAAACAATTGTAATTTTATTTTGTTATTGTGAGAGGACACGTAACTTGGGATTATTATTATTTAGTATTAGTGTTTTTTTTGTGATTGACTGTTTTTTATGGTGATAGGACACGTAACTTGGGATTATTATTATTTAGTATTAGTATCTCCGGACCTGACTCCCATGGATTTCTTTTTGTGGGGTTACATTAAGGGTGAAGTGTATGCATCAGAGGTAAATACAATTGATGAGTTAAAAAATAGGATTATTTTAGCATTTCACAAATTAAAGTGCTTAGCGACGGACAGTGATCTAATTAGAAAAATAAATAACAATATTCTCCGTCGGTATAATTTGTGCATCAATGTGAATGGAGGACACATCGAAAATTTAAAAATTTTGTGTGTTTGTTTTTGTGCGCGTACTTCGAAACGTTACCTAACATAAAAGCCAGTGCGAGCGGAGGCCTAAGTCGCCGGCCGCCCCCCCGCCCCGGCCCCCGCCGAGCACACGAGATACCGCACACCGCGCTCCGGCGCGCGCGCGACGTTGCCGCTTTGTTACCTAGCGGTATCTAAGGTCAGTGTCATTTTTTTACAAAGGGTGGTTGCGTTTTATTCGGATTTGCAAGCTATTTAGTTTGTTTGAAAAAAATATTTTCGTATTTATGGCGCTTTTTGTTTTTGTACCGTATCGAATTAATACTGAACACGTATAGTATACGTAGTTTAATTTAATGCCCCTCTGTCGTATCAACTCTGTATATAGATGTTACATTTTTAAATATACGAGGGTGGATTGAAAAGTTCGCGGCCTCAGCAAGTAAACAATATAAAATATAAGCAAAAGTAATTTTATTTTTCCACGTAATCTCCACTTAACTCCATGCACTTCTTCCATCTGGTATCCAACGCCTGTATGCCGGTCATAAAAAAGTTTCTTCAAGGCCTTCAAAAAAGTCACCCACCGCACTTCGATCTCCTCATTTAACGAAAATTTTTGACCTCCAAGGTGTTTTTTTAGGTTTGTTGGGAATAAATGAAAGTCTGGAGGTGCCAAAACAGGGGAAATTGTGCGCCGCGTCACGTTCACGTCACGTTGTACTGGGATCGGTCTATCACCACTATATCAGGCTTATTGGCAACAATAGTCCCATCAGTGATGATAGACCGATCCCAGTACAACGTGACATGGTCATTTTCGAGAACTGGGTCGGGCACATACTTGTAATACGGTACCTCAGAATCCACAAGTTCATGTTTCAAGTTGCTGATGAATAATCCTGGCCACTTGGTTGTGCCTGTGCAAGTACTCGCCGTTAGCCAGACGAGAACAACCAGAGATAATATGTCTGATGGACTCATCCGGACGGTGGCATGCCCGACACACGTCCACCGTCCCGTCCGTCCTTATAATATTATTATTATATGTATTGCTTCATGTGTGCGAAAAATTGGTCATCTCAATAAAGTAAATAACGCAATTAATGTTGTTGAACTGACTGAATAAAACTGATTCCTACTGTAAGTTTACCCCGCGTGTTTTTGCTATAAAATAAACCCTAGTTAGTAAATATTTTTTTATAATTATATGACAAAAAAACACACCCATGCAAACAAATAACATGAATATGTTAACTTATCAAAAGCAAAAGTTGATATTATATTATCTGAACCATGCCGATTACTATAACGCATTCGAAGCTTTAACGGAAGTCAAATACAAAAACCATAAAAAAGTACGGCACGAGGAAAAGGCATAATATACGATACTTCAAACCTACAAACACTCCACCGATTATTAACCTAAGATTTAATTAACTTACTTTACGAAAGTTGGTTACAAATTTCTGTACTCCACTGTAAAAAATCAAAATACGTAAAAAATCATTATTTCACATCGATCTTCCAACCGGGTTAAAACGGTTAATAAATAAACTACGGAGCAAAATTCCATTCTTCAATCGACATTGTTGTCGATAGCCTACGTTAGTGGATCTGCACACGCACACCACTAACTCATCGCAAGATGCAGCGGCCGTGCTACGCGAATCAACCGAGTATCTTTTTGTGATTTTTACATCGCTCGTCCAGTCACTTAGCGACAAACTTAGGTAGTGGTTAAGGAGCAATGTATTTGTTGCAAAAATAATACAGTCGCTGTGATATTTGGAAACAAAAATAACATAGTAAGAGCCAGAAATCTTTTACGAATTGTTGTTTTTGTTGATTTTAAAGACAAATATAGTATAATACTTGTACTTACATATGATAAATGATTCCAACACTAACAAAGTTTTGGTTTGTGCTTTGGTTTTTACTAGAAACCACTGAACAACACTTTATTCTTATAAATTTTCACGATCGCGGTCGAAAGCGCACTAGTTCGCGGAGACGGCCATTTGATCAACTTTCGCATGTCGCGCGGACACCGACACGCGCACGCCCCCATGCCGCTTCTCCTGGTTTTTATATTTCTGTGGTTGTATGTATTGCGTCAGGGCGCTGTTCGTCGCGACAAGCCAAGCTGGCGTCGCGAGTCAAACTGCGCCGGACGGAGGAGTCCGACTCCAGCAACCCGCACAACGACGACGTACGTACCACACGCACACACTCGATTTTAATACAACCACACACCCATACACACACACCGGGTTATATAGCAACCACACACACACACCGGATTATAAAGCAACCACACACACACAGACCGGGCTATATAGTTACCACACACCCACACGTACATCGGGTTAAAGCAACCACACAGCCACACACATACACACCGGGTTATATAAAAACCACACACACATACACACACATCGGTTTATATAGCAACCACACACCCACACACACACCGAGTTATGTAGTAAACACACACAAACTGGGTTATAAAGCAACCACACACACACACACACATCGGATTATGTAGCAACCACACACAAACTGGGTTATAAAACAACCACACAAACAAACTGGGTTATAAAGAAACCACACACAATCACCGGGTTATGTAGCAACCATCCACACAAACTGGGTTATAAAACAACCACACACCCACACACACAAACTGGGTTATGTAGCAACAACACACACACAAACTGGGTTATAAAACAACCACACAACCACACAAACAAACTGGGTTATAAAGAAACCACACACAAACGCCGGGTTTTGTAGCAACCACACACACACAAACTGGGTTATAAAGCAACCACACACACACAAACTGGGTTATAAAGCAACCACACACACACACACCGGGTTATGTAGCAACCACACACACAAACTGGGTTATAAAACAACCACACACCCACACACGCAAACTGAATTATAAAGAAACCACACACACACACACACCGGGTTATAAAGCAACCATACACCAACACCGGGTTCTGTAGCAAGCACACACACACACCGGGTTATGTAGCAAGCACACACACACACACACCGGGTTATGTAGCAACCACACATACAAACTGGGTTATAAAACAACCACACATACAAACTGGGTTATAAAACAACCACACACACACACACACCGGGTTATGTAGCAACCACACACACAAACTGGGTTATAATACAACCACACACACACCCACACTCACAAACTGGGTTATAAAGTAACCACACACCCACACACACACACCGGGTTATAAAGCAACCACACACCAACACCGGGTTCTGTAGCAAGCACACACACACACACACACACCGGGTAATATAACAACTACACACCCATACACACACACCGGGTTCTGTAGCAGCCACACACACACCGATTATAAAGCAACCAAACATCCACACCGGGTTATACAACCCGCACGACGAAGACGTACGTACCACACACACACACACACAGACACGCACACCTGACGTTAATTTTGATACAAAACGTGTTAAATTGGATGTGTGTGTTACAGTGGTTGAGCGCAGAGCGGCTGTCGTTGGACGTGTGCGCACACGCAGACCTGCGGGAAGCGCTGCTGGCCGCACAGGCTGACGGTAAGCACTAAGCACTGCACCCAGCTTCACCCCATAGTCGCTTTTTAGGGTGCCGACCCATGTGGTCATGTAACATGACAAACATTCGTTTGTCTGCCTGTCTGTTTCGAGTTAGCGCCACTAGATGACACTGTCTATGCCCAATACACGTTCATATTAAGGTGAATGCTCCAGGGTAGCCCGCGAAATTCAAATATTTTTATGTTTCTTGCAATTTGCCGGTCAGTGTGAAGCTGTATGTGGACCAAATGCGATGTGCGACCGTAACGCGTATTTATCTAAAGAATTATAACCATTTTAATCATCAATATAGCCCTCTAAGTTCATGTAGTTCGAAAGAATGAATATTTCAGAAATAATCATCGCAGATCGCATTTGGTCCACATACAGCTTCACACTGACCGGCAAATTGCAGAAAACATAAAAATATTTGTATTTCGCGGGCTACCCTGGAGCATCCACCTTAACCATCGAACACAGAAGCAGCAAAAGTTTTAAGTTTGCGTCACAGATGGCACAGTCTTCGCTCTAATCCCGTGTAGGAACTACAGGGGCCCTATAACGGAGGAAGTAGATATAGGTAATGTGTTTGTGGTATTTGCTGTATGGTTTATTAAAAGAATAATACCATCCTATCACTTCCCGTGGGTGTCGTAAAAGGCGACTAAGGGACTCGCCAGAGAATGGGCAGTAGCGTTCTCTGTAAAATGCAACACCATACACTGCGATCGCCAACCCGCCTGCCTAGCGTGGCGATTATGGCAAATCCCCCCTTTTGGGGGAGGCCTATGTCCAGCAGTGGATGTTTTTCGGCTGTTACGAAGTATGTTATGTGCTATTTTGTCAACAGGAGGGTGCGAGTGGGCGGCGAGATGCGCGCGGCTGCGAGCGGAGCGCCGCGTGCTGCAGTGTGCGCTCGCCAGAGCTGCTGACACCGCACACAGGTATGTACAGGAGGGTGCGAGTGGGCGGAGCGCCGCGTGCTGCAGTGTGCGCTCGCCAGAGCTGCTGACACCGCACACAGGTATGTACAGGAGGGTGCGAGTGGGCGGAGCGCCGCGTGCTGCAGTGTGCGCTCGCCAGAGCTGCTGACACCGCACACAGGTATGTACAGGAGGGTGCGAGTGGGCGGAGCGCCGCG
This sequence comes from Lacanobia oleracea, assembly GCA_950371165.1. NCBI lineage: Eukaryota > Metazoa > Arthropoda > Insecta > Lepidoptera > Noctuidae > Lacanobia > Lacanobia oleracea. Next base: position 512,760 of record CATNUG010000002.1, on the reverse strand, counting down.
TGCTGCAGTGTGCGCTCGCCAGAGCTGCTGACACCGCACACAGGTATGTACAGGAGGGTGCGAGTGGGCGGAGCGCCGCGTGCTGCAGTGTGCGCTCGCCAGAGCTGCTGACACCGCACACAGGTATGTACAGGAGGGTGCGAGTGGGCGGAGCGCCGCGTGCTGCAGTGTGCGCTCGCCAGAGCTGCTGACACCGCACACAGGTATGTACAGGAGGGTGCGAGTGGGCGGAGCGCCGCGTGCTGCAGTGTGCGCTCGCCAGAGCTGCTGACACCGCACACAGGTATGTACAGGAGGGTGCGAGTGGGCGGAGCGCCGCGTGCTGCAGTGTGCGCTCGCCAGAGCTGCTGACACCGCACACAGGTATGTACAGGAGGGTGCGAGTGGGCGGAGCGCCGCGTGCTGCAGTGTGCGCTCGCCAGAGCTGCTGACACCGCACACAGGTATGTACAGGAGGGTGCGAGTGGGCGGAGCGCCGCGTGCTGCAGTGTGCGCTCGCCAGAGCTGCTGACACCGCACACAGGTATGTACAGGAGGGTGCGAGTGGGCGGAGCGCCGCGTGCTGCAGTGTGCGCTCGCCAGAGCTGCTGACACCGCACACAGGTATGTACAGGAGGGTGCGAGTGGGCGGAGCGCCGCGTGCTGCAGTGTGCGCTCGCCAGAGCTGCTGACACCGCACACAGGTATGTACAGGAGGGTGCGAGTGGGCGGAGCGCCGCGTGCTGCAGTGTGCGCTCGCCAGAGCTGCTGACACCGCACACAGGTATGTACAGGAGGGTGCGAGTGGGCGGAGCGCCGCGTGCTGCAGTGTGCGCTCGCCAGAGCTGCTGACACCGCACACAGGTATGTACAGGAGGGTGCGAGTGGGCGGAGCGCCGCGTGCTGCAGTGTGCGCTCGCCAGAGCTGCTGACACCGCACACAGGTATGTACAGGAGGGTGCGAGTGGGCGGAGCGCCGCGTGCTGCAGTGTGCGCTCGCCAGAGCTGCTGACACCGCACACAGGTATGTACAGGAGGGTGCGAGTGGGCGGAGCGCCGCGTGCTGCAGTGTGCGCTCGCCAGAGCTGCTGACACCGCACACAGGTATGTACAGGAGGGTGCGAGTGGGCGGAGCGCCGCGTGCTGCAGTGTGCGCTCGCCAGAGCTGCTGACACCGCACACAGGTATGTACAGGAGGGTGCGAGTGGGCGGAGCGCCGCGTGCTGCAGTGTGCGCTCGCCAGAGCTGCTGACACCGCACACAGGTATGTACAGGAGGGTGCGAGTGGGCGGAGCGCCGCGTGCTGCAGTGTGCGCTCGCCAGAGCTGCTGACACCGCACACAGGTATGTACAGGAGGGTGCGAGTGGGCGAACGAACAAAAAATACACGAACGAACTTGCGCTTGATAGAGTTTGAGCAGCGTTCCGGCGTGAAGTACCGTCTCAACTTTCCTAGGATCCCCAACTTTCTGACAGCCACTTAAGCCTTTGCTTCTATGAAAGGGCCAAAATTGAGGGTAGACGTTAACGTAACACCAAGAAGCTCAAGTCGGTCGGTTATCGGCACGGCTACACTTCGGAAAGATGGAGCTGGGTGGAATTGGCTCTTTTTAGCGGAAAAAAGACACGTTTGCCACGTCCCAGCTGTGGGAACATTATAGGCTGATTATGGTTATTCTCCTACAGACACGGGTGACTCGGCCCCCCAATATCATATAATTGGGAAAAGGCAGGTAAATTGATGGATGATCCATGTGCTAAACCAAACATTCTTGTGTTGTAGATTGTACTGCGCGTGTGCAGTCCAGGAGTCTACCTCAGTGTCGTTGTGTTGTGCGCTCCGAGCGGCCGACCGCGCGCTCGAGACGTACGACGTGTTACTGGCGCTCGCGGAGACCGCGCTACATCACAGTGAGGAGGTGAGTCAAGTCGCAGGTAACTTGTAGGACCTGGTACCGTGACCTTCAGACCCAGGTTCGCCACCTCAAGCAGAACGCTGGTGGGCCTCGGTACCAGGCAACAGGCAGTCCAAGAATTAGTGTCGCGGAATAGTTGAAAAGAGTCATCGCGGCCCTGGAACGCGGTGGGCATGTGAAAGAACACGGATGGAGTTTAGTCAGTAAGAGTCTGACGCTCCCTCACAATGTGCCCAGAGCGGGGGGAGCCAGTCGATGATTTCCCATCCACAAAAATAGGGTATTCAGGCATGTAGTGTATGTTCCAGCGCGTGTCGACGGAGCAGGTGGCCAGTCAGCTGCTGGCGAGGTTAGACGCGGAGCACGCGGGCGCCGCCATCGGACAGCCGCTACTGTCGCCTGGGCCCTGGCTGCAGCACCATAACCACACGTATGTGTTCCGATGCTCTTGCTTTTGTATTGTAACGCCATCTTACTGCCATATACGAACTAACAACGTCACACAAATCTTATAGCGCGCTACTAAAATTCTCCGCGCGATTTGCCCTTATACAGCTGACAGTGATTGTCAGTTACTTACGCGAAAGCAGACAATAACGAATATAGGTCCCTACATCCAAGAAAGTGCCGGCGAGCGAAACTTTCGTTACGGGAGCACTTTAATGTGTACGTCTTGGATTTTAGCTTGAGTTTGTTTTTTTTATTATTGCTCTCAAATGATACATGTAAATTCGTGCAATGTTATTGAGGAAGTGGGTGCGTCCAAATGTGTTTCATGCAAGTGTTTTCCACGAAACACCCTTTGTCAATCTACCATAACATTGTTATTGCCGAGGGAACTGATCACTTTTCCGTTTTTTTTTAATTTTGCCGAAAACTATTGACCCACGTCTTATTTGCTATATTCATTATTTCACATATTTTTAGATCATCGAAGTATCATGTATCATAGGTATTATTTTACCGAACTACATTTCGCCGATTTACATAATTATTTTATGCTGTAATGGTGGCCGCGCTGTACGATGTTATGCAGCTATAATGCTGTTTGCCGAAGCCTCTATTGAATTTTTACATTTGCTAAATGATTTATTTGCCATATTTTCGACACACCGAAACAACATTTTACGGAATATTTAATCGCTGCAAAACTGACTTCTCGCAGTCTTGTCTGCCCTACCCCTAGAGTGTAAATGAAGCCTACGCGGGCGCGGAGGGGTGGGGCGGCCAGCAAGCCGAAGCTGTGGTGGTGAACGTTAAAAACATGCCTACTTGCACGCTGCATGCCTGCATGCTTGCTTTTGTTAACCATCAACACTACCACATCACCATTACACCACTTAAATTAAAACAGTGGCATAGTGAAAAAAAAACTAAACGATAACAGTTGAAATAAAATTCGGTCAAATGTTTTTCGAACTTATGATAGGTAACCTATTGCCGCTTGTATTGGATCAGGATTGTTCGTCCAAAGGAAACGACTCGTGTAGTTTTAACAGTTGTATATTCTTAATTCCTTACTCGCCTTACAAAATTTCCATGGCGGTAGTCGGTTCACAAAAGAAGTAGAAAAAAATATATATAATAGAGACGCGCGTGAGTACGAAAGACCGAATGAACGTGAAATTGAATAAAAGTGACCGAAGGAACGAACCGGATTCGAAATCGATGACAATCTTCCCGTCTTCAACCTTAGATGGCGCCTGTGCCGCGTCCGTCTGCATGCTGTCGCGTCCGATTGTCGTGTAGATGGCGTGAACACCGCTCCACTGTAGTGTCAGCTCGGGCTAACCCCTCCCGCGCCTCCCCGCAGGTCCCCGTGCGAGCGCTGGTCGGCCGCGTGCGAGGCGCGCCTGCGGGCACACGCGGCGCGCCTCAAAGCGGACACCGTGGCGCTGCGGGACACGCAGCCCGCGCCCAAGCTGTTCTCTTACCACGGTAAGTTGGTCCCCCGAGTGCGCGCGCCTCAAGGTAAGTTGGTCCCCCGAGTGCGAGGCGCACACGCAGCCCGCGCCCAAGCTGTTCTCTTACCACGGTAAGTTGGTCCCCCGAGTGCGCGCGCCTCAAGGTAAGTTGGTCCCCCGAGTGCGCGCGCCTCAAGGTAAGTTGGTCCCCCGAGTGCGAGGCTCACACGCAGCCCGCGCCCAAGCTGTTCTCTTACCACGGTAAGTTGGTCCCCCGAGTGCGCGCGCCTCAAGGTAAGTTGGTCCCCCGAGTGCGCGCGCCTCAAGGTAAGTTGGTCCCCCGAGTGCGCGCGCCTCAAGGTAAGTTGGTCCCCCGAGTGCGCGCGCCTCAAGGTAAGTTGGTCCCCCGAGTGCGCGCGCCTCAAGGTAAGTTGGTCCCCCGAGTGCGAGGCTCACACGCAGCCCGCGCCCAAGCTGTTCTCTTACCACGGTAAGTTGGTCCCCCGAGTGCGCGCGCCTCATGGTAAGTTGGTCCCCCGAGTGCGCGCGCCTCAAGGTAAGTTGGTCCCCCGAGTGCGCGCGCCTCAAGGTAAGTTGGTCCCCCGAGTGCGCGCGCCTCAAGGTAAGTTGGTCCCCCGAGTGCGCGCGCCTCAAGGTAAGTTGGTCCCCCGAGTGCGAGGCTCACACGCAGCCCGCGCCCAAGCTGTTCTCTTACCACGGTAAGTTGGTCCCCCGAGTGCGCGCGCCTCAAGGTAAGTTGGTCCCCCGAGTGCGCGCGCCTCAAGGTAAGTTGGTCCCCCGAGTGCGCGCGCCTCAAGGTAAGTTGGTCCCCCGAGTGCGCGCGCCTCAAGGTAAGTTGGTCCCCCGAGTGCGCGCGAGTTAAGTGTGATGACCCCAACTCTATTCGCTTCGTCAGCAAATCCCCCTCCACGCTCAATAGCATTTAAGTAGTTATAAGAATATTGTCAAATTAGCAATAAGTAAATATAAATACATGTGTAATTATTAGAATGATTACTATTATCTTGATACTGTTACTCTGCTTGACTAAAATAAAGTTTTTTTTAAACTAATCAAGTGTCGACCACTTAATTGGCGCAGCCGGTAGGATCTCTGTAGTCAGTTTGCGACGTATAAAACTCTACAAGCAGCTGGACGTCTGTTTCTACAGTTCAACAGGGATCTCCGAACAAACAAATTCATTGAGTACCAGACACATCGGCGGGAGCAGTATTCAATAATAGTCACAAGGAGGAGATGGGAGTAACTACGGGACTGTGAGTAAAACTTCTTCACTATCCTTTCTATTTTCCTTTATCGTTTTCCTCTTTGTTTTAATTGTATGTGTTGTGTTATTGAGGGTTGAGCAATACCGCGATAACATTCTTTTATTTTATTACGATATAACTAGCGTGATAATATTAATTTTAGTTAGATATTTAGTGCATTTTTCTTCTCTCTCTTTTCGTGCTTTGTTCTTTCAAAATGGATCAAATCATGCAGGTTCCGTCAACAATGGCAAACATTATTCCAGAGTTTAGTGGCGATTCTAGACAGCTTCCACTTTTTATAAAGAAATGTGAATATATAATAAATACATTTCAAGGTGGAAAAGCCCAAAATGAATATCTATTCCACGTTCTTACTAGTAAGTTAACAGGGGAAGCCGCGAACTTAGTGGGGGAACGAGATAGTATTAGTACTTGGTTAGAGTTGAAAACATTATTGGCTCAACATTTTGGTGACCCTAGAACCGAAGATTGCTTAGTATTGGAGTTAGAGTCTATGAAAATAAATTCTAATGAAAGTTATTTAGATTTTTGTCATAGGATTCAAAACTTGCGTAGTATCTTGATTGCGAAAATAATTGAAACAGTAGACGATGCGAATTTACGTCAAGCCAAACAACATATCTATACTAATTCGTCATTGAATGTTTTTCTATATAATTTACCTCCTTATTTAGTTAGATTAGTACGGTTGAGAAATGTGACCACCTTAGAAGATGCCCTAAAGGTAGTGTTGGAAGAACAAAACTTTCAGGCAGTTTACGAATCTAAAAGTAATAGAAATAAAAATAATTTGAAACCCCAAGGGAAAATTGCTAACAACAATGGAAATTCTCAGCGTACTCCCAACCCACAAAAACAATCTAGTACTCCACCACAAAATAGTTTGACAGAAAATACAAATTATCAAAATAACTTAAATCAATCTAGAAATTCCTTTAGAAACCAAAATAACACTCATAACCAGCCGCCACAACAAAGTAGGTCAACGCCTTGGCCGAGTCAGCAGGCCAACGCGACGCGAACAACGCCTGAGCATAATACAACATCAGCAAACTCGGGTTCAAACACCGATGTTACCATGCGAACTGCAAGTTCTAGACGCGTAAATTATACGAATAATGACTCATTTATGACATACGATAATAACGAAGAAAATGATTTTGATTACGAATCACAACCAAGCACATCATATGAGCCCGAACAAGTTGAAAATTTTTACCTAAGGGCCTCATACAGAGAGAAAAAATAATTTTAAATTGTACTAATTACCGTTCTTTGCCTCACATTATAATTCCAGAGCTAAATAATGCAGTTTTTATGTTAGACTCTGGCAGTTCTAGATCATTTATAGGTCAGCGTGTCGCTTACCACTATTTTAAAAATAATATTTATAGAGAGCCTTTCGAAGTAGTCAGTACCCATGGTGTTAGTATGCATACGGAAGTTGTTTTAACCCCCTTGCCTAAAATATTTAAAAGCCCCGAAAGTCATAAGTTTTATGTTTACGACGTTGACAATAACTATGACGGTTTATTAGGCAGTAATTTACTAAAGCAATTGGATGCAAAAATTGATTACCAAACATTAACTTTGTGTACAAGGAATACTGACATACCTTTTGTTTATCCTTCGGCACTGAAAGATACTTACATTTTACCGCCACGTAGTGAGTTAAGGGTAAAACTTCCTGTAAACTTAACTAATGGCGAGGCTATTTTAGATTTTAAAGAATTAACTAAGGGGATTCGGATGCCCTGTGCATTAGTTAACTGTGTAAATGGTTATGCGTATACAGTCATACAGAACTGTAAGGACATAGAAATGACCCTCAAGGTCACTAGCCCGTTTCAGGTAGAACCTTACAACCATCGCGAGATCTTAGTTAATCAATTAAACGACACAGACAGAATGGATGAGTTATTATCAAACAACTTAAAGAAAATAAGGCTAGACCATATGAATGAGGAAGAAAGAACGATGATTCAGAAAATTTGTGAAGAATATAAGGATATTTTCTATTGTGAGGACATACCGCTGTCATTCACTAACGAAGTTAAACATAAAATTAGAACGGTAAACGAAGACCCTATAAATATTAAAGCATATAGGTTGCCGCCCGCTCAAACAGACGAGATTAGGCGTCAAGTAGATAAAATGCTAAAGGACGATGTAATCCGGGAATCAAACTCTCCTTGGAGTGCACCAGTCCACCTTGTTCCAAAGAAGTTAGATGCCTCCGGACAACAGAAGTGGAGGATGGTCGTAGATTATCGACGTTTGAATGAGATAACCATAGACGATAAATACCCTTTGCCAAATATCAATGATCTTTTTGATAAATTAGGAAAGAGTATGTACTTCTCTACCTTAGACCTTGCATCTGGCTACCATCAATTACAAGTTCAGGAAGAAGACAGGCAGAAAACCGCGTTTACAACACCATTCGGCTTATACGAATTCAACAGAATGCCGTTCGGTTTGAAAACAGCGCCAGCCACTTTCCAACGTGCAATGGATAACGTTCTCAGAGGTCTACAAGGCTTACATTGTCTCGTATATCTTGATGACGTCATCATATTTTCTACCAGTTTGCAAGAACACATAGATAAATTACGAGCTATTTTCGAGCGCTTCAGAAAAACTAACTTAAAAGTTCAGCTCGATAAATCCGAGTTTTTACGAAAGGAAGTCATGTACTTAGGGCATACAATCACTAAGGATGGTCTTAAGCCTAACAATGACAAAATAGAGGCTATTTTGAAATATCCGTTACCCAAAACAGTGACAGAAATTAAGAGTTTCCTAGGGTTAATAGGCTATTATAGGAAGTTTATCAAAGACTTTTCTAAGATAACCGCACCCCTCACAGCATGCCTGAAAAAAGGAAAAGGCATCGTGATAAATGACGAATATAGGAAAAGTTTTGAAATCTGCAAAGAGTTGCTGACACATGCACCCTTGTTACAATTCCCTGATTTCACAAAACCGTTCATTCTCACAACTGACGCTTCCAATTTCGCTGTAGGTGCAGTACTTTCTCAAGGCACTATAGGATCAGATAAACCTATTGCATATGCTAGCAGAAAACTTAGTGATACAGAGTCCAGATATAGTACGATAGAGAAGGAGTTATTGGCCATAATATGGGCAGTCAAACATTTCAGACCCTATTTATATGGCAGAAAGTTTATAATATATACCGACCACAGACCTTTAGCATGGTTAAATTCATTAAAAGAACCTAACAGTAAACTAACCCGATGGCGTTTACGTTTAGAAGACTATAATTTCGACATACACTACAAGAAAGGCAAACAAAATACAAACGCAGATGCCTTATCGAGAATTAAAATTAATGTAACGAAAGATGACTCAGAATCACTGATAGTTAACGTAGATGAAAAGGAAACTAGATTGCAACAGCATTTGAAAGATATTACTGACGAAATCGTAAAACTAAGCGTTAAAAAACCGGAAATAGAGACAATAGAATTATCGGATTCCGAAAGCGACGCTGCCACAGCACATTCAATATCAAATAGGGAACATGAAGGTATTCCTATCCTAAATGAGGCGGTTGATACAAAAAATAGGCAAATTCACGTTTTCACCTGGCACAGGGATGATATCTGTGTCAAAGATATTTCAAACGACAAACAAAAAATTATAGAAGTCCACCTGCCTTCTAAAAACAGCGAAAACTTAGTCAAAAATTTTCTTAAAGAATATATAGATTACAAAAATAAGTACTTCATTTACTTTGAAGACCATGAGCATAGAAAAACATTTGCTAAAGTAATTACGTCACTTTACAAAAAGGGAACCCAAAACTTTGTCGAATGTACTGAAAGAGTGGTGAACGTTACAGATGAAAGTGACCAGAAAGAATTAGTTACCAAATATCATCATGGAAAGACTTGTCATAGAGGTATTAGAGAGACTATAAAGAAATTAAAAAGAACATATTGGTGGAGCAATATGAATGAAACAGTGACAGCTATTATTAACGCATGTGAGGAATGTAAGAAAGCGAAGTATGACAGAAAACCTCTGAAACCATTAATACAATTAACTCAAACCCCAGACAGCCCATTTCAAGAAGTTTTTATAGATCTATTATATATAGAAAAAAATCAATATTTAACGGTAGTAGACTCATTCAGCAAGTTAGGTCAAGCAATACACATTCCCAATAAAAGTACACCCGAGGTAGTGAGAGCTCTAATAAAATACTTTAGTATGTATGGAATACCCAAAAAAATAAGTAGTGACCAAGGTACCGAGTTTAACAACGAATTGCTCAAGGAAATGCTAAGTCTATACAAAATTGAACAACACATAGGGACACCTAACAACCCCAATTCAATGGCAATAGTGGAAAGATTTCATTCCACAATTATCGAAATATATAGGTTAGCAAAATACGATCAATCTAGTTTAGACGCAACCACTGTTATGACGTATGCGATCATGGGTTATAACAATACTATACATAGCGCGACAAATTTTACACCTCATGAAGTAGTTTTTGGGCACACAGAATCAGGAAATGCCTTTGATATTGACAGGGACAAACATCTACTGCAAAAAATATTACAGGATCATCGTAAACGATTGAAAATCCTTTATGAACATTTAAGTGATCAAATGATCGGACATAAAAGCTTAGTTAGGGTCAAGAAAGGAGGTGAGGACCCACCAAAAATAGTGGACGGTGACACGATTTTTATGAAAAATACTAGGACTAGGAAAGCAAAAGAGTTACCGCGATACGAAAAAGCTGTTGTCACTGGAAAACCCGAACGTAACATAGTACCAGTTAAGCTTAAAAATAGAAACACTAAAGTAGCATTAAAAAATGTCAAACGCCCTTCACAGATGGTGGTTGATACTTCTCGCCCTAGCGGATCAAGGGACGACCTTGAATATCCAGAGGATGGACCAGAATCCGGGAATAGCTCCGATTCGGATTGGGACGGCTCTGATGAGGACTAATCATTGGGATATTATTAAAACTATAGATTTAAATTCATTATCTATCCAATTAGAAAATAATATAGAAGAATATAATAAGTTAAAAATCATAAGTCACAGTAATAGTGAAATACATAGGGAACTTTTAGGGTTGACAATACAAATAGAATCATTTATCGAACTGACAAAAGATAGGTTAAAGCAGATTCTACCTTCTAGCAGAACTAAAAGAGGAATCTTAAACCCACTAGGGTCTCTCATAAAGGTAATAACAGGAAATTTGGATAGCGAAGATGCTAGGAAATATAATTTAGAGATTAGTAATCTAGGAAATAGAGAACATTCAATAGAACGAAAAGTATCATTGATGCAGAAGGCTTTTGATAAATTACTCAATGTTTCTGATGACATCAACTTTAATACTAAGCATTTGAACTTCAAAATAAAACAATTCCAAACACTTATTCAAAATCAAACCAAGTACTCTAACCTTTTAACCGTAATGAATAGTATGAACCAAGTTTTAAATAATTGTCGTACTATTTACTCTATTATTTATGAATTGGAAACTGCTATTACTTTCAGTAAAATGCACATATTACACCCATCAATAGTAAATACCACAGAATTATTCAATATTCTTAATGTCATAAGAAAACATCATAACTTAATTTATCCATTAACATTAGATAATTTAGTAAAATTAGAGGGAAACATAGAAATTAAGGGATATATAGATAATAGTAAAATTATATTTATATTAGAAGTTCCACTTATAGACAAAAACACATACAATTATTATAAAGTTATTCCTATCCCAATCTACAACCAGATAACCCAAAAACCTAATATCATTATACCCCAATATCCTTACCTAATAGTGAACAAGTCGAAATACAGATCCGTAGTCAATGGCTGTAATGAAATAGAAGACCTGACATACCTCTGTTCTGATGACAACGTGGTACAGTACGCGGAGGAAACATGTATCCAGCAACTCATGCTAGTACAACATAACTTCAGCAATTGCCAGCAACACCAGGTGCAGATTGAAGAAACTAAGGTGCAGCCCATATCTAACACCCACTGGTTGATATACACAGAAAAGGAAATAGCTGCAACGGAACACTGCGAAGATGAGACCCGTAGACACAATCTACGAGGCACATACATATTAGTACCAAGTCAGCAATGTACGTTACAGATTGCCGATATAACAATCACAACACCCATGAATACCAGCTCAGTCTCCTTCAGACTGCCACCAGTACAGATGCCAGAACTACGCAGAGATGTCACCCCGTCAGCCAAGCAGATGGACCTCAGAGGAATAGATCTAGGCGACATCAAGGAACTGCTGAACCAGGCAAAATATAGTGATAGTGTCAGTGATGGTGAAACGATTATAGTCAGTGATAAAATCAGTGTATGGACCATAAGCATTTACGCCATTATAATTGTATTCGTCATAGGACTTTTGTTTCAAAAACGAGATCTGTTGACTCAGCGATTAAGACGAAATTCTCTAAAGACTACAGAGTTGCCTTTAGATAATTTCTCTCTTAGGGAGGGAGGAGTTAAGTGTGATGACCCCAACTCTATTCGCTTCGTCAGCAAATCCCCCTCCACGCTCAATAGCATTTAAGTAGTTATAAGAATATTGTCAAATTAGCAATAAGTAAATATAAATACATGTGTAATTATTAGAATGATTACTATTATCTTGATACTGTTACTCTGCTTGACTAAAATAAAGTTTTTTTTAAACTAATCAAGTGTCGACCACTTAATTCGCGCCTCAAGGTAAGTTGGTCCCCCGAGTGCGAGGCTCACACGCAGCCCGCGCCCAAGCTGTTCTCTTACCACGGTAAGTTGGTCCCCCGAGTGCGCGCGCCTCATGGTAAGTTGGTCCCCCGAGTGCGCGCGCCTCAAGGTAAGTTGGTCCCCCGAGTGCGCGCGCCTCAAGGTAAGTTGGTCCCCCGAGTGCGCGCGCCTCAAGGTAAGTTGGTCCCCCGAGTGCGAGGCTCACACGCAGCCCGCGCCCAAGCTGTTCTCTTACCACGGTAAGTTGGTCCCCCGAGTGCGCGCGCCTCAAGGTAAGTTGGTCCACCGAGTGCGCGCGCCTCAAGGTAAGTTGGTCCCCCGAGTGCGCGCGCCTCAAGGTAAGTTGGTCCCCCGAGTGCGAGGCTCACACGCAGCCCGCGCCCAAGCTGTTCTCTTACCACGGTAAGTTGGTCCCCCGAGTGCGCGCGCCTCAAGGTAAGTTGGTCCCCCGAGTGCGCGCGCCTCAAGGTAAGTTGGTCCCCCGAGTGCGCGCGCCTCAAGGTAAGTTGGTCCCCCGAGTGCGCGCGCCTCAAGGTAAGTTGGTCCCCCGAGTGCGCGCGCCTCAAGGTAAGTTGGTCCCCCGAGTGCGCGCGCCTCAAGGTAAGTTGGTCCCACGAGTGCGAGGCGCACACGCAGCCCGCGCCCAAGCTGTTCTCTTACCACGGTAAGTTGGTCCCCCGAGTGCGCGCGCCTCAAGGTAAGTTGGTCCCCCGAGTGCGCGCGCCTCAAGGTAAGTTGGTCCCCCGAGTGCGCGCGCCTCAAGGTAAGTTGGTCCCCCGAGTGCGCGCGCCTCAAGGTAAGTTGGTCCCCCGAGTGCGCGCGCCTCAAGGTAAGTTGGTCCCCCGAGTGCGAGGCGCACACGCAGCCCGCGCCCAAGCTGTTCTCTTACCACGGTAAGTTGGTCCCCCGAGTGCGCGCGCCTCAAGGTAAGTTGGTCCCCCGAGTGCGAGGCGATCACGCAGCCCGCGCCCAAGCTGCTCTCTTACCACGGTAAGTTGGTCCCCCGAGTGCGCGCGCCTCAAGGTAAGTTGGTCCCCCGAGTGCGAGGCGCACACGCAGCCCGCGCCCAAGCTGTTCTCTTACCACGGTAAGTTGGTCCCCCGAGTGCGCGCGCCTCAAGGTAAGTTGGTCCCCCGAGTGCGCGCGCCTCAAGGTAAGTTGGTCCCCCGAGTGCGCGCGCCTCAAGGTAAGTTGGTCCCCCGAGTGCGAGGCGCACACGCAGCCCGCGCCCAAGCTGTTCTCTTACCACGGTAAGTTGGTCCCCCGAGTGCGCGCGCCTCAAGGTAAGTTGGTCCCCCGAGTGCGAGGCGCACACGCGGCCCGCCTCAAGGTAAGTTGGTCCCCCGAGTGCGAGGCGCGGGAGACCAGCTCCCTCGAGTGCGAGGCGTGACGTACCGTGGTACGTCATCTGTCAGCGGAGTACCAGCGTGTCATGGAACAACTATCTCTCTGACCTCCACAGCCCAGTTACGGTGGTACGATACCTAAATAGCCGACGTCCACTAATGACGGCTAATGTGACGTCCACTTGTCACAGGGGTAAGCACCTAAGCACTGATGGTGTAATGACTCGAGAGCCACTTTATATACTCCGATGAATATACGGTAAGCGAGACACTGAATACGTGCGCCCCGGCAGCGGCTTGTGACGGTGTGAGCAAAACCATGCTATGTACCCTATTTTATTAGTCTGTGAGATTTCCCGCATACACTACAGTTAATTCCGACTTTTGGGAGCTAGGGTAGCGGTTTCAATGCCTTTTTTTATATGTTATGGGTTAGCTCTTGACTCTAGTCTAGGCCAGAGATGACAGAGACAAAGTCTACGATGAAGCGAGCTTACCCAGAAGGAGCCCACTCTAACTTGCAAGTCGTCAATTCACAAGAAAGACTATTGAAGCGAAGTACGGCAACAAAAAGTACCGCAACGCCATCTATCTTACCAGCGGCGAAATACTAACGAAATCCTGTATCGTGCGTTGTATTAGAGTAGTCCATTTATACCAGTCCAAATATCGACCATCGGCAGTTGCTCACCATACAGAACACCCGTCTGCTCGAAGAAGAAGAGCGTAAAGTGCCGCAAACCTCCATTGAAAAGGGTTTCAATGGAGGTTTGCGGGACTTTACGCTCTTTTCTGCATATTTTTATAACAATTTTATAATCTGATTGCTGAGTTAAAAAGTGAGACTATTAAAGAACTACAAATTACCAATATGACAGCTAAGGAACCTCTTTATGTCAAAGTCAAACCGGCAAACGTTACTTAATTTTGGTCAATTGACTGGGTCAATAGAATATATTGTTTTTATTCCAGACCGGAGTACATAGGGTTAGTAGCAATTTTACTTAAATTCTACTGTTAGTACTTAGTAGGGTACAAATACAGTTAAAAATATACAATTAACATTCAGCCACAACACCACGACAATTAGCCACAAGTTCTTCTGTGAATTACGTGATACACAAAACTTCTTTGAACCGATTCGAAGATATTGTGACATCTGCCATTTGACTCTGTCGCAGAGAGACCTGAGAGCCAACAATAGGAACATTATAGACCGACATTGTCTTTGTGTGGCAGACATAGACGAGTCCGAGCTGGGCGCTGCCGGAAGCGGATGTAGTGCGGCCGAGATGGAGGCCGCCGTCGACGTACAGGATGCGCTCGCGCACGCCACGCTCAACAACAACAACAACGAGCACAAGGTAATTACGCCTACACGGTGACTTCGTTGTTTTTCAGAGATTGGAACTAAAACACAAGACATAAAGACTAAAAACGTAGAGTATTTTTAGAAATTCTTATAGGATCAGTCGTGTCTTTCTGTCCGTCTGTCACAGTCAAGTTTCTCCGAATCTATCGGCCTCAATTTCTTCTTAACGTGTGGGCAGTAAGGTCTAACTTCACACTCCGGCCTCTGCCATGGTATATTTAGCGGCCCGGGCCACCGGATACGTGCCTTCTGAAGCACGGGAACATCTTTTTGTCAGACAATCAATTGATTCAAGCCTGCAATGTCCTAGCTAAACTGGAAACAACTTTAAAAGTATGCTTCTTTCTCGTGGGAATCGAACCCACGAGCACCGAGTCACAAGGCAAACGCTTAAACTACTCGACCACAACCGCCTCAACACTTCGCATAGTCTCAACTGAATTACAATAGGGAAGATGCAAATTGCGTTTTTATTTTAGTTGATAACGATTAAAATAATAAATTAAAGTAACGTGAAACGGAACGTATTTAAAAACAACAATCAGCGTTAAGTGATGTCACTGCTGTTGTGACAACGAAAAGGCTTATGTCTTTGAGTTAGGATAGTTCATGACCAGTGGCAGATAGCAGTGACGTTATCGTCTGTTTTCGCGCGAAAATTGAAACTGTCGGTTTGAAAACGCAATTTTGGCAATAAATTAAAGCATTTTCATTTCTTATGTAGCTTGAATCACCTGATTGTCTGATAAAAATGATTCCGTGCTTCGGAAATCACGTATAAGCCGGTGGTCCCGGCTGACAAATGGCGGTCGTCAAATAAACCATGTCAGAGGCCCTTGAGGCGGTTTAGAAACTCTGACACTAGGGTGTGTGGGGTCGTTAGACCTTACTGCCTACAAGAGAAGAAGACTTTTTATTTATGTGCTATTATAGATTAAAAGGAGTTCTTTAAAATTAAAGCAAAAATGGAAAGATTGCATGTTGCTTTTTGAATTTAGTGAAAGTTTCGAGAAGTCCTCACATATCGCACGTTACGTGTACGTTACAGAGCGGCTCGCACCGCCGGCGGCGCGCGCGGCCGCGCCACTGGCTCGACGCGCGCGCGTCCGAGACCGACCTGTGAGCACGCGCGATACTACACTCTGTGCCCTTACTATAGGGTACACATTGGAACTGATGTGCGTCTGCTCATATGACGCACAGTACAGTCAGCCACGAAACTCGATTCATCCCAAATTGCACTGTTGGTTGACTGTAATTGACGCAAATTTATTTAACTACCTATTTGTTTTGACTTTTAATTTCCTTCTAACTTTGTTCACATGCTCGTAATAACAAGTTTAATGCTGTGATTAAGAACCTTACTCGACAGTGGCGCCAACTGGCGAGTACAGAAACGATAGCCTTCATTACATAGTTATTTTGGAATAGATGTCTATAAAAACAAAACACTTTTAACTATTTTATGAAAAGATATAAATCGTTGTAATAATAATTTATGGTTCATCTTGAAATTAAATAATTGTGTAAAGATAGGTACACATAAAAATATTAAATCACCTATCCGTATCCCATGAACAGCAATTACAGAACGCTACCAGGGCCTGTAGTCTCGACATAGATAACGATCGCGCGGCGACCGAATTTGGTCGTTAAGTCCTAAGGCCGCCCTTATATAGTAAATTTAAATCGCGATCCACGGATCATACCATTCATTTTGACCGTGGAATACGTTTGAGATTGACTGTGTACGGGTGACTTTAACAAATCCGATCGCTAGGCGATCGGTACGTATGTCGAGACTTCCCGCCCTGTCGTGCTCCTTAAAAGATCGTTTTTAACGAAAAGGCCGCCCATTTTGTCACTCTATGTAATGTTTCCTTCATCTATCTTTTCTTTATCTTACGTATGATGTGCATAATAAACAGTATTCTATTACTCACACTACTTTTAAAATTATTAAACGTGAATCGCGTTTCGTTGCTGACTGTACAGCCTCATTCACCGTTCGAAGCCACTCGCCATACTAGACTCGTTAGTATAAGTTATGTGAACTAACTCACCGTAGAACGTGACTCGACCCCACACGATACTGACACTATATCCTCACTCAGAAACACTAAGAGGGCAGCTTTCGTACTCGAACAAACGTCGGATTCAAGTAGAAATGTTCTCTCAATGACAATCAATTACAATAACTTGAACTAATAAATATGTACCTACTTTGGTTTCTTTTGACCTTCGCTAATAGACAGTCACCATGACAACGGAAAACCCTTGATTTATGTCAATAATAACAGACTATAGGCACTTGTATCACCGCCGGCGAGGAAGCGAGTAGCTATCGACCATTTGCTCGCTGACGAAAGGGACAAAATATATAGATCTCGTGTGAGTAAAAGAGACACACACATTCATAGTCGATAGCTGGCTGTTCACACTGCCAGCGTGCGACTCATACATCTAGTTGATCGCAGCGACAAGAGTTATTAAAGATTGTATTCGCTCAGCGACACTCGCTCGGCGATGCTCGCTTGGCGGTCAGAACAACCAAACTGCGGTAATTCGCGGTTGGAGGGCCGGAGCGAGTATTGAGAGTAAAAGCCCGTCGCACTAAAGCACTCGCTGAAAGCCAAGCGACAAAACTATCGAAACTTCACTCGCTACTCGCTGATCGCCGGCGGTGAGACTAGTGCCGAAGTCGAGAAGAGTCAACGACTACAGCATATAATTTGAACTGTTTTAAGTACTTACAAGAATTGGTGTTCGGGTGTTGCTAAACATGTTCTATCATTGTTAGTTGTATATTGAATATTACGTTTTAATTAAATTGTGTTTGTTTAATACAGCTAGATTTGTTTTTAAATCTCTCGCGAATCTTAATTTTAATTATTAAAAATATTGAATATTATAAATAATGAAAATAAATGTGTTATTTCCGATTTTAGCTTTTTAATGATTTGGTATGTTATGTATGAAGAAATGGTTGTTTTATTATGTTTTGTTAAATTGAATTGTATGATCTTAATAATGAAGAGGCTACATATCTGTCTCATCGAGATGTTTAAAACATGGCGTTTATTTCATAAACTAGATATACCGAAGACTTCTGTCTCGTACGTAACGGTGTTCTCTTAAGAGAACGACTTAACATACAAAGTGTCGCCGCCCGTGTTTCCTCTTAAGTGATACGATGTGTGACAGAATGATCGCAAAACCTAGAAAGTCCTTATTTTTCTCCTCATTATGAACAACTCTTACCAACGCTGAAATCACGAAAAAAATATCAACAGCTACATACATTGCTTCTACCTATAATTCGACAAAATGTACTGCGTGTGCTCCCAAAGTACAAGTTGTTCATAACGATGAGTAGGTACAATGACCCCCAGCTTTTGCGTGCATTATTTAACACGTTGCATTTCTACGCTTCCGTCATCTCAATGAGACATACCTCAAAATAGTAACTTAACTAGCAACACTAACTATTCGGTTAAGTATTTAACTGCGCGTCTACTGACGTCACTGTACATACTCCATCATAGCTATATATGTATACCTCGTCTCCGCTAGGCGGCTACCGGTCGAACTGGATGTGACTCTCATGTCTAAAATATAACACAATGAAGGATCTGATCTTTGTCAAATGAATGTTCGGTGTTACCCATTTAAGATGATGTCCCACAAATTCAAGGCATATTTGAGTAGAAATATTTGCTGTTTTTTCACCACCTCACCTGATAAAATTTTTACATTTGCCGCGGTCAAGTTATTTTAGAACTTAACACGATTGCTATAAAGTTCAATCTCCAATGACGTGATTTTAAAGTAATTGGGAACCTCTTAAAGAGTTCCTACTTAGTCTATATGACCAGATCTGAAATCCCAAAAAAAATAACAGCAAACTCTTGTAACGATGAGGGTGGAATAATCAGTCTAGATGAAACCCTCTTTAAATAAATAGAGATAAATAAAACAACAACTAATTCGATAATTTGCATAACTTGACAGAATGTCCGTACATTTTGATTGGTCAGCAAACTTGACTCGTTCTCATACGTTGTTAAAGACCACTCGTGATTTTTCAGCTATTTCATTGACACCTCGCATAGTTTTTGAATCTTCACAAATATACCTTGACCCCAGCTACACTACACTACAGCTTCATGAGATAAAAATTCGACGGAGGAGGTCCCAAGTTCGACTGTATTTGTTTTATTTAAATTGATATCCATCGTACAGCTCACTAGCTGTAGACATGTAGTACTTTATTCTTGAAGTGGGCAATATGTTGCAATATTGTACAAACAGCATAACGCGTTAGTATGCATTTAGATATATGCAATGTCCACATATTATATCACGTTGATGACTACAGTCGAGGCTGTTGAAAAGAAAATAATTCTGCTGCCATAAGAAAAGGGCGAAACGGAGTAAACGATTTTCGACATTAAGAAAATCACTTAAGGTCGGAAATAGGTAATTTAGTTTTGTGTAGCTACATCACTTTTCTTATGGCAGCAGAAGTTCAGAAACCATTTATTTAGCTAACGCTCACTTGCGCAAACCACAGATATCTTTTAACTCGAAGGTAGTTGTTAACTCGAGGTTCATAACAAATATTGCATATAGAATGGCGCCAGGTTAGAACTATCTCGGAGTTAACAGATATCTGGATTGTGCAAATGAGCCCACTTGTACAAATAATGCTTTCTTTTCTGTGAAAAAGCTATAATATTGATCTGTAAATCTATATCTAAAATTATGTACTTTCACTAAGAAAATATTCTCATAAGATGCTTTGAATCCTGTTTTAGTCTTAGATTCTCTCACGTCTTGAGAATAAAACATATTTTGAGTAAAAAATGGCCACACGAGTTACAAATGAATGATAAACATATTAAACTTACAGATTTCGATCTGAAACATAAAGAGTATAAATATTATATAATATTGTTGCATGAATTAAAAGACTATATTAACATTAGATTCCGTCAAATTGTCATAGATATCGAATGTTTTGTTAGTAATATCACGAGATGTATAGTAACATGGAGTGTATAAATGTATGTATGTACAGAGTGCGAGGGGAGGGGGGGGGGGCGGGTTGGTGCTAGATACTATGGGAATTAATAATTATTGAAATAAATATAATTACGGAATATTTACTGCGTTTTTATTTAAATACCCTATTTCCGCTGCTCAGGAGCTCGTGGCTAAAAAATATCAGCCGCACGGGAGGTTAAGCTACGCTTGCAGAGGACGATCCGTAGATGGGTGCAGGGTGACCATCTTACCATACCGAGATTCCTCCGCGCCTGGGGAAGCATGTTGTGCCATTGGTTGCGGCTGCCATTTTTAGATGTTCGACCGCCGTTACGGATTATCAGAAGCCAGAAAATGTGTTGTTACCTAGTACCTACTAGGTAGTGTTCCTCGTCTTCTTATCGTGTGGGCAGTAAGGTCTAACGGCTTAGTAAGGCTTAACGACACTAGGCCACTAGGGTAAGTGTCAGTGTTTCTAAACCGCCTCAAGGGCTTCTGACATGGTTTATTTGGCGGCCGGGACCACCGGCTTATATGTGCCTTCCGAAGCACGGAATCATCTTTTAATCAGACATGATGCAATGTCAATGTCCTAGCCAAACTGGAAACAACTTTACAAAATATGCTTCCCGTGGGAATAGAACCCACGACCAAGGCAAACGCCAAAACCACTCGACCACGGAGGCAGTTAAAACCGTGTCGCACGTAAAGTACTGGTACAACTGCACCCGGCTACCATGGAATGCGGCCCCAATACAGTTGCATCCTTACTTTTCTCTTCTGTCGAATCCATCAAAGGTTGTCTGTAAAAGATCGCTTTTTGCGATTAGACTGCCTTTTATTGCACCATATTATTTTTAAGCTATCTTTGTATTTTAATACGATGTACAATGAGGGTGGCTCGCTGTCCGATAAGGACCGGGGGGGGGGGCTACTCTCTAAGCACCAAATCCGTAGTTTCGGGCTTACTTGTGGACATATTCTACTCCGTGTCACCTACGGACATATCACATCTCTATGTTGTCTGTGCCTACGGACTTACGATTAGTCCCGAACCAGAACTAAGGATGTATGACACGATTTGACAGTAGCTGACATTGTGTGACAGTGTTGTCATTAATTCTTAGCAGTTAGGTGATACGGAGTAGAATACGCCCACAACTAAGCCCGAACCTACGGACTTCGGGCTTAGAGAGTAGCCCCTTCACGCGAGCTACAAAGAGCTGTCAGCATAGACGGTAGGCCAGTGTCACGAGTGGCACGGATGCGGAATTTGTTCGAATGAGTCACCGCGGAACGCGGCGGGCATTTGGAGGAAATCGGGTAGATTTTAGTCTGTAAAAGTCTGACACTATTCACTTCATTTGTTGATTTCCCATCCTAAAAATCCAGTCAAGAGCGAGTTAGACTCGCGCACCGAGGGTTCCGTACCATCATATAAAACGAGACGTGTTTTTGGCGAGACCTTTAATCGTTGAGAATTTTAACGCTGCTAGTATATTGCAGTCTTAGATCAGCGACATCTCTTGCCCGCTAGTGGAACTAATGTAATGTTTGTTGATAATTTCTGGAAAAAAAAAATGAGTGTTTTACAGACATCCTTATATTTTTCCAGTAATCTTTCGAAAACCCTGCGGCCTAAAGAAAAAACAAAAATGACTTCAGAGTGTAAAAACAGCGCTCTTTCAAATGATACCCCGCACCACTCCAAATTTTTAAGAACACCGTTCATGCAAGAAAAATATATATTTTTTATTTCTTCAAATTTCAAGTTCATAGCATTAGTTCTTGAAATATCCAGCTGTGATAGACAGACAGATAGACTTAGTCACACCATAAGGGTTCCTTTTTACCATTTTGGTACGGAACCCTAAAGAGTCATCTTCTATGACCTTTTTTAAGCGTTTGCGCATTGTCTTTCCCCCTCAAATTAGTGTTCAATCAACAAAATACTTTGGCATTGTTGTCAAGGTCCATCAGTCACAAGGATAAGAAAAAAGGACGCTCTATTAATTAAAGCATCTTTGTAAAGGAACTTGATAAGAAAAATAAAAGTCATAAAGTAGTGAATAAATATTTAATGTATACATAATAATAATGATCTGTCACAACAGCCGGGACTCGAACCCGCTCACTCGCACTCGCTCACATCTCTCAGTGTTCAGTTTTATAAAAACGTTTCAACTGTCTACGGCACAACTTTATACAACGTATTATACAATATAATAGAACCTTTACATGTCAATGAATGTATTATACATTAATATACACTGCTCTGCTCTTAACGCTAAAACAACAAATATATCAACTTTGATTTCACTTTCCATCTTCGACCACATCATCGCTTACCATCAGGTGAGATGGTGGTCAAGCGCGTGCCTATTAATAGTAAAAAAAAATCTGGCACTATACATACATATACAAACATGTTTACAACACACGTGCAATTCAAAACGAACCTTATTTCGAATGTGATAAGATACATTTTGTATTGCAGAAGTTTTTTTTTTACAAGTGAAGTGCCAGTACTTCATTCCGTTAACAATTATTTTACCTTTGTTTTTGCGTCACAGTGCCCCAAAAACATACACAAGGACAATGACAGAGGTGAAATAAATTGTGAGCGCACCGTATTTATTTTAGCACTCGGAGACGTCAATTGAATAATATATTATTAGAAAGAAATACTTTTGTCATAGACCGCTCAGTTCAGTCTCGAGACAGGTAATGGTAGATTTTCTCTTCAATACATTTTTACGTATTATGTCAACCAAGGTATATGGTGTCAACTAAGGTAAGAGGACGCAGAGTACTGCAGTTCACTCTGAACTGTGTATTTATAGAATGTAACATAACATCATATTTTATAGTCAACGAGGCTAGTCCCGTACTAAGTTCTTTAACAAACGTCTCCGAGTTCTAAACTTGTCACGATATAAGAACTTCGTCACACAACCGCAGACATAAAGGAATTCTAGTCATTTTTAAGCAACACCCGCATCATGAAGGTATAGATAAAGGTGGAGGCAATACTTTAAAACCCAAGTGAAAACGACTTTGGTCGGTCACTCTCTTTCTAAATACATACATAAGATAAAGAAAACAGATATCACTGTCTCGTTCTTATCTGTGTATTAAGAGAGCGTTCGACCACGACAGTCGTCTTCACTTAGCTATTTAGCGTTGCCTCCACTTTTGTCTATACCTTCATGGTTCGCATTCGCATCTCAAATCCGTCAAACATCTCTAATTTCAAAACATTTTTGATTGCAACTGTAATGCGAATGTCGCTCAAAAATTAATAGCATTGCCTAAGATGTGTCTCTAACATATCTAATGTTCAACGGCACCAGCTGAGCACTGCTCGTCACTGACCGTTGATCGGTTCTGCGCACAGTTGCGCTGAGTATTATAGTCTCACTTAATGTTACGTTATGGTTATAACGACGCGCGGGACGCCTGCTCGGACTACAGAGAAGGAAAGAATGGTAAGAAAAATACAAGAAATCAAAAGCTTTCGCAATTTACCAGAAATAGATGACATAGGGGGGATTCTTTGACAAAATACAAGTTTACAATAAAACTCTTACAATACGACAGTTTATAATCTATCTGTATTTTACCGTCAAATGATTGATGAAAATCATAGCATTTACTACCGCCAAAGCTTCCGATCGACCAATTTTCGCCCTTATAATCTCAGCATTAAGGCCGGCTGGAAACTTTCTCAGGCATACGAGAGGCAGGCGATCCCGCGCATCGCGCTATGTATATATGTACATATCTCTGACGAGAAAACGCATCAGTCTTCGACGCGTGCTGTCGACAACGTTATACGTAAAGAAATAAATGCGAGATTACTTACACAAATACTAAAGATAGGCTCTCGACAAACTGACATTCGTCTGTTACTATTGCTAGGCACGCGTTTGACCACTAACTCACCTGATGGTAAGCGATGATGTGGACGAAGATGGAGCACGCTTGCCTAGAAGTAACCTATTCACTGTTGACTTAAAGACTGCCAGGTTGTAGCTATCAGGAAACCTGTAGCTCACTGTACGATTCCGAAGGCAGTGCTAGTATCGCATAATGTTATCGACATCACTGGTACACTCAAAACGTAACGAAAATGGCAAGAAATTAATATAATTATCAACGAGAGTGACTTGCTCGCTTGTTTGTGTGTATGTGTTGATGTGAGCGACAAACTATCGTTCAATATGTCATCATTCTATTTGACACCCTTGTCCCAACTATATAACGGGATCGACTTTCAGTCTGACCGGGTGCAGCTACGTACCAGTATATTACACGTGGAGCGACCGACTATCTACCCTTGGCCTGCAGTCTCGACGTAGATAAAGATCGCGTAGCGACCGAATTTTGTCGTTAAGTCCTAAGGCCGCCCGTACACAGTAAATTTCGATCGCGATCCACGGATCATAGGAATGCGTTCGAGACTGACTGTGTACGGGTGACTTTACCGAATTCGGTCGCTAGGCGTTCGGTAAGTATGTTGAGACTTCCCGCCTTGACGCTGTACACAAGGCGCCATTCTATGCGGCGGCGATTTTCGAAATACCAAAATATAAGGCATTGATCATGTGAAGTTTCGATAGCGTTTGTTAATCCGCTGACAGAATGTGACTGTGTAGTCTCTGGACCACTCAGTCACGTATATAATTCCCTTGGTTTACTGGATAACACAGTACCCCTTGGAATATAAATGTGGATCGATGGAAAGGGAGAGGAAGAGGAAGGCCGAAGAAAATATGGATTATTTGAAAAGGGAGTTAGTGATAGCGTGACGACTGATAGAATGGAAGAAAAAAACGTGTTGCTCCGACCCCAAGTAATATGGGATAAGGGCAGCAAGATGATGATGATAGTACCCCTCGGCAAGACTGTTGCCGTCTTACGCCCGGTGTCTGAGGTATTTGTAACGGTCGTTTATCTGTCGATAACTGACCAACCAATGACGTTATGGCATTATTCGCTCACACTAACACACAACACAGCGCGCGAAGATTACTAAGGCAGTGACCACTTCGTATTATATGATCTACAGCCGACAACAAATGTACTTCTGTAGCCACTTATTCAACTGTGTACCTTAAAAACATGTCATCAGGCTCCACTTTTGAATTACCACTTTTCTATAGCCATCCACAACTGTACTTAAATCGCCATTTGCTCAAATATTCACTTTAGCTGTATGTCATCAAAGTCCACTTTTGATTGACAAGTTTTCATAAAGTCTCGAAAATTACTGGTTGCAAGACTTGGAACTTTATGCTATAAGAAATTGAGTTGGTTTTTCCATAAACTGACCAATATCTCAAATAGGGAACGTGCACAGCGTTGACTATGCCATCTAGCGTTGCAATTTCGAAACTCATAGGTAAAATATACTTGACAATGACACTTCTGTGCTGCCACCTATAGTTCCCGCACGATCCTCATACAGCGGGGCTAAACAGGCCACTTTTCAGAATCAGAAAGCACTTTACGCTACCCATCACTGTAAAATTTTCCCAATCAATCTTGAACCTAACGCGTTAGCGATAAAGATGAAAATTAAATTTGACAGATTGTTGTGACGTTAATATTACGATTCTGCTAAAGTGGGGTTTTTAGACTCGTTGATGTTGAATAAAATGTTGAACTACATAGTTCGTTGTAGACAGCTGCAGTCACTTCACAGGAGTACTGTGGTCACAACATATTACAGAATGATACGACGTACTTCATTCGACACAGTCTTTATTTCAGCCAATGTTTGTTGTGTCGTGTATATTCACTGTCGGCATGACTTTCTTCTCTAAACAGCACTAAACAAAGTCGCTGTGGGCCTCTGTCTGTATCTCCTCTTATTTCTTCTAAACTACGCAACTTGTTAGGGTTCCGTAACCTACGGAACTCTATTACTAAGGCTCCGCTGTCCGTCTGTCCGTCAGTCCATCTGTCTGTCATCGGGCTGTATATCTAGACCCGTAATAGGCCTATTGCCGCTTTAACAACAAATAACAAAAATTAAGGTTTATGGTACGAAACCTTTCGTGTGAGAGTCCGACTCGCACTTGGCTGATTTTATTTTTTTACACTTTGCTCCCGAGTGAAGTCGGGTAGGGTTGTTAGTTAATCTACACAAATAAATGGAATTTAAGTGTCTGTTTCTATTAACAAAATACCAGCTCTTTAACAAATAAATAAGAAAGAAATATATGACAAATGTATTTAAAGAAAAATATAAGAAACTTATAGCAAAATCATATTTTATGTGTGTTTATTTGTTCCGGGACATTTTCGAAACAACTGGACGGATTCTGACGGGACTTTCACTGGCAGAATATCATCTGCCTGCCTTTTCCCAACATCATTGAGGTCGGCTTGCACTCAAACCGGATTCAGCTGAATACCAGTATTGTACGTGAAGCGGCTGCCTACCAGACCTCCACAACCCAGTAACTGGGTAACACGGTACATCATAGCGAGACTGGAGTCAGATTTACTGACTTCTGACAATCCATAACGACTGCCAAAGATCTACAAATGACAGCCGGGACCAACGGCTTAACGTGCGCACCGAGGCACGGAGGGAACTCGGTATGTTAACATGGTCACCCATCCACAGATCAACCTTGGCAAGCATTGCTTAACCTTCAAGATCAACCCGTGCGGCTGTTATTATTTAGCCACGAGCTCCTTTTGTCTTATCTTTCAGGGACTTCCACTGTCAGATAACTGGTCTTATAAGGAGTAAATTAGCCTACTTTTATTATAGAAAATAAGAGTGATTTAGGGTTCAGTGTCAAAAAATTAGAACCCTTTTCCACGCGGACAGAAGCTATTGTATAATAATGTAATTATGACGATAAAGGGATTTCAAGAGAAAAACATACTGTACTTTGTATACAGACAGAGTCGAAAGACAACCCAGATAAAGATAGCTACACAAACAGTGAACACAACGTCTCACTCTTAAATCCAAAATGAATCATAGTCATAATTTGTGTGAAATAACAATAAACAAACAATCATACACTTTATTTATATATGTCAGTATAATAATATATTATGTACAGTTTATCACTATTTATATATAAATGTATTATGTGTGTGTCACGGTACTGCGTCAGCTCGCCACCCTGGTGCCACTAGGTGGGCTGCACAGGCTGCACAGGCTGCACAAGCTGCACAGGCTGCACAGGCTGCACAAGCTGCACAGGCTGCACAGGCTGCACAAGCTGCACAGGCTGCACAGGCTGCACAAGCTGCACAGGCTGCACAGGCTGCACAAGCTGCACAGGCTGCACAGGCTGCACAAGCTGCACAGGCTGCACAAGCTGCACAGGCTGCACAAGCTGCACAGGCTGCACAGGCTGCACAAGCTGCACAGGCTGCACAAGCTGCACAAGCTGCACAGGCTGCACAGGCTGCACAGGCTGCACAGGCTCCACTGCCACTCTCAGCGGCACTTTCAGAGCATACCAACTGTAAGGGCGAGGACAAACGAATGTAATTTTGTGAGTTGCGTAAAAAGAGTCGGCGGAATTTACGCTGCATTCGGTTTCACACTAAAGCCCTGTTTGTGCCACACGGCGACGCAAAACGAGTGGGACTTAAGTTTGAAACCGAATAGGGAATATGCATGAAAAAGATATTTGTCATGTATATAGTTTATCTAAAAATATACATAAATATAATACTAACAGTGAAAATAGAATCAAAATTACTTGAAAAACGAAAGAGATATAATTATTTTAAACAAATATATCTGTCCCTCTCTTGAAAACGCTGTTTTCTATGGCAGCTGTATAGGCGTCGTAGACGTTGACGTCAAAGTTTACATCGGACTTCTCTTTCTAATTGTAATCTTCGAAGCTTTATAACTTCATCGCTGATGAAGGTATTTAAAAAATAATTTTATAATTGTTTACTAGAGCTAATTTAGTATTTCATTTTGCAAATAAAAAATCGCATGCAAATTCCCTATTCCGCAGACTCATTTTACGCAATTCACAAAATTATGTTCGTTTGTCCTCACCCTTACTAGCACGTTTTGGCTCATTGGTTCGATACCCGCGATAAACAATGTTATTATGTATGTGTATGGCCCGACACAACAAGCCGCGACTGACGACAGTAACACAACACATTAAGGTTTGAAACACATTGACACAACTCGAAAGCACACTGAAAACGTACATAGCATTATGACCCTTATCTGCACTGCATAGTGCACACAATACTATGCATATAAAAAAAAAGTCGACGACATTCGAAAATTCAAAGGATGGAATACGTTATTCTTTTATTTTCTGGAATGGAAATGTATCTCTTAAGTAGTCGAGATAAGGGTCAATATACTGTGTACAACAACCTAAGACATACTGGATTTACCTGGATAGTAATGTGTGCACTACACAGTGGAGATAAGGTTCAAAACCCCGTGTACATTTCCAGCATATCGCTCGAGTGTGCGTCAATTAGCTTAGAGCTTACAAGGTAATATTTATACAGTATCTCCTCAGTAGAACATCTGCCGCCGCGCCTCGCGTACAGCTTCACACATTGTATACAATTTGTAACAGAATGGACGAAATACTCCGAATGAAGAGGCCTCCTTGTACTCATCATTAGGAATATGCATGTGTTTTTTTTATTTGCAAAGTTAAATACTTATTAGCTCTAGTAAACAATCATGAAATTATTTTCACACCTTCATCAGCGATGAAGTTACAAAGCTTCAAAGATTAATATTAGAAAGAGAAGTCCGATATGAATTTTGACGTCAAAGTCCATGACGCCTATACAGCTGCCATAGAAAACAGCGTTTTCGCGAGAGGAATTATTTGTTCAAAATTATTATATCTCGCTTTTTTTTCCGAGTAATTTTGATTCTATTTTCGCTGATATTTTTGTATGGTTTTAGATAAACTGTATAAATATGTTTTTAATGCATATTCCCTATTCCAGGGCTGTTCCCATTGTAAGATGTTTGTAACGATGAGCACAACGGTCAGACACCTCATATACTCTGTTACAAGCTTTAGTGTTCTCCCATAGTTCTCTATCAGTCATCACTTCCTATTAAGACAGTACAAAAAGTGCAACAGAATAAAGGCCTCTTAAGGGGTCATTGTACTCATCATTTTGAACAACTTTCACTATGGCACCAACACACAAACTGTTCAGTATATTTTTTTCGAGTTATGCGCACGTTATTGATATTTTTTTCCGCGATTTCAGTGATAAGTTACAGTTGTTGATGAGTACAGAGGCCCTTGAGGCGGTTTAGTCTGACCTTAAGTGGGCCGCACCCCCTGCTGTGGGCTCGTTACACCTTACTGCTCACAAGTCCACTTAACGTGGTTGCGCCAGGGTAACCCTCCAACTTCATGAAGCTTTATAGAATGACTTTTTCATGAAATAATCATTCTGTCGAGCTACATGAACTTAGAGGGCTATATTGATGATTAAAATGGTTATAATTCTTTAGATAAATACGCGTTACGGTCGCGGATCGTATTTTGTTCAACATACAGCTTCACACTGACCGGCAAATAGGGAACATGCAATATTTCTATTTTTGCTTTAATTTTAACCACCACATAAATAAGAAATGAAAACGATTTAATTTATTGCCAAAATTGCGTTTTGAAACCGACAGTTTAAAGGTTCGCGCGAAAACGTACGATGACGTCACTCGTGTCTATGTACTGGTCAAGAACTGTCCTAACTCAAAGAAATACGGTTGCCTTTTCGTTAGCATAACAGCAGTGACGTCACTAAACGCTGATTGTTATTTTTAAATACGTTCCGTTTCACGTTACTTTAACTCATTATTTTTGTTAAAAATCGATATTAACCAAAATAAAAACGTCGCAATGGCCTTTATTTTATACTTTTTTATCATTTTACTGACAAAATTCTCATAAATTCTGTATTTGCATCTTCCCTATTGCAAAAAACATAAAAATATTAGAATTTCGTGGGCTACCCTGGCGCATCCACCTTAAGAAGTAGAAGTACAGTGACTCCTTTTCAAATATTATGTTAATTCTGTTACATATTGTAGTCTATCATGACATGTACGTATCAATTCTTTGGTCGTTCTGATATTATTCCACGTGAGACGTAACGACAGATATACACTAGGAATTATAAAATATCTCTATATTATACAGTTTATTTTATTTTATGTACTGACGACGATACAGGGTGTTTCTGGCGTTCGTAATCAATCATATGCAAGGGTGATGTTCTGTATTCGATATACATTCAAGCAACAATTATGTACAAAAAAACTACAAAATAATGACAAAACTACTAAAAAGTTCCAAACAAATCAAGTTTTAGACGTGATAACGTCTTATAGATCGATGAACGCCGGCTGCACGCACGAAAAATTGTCATGTTCCGCCTGAACCGAGCGACAAGCGATAGAGAGGCACGATCGGCCTAAGCGTTCGGCTTGTTTGTTAAGAATTCAATTGTTTTCTTATGACGTTATCATGTAAAATTATCGACCGTAAACCGACTTTACAACCTTTTAACTTTTCTGGATCAGATACAGAACACCACTCGTAAATATGAGCACGTCTGAACCACCCTGTATACATTACACTCAACTTGATATTCATCGGATTGAACCTGTGACCTGTAGCACAGTCGCTGATCAGTCAGCCACTGCGCTCATGTGACAATATCAATGTGATTATAAAGACTGATCTGAACTGAAAGCATTACTATCTAGCACTCGCAAGTTTAATATTTGCGTTTTTTTAATAAAGTGTTGCCATTATTCCGTTTTCTTATTTATCTGGGGGCAATCTGGGCTGTTGTCAGAATTTCTGCCTTTGATTGTTGGCTTCCGGCTACCCACAACACAGGCTAAGATCTAAACTATAAGCCGGGACTGAAGGCTTAACGTGCTTCCCGAGGCACAGACTTGTCTTGGTGTCTAATATACGGTCACCCATCTAGAACGCGACCTCGGCGATTTATCTGGCAGATAAATTCATATACAAATTTGGATTTCTGTCTCTATTCTGAAGTATTCTGTTTACTTATTTATCTGGCCGATAAACTCAAGCCTCTGTACCTTCAAAACTATCGAAATAATACTTTTTCTCCATCGTAGACTTTGTCTCTGTCATCTCTGACCTAGACCAGAGTCAAGAGCAAACCCTTCACAAAAAATAAGTCTTCCATTTCTTTCTATCATCAGTAGCGAGAGCGAGATAGCAATACTTTAAAGTCAGCGCAGCCATTCTCTCAGCGTATCATCAGTAACATATGCATACATTATTCACTATACCCTATATGATACAGGTCGGTATATGCCTAGCGATGAGATCATAGGAGTGGGGGGGGGGGGGACACGGAACCATGCCTGCTGAATGTGAGCTCCTGGATTGGGCGAAATATCTCAGTAGTCTCATTATCTACCTGACCTCCACAGTAACTGGGAAACACGGTAGCAGTTAGTAAGACTGGTGACTGAATCCTTGGCTTCTGGCAAACGCTACTGCAGAGTGTGAGGTCCAGTATTCGTTTCCAAGGTCGAACAAGGTAAGACCGGTGTCTGATTTCTTGGCTGCCCGTAAACAGTACTGCTGTCTTTGGAACAGGCATAATATTATTAAAGGAATTTCTCAGTAGTCTGATAGCCTATTTGACCACCACAACAGTCACTGTTTAACAGGATAAAACTTGGTTAGACTGCAGTCTGATTTATTGGCTTATGACTACCCGCAACACTGAGTGTGAGGTCCTGGATTCGAAGCCGGGGTCAGGCAAAATGTTATTGAAGGAATTTCTCTGTAGTTTCATTACCACACAGTCATTACATGATGAAATTTAGTAGGCGGACACGTTACTGCTGAATGTGAGGTCCTGAATTCGATTCCAAGGTCGGGCAGTGTTATTTATGGAATTTGTCAGTAGTGAACATTTGTGTCCGGTTGATATAGACTCGTCTCAAATCATATGCGACTTTAAACATAACTGGCGAACTCTTCAACACTCTGTTTACCCTCTCAAGGTGTGCAGGCGTGATGTTAATCGTTATATAACAGTGTACCGTGTTTTTACCAGTCTGTTAGTATGTTTCTTGTTCTTCTCAGTTAACTTCTTAGATAGTTTGGGCACAGTAGGTGCCTAAGATGATTGCAGCGTCGTTTGTATACTGTTTGGTTGAAGTGGCCATGTCTGAAGCGTCATCCGTGGATTCAGGTGTGAACAGATAGACTTGGTTGGTTTAGAAGACTTGCATTGTAGTAAAAAGTTTGTATATTTTTTCACAGTGTGTTGTCTGATAACTCCCCATTTCGGCAAGTTATGTTCGCTGTTGCCTTCTTGGGTACGCTGTTAATTCAGAGCTTATAGCTTAAAAGCCAGGAGTGCGATGTTGATCTTTCATTTCATAAAGCTCGAACCACTGTCACCGCACCTGATGGTAAGCGTTATGTGGTCGAAGATGGAGCACGCTTGTGTAGAAGTAACCTATTCACTGTTGACTTAAAGACCCCCAGGTTGTAGCTATGAGGAAGCACAGTCATTCACGTATGTCATCGTCTGTAGTCTGTAGCCTGTAGCCTGTAGTCTGTAGTCTGTAGCCTGTACGTCCATCAGTCACACAGCGCCGTGCCGGAGGCCGCACTCGCTCCGTCAGCGCCGCGCGGTCGCTAGCAGGCGTAGCGAGAGTCGTGCTGCGACTGGAATACAAGGTACATTCATGATTATAAAGGTGAACTAGGGTGAACAATAATGCTGAGCTTATTAGTGTTAGCACATAACGAGTTACAATTATATTATCATTTTTTAGTAAAATTAATTTTCTGTAACTTGCTTGGTTTGAGCATTATTTTGACAACCTCCTTCGAGATAAATCGAAATTGCTGTACTGGCCAAATACATGCGAGCAGCGGCCGGCAAAAGTTGTATGACAATACGTATCTGTCTTGGTTTAGCGGCCAAATAAATTGTCGCGTAATTTAAAAATGGAACGATCTTTTACTCCAAAACATGGCAGCCAAGGAGGTAACTTTTCAAAGGTTTTATTTAATCTTCGAACTGGCTTGCAAATAGAAAGCTGCTGTATGAAAAAAAAAAAAGAATGAGGGAAAAATTATTGCTGTTCGTTGTTCGTCATTGATTTTGAAAAGTATTTGTATTTAATTTCCGCGCATTATTTACCTGCATTCGTACCTGCGGCGAGGCTGCCTCTCACGCGTACTCGTGCCTGCTGCCCGAGCTCGAGCCCGAGTACGACGGCTCCAGTAATGTACTATATAATATTAGTGAGTGGTGTGTCGTACCTGCGGCGAGGCTGCCCCTCACGCGTACTCGTGCCTGCTGCCCGAGCTCGAGCCCGAGTACGACGGCTCCAGTAATGTACTATATAATATTAGTGAGTGGTGTGTCGTACCTGCAGCGAGGCTGCCCCTCACGCGTACTCGTGCCTGCTGCCCGAGCTCGAGCCCGAGTACGACGGCTCCAGTAATGTACTATATAATATTAGTGAGTGGTGTGTCGTACCTGCGGCGAGGCTGCCCCTCACGCGTACTCGTGCCTGCTGCCCGAGCTCGAGCCCGAGTACGACGGCTCCAGTAATGTACTATATAATATTAGTGAGTGGTGTGTCGTACCTGCGGCGAGGCTGCCCCTCACGCGTACTCGTGCCTGCTGCCCGAGCTCGAGCCCGAGTACGACGGCTCCAGTAATGTACTATATAATATTAGTGAGTGGTGTGTCGTACCTGCGGCGAGGCTGCCCCTCACGCGTACTCGTGCCTGCTGCCCGAGCTCGAGCCCGAGTACGACGGCTCCAGTAATGTACTATATAATATTAGTGAGTGGTGTGTCGTACCTGCGGCGAGGCTGCCCCTCACGCGTACTCGTGCCTGCTGCCCGAGCTCGAGCCCGAGTACGACGGCTCCAGTAATGTACTATATAATATTAGTGAGTGGTGTGTCGTACCTGCGGCGAGGCTGCCCCTCACGCGTACTCGTGCCTGCTGCCCGAGCTCGAGCCCGAGTACGACGGCTCCAGTAATGTACTATATAATATTAGTGAGTGGTGTGTCGTACCTGCGGCGAGGCTGCCCCTCACGCGTACTCGTGCCTGCTGCCCGAGCTCGAGCCCGAGTACGACGGCTCCAGTAATGTACTATATAATATTAGTGAGTGGTGTGTCGTACCTGCGGCGAGGCTGCCCCTCACGCGTACTCGTGCCTGCTGCCCGAGCTCGAGCCCGAGTACGACGGCTCCAGTAATGTACTATATAATATTAGTGAGTGGTGTGTCGTACCTGCGGCGAGGCTGCCCCTCACGCGTACTCGTGCCTGCTGCCCGAGCTCGAGCCCGAGTACGACGGCTCCAGTAATGTACTATATAATATTAGTGAGTGGTGTGTCGTACCTGCGGCGAGGCTGCCCCTCACGCGTACTCGTGCCTGCTGCCCGAGCTCGAGCCCGAGTACGACGGCTCCAGTAATGTACTATATAATATTAGTGAGTGGTGTGTCGTACCTGCGGCGAGGCTGCCCCTCACGCGTACTCGTGCCTGCTGCCCGAGCTCGAGCCCGAGTACGACGGCTCCAGTAATGTACTATATAATATTAGTGAGTGGTGTGTCGTACCTGCGGCGAGGCTGCCCCTCACGCGTACTCGTGCCTGCTGCCCGAGCTCGAGCCCGAGTACGACGGCTCCAGTAATGTACTATATAATATTAGTGAGTGGTGTGTCGTACCTGCGGCGAGGCTGCCCCTCACGCGTACTCGTGCCTGCTGCCCGAGCTCGAGCCCGAGTACGACGGCTCCAGTAATGTACTATATAATATTAGTGAGTGGTGTGTCGTACCTGCGGCGAGGCTGCCCCTCACGCGTACTCGTGCCTGCTGCCCGAGCTCGAGCCCGAGTACGACGGCTCCAGTCTGCGGACCCGCACGAATCTAGCGTTACTAATGTTCAACTTAACAAACATACGTAGTCAGACCACGTGTCTGCGGACCCATACCACCCGAGTCTTAAGCTAGAGACAAACTGGTTCCGAGTACGACGTCTCTTCAAAGTTAGCGTAAACAAGCTCCTTCTGGGTAAGCTCGCTCCATCGTAGACTTTGTCTCTGTCATCTCTGACATAGACTAGAGTCAAGAGCTAACCCATCACAAATAAAAAAAAATGCACACAATGTATACAACGTGTTTGTATCATAACGTATGTTGCGTCGCATACGATAAGTGTGTCTCTATTGCATAGTTATTCATACTAAATCAATAGTCCAGATATCGTACTGCGTTGCATACGTTGCGTACGTGGGACCAGTTTGTCTCTAGCTTTACATATACACATAGCCAATAAAACAACAGCTATGGTCTGATTGTGGTGGAGATTAAATTGACAACTGCAACTGTCAATACTGACTAAAATACTATTGTAATCTATGTCAGTTTGACATTTGCATTTGTCAATTTAGTCTCCTGGATTATAAAACAGACTGTTGAGGTGTATAGTTGACATAAAATGAATAATTTGGCTTAATAAATAACCACATGAAGGTCACTCTGAAATCTCAACGCATGGAGCATATTATAGTCATCATCTGTCTAGCGTTTTCCAAACTATATTGGGGTCGGCTTCCAGTCAAACCGGATTCAGCTGAATACAGTGTTTCACGTGGAGCGGCTGCCTATCAGACCTCCACAACTCATTGACCAGCATATTAACAGGGGGTATTAATAATAATAACCTTTATTTCAGGCGACTTTACTTTGGTCCATAAATATATAGCTCCAATTTTCGAACTCCAAGCTGTCTTAGATATTTTTAATGGCAAATCCCAATATCATTTTTATCCCACAGACAACGTGGCAGTTAACAAAAATATTACACAATAACTTTTGCCCGCGACTTCGTACGCGCATCTACCGTTTTTTCCCGTTCCCGTAGGAATTTCAGGAAATCCTCTCCTAGTACTCCCCCTACGGAGTGCAAGAAACCTACATGCCAAATTTCAGCTTCCTACGAGCAGTAGTCTCGGCTGTGCGTTGTCTGTGAGTCACTCACTCAGTTAGAAACGGAAGAAATTTATATTTTAGGATAGCCTCCCTACTGTAGCGCATTGAGTATGTTTGCGGACGCAAATATGCGCAGTTTTGCGGCGATTATTCGCAAAAGAGTTTTCCCCCTGTTGCGCTGCATACGAGGCAGTTCCAACAGGCACCTTCAGCTGTTCGCGTGGAGGATGGATCTGGATCTGGATTGCATGTTGAGCACTCCGGATCCAGACCTAAGTATAGACTGAGATAACCATAATGATAGTGTGTGTGTGTGTGTGTGTGAGTTATGTTTTATTGACTTTTGTTTAATGTTTGTGTTGTGTAATATTTTTAATTGTTATCTTTTAATTTATTCTTGTATTTTTAAAATGTACTGATGCATATGAACTGGTACTGAATAATTTAATATTTATTGTTTATTTATTTACAGACAACAAGTGAGGTAGATCTCTGTATTTTGGTCTCGACGAAGACCTTGCTAGAACGTACCTATAGTGTGGGTGTGCGGCGTGCTGCTGCCGGTACACTCGCTCCCGGGGCTCCGCCGACACCGCGCTGGGGGAGGGCGAGCGCGAGGGGCCCGCGCCCCCGGGGGCGGAGCCCCGGCTCAGGCCGCGCGACGCGTAGCCCGGGTGGCGAGCTGTAATGCATCAAGTTCGCACTTCAGCTACACGAGATGATACAACCGTTGCACTGTCTTTTGCTCTCGTAATTCGGCGAAATGTAGGGGTGATAAATAAAAGGAAAACCTCACTCAAAACACTCCTCTGTTCTAGAAACAAAAATTCAAAGCCTGTGCAGCGTTCACATACATACTCGTGGTAAATTACTATCCATTTCAACCGACTTCCAAACAAAACACTACAAAGTATAAAATAACCTTAATTTTGGAAGTCGGTATTTTCAGTTTTGTTTTTTTGTTTTTTAACACCGACTTCCGAAATTAAGGTTATAATTATTATAAAGTTTTTTATTTTTTCATTTTTAAGTGGTGATACTTTGACGACGTCATCGTCTACCCAGAAATTGAAATAAGCAGAAATGCACATAAAATAAAAACTACTGAACCAAACTGAATTAAATTCGTATGAAAGCATGCCGCATCCAACTAAACATGCCGCATCCAACTAAACATGCCGCATCCAACTAAACATACCGCATCCAACTAAACATGCCGCATCCAACTAAACATACCGCATCCAACTAAACATGCCGCATCCAACTAAACATGCCGCATCCAACTAAACATGCCGCATCCAACTAAACATGCCGCATCCAACTAAACATGCCGCATCCAACTAAACATGCCGCATCCAACTAAACATGCCGCATCCAACTAAACATGCCGCATCCAACTAAACATGCCGCATCCAACTAAAAAAAATAATCACGGAAGTCGGATCAGAAACCTCGGAGTAACCGGAGAACATACACGCTAAAAGAAAAACCGAATTGAGAACCTCCTCCTTTTTTGTAAGTCGGTTAAAAAGGAGGCCTATGTCCCAGCAGTGGACACATTATCGAATAATAAGGAATATGATGAAATGCATGCGATTTATTTATTTGCAAAATGAAATACTTATTAGCTCTGTTAAACAATTATGAAATTATTTTTTAAATACCTTCATCAGTGATGAAGTTATAAAGCTTCAAAGATTACAATTAGAAAGAGAAGTCCGATATGAACTTTGACGTCAAAATCCATGACGCCTATACAGCTGCCATAGAAAACAGCGTTTTCGCGAGAGGGACAGATATATTTGTTTGTTTGTTGCTCGTTTGTTTTTCGAGCAATTTTGATTCTATTTTCTCTGTTAGTATTATATTTTTAGAAAGACGGTGTATATAATAAATATTTTTTTCATGCAAATTCCCTATTATGGTATATAATTAAGCGTAGCACTCACTGACGAGATGTTGCGGTGTGGGCGTATTGCGCTCGCTCAGTCGCTGCGGCGACGCGCTCGCTCGACTGCGGTTGCCTGCACACAAACAACAAGTTCCGCGCATAAGAACTTGTGTACAGGGCGTCGACTGAAGCGATCGCCGCGTTAACACTTTAATTTTATACAATTCGCGAAAAACACTACCTAGGTGGCAGCAGCGTCAAAACTGAAATTTCAATATACCATATAATGTGTACACGAAAGGTCGGCGAAACGAGGCGAACAGTTTCGTCGAACGCGACGATCGCTTATTCGTGCGATGATCGCTTTGTATTGAAATTGCGTTTAAGGGCTTTAGGGATATAGTTAGCTGCCACCAGCGCCTTCGTCCTTACTTGTCAGTAAAATGATAAAAGCTACGTCCAGCCCTTTCGTAGACCACTCAGGATTCGTAAGTCCCTGTCGGGACTAAATCGCCCCAACTGTCAGAATCCGTAAGTCCCTTTCGGGTCAACAAAACAAGTCGACGCGTGTGCGATTTGTTTTGTTATCTGTATGCGTCTTAGGTTTATATTCGCTTGGCCCTTAGGGACTTACGGGTTCTAACGGTTGGTAACGATTTTGTCCCGTCGGGGGCTGACGGATCCTGACAGGCAGACATACACACAAAAACTGGTTTTTCATTAAAAGTCCTGTGTAAACATTTACGTTATGCCTTTAGTAAAAAAGCACTTAACTTGACATCACAAAGAGGCAATACAATTTATCTATACACTAATGTATAACGCTGAAGACTTAAGTTTATTTGCTTGAACGCGCTAATCTCAGGAACTACTGGTCCGATTTGAAAAATTCGAAGTTGCGCGTACCGTTAGACTGGTGCGTGCCGACGTGCTGCGCGTGCACGAGCGCGCGCTCGGGCGGCAGCGTGGCCGTACTGCGCGCCGCCAGCGCCGCCAGCCCCGCCGCCCCGGGCGCCGAGGGGGGCGCGCGCGGGGGCGACGCGCCCAGCAGTAGTGGCGCCATGGGCCGGGACGACGAGTAAGCTGCGACAGGGACATCTCATTGTGGAACTCTCTCACTAACGCTAACGACGACCCACTTGTTGGAGCAAGCTCAATGCGCGATGTCACCGGAAAATTGCAAACGTCGAATTGAAAAAAATAGCGGGAATTGTAAAATATTTTCTCTTCATAAGTCACAGACACATTAGAAACTATTGAACTTGGGTGGGATTTATTTGTATACGAAACGATTTTTTCATAATATATGGAATTTGTTAAAAAACTTACGGAGTCGACAACTTTCCTGTGACATCAACAAAGAGTCCCCAAGCGTGCTACTAATGAAGATGACAAAAAGCATCGCCACAGTTCGTTTTATTTTTAACCCTTCTGTCCCACTGTAAAGCAAAGACTTCGCTTTCTTCCTTTCATTTCTCCTGACTTGAGGCAAGTGTAGACCGAATGTATCATTAGGAGTCACGCTCGTCTGTATATAGCAGTCGCTCGCCTGACTCTACCATTTTGCGAGAGCCACATTGTGGTTAATTTAATCTACGAACCATTACTGTGCCTCCGAAGCCAACCTAGCCAGAAGTGACAAGACGACTTATGCCCAGTTTCTGAGACACTTCATCGGTTGGTTATCTGTCCGAGGAGTTTCTTGCACGTTCTTCTCCAAAGAGATCTACGCTTTGGAACGTGCAAATAGCTTCATGTTTTTACTGACCAACCTTGACAATTCAAAAGTGCCTGTAAATGGTTTATTTGAAATATATGCTTTGAGTTTTTCCGTTAACCACTAACCAACCGATGACGTTATGGCAAATAGCGTTAACGACCGATAAAGACCTCAGAAACTGGGTACTAGACGACTACTATCCGGGCCTCACGTCTGCTGTTACAATAGTGCCACAATGGTCTATCATTGACTTCATAATAATTATGAAGTCAATGATAGACCATTCAATAGTTCATAACAATTATTGTTGATTTTGACAAGTTTGGTAATCTACTAATATAAAAGTGTCATTATGACTTTCCAATGGTCAAGCACTGACACTCCATTAAAAGAAATGGCATAGAATGCTAATCTCGTACATAATGACAAATGAATGAAAAAACTTCTTACTACTTCAGATTGCATAGTAGTATACAGAGTTGATACGACAGAGGGGCATTAAATTACACAACGTATACTATACGTGTTTAGTATTAATTCGATACGGTACAAAAATAAAAAGCGCCAAAAATGAGAAAATATTTTTTTTCAAACAAACTAAATAGCTTACAAATCAGAATGAAACGCAACCAACCTTTATAAATTAATTAGACTGACCGTAGATACCTAGGTAACACAGTGGCAACGTCATTATCGCGTGTGTTCGGCGGGGGCCTCCGCTCGCGCTGGCTTTTATGTTTGGTAAGGTTTTGAAGTACGCGCACAAAAACAAACACACTAAATTTTAAAATTCTCGATGTGTCCTCCATTCACACAAATGCACAAATTATGACGGAGAATATTATTATTTATTTTTCTAATTAAATCACTTTCCGTCGCCAAGCACTGGACAATTGCGGCTGTCACCATACCTTTCTCTGCACGTTCGTAAAGCTGCGTTTCCACGGTATTCTGACGCCGTGTAAGTTACACGAGGCATTGTTTAATCCTTTAATTAAACACACACAACCAAAGCTTAATTACGTGTCCTACCACCATTAAAAACAGTCAATCACAAAAAAAACACTAATACTAAATAATAATAATCCCAAGTTACGTGTCCTCTCACAATAAAAGAAAGAAATACTGTCTTAAACTTATTTAGTGTCCTATCACAATAACAAAATAAGAAATACTGTCTTAAACTTATTTAGTGTCCTATCACAATAACAAAATAAGAAATACTGTCTTAAACTTATTTAGTGTCCTATCACAAAATCAAAATTATTGTTAGCGCACGAATTTGACAAATCGTACGTTCCGAAAGGACAGCGTCGGCGCACTGAAAAAACAAGTTTTTTAGAGGCCCCACTTACCGATCGCAAAAAACTAGGATGCAACAATCTGACCTATTTTTATTTCACTTACGCGCGCTATGTCTGTCACTTTCGTAGTGAAAGTGCAAGCGTGTGTGTATTTATTGCATTGCCAACTTTTTAGTGAATGTACTTGCGAAATGCGCAGAGCGGCAACAACGCATTGTAGATTTATCGTTGTAAGGTGCGTGACCTATGCTTAGACATAATCAGCTGTTAGGAAAGATACATCTTGTTCAAACGGTGCAAAAACTTTAAAAATAATTTGCGACTAACCCTTTTACTGGTGCAGGCAATATTCATGCCACCAACTTTTTTTTTAAACTACCCACAATGATTCCATAAAACGCGATTTTATTTCTTTGACATAAAAAAATGCATCTACCAGTAAAAGGGCTAAACTACTGCTCCTATTTATTTTATTTTTGGTACAGAGCTTGAAAATGGTACTTAGTATATGCAGTTTAAAGGAAAGCCCCTCTGTCGTATCAACTTTGTATAATAATGCAGTGAGAGTGCTGCTGCAGCTGCCGTGGCGAGGTAGTGCGTCAGGGATGTTTGCAAACAATAATATTGATGATTTTGTCGCCATTGTTAGAAAAAGATGTGCATCCCTAATGACTCGAGCTCCCGGCACGCCAACAGTATTCTCAGTGTATTCGCAGATTAGTTGTATATTTTTATGTGTCTGTAACCTATTAACAGTAGAATTTAAGTAAAATTGTAAGTAACCCTAAGGACTCCGGCCTGAAATAAAAACATAGTATTGTATAAGCTCACCTCTAATGACGGAGAGCTCGATGGCGGCGCGCAGCTCGTCCTCGTCGGCGCGGCTCCGCAAGCACGACATAGCCTGCAGCACCAGTACACTCACAACCGTTACAATCGTGTCGCCACGCTACACCACGACTAACAAGACTTCTATCAATCTACACTCGCTAGCGACTGTACTTCAAAAAAATGCATGAAAACTTAAAAAAAAAGCAACTTTCTAATTTATTACTAACAAGCAAGTAAGTTGCGAGTAAAACTTTAATCATTTATACATAAACAAGTATCTTTTGCTTCTGATATAAAATTACATAATCATAGTATTGTAATAAAAATAATTACATTTGAATTTAAAACGTACGGTCAACACATCAAAGGAGATGTTCCAAAATGTATGGAGCCTGGGCCAGGTCCTTGTACACTACACTTAAATTCAAATTCAAAGCATTTTATTTCAAATAAACCATTCACAGGCATTTTTGAAACGTCAAGGTCGGTCAGTCAAAAACATGAAAGCTATTTGCACGTTCCAAAGCGTAGATCTCTATGGAGAAGAACGTGCAAGAAACTCCACTAAAAATAGAGAATTTAAACAGTTTTTACTATCACTTCTTTTAGAAATTAAAAATGGCGTCCCGCCTAGTATTCCTTCAGTGGAACGTGAGGAGCGTATGGCATAAGAAGCACGACCTCATATTTCTCCTGAATAAGTACAAGCCAATGGCTTGTTCTATAGCTGAGACTTGGCTCACCCCAAGTCTCAGTTTTCGTATGCCACATTTTATCGTCCTCAGGTGTGATAGATCCGATGGGTACGGAGGGTCAGCTCTCTTCGTAAACATTCGGGTCCCACTTTCTCCCTTATCTTTTCCCTCACTCGTGGATATTTGAGTATTACTGCAGGAAAGCACACACAAGGCATCACAGTATTTTCCATCTATATTGCACGTCCCCACCCTAACTTCTTAAATATTTTAAAATATTTTTTTTCTAACACTCACGGTTCGATGTTAGTCATGGGCGATTTTAACTGCCATCATTTCAGATGGGGGTCTGAACGCTGTGATGCCTTTGGTGTAGCGCTGGTGGAGATCTTGGAAGTTGGATGACTTAGACCTTTGTATTTTAAATAATGGCTGCTCAACCCGTAGATCGCTTCCCGGACAGCAAAAAAGCTGTGTAGATCTTACATTCTGTTCGGTTGAATTAGCGGCATCAGCTCTGTGGGAATGCACAACTTTGTCGCATGGTAGTGACCATTATCCAATTATCACACCTTTAATTAACAAAACATATCTAGAAAAAACTTCTCCTCCATTTTTGAAATATAATCTGTCTAAACCTGATTGGGTTAAGTTTACTTCATTATTGGAGGATAAAATTGACGACCTTCCAAATTTAAATTAATTTTTATCAGACGCTACTAGCCACTGCCATGCCGAAAGCTGCTATAAGGGCTTTGTTACAGCTGTAACCTCAAGTGCTGACTCAACTTTCCCACTAGAAAACTGTGCCAGAAATAAAGTTCCGTCACCTCCGTGGTGGGACCCAGAATGCACTGCTGCAGTCAAAGCAAGAAATGAGGCTGAGACGCGTTACAATGTAGAGATGAGCACTGCAAATCTCTTGGCATACGTACAATGCAATGCCAGAACCAAACTTCTCCTTCGAAAGAAGAA
Organism: Lacanobia oleracea; assembly: GCA_950371165.1. Classification (NCBI taxonomy): domain Eukaryota; kingdom Metazoa; phylum Arthropoda; class Insecta; order Lepidoptera; family Noctuidae; genus Lacanobia; species Lacanobia oleracea. The sequence continues at coordinate 469,667 of CATNUG010000002.1, read as the reverse complement.
GCGTGCGGGCTGGACTAAATTCTGCACCTCCTTATACCCGTCTACTCCAATCTCAGTTGTTTGGAAACACATCAATAGGTTCAGGCGTGGGTGTTCTCCATCAATCACTTCTCCATTAACTAGGAAAACAGCAGAACTCTTTTTTGACAAAATAGCACCACCATATGTCCCAAACCTTTCTGAATGTGCAAGTGTGCCTTTGCTCAATACTCCAGAAGATCCCTTTGATGCTCCTTTTACTTTGAATGATCTGAATGTGGTAGTGCAGCATGTCTGGGACTCAGCTCCTGGTATTAATGGTGTGCCATATTCTTTTATTTCCCATTGCAGCGTTAAGGCTAGAACATATTTTTTAAACATCTTAAATTATTGTTACAGTCATGGTTGGGTTCCAGACCAGTGGACGGTACAGATTATTATTCCCTTATTAAAACCTGGCAAACATGCTGATGATCCGAATGACCTTAGGCCGATTGCCTTGTCCTTAGTCGTAACCAAATTACTAGAGCATCTCATCAAAAATCATCTCGAATGGTTAGTTGAATCCAGAGATTTGCTACCGAATTACCAATTTGGATTTAGGAAAGGGCTTACTACAATGGATAGCGTCGGAGTCCTAGTTACGGACATACATATAGCCTTTTCCAAAAATCAATCAGTTGTTGCCGCTTTCCTCGACGTCTCCTCCACATACGACAACGTACTTCTTCCCGTACTCAGGTAAAAACTGCAGCAGCTGAGTGTTCCGGCTAAGATAATACAATGCTTATGTGGTCTCCTTTCATCTCGGTCTAGGGTTTTGAGAGTTCAGGGAGAGGAGTTTGATGAGCGGCATACGTGGAAGGGCCTCCCTCAAGGCTTTGTCCTCAGTCCACTCCTATATAACTTATATACGGCTGATATTGGGTCCTGCTTAAATAACAATTGTCAGATATTACAATACGCCGATGACATTGCGCTATACAGATCCCTCCATTGTCAATGCTGCCTCATATCTATGCCTCTCTTTGGATTCTTTGAACCAATGGCTTTTAAGCCATGGCCTATCACTTTCTGCACCCAAAAGTTCGGCGATAATATTTTCTCGTAAAAGACTGATACCCCAATTTCAGTGAACGTTTCAGGCCATAATATTCCCTTAACAAAAAAAGCAAAAAAATTTAGGCGTATTTTTAGACACAAAATTATCTGGCAAGCCTCACATTAATCATCTGATCCAAAAAGCTGAACGAATTATCTCCATTTTAAAAGTTGTTGCGGGTGTTTGGTGGGGTGCTCACCCTTACACCATGATATTGGTGTACAACGCCTTAGTCCGTAGCGTTCTGGTCTATGGAACATACCATCTGATTCCTTGCAACAAAGGCGCTTTGGCAGGACTAGACAGGGCACAGTCCAAATGCTTTCGGATCATTTGTCGTTTCATGAAGTCTTCTCTCATCAGCGCGTTGCAGGTTGAATGTGCTGAACCTCCCCTGGCCCTCAGGCGGCAATTCCTCGCCTCCCGTTTTTTTGTCTAGGTTAGTTTCTAGATCTTCCCATTCCCTTATGGCTAGACTAAATGAGTTAGATGTTCTAATCAAAAGTTCAAATTACTGGAAAAATAAAGACATTCCTCTATTACTAAAAGCCTTTAGAAAAATAAAAAATCTAGCATGTCCCATTGTTCAGTATACCGCTACCGCTCATATACGGTTACCGCTTTTTAACTTTTCTTACAAAGTCTTATGTTTTACCCCCAAAATCTTCTATAATATTAATATTTCCAAAAAATCCCCATCAGCAAATTCGGCCTTCAATGCGGCAGTGCGCGAACGTTGGAATGATTTTCAATTATTTTTTACTGACGCTTCCAAATTAACTACGGATAATAACACTGGACCCGCGGTATATTACCAAAGCTCCAGCATCATATTACAATTCAAATGCCCTAAGGAGTCTTCCGCATACACTGGTGAGTGTGTGGCTATATTAGAAGCTTGTCTTTTTATAGAGTCACACACTAACATTGTATAAGCAGTTATTTTTACGGATTCCCTTAGCTGCCTGCAAGCTTTAAGTCAAAGTCCTGTTAAAAAGCAAACTACACAACCACCTTATTTTAAAAATCAAAAACTCGTTGCTTTCCTGCGCTAAGAGTCAAAAAGATGTTCAGCTAGTTTGAATACCTAGTCATTGTGGTATCAAGGGCAACGAATATGTTGATGCTTTGGCTAACGATGCATGTTCATCTGTAACAGCTGATCTCTCATACAACACCCATCTGAGCTATGATCTGTTGTCCCTCCCAAAATTTGATCTCCAGAGTTCTTGGCAGGAACAGTGGAATTCATCCAAAACCATGGTTCTTTAGTTTCAGAAAGGTTTCCAAAACTGTTATATCTGTCCTTTGTAGAATCCGCTTAGATTTTTGTTGCACCCCCGTTTTTTTGCATAAAATACGCATACGCGATTCCTCTCTCTGAGAGTGCGGAATGGGGGAGGGTACTTTGGACCACATATTCTTCGAATGTTCCAATAACATCCCCTCTCTCGATTTATATGATAGTCTCCCCAAATTTAAGATCCCTCTTCCGATCAACATTCCCTCCCTTTTAACATATCCCTCTCCAGAACTGCTTGTGGCGCTGATGATTTTCATCAGTCGCCATAATATTAAACTGTAAGTCATACAGTTCCCCAAATTACCCTTTATGTGGATGTGGCATTTGTACATAATTTTAATGTTCTAGCAATTTGATTATAATATTTATGTATCTCTATTTTTTTGTTTGTTTCAGTCCCTTACTAACCCAGCAAGTTTTCAACTGTACAGACCAATCAAAGAGTCAAGTCCTTTTTTTTACCGTTCAGATGTTCATTCATGTGACACACACTTGCTTCTCCAATCTACTTTACACATTGGCAGAATAGTCGACATCGGCTTTGCTTGCCATATTAAAATATAGAATAGAATAGACAGTGACATTTTTATGACAGCAGACAGTTATCTTTCTATGATCTGTAACTATATCGGCGCGACGCCATGATTAAAATCGATAAAAGTAATTTATAAACATCAATTAACTACCACAACAGTTAACATTGAAATTAATTAAATGTATTTTTCCCGAATTCTATGGATTTTTCTCTTTTTATGAGGTAATATACATAGACCTGGACCATTTTGAAACATCTCCTTTAAAACCAAACAATAAAAAAATGAATTAAAGATTAAGTAGTATAGATTGATAGAAAAAAATCAAATGATAATATAAAACTTTTAGTTCGGTCAATAAATCACATTTCAATAAAACTATACATATATTGAACTAGCACAGGATGCTGTCACTCGTATTCACAAACGTTACTCTGTGGTCTCACAGGGCCCCTAAAACTTATTCATAGACAATACTTGAGTGGCGGCTAGCACTATGCGTCCCTTAGAATGACCGCACAGCTAAGGTAGCCTGCTAGCTGTTTTAAGCAACGCATAGCTAGTGTCTCTCGATTCTCTGTGGTCTATTATTATGTGTTACAAGAAATATTTTTCGGGGTTGGATTTTACTGTTTGTGACAATTGTCCATTTTAATAGTGTTCTATTATAATGGATTATAGTAGTGAAGAAGAATTTGATAATTATATCAATGAGAGAAGCACAATAAATACCAGAATAGTGATACGGGATTTCCTAAATGCTTTTGATTATTAAAGTTCGGATGAATTTAGGCGACGCTACAGTTTTTCCAAAGATGTGGTACTTTTTATATTCTTGTCACTGATAAATTTAGACCCAGGAATGAACGTCAAGCAGCGAAGTAGAGTACGCAACTCAAACGAACAGGGCTCTATTCAACGCTGTGCGTTTGCTCAGTCAAGGGTCGTTTGAGTATTGTTTATGAATAGAAAGGCTTGCCATATGCAATGGCTTACTTCGCATAGCGTTGCTACTCTACTGAGAAAAGTATTGTTTGTGAATACGGGTGTGTGTCGTCAGACAAACAAGCGTTAACATAACGTAGCGCAACTCACTGGCGTGTGGTCGCGCTGCGCCCGCCCCGCGCCCCCCGCGCCCCCCGCGCCCGCCGCCCGCTGCGCGCGCGAGCCTGCCGAACACGTTCACACGTGACACTACTATATTTACAAGTCATTAATCATCATCATCATCATCTGCCTGCCTTTTCCCAACTTTATTGGGGTCGGCTTCAAGTCAAACCGGATTCAGCTGGATACCAGTGTTTCACGTGGAGCGGCTGCCTACCAGACCTCCACAACCCATTAACTGGGTAACACAGTACTTCATGACAAGACTGGAGTCAGATTTACTGGCTTCTAACTATCCGCAACGACTGCCAAAGATCTACAAATGACAGCCGGGACCAACGGCTTAACGTGCGCACCGAGGCACGGAGGGAACTCGGTATGTTAACATGGTCACCCATCCACAGAACAAACTTGGCAAGCGTTGCTTAACCTTGAAGATCGAATTTCCAAGTAATTACTATCTCTAGTGACAGTACAGTTCCCGTCACGCAAGTTTCCGTCCGCGACGTCCGCCGCCAGCGGCTGCACACGATGTCAATTTGACAACAAACATACAACCAAGTGTTGGACAAAATTTAGTTTAACTGATGACTAACGATTGAATAGGTCATCATTGATGACTAATGATTGATTAGCTTTATTCTTAGTCAACAAATCATGATTGATTTATTATGATTTATTTCTAACTACCGTCAAATAAGAAAAGATATTGAGTAGGCATTAGTTGATTTGTATACTGTACTGTACTATACTGTATTAATGTCAATTTTATATGATGAAATAGTAATTAATTAGTGACCGATGCGCTAAGGTGTGTACACTCCTTCGGTGCATTGGAGTATATTGTTCATAACCTTGTTCGTAATAATCGTAAACTTTCACATGTCAGTGATTACATATCGGTATTTCACCCTGTATTATATGAGGAGAAAACGTCCGGTTACTCTCTCTATCATAATGTCATAATTCAAACTGTCGATTAAATGAATACTCACTAAATTATTAGGGTTTCGTACCCAATGGGTAACCAACGGAACCCTATCACTAAGCCTCCGCTCTCCGTCCGTCTGTCTGTCAGCGGCCTGTATCTCAAGAACCGTAATAGGTAGAGAGTTGAAATTTTCAAACATTGTATGACAACAAATAATAAAATTTTAAGTTTATGGTACGGAACCCTTCGTGAGCGAGTCCGACTCGCACTTGGCCGGGTTTTTTTGACTTTTGAGGTACGGAACTGTAAAAGCAATCTATCACAGCGACATTAGACCGCTTCTACTTTGTTGCAAACACAAAATTCCATTCACATTTATTGAAGTCTGTGCCATGTGGACGGTTCATATGTATTTATAACATTAAAATTATATTATATTGTAATAATATACTGAAGTACTGTGTTACCCAGTTAACGAGTTGTGGAGGTCTAAAATACTGGTGTCCAGCTAAACCCGGTTTGACTGGAAGCCGACCCCAATATAGTTGGGAAAAGGCAGGCAGATGATGACAGTAGTCGTAACAAGCCACTGACCGGGCCGCGGCGTGTGCGTGGCTCCGTCGCCCAGGTCCAGCTGCAGCACGCCGCCGCCGCTGTACTCTGCAACACGAACCAACATATCTATTTATTCATAAGGCACACCGACAACTTATTTACATAATTAATGTTATAAATGGTTACATCGCAGGTCCTGTGTCAAGAAGCCACTTACAGGCATGCACAACTTTCACAAATTAGTTGAAATAATTATAAGATAATACTAAAAATTTATCAGAAAAGTAAAAACAACATTAACAAATTGAGAATACTTAATAACGGAACTATTGTAAATTATAAAGATAAATTGATAGAATCGAATTTTAAATACTTGTATTTTAAAATTGAAATAGAAAACAGTCAATAGGATAAACAAATTAAATTGAATATTAAATGGCTTGTGTTTAAACACCGCCCAAAAAAGTACCTTTAGTTACTACCAAAAAAGTTCTAAACGGTTACCAAAACAGATAAATGGTCACCAAATAATATTCGAGAAGTAGCGCTCGCCGGCCACTGCCGCGGCACCGCTCGCTTCGCTCGCTCGGCTCGCGCGCGATTGGTCACAATTCTAACCTAACCTATTTTATCCAGTTTGTAACCCCAAGCCTACATTTTATGGCAATCACAGTTGAGTTGGATAGAATTTGGTGACCGTTGATCCATTTTGGTGCCCGTCTAAATTATACCCATATTAAATTAAAAATTTATATTAAATTACAAAACTTAAAATTAAATAATGTACAAAACAAAAGACGAAATACTCACAATCGAAATCAATTATTGTGATCACAAAAATTAAATAAATAAAAAAAAGCATTTTATTTCTAGCCAATCTATATATATAAAAATCAATTGCTGTTCGTTAGTCTCGCTAAAACTCGAGAACGGCGGGGCCGATTTGAATAATTCTTTTTTTGTTAGTTTCGCCAGAATACAGGGAAGGTTTAAAAACAAAAAAAGTAGGTAGGGTAGGTAGGGTATGTAGGGTAGGTAGGGTAGGTAGGGTAGGTAGGGTAGGTAGGGTAGGTAGGGTAGGTAGGGTAGGTAGGGTAGGTAGGGTAGGTAGGGTAGGTAGGGTAGGTAGGGTAGGTAGGGTAGGTAGGGTAGGTAGGGTAGGTAGGGTAGGTAGGGTAGGTAGGTAGGTAGGGTAGGTAGGGTAGGTAGGGTAGATAAGGTAGGTAGGGTAGGTAGGGTAGGTAGGGTAGCCCGTTGACGGGAGCGAAGCCGCGCGGGTCAGCTAGTTACAGATATAAATTACATTACAAAAATTAAATTACATTATTATTCAGATAAAGCCTAATAAAATTTCTTTATTATTATTATTTATTTATTTTTTCTTGTTAGTATTCATTTATTATCATACTAGTGATGGGTAAATAGACATTTATTTATTTTACATTTTTATGGTTCTGTGTATATATTTCGATGCTGATTGTATGTAATTTGGTAAAAAAGATATAAATTTGTATTAAAAGTTAGTCAAGGCCAAGAACCCCTCCTCAGGTGAAGGCCTCCTCCAGAGACTGCCATACATTTCTATCGCTCGCTACTGTACCCAGTCCCGACCTGCTGTGTGTGTGATGTCGTCTACAAAAATTAGGTAGACTAAAAATAAAAGGGACTACGGATCATCAATCTGACTTCACAATTTTGGACTTAAATTGGGCTAGAGAGTCTGAGAAAATGTCGTGAGGAGCTCGTGGCTAGATAATAACAGCCGCACGGGTCGATCTTCAAGGTTAAGCAACGCTTGCCAAGGTTGGTCTGTGGATGGGTGACCATCTTAACATACCTAGTTCCCTCCGTGCCTCGGAAAGCATGTTAAGCCGTTGGTCCCGGCTGTCATTTGTAGATCTTTGGCAGTCGTTACGGATAGTCAGAAGCCAGTAAATCTGACTCCAGTCTTGCCATGAAGTACCTTGTTACCCAGTTAATGGGTTGTGGAGGTCTGGTAGACAGCCACTCCTCGTAAAATACTGGTATTCAGCTAAATCCGGCTTGACTGGAAGCCGACCTCAATATAGTTGGGAAAAGGCTAGGCAGAATGAGTCTGAGAAAATGTCGTTAATAACACAGCTAAGGGCGAAGTAATACCGGTCGCATTCACCTGTATTTACTGGGTGGATGTTCTTCTCGTGTGAGCAGTAAGGTCTAACGACCCACACACCCTAGTATCGGAGTTTCTAAACGTCCTCAAGAGCCTCTGACATGGTTTATTTGACGACCGTCATTTGGCGGCCGGGACCACCGGCTTATACGTGCCTTCCGAAGCACGGAATCATCTTTTTATCAGACTATCAATTGATTCAAGCCTGCAATGTCCTAGCCAAACCGGAAACAACTTTACAAAGTATGCTTCCCGTGGGAATTGAACCCACGACCTCCGGGTCACAAGGCAAACGCCATAATAGATATATATGGATGACCAGCCATTACATCATACGCACGTTAACGCTGCGTTTCAACTTCAGATGTGCGACGATGTAGCAAAGGAAGTTTTTGTTAAGAACCATTTACCTAACCTCGCTGTTCCAAGCTTCTGTGGAAATGGTTTAGCGGAGTGAGGTTTTGTTACGTATAAAACAAGCGAGGAATGTGTGCTACAGTTGGACGTACACTTAGCCCGGGCACTGTAAACAGCCTGCTTCACATCCTCGCACCGCTCATCTGCGTACCACTTCACAGCGTCGCTTCGCATCCTCGCACCGTTCATCTGCGTACCACTTCACAGCGTCGCTTCGCATCCTCGCACCGCTCATCTGCGTACCACTTCACAGCGTCGCTTCGCATCCTCGCACCGCTCATCTGCGTACCACTTCACAGCGTCGCTTCGCATCCTCGCACCGCTCATCTGCGTACCACTTCACAGCGTCGCTTCGCATCCTCGCACCGCTCATCTGCGTACCACTTCACAGCGTCGCTTCGCATCCTCGCACCGCTCATCTGCGTACCACTTCACAGCGTCGCTTCGCATCCTCGCACCGCTCATCTGCGTACCACTTCACAGCGTCGCTTCGCATCCTCGCACCGTTCATCTGCGTACCACTTCACAGCGTCGCTTCGCATCCTCGCACCGCTCATCTGCGTACCACTTCACAGCGTCGCTTCGCATCCTCGCACCGCTCATCTGCGTACCACTTCACAGCGTCGCTTCGCATCCTCGCACCGCTCATCTGCGTACCACTTCACAGCGTCGCTTCGCATCCTCGCACCGCTCATCTGCGTACCACTTCACAGCGTCGCTTTGCATCCTCGCACCGCTCATCTGCGTACCACTTCACAGCGTCGCTTCGCATCCTCGCACCGCTCATCTGCGTACCACTTCACAGCGTCGCTTCGCATCCTCGCACCGCTCATCTGCGTACCACTTCACAGCGTCGCTTCGCATCCTCGCACCGCTCATCTGCGTACCACTTCACAGCGTCGCTTCGCATCCTCGCACCGCTCATCTGCGTACCACTTCACAGCGTCGCTTCGCATCCTCGCACCGCTCATCTGCGTACCACTTCACAGCGTCGCTTCGCATCCTCGCACCGCTCATCTGCGTACCACTTCACAGCGTCGCTTCGCATCCTCGCACCGTCTAGCGGCCTAGCACATCTATGGTGTAAACGCTCACGAAACGAAGCTGTGAACGCTCACATTGTTTCAAATCTTCTTTATTATTGTAAGAATTAGTATGCAGTATGGCTAAGACATATTATATGCAATAATCTTAAGGGGTCATTGTACTCATCACTGTGAACAACTTTTACCAACACTTAAAATGCGAAGAAAAAATCCCTTTAAGATTATTGCATATATGTCATATCTGTACTGTATAACAGGGATGTTACGGAGCTTCGATTCCGATATGTCGGAACTTCCGATTGATCTTACACCTCCGGTCCCGACTTCGGTTCCGATACTTTTAAATCGGAGTTTTATTAAATATAGTTAGTTACTTGTGAAGTCAATTAATTTGATTTAATTAGCCAATTGCTATAAAAATGTGGTTATTTTTGGTTGTGAAACCTATATCATATAGGTTTTTTTTTTTTTTTTTTTTTAAATTGATGGGGCTATCTGATTAATGTTTTGTACTATTTTAATTACACATCTTTCTTATGTCCACCATCTCCGACTCCGCCTCCGCCTCCGATTCCAACTCCACCTCCGACTCCGATTCTGATTCAGACTCCGAAAAGCCAGGTTTAAAAACTCAAGACTCCGATTTCGGTTACGATAAAACCACCTCCCTAACATCCCTACTGTATAAGTAACCCTGTTTTCAATGAATACAGAGAACGGTCTCGCAGACCGAACTGGCCGTTTCCTTTCTTTACGCTGACATTCAACAGCATTCTCGCTTTGCATCAGGTGTAATGTATAAGCTATGTTCTAAGATTACCATCTATGTATATTATTCGTGTTCTTAAATACCAATAATCTATACTAATATATAAAGCTGAAGAGTTTGTTTGTTTGCTTGCTTGAACGCGCTAATCTCAGATTTGAAAAATGTTTTCAGTGTTATATATAGCCCTTTTATCGAGGAAGGCTATAGGTTCACGTTCAGAACAATAGGAGCGGAGCAGACCAAGTTGCGCGGGTCAAGTAGTTACTAATAAATAAGTCCGAGTCTGAGCGTTTAATTCTCCTCTAATCAATCAATCAATCAATCAAATTATTTATTGTGAGCAACACTCACTCATAGTGTTAGTACAATAAATAAACTTACAACTATGTGAGTGACACAATACAACAACAAGTATATGAACACACAACATAATTATCACCACTTCAGCATCCCAGCTGAGATACTGGAGCAATGATTAACAGTACTGCAGTCCAGCCTGTCAGCAATCATGCCCAGGATGCTGTTGGAACTGGCTCGCACCCTGCGCACCAAGGACGCACATCTTTTACGCATTAATGCATAAAAGCAATCAACGCGCATTTCCGCAAACGTCCCTGATACGCTACAGAAGCGAGGCAGCCCCATTAACACCCTGAATGCATTGTTACATTGCATACTGAACGCGAAGGGCACTGTACGATCTTTGCGTAAAATGTACCCATAGGCTACAGGTGTAAAACGAGGAACAGAAGGTTCTAAAAATTGTTTTTTTAACCTCCGTAGAAGCACGCTTAAACCTGCGGGCAATCATATTCGCTCTGACCGACAGCGCCCTTCGCTCCCTCTCAATGTCGTCATCGTCCTTAAGGGTATTGATCAAGACATGCCCAAGGTATTTAAAAGAGTGCACTCTCGATAACGGTACACCATTCAACTTTATTGGGGGTACCGTTTCTGGACATTTCCCACCAGCCCCAAAGACCATAACGATACTCTTTTGTACATCGTACAACAGGCCATGAGCACTGGCGTATCTCTCACACACTCACAAGCTTCCTCAAGCCACAGACTGAGGCACTGAGCAGCACCATGTCATCCGCATAGCTATGTTGTTGACATATGCCATCAATATAACATCCGACTCTGGTGCTGCTCAGCTCCACAATCAACTGGTCCGTTTATACAGTTTGAAGAGTGTAGGAGAACTCAGACACCCCTGCCTCACACCTGACTCAGGACCATATGGACTTGACAACGCCCCGTCCCACCTGACACTATTGACCTGGTTCCCGTACCAAAACTTAAAAATATTTACTATTTCAGGTGGTAGCTTCGCATCATTAAGCTTTTTCCACAGAGCATCGTATGACACCAGGTCCAACCACTCGACAGGTCGAGGAAACAGGCGCAAACCGCGGTGCTACGGCGTGTGTAGCTAAGGAGTGGAATTCCCTGCCGGAGTCTGTGTTTCCCGATACTACAACCTGGGAGTCTTTAAGTCAACAGTGAATAAGTTACTTCTAGGCAAGCGTGCTCCATCCTCGAGCACATCATCGCTTACCATCAGGTGAGATGGTGGTCAAGCGCGTGCCTATTAATAGTAAAAAAAAAAAAAAAAAACTGGTTGTAATGCAATCTCATGTGTTTATTTAATTCATTGACTGGACTTTTCTCCATGCTTTCCGATGCACGGAGAAAAATCGGTATGTTAAGATGGTCACCCATCCACAGACCAGCCTTGGCAAGCGTTACTTAACCTTGAAGATCGACCAGTGCGGCTGTTATTATAAGCATCACCTTAGTACCTATTTTTCTGTTCCTTCATTCTTATCTTATAATTAAATGTGTGTAAGTACGTAAATTGTTAAATAAACCACATTTAGTCATAAATACAACAGTCCGAATATCAGCTATCGGGCAGTTGCCCACCGGACACAACAGTCGTCTGGTCCGAGGATCCTCCCTTTTCATTGGGGGTTTGCGGGACTTTAAGGTGTCTGCCCATTGCGAGCGAGGAAGGCCAAGAGCGAAGAAATTTCAACCAAAGGAATTGCGTAAAATCTCCGTATCACGCAGGTCACTGACATTTAGACTGACTGATGTTAATATTAGTCTGTTTGTCCGCTCCGCTCGCAACAGACAAGCGCACTGTACAAGCTCACCTCTGTGCGGCGCATGCCTGAAGTAGTCCCTGGCGGTCAGCAGGTGTGTGTTGGCGTTGGGCGCCATGGCCACGTCGGGCACGGCGGCCGACAGCCGCGCCGTGGAGCCCGAGCCCGGGGCGGAGCCCGGGGCGGAGCCCGAGGCGCGGGACGAGCACGACGACAGGGACTGTCTGCGGGGGAACAGAGGCGGTGAGTGGATGGACATCTGACGTACTGCTCTACTTGAGTCCAAGAACAACTAAACTGTCGGTTTGTATCTTCAACCAGAAACGTAGCCTACGTTTCTGTACTCACCAGTTGGCGCCACTATTGAGTAAGGTTCTTAATCATAGCATTAAATTTGATATTACGTGCATGTGAACAAAGTTAGGAAGAAAAAATAAAAATCAAAACCAATCTATATCTATACTAATATATAAAGCTGAAGAGTTTGTTTGTTTGCTTGAACGCGCTAATCTAAGGAACTACTGGACCGATTTGAAAAATTATTTCAGTGTTAGATAGTCCATTTATCGAAGAAGGCTATATAAGTAAATAAACTCGCTTATATGTATAGCAAAACAGTGAAATTTGACATTTAAAACGTCACACTACACTAGCGCCTCTAGCGGCGAATTCAAACGCGATAGCCCTCATTGATGCTGCCCTATACCGTATTTGTTTTATTTCTTAATATTAAACATTTAAAAACAATGTAAACCTTAACTGTAATTGATTTTAAATTCATTATCATTAAAATTTTACGAATTCGTAAAAATATTTTTATCCCAACTGCCATGGAAGTTGATGCGTTAACCCTTCGACCGCCACGGTCGGCTATAGCTAACAAACGATAAAGCGCCCAACGCGCCAAGGTCGGCTATAGCCAACAAACGATAAAGTGCTCAACGCACCACGGTCGACTGTAGCTAACAAACGATAAAGCGCCCAACGCGCCAAGGTCGGCTATAGCCAACAAACGATAAAGTGCCCAACGCGCCACGGTCGGCTAGAGCCAACAAACGATAAAGTGCTCAACGCGCCACGGTCGGCTAGAGCCAACAAACGATAAAGTGCCCAACGCGCCACGGTCGGCTATAGCCAACAAACGATAAAGTGCTCAACGCGCCACGGTCGGCTAGAGCCAACAAACGATAAAGTGCCCAACGCGCCACGGTCGGCTATAGCCAACAAACGACAAAGTGCCCAACGCGCCACGGTCGGCTAGAGCCAACAAACGATAAAGTGCTCAACGCGCCACGGTCGGCTAGAGCCAACAAACGATAAAGTGCCCAACGCGCCACGGTCGGCTATAGCCAACAAACGACAAAGTGCCCAACGCGCCACGGTCGGCTAGAGCCAACAAACGATAAAGTGCCCAACGCACCACGGTCGGCTAAAGCCAACAAACGATAAAGTGCTCAACGCGCCACGGTCGGCTAGAGCCAACAAACGATAAAGTGCCCAACGCGCCACGGTCGGCTATAGCCAACAAACGACAAAGTGCCCAACGCGCCACGGTCGGCTAGAGCCAACAAACGATAAAGCGCCCAACGCGCCACGGTCGGCTAGAGCCAACAAACGATGAAGTGCTCAACGCACCAAGGTCGGCTATAGCCAACAAACGATAAAGTGCCCAACGCGCCACGGTCGACTGTAGCTAACAAACGATAAAGCGCCCAACGCGCCAAGGTCGGCTATAGCCAACAAACGATAAAGTGCTCAACGCACCACGGTCGGCTATAGCTAACAAACGATAAAGCGCCCAACGCGCCAAGGTCGGCTATAGCCAACAAACGATAAAGTGCTCAACGCACCACGGTCGGCTATAGCTAACTAACGACAAAGCGCCCAACGCACCAAGGTCGGCTATAACCAACAAACGATAAAGTGCCCAACGCGCCACGGTCGGCTAGAGCCAACAAACGATAAAGTGCTCAACGCGCCACGGTCGGCTATAGCTAACAAACGATAAAGCGCCCAACGCACCAAGGTCGGCTATAACCAACAAACGATAAAGTGCCCAACGCGCCACGGTCGGCTAGAGCCAACAAACGATAAAGTGCTCAACGCGCCACGGTCGGCTAGAGCCAACAAACGATAAAGTGCCCAACGCGCCACGGTCGGCTATAGCCAACAAACGACAAAGTGCCCAACGCGCCACGGTCGGCTAGAGCCAACAAACGATAAAGTGCCCAACGCGCCACGGTCGGCTATAGCCAACAAACGACAAAGTGCCCAACGCGCCACGGTCGGCTAGAGCCAACAAACGATAAAGTGCCCAACGCACCACGGTCGGCTAGAGCCAACAAACGATAAAGTGCTCAACGCGCCACGGTCGGCTAGAGCCAACAAACGATAAAGTGCCCAACGCGCCACGGTCGGCTATAGCCAACAAACGACAAAGTGCCCAACGCGCCACGGTCGGCTAGAGCCAACAAACGATAAAGCGCCCAACGCGCCACGGTCGGCTAGAGCCAACAAACGATGAAGTGCCCAACGCACCACGGTCGGCTAGAGCCAACAAACGATAAAGCGCCCAACGCGCCACGGTCGGCTAGAGCCAACAAACGATGAAGTGCCCAACGCGCCACGGTCGGCTATAGCCAACAAACGACAAAGTGCCCAACAAAATAAATATACTAAATCAAGTTTTCTGTGATTACGTTACGAGTAATTCATTTTTTAAAATAAAACGTTGCCCCACACCAGGAATTTCTCCTGTATCGTGGGTGCGTTTCCTAACATACAAACGCACAAACACAAACAGCCAGACCAGGAACAACTATCTGTAGGCCATACAAATATTTGTTCCGTGCGAAATCGAATCCGCGACACGCAACGCGGCAGCCAATTGCTCAACCAATACGCCCACCGTGCTGTCAAATTTAAAAATATGGAACGAAAAGCAATGATTAATTGGTTTTCGACAAGATATTGGAATCCGTATTTTTTTTATATTTGCGCTGAATTTGTGCTTGTCGTGTGAGGGACGCTAATGCGTTTACGTTCTAACGATCAAAAGGTTAAGAAATTTCGTTCTAAAACATAGAATCGTTACAAAATTGTCTTACGTCAAAAAGTGAACATTACCTGTGCTGCGCGGCGTCGGCCAACCGCGAGCCGCCCTCCCTTCTACACGTGCCCGCTCGAGAGTTATCTGAAAGATAAATATACGCAAAATAATATTTACTTCAATTAATAGTAACTTATCATCAACATATCAGCCGAAAGGGGGGGGGGGGAAACACGTCTCCCCCAAAAGCGGGTTATGCCATAATCGTCACGCTTGTGCGGGGGGTTGTCGATCGCAGTGTATGGTGTTGAGAAGCAGATTGTGAACCTGTACTCACCCCCCGTAGCCGCCCAGCGACCTGCCACACAACACGCAGTACTCACCCCCCGTAGCCGCCCAGCGACCTGCCACACAACACGCAGTACTCATCCCCCGTAGCCGCCCAGCGACCTGCCACACAACACGCAGTACTCACCCCCCGTAGCCGCCCAGCGACCTGCCACACAACACGCAGTACTCACCCCCCGTAGCCGCCCAGCGACCTGCCACACAACACGCAGTACTCACCCCCCGTAGCCGCCCAGCGACCTGCCACACAACACGCAGTACTCACCCCCCGTAGCCGCCCAGCGACCTGCCACACAACACGCAGTACTCACCCCCCGTAGCCGCCCAGCGACCTGCCACACAACACGCAGTACTCACCCCCCGTAGCCGCCCAGCGACCTGCCACACAACACCAGTACTCACCCCCCGTAGCCGTCCAGCAACCTGCCACACAACACCAGTACTCACCCCCCGTAGCCGCCCGGCGACCTGCCACACAACACCAGTACTCACCCCCCGTAGCCGCGTGGTGCGCGGACGGCACGCGCAGACTGCCCGCGGACGCACAGCGCAGCGAACCCGAGCCGCCCAGCGACCTGCCACACAACACCAGTACTCACCCCCCGTAGCCGCCCAGCGACCTGCCACACAACACCAGTACTCACCCCCCGTAGCCGCCCGGCGACCTGCCACACAACACCAGTACTCACCCCCCGTAGCCGCGTGGTGCGCGGACTGCACGCGCAGACTGCCCGCGGACGCACAGCGCAGCGAGCCCGAGCCGCCCAGCGACCTGCCACACAACACCAGTACTCACCCCCCGTAGCCGCCCAGCTACCTGCCACACAACACCAGTACTCACCCCCCGTAGCCGCCCGGCGACCTGCCACACAACACCAGTACTCACCCCCCGTAGCCGCGTGGTGCGCGGACGGCACGCGCAGACTGCCCGCGGACGCACAGCGCAGCGAGCCCGAGCCGCCCAGCGACCTGCCACACAACACCAGTACTCACCCCCCGTAGCCGCCCGGCGACCTGCCACACAACACCAGTACTCACCCCCCGTAGCCGCGTGGTGCGCGGACTGCACGCGCAGACTGCCCGCGGACGCACAGCGCAGCGAGCCCGAGCCGCCCAGCGACCTGCCACACAACACCAGTACTCACCCCCCGTAGCCGCCCAGCGACCTGCCACACAACACCAGTACTCACCCCCCGTAGCCGCCCGGCGACCTGCCACACAACACCAGTACTCACCCCCCGTAGCCGCCCGGCGACCTGCCACACAACACCAGTACTCACCCCCCGTAGCCGCGTGGTGCGCGGACTGCACGCGCAGACTGCCCGCGGACGCACAGCGCAGCGAGCCCGAGCCGCCCAGCGACCTGCCACACAACACCAGTACTCACCCCCCGTAGCCGCCCAGCGACCTGCCACACAACACCAGTACTCACCCCCCGTAGCCGCCCAGCGACCTGCCACACAACACCAGTACTCACCCCCCGTAGCCGCCCAGCGACCTGCCACACAACACCAGTACTCACCCCCCGTAGCCGCCCGGCGACCTGCCACACAACACCAGTACTCACCCCCCGTAGCCGCCCGGCGACCTGCCACACAACACCAGTACTCACCCCCCGTAGCCGCGTGGTGCGCGGACTGCACGCGCAGACTGCCCGCGGACGCACAGCGCAGCGAGCCCGAGCCGCCCAGCGACCTGCCACACAACACCAGTACTCACCCCCCGTAGCCGCCCAGCGACCTGCCACACAACACCAGTACTCACCCCCCGTAGCCGCCCAGCGACCTGCCACACAACACCAGTACTCACCCCCCGTAGCCGCGTGGTGCGCGGACGGCACGCGCAGACTGCCCGCGGACGCACAGCGCAGCGAGCCCGAGCCGCCCAGCGACCTGCCACACAACACCAGTACTCACCCCCCGTAGCCGCCCAGCGACCTGCCACACAACACCAGTACTCACCCCCCGTAGCCGCCCGGCGACCTGCCACACAACACCAGTACTCACCCCCCGTAGCCGCGTGGTGCGCGGACTGCACGCGCAGACTGCCCGCGGACGCACAGCGCAGCGAGCCCGAGCCGCCCAGCGACCTGCCACACAACACCAGTACTCACCCCCCGTAGCCGCCCAGCGACCTGCCACACAACACCAGTACTCACCCCCCGTAGCCGCCCGGCGACCTGCCACACAACACCAGTACTCACCCCCCGTAGCCGCGTGGTGCGCGGACGGCACGCGCAGACTGCCCGCGGACGCACAGCGCAGCGAGCCCGAGCCGCCCAGCGACCTGCCACACAACACCAGTACTCACCCCCCGTAGCCGCGTGGTGCGCGGACTGCACGCGCAGACTGCCCGCGGACGCACAGCGCAGCGAGCCCGAGCCGCCCAGCGACCTGCCACACAACACCAGTACTCACCCCCCGTAGCCGCGTGGTGCGCGGACGGCACGCGCAGACTGCCCGCGGACGCACAGCGCAGCGAGCCCGAGCCGCCCAGCGACCTGCCACACAACACCAGTACTCACCCCCGTAGCCGCCCAGCGACCTGCCACACAACACCAGTACTCACCCCCCGTAGCCGCCCGGCGACCTGCCACACAACACCAGTACTCACCCCCCGTAGCCGCGTGGTGCGCGGACTGCACGCGCAGACTGCCCGCGGACGCACAGCGCAGCGAGCCCGAGCCGCCCAGCGACCTGCCACACAACACCAGTACTCACCCCCCGTAGCCGCCCGGCGACCTGCCACACAACACCAGTACTCACCCCCCGTAGCCGCGTGGTGCGCGGACTGCACGCGCAGACTGCCCGCGGACGCACAGCGCAGCGAGCCCGAGCCGCCCAGCGACCTGCCACACAACACCAGTTTGGGAGATGCGGAACAGAGAGTAAAGTCCCGCATACCTCATTTGAAAAGGAGGATCCTCCGACCAGGCGGCTGTTGTGCCTGGCGGGCTACTGCCCGGTAGTTGATATTCGGGCTGATGTATATTCAAATCGCACGGTAAACTCTGCTTGCGCGATGCAGGATTTCAACGTTGTAGTTCGCTGCTAGTCGGATAGATGGCGTCGCGGTTCTTTTTGTTGCGATGTAGATTTGCTCCGTAGGTTTTTCTTGTGGCGGCCTTGATGCCGCTACATCACTCCCCTCCGGAGACCGGAGGTCGATAGTGGATGAGTCGTCCATGCATCTTGAGATGCTTGCCAGGCCAGTGGAAGGTTGGTTCCAGTGAGTCGGAACCGGAAGTCGCAGAGTTCTCGGTGAGTCGGAACTATATGCGGTGCCCCAGTGAGTCGGGGTGATGAGATATCCCAGTGAGTCGGGATGGGCTCCAGTGAGTCGGAACCGGATGTCGCAGAGTTCACGGTGAGTCGGAACTATATGCGATGCCCCAGTGAGTCGGGGTGATGGGATCCCAGTGAGTCGGGATGATGCTGCAGGCTCCAGTGAGTCGGAGTGGTGCTGTTGCTGGCTCCAGTGAGTCGGAACCGGTAGTCGCAGAGTTCACAGTGAGTCGGAACTGTAAGCGATGCCCCAGTGAGTCGGGGTGATGATTGAGGCTGAGGATGCTGAACAGGAATGCGCGGCTGCTGCTTGCTGGTGGTCAGGATATCCGTAGAAGCCGTGGGTACTGGCTGGCTGTATGACTCGCTGCTCGAGAGCTTGAGGTCACGATGAGGAGAAGTGATGATGACGTCACGCTGAAGTAGTTGCACGAAGGCTGCGCTGACGTTCAATGTCGAGGGTCACCAGTTTGGGAGATGCGGAACAGAGAGTAAAGTCCCGCATACCTCATTTGAAAAGGAGGATCCTCCGACCAGGCGGCTGTTGTGCCTGGCGGGCTACTGCCCGGTAGTTGATATTCGGGCTGATGTATATTCAAATCGCACGGTAAACTCTGCTTGCGCGATGCAGGATTTCAACGTTGTAGTTCGCTGCTAGTCGGATAGATGGCGTCGCGGTTCTTTTTGTTGCGATGTAGATTTGCTCCGTAGGTTTTTCTTGTGGCGGCCTTGATGCCGCTACACCAGTACTCACCCCCCGTAGCCGCCCAGCGACCTGCCACACAACACCAGTACTCACCCCCCGTAGCCGCCCGGCGACCTGCCACACAACACCAGTACTCACCCCCCGTAGCCGCGTGGTGCGCGGACGGCACGCGCAGACTGCCCGCGGACGCACAGCGCAGCGAGCCCGAGCCGCCCAGCGACCTGCCACACAACACCAGTACTCACCCCCGTAGCCGCCCAGCGACCTGCCACACAACACCAGTACTCACCCCCCGTAGCCGCCCGGCGACCTGCCACACAACACCAGTACTCACCCCCCGTAGCCGCGTGGTGCGCGGACTGCACGCGCAGACTGCCCGCGGACGCACAGCGCAGCGAGCCCGAGCCGCCCAGCGACCTGCCACACAACACACTATTATATATCTATACATAACTACATACTATACAAAAAAGTCGCTTCCGCTGTCTATCTGTGTCTATGTATGCTTACATTTGTAGCGGCATCAATACCGCCACAAGAAAAACCTACGGAGCAAATCTACATCGCAACAAAAAAGAACCGCGACCCCCAACAACAACAACAACAACATACTGGCTACACTGGCGGACAAAATTGATGGGCCTTTCATTAGGCACTGGGCAGCTAGGCATGTGCGAACTGGCGTACATGTCGCCAATTAATTTAAGCTTTTTATGTACTAACAATAGGTTAAGATTTTACTAAGAATATATGGATCAATGGTCTGAATTAAATAAATTATTATCTCGGCAATTATGCCATTGGCCGTCACGACTATCGACACAATAACTGCTGTGTTCACATCCCACATGTCGACAAACTCGCGAGCCAAGTCAAGATACTTCGTTTGTTTATCTTTCTCTGACTTCACGAGGTTCTCGTCATGAGGGACTGCTATATCAACAATCATTGCGCGACGCTCTAGTCGGTATCACCACTATATTATTATTATATACATTAGCCCGAATATTAACCATCGGGCCACTAACTGGTTGGATGAACCCGTGCGAAGCCGGGGCGGGTACTTGTAATACATAAAACTGAAGAGTTTGTTTGTTTGCTTGAACGCGCTAATCTCTGGATCTACTGGACCGATTCAGTTAAAATTTGGTAGACATAAAAAAACAACGAAAAAAAGACAAGAAATAAAGAATAAAAAATAAAAAAAGAAGAATAAAGAATTATTATTATTATAACCTTCTGTGAAAACACGGCTGCGTAACGAAAATAAATTATTCATTCTGAAAATGAATAATTTATTTCTATTATTTTTTTTTTATTATATTATTATTACTTATTTAGTTTTGATTTTACTTTTTTTTTTCGAGCGCGAGTCTGACTCGCCCTTGGCCGGTATATTTTTTGTCAAAAATGCTCTATTTCGAGATTAAAACATTGAACAAACATGGGCCACCGTGGTCCACTGTGTCCTCGACAGAGACCTACCTGGGCGTGCGTGTCCTGTGTGCTCATGTTTAGAGGCATGCGGCACAGAGAACAAGACCCGCAAACCTCCGTTGTATAGGAAGGATCCACCGACCAGACGGTTGTTGTGTCTGGCGGGCTACTGCCCCATCTATACTAATATACAAGCTGTTGTTTTGCATCCTCGTCAAATTTCAGGAGGTTGTCATATAAATAATCAATTGAAAGTACGATAGTGGGCAATAACTAATAAGCGCTGCTTTTATTTGTGGTTGAAATTTAACAGTATTTCAGAATTAAACCCTTAATTCAATACAAAGAAAACAGAATCACCCGACTACGCACACAGCGACAATGCAGCTGAGTGCGTGAGTGTCGACGTCTTACCTACGAAGTGCTAGCGCGTGCGCGGGCATTGACCGCTACATAATTTTACCTAATTTTATTTCGAAAATCACCAACATTATTGTCATTAATTTCGCTTGATAATTAACTCATTTTTGAGCATCATTGGATTACGGAAATCTTACTAAAGACAGTAATACTAGTGCGCCACAGAAAAGTTCACTGACCTGGTCTCAGATGATTAATAAAATGTTAGTTTTACTTTATCCTTCAGCCTAAAGGGCTAGGAGCTTGCGCGGGAGAGTACCTGCACTGTGATTGGTTGGGGTGGAATTGATTACCTACGAATTTATTGAATGATCGTTTGCGTATGTGTTGTTTGCGTTTGTTTGTGTGTGAAAGCGCGGTTATAGGGCTAGTAACAGATGGGCCGCTTTTAAATACGGCTGGCTCACACTTAGCGATTTCCGTAAATAAGAAAAAAAAAAAAAAACCTACCCATTTTATTGTTGATTTGGGTCGAGAATCATTAGCATAATTACGTCCTTGAATTTGACTAGGATGCAAATCAACATCTTGTATAAAGCTGAAGAGTTTGTTTGTTTGCTTGAACGCGCTAATCTCAGGAACTACTGGTCCGATTTGAAAAATTCTTTCAGTGTTAGATAGTCCATTTATCGAGGAAGGCTATAAGCTATATATATCATCACGCTAAGAGCAATAAGTCATAACTAATTTATTTGTTAACAATATTATTATTATTATTTTTTGAATAGGAGCGGAGCAGTAATGAACATTGTGACGCAGACGAAGTTGACGGGTCAACTAGTAGTTGTTATTCAGGCTGATGTATATGTTAAAAATGCTTGCGCGATGCAGGATTTCGACGTAGTAGTTCGCTGCTAGTTGGATAGATGGCGTCGCGGTTCTTTTTGTTGCGATGTACATTTGCTCGGTTGGTTTTAGTAGTGGCGGCCTGGATGCGGCTCCACGTGCATACCTGCAGCACTCGTGGGCGGGCAGCTCGTGGGCGGGCAGCTCGTCGGCGGGCCAGCCGCGCGCGCCGTCCGCTTGTCTGTCCGCCGCGCACTCCCACTGCTCCGCATCTCGCTCCCTGCAAAACATATCATTTTACGCTTATTTCACTTTTTACAAGCTGCTCCCCGGTGGTTCCATTCGAGTCAAACTTGAAAAGGGAACATATTCCCGGGATTATAAGTATCCTATGTCCTATTCCGGAACGTGGTCTGCCCGTATGTGAAGTTTCATCCAAATCCGTTCAGTTGTTAGGAAGCGAAGAGATATTCTTACCAGACAGTTACTTTCACATCTATAATATGAATGTTTATGTAGCCCCCGGTAGGGGAATGTGATAGACCCAAATAAAAGCGTAATTCACTTTTTTTTTATTTGAGATGGCTTAGCTCTTGGCTCTAGTCTATATCAGAGATGACAGAGATAAAGTCTACGATGGAGCGAGCTTACTCAGAAGGAGCCTGTTCACTCTAACTTTGAAGAGATTAGGGTTGTAAGCTTTTGAAAACACAGATTTCACTTGTTGAAATCCTCGGTTATTTTAAATCCTTCTTCACTTTATGCAAATTACAATGTTCACTTTTCGTCGTACTCCATGATCTCCCTTTTCTCTCTCACACACATACTCTCTCGTTCACTCATCGCTGCGTTCATACACCTATAAATCGTTTAAAATTTGGATGCGTTCTAAATTAGAAATCCTACATTTATTTAGTTCAAATGTCGTGAAAGCGCACAAGAGACTCGGCCCTCCACTTGGCCAACCATGGCGTTTGAAGATCCCTAAAGGTAAAGTACGAGTGTCGCACCTGTCTGCGTCCAGCTCAGCGACGAGCAGCTCGGCGCACGCGTCCGGCAGCGACATCTCGCGGACCGCGCGCAGCGCGATCTGGACACAGACAGAACATTTACTTATTTATTTGCTCTCATGCACATAACACACTTTACAATTTCATTTTACTGTCTAGTTTTGCGCATGAACCCTGTTAGGGAACCGCAAACAAACGAACGATGCTGAGTGTTAATTAATACGTTATATACAAAATTTTAATTAATTAAACATAAAGTCATCAATCATGCACATTGTCTCGGATTTTCAAAACGTCAAAGTTTGATAAATGTCAAGAAAAAAAAATACAATAGCATTAAATTTAATTGTCCACGATCGCTTTTAGCGATAAGGTCGCCCATTGTGTCACCCTATGTAATGTTTTCTGCATCTATATATTTTGTAACGTATATTAGTATTCTATTCCATAGTTTTTACTAACACTTCGACCGCGACTTCGTCTGCGCAGATTTAGTACAAACTATCTCCGACCGGTGATACGGGGCGTAATGTAACACGTTAAGCTGGGTACTGCAGAGATCCTCTTTGGGAGGTGCAACCTCAATGACATAAGCCTTGAAAGAGTTAAGAAAAATAAAGTTAGAATTCGAATGTGATGTCATAAGGAAGTGTGAGTTTTTTTATAAGGAATTCGATTGTTTGCCCTGACGTTGAAAACACGCATAATATATAATTATTCTCTGAAATAATCTGATTTTAAATTATTGAACAACCCCTCTCGTATTAGCTACAAGCGAGTCCTCTACAAGTGGCGGAGGTGCCTGATAATTTACGCGTGTGCACTGCGTAAAGTATAAAAGTGCATGAAGAAACTCCCAATTTTATAGATTCACCTCGAAAAGGACGAGATGCGAACGATTTTCAGGCGCTAGATGGATGGACGCCTGGAAATAAGAGCTAAGTGGTTTTTATATTTGAAAGAAAGATTGTATGTGTAAAAGATGTCTATGTTATATACCGGTATAGACCGAGTATGTTTTGAAGAGTTCGTAGCCGAATTCAGGCGAGTCGCTATCGAAAGCGAGTGGCGAGAAGCCGATTATTCGTTAATTTTGGGCGCATTTCTGCAGAGCGCTGCTAGATATTTTTATAATACGATATACCATGACGGTATAGATTTTTCGCTGCTATGCGACAAGATAAGGAACGAATTTCCGTGTAAATGCATTTCGTGTAAACGACGACGGCCATTGGAATGCTTTGTTTATGTTGAAAATACGATCGCTGAAGTGTCTGACGAATGCGGACAGCAGGAATATGGAAATATCGATAATAATACACCATTATATTCCGGTACGAAAATTGAAAATCAACAAATCGAAAACCATGATGACAATGATGACCATGATGACAATGATGACGACGTCGAGCAGAGCTGTGGAGAGAGCAGCCTAGTCAAGAACGAAACTGAACTGGACGGAACGGAGGAAAGTGTACATGCTGGTGTATATATTCCAATAATTACATCTGAACTCCTTACAGAAAGCAAGATTCTGAGGTCCGAACCAGAGCGCAGTTCCAATGACAACCATGATGTGGATGCTGTCGAAGTGGATTCAGGAGAGGGTGACCAGTATGCAGACGCCGCGCTGGAAGTTGAGGAAGCTGCCTCGGTGGAAGACGATCAAAAGGAGATGGTTCAATACGGAACACAACTCGATGTGTCGACGAATGTTGTTTTATGTTCATTATTAAATTTTATTTCGGCCAATAAGGCAAACCGTAGCGTAGAAAATAAAAGTGGTAGGGACGTTTTATTTTTTGATAGGAGAATTTTACACACAGACATACACACACATAATTTCCTTAATAGGCGTGAGTTAATTACTCAAAATGAGTATAAGTTTCCTCTTCATACCCTGAATAAAATAAAGAAAACAAGGGTGATGAAAAAATCAAGGAAATATTGCACATATATTTATACATCTAAAGATAAATCATACACATCAAATCATATAAAACATTTCACTAATGGTTTGATAGTTCAGCAACCTTTAATTTACATATGGAGATATTTTAGAAAGAAATACGAAATTATTATATACAATTATAAGGTCAGGAAACGTTTTATTTTGAAGATTTTATAGTTGTTCTTGTACGGGTAAAGGTACATTTAAATGATAAACTGTTTTTATGTTAAACTGTGTATTGACCTAAAACTGATAGATGATCGACTCGCGGCGAATGAGTCTTTCACCGATGCTATGCAACTACTCAAATTTGATATGCTTGTATAAGAACCTAATATAGGGGAGGTGGCTTTATCTAACACTCGCGCACTTGTTACCACCTTCGCCCTTTCACTGTCACACTGATACACTACACTATCTCCAACACACGCACGTTGCATGACCGGGCGTGCGCCGCCACCGGACGCGCCCTCTGCTGCGGGCAGCCCCGGCGCAGGTGCAGGCGCGGGGACGCAGCGTGTGCGCGCGCGCCTCCACGCGAACACTCCAAGACATGCTGCTACCACGCCAATCGTACAGTAGATCGCGGTGTAATGATGAATGTCATGAGATGACAGACTGTCAAGTAACAATCCATTCTCATTCATGATCCTGATTTTGTTTTCAATCGTTTTAAGCTCTCGATCGCTCTCTATGCTGGAGTCGTTCAAGACATCTTGAGGAATCGACACGTTTATAACGTGGTTTATGGATGCTATGACTGGTGAGTATAGGTTAGCACGAATACTAACATCGCTCGTTCTTTGTTGATGCGCAGTCACTTCAAAATTTTCTGTTTTGATAATGCAGCCATAATCTATAGTTATTAGTCCGGAGTGAGTCAGCTGATGTGCGGTAACTTGATCTCCACATACTGTTCGTAGGTGGCATTGACCGCAACAAAAATAGATATAATTGTTGATAGAATGACTTTCCACCCAAAGATTTTTTACAGGGATCGACGTTGACTTCGCACGCTGATGCCTTTGATTGGCAGAAGTCTTTATCTCTGCTTAATTTGTAAATAGGAGAATGAATATAACACAAGTGTACGTTTGTCACTAGACATGACTCTATGTTATGTTGTGTTATGATAACGTATGCATCCTTTTTCAAGTTCACAGCTATGAAATCTGACACTGGTTTAATTGACAACATTGTGCCGTTGGGTTTCTCTGTGGGAATTGGTATAAGCTTGAATATTTCATAGGAGTCCCTGCTAATCAAAGGTATTTGTACTTCAAATATTGAGTAATTCTTCAGCATTCTTGCTTTGACTCTTAGAAGTTTATACAGTTGTGCAAGATCTGTATGAATGTTTTCTACAGGTAACGTGACGTCATTAGACAAATGACTAGCTATAGTGCTCAGTTGATCCTGTAATTGTTCCACTGTTAGTAAATGTGGATTAAATCGACCATGATAGACGTCTGTTATTGTATCCACTAAAGCGTTCTGTAAATCTTTTAAGTCGCGTAATAGATTGCTCGCGACTATAGCTCCCATCGAAACTTCGTTTGCTCTCGAAACGTTTTGAGTTTCAGCCTTTAATATTTCTAATGTATTTTCGATGTTTGCAAACTGCTGATGAATCATTTTATGTTGTTTGTGCATTGAAGCCTCCGTCCTCTTTAAGAGACTGAATTCTGCTTCTATGACCGAAGTTTGATTTTGCCAAAATGATACAATATGTTTTTGATTTTTGCGTAGAAGGGCGATATCTTTTTCGTATTGTTCTGCGAACCGAGCGTCCAATACACCGAAGAGGCCGTTTGCTATGTAACCGACACCGTCAATAAGACCTCGCCGCCACCTGTTCGTTTGCTTTGCAAAATGCTGACTGAGTAACATATGATTATTGTAATCCAGTTCATTGTACTCGTGATGTAATTGCAATAATATTATGTCACAATGGGTTTGTTTATGGATTGTGCTGCAGGTTTGTTCCAGGGCCATTATACTTTTGTTAAGTGCGGTAATTCCTTCCCAATAAGGATCTAAATCGTAGTATATGATGAGTTTCCAGTCGTCTCGTATGATCTGCATGTTTGTTAGTTT
Source organism: Lacanobia oleracea (assembly GCA_950371165.1). Lineage (NCBI taxonomy): Eukaryota > Metazoa > Arthropoda > Insecta > Lepidoptera > Noctuidae > Lacanobia > Lacanobia oleracea. The sequence goes on along the minus strand of CATNUG010000002.1, from coordinate 442,574 downwards.
GTCGAAGTAAATATGTTGATTATTTCTAAATTGTGTGACGTTAAGTGCGCATTGGGAAGTTGTTATGATACTAAAGAATAACATGATTCCTGCAAACACTGACGCTATATTATAACGTGTGCCTTTCCTTGTTTCAGACTGCTTATTTGTGTTAGAATTTCCCGTACCCGCAGTTTTTAGTTGCTTGATTTGCGGGGATTTATTGTTAACTGGGAGTTTTGATAATTTTGTGATAGGTCGTTTCAGTGTTCCATTTTTTGTTTTTACGGTAACCACGCGAACTTTACCGTCGGAACCCTGATGTTGTTCGATGACTCTGCCCATCAGCCATTTTCCTGGAGGAAGGTTGTCATCATGAATCATGACAATATCCTCAACATTGAGGTTGCTCGTAGCTTGTCTCCACTTACTTCTTTCTGTAATTTTTACTAGGTACTCATGCCTCCATCTTTTCCAGAGATCCTGTACAATTTTTTGTGTCAACTGCCATCGGGTTCTTAAATCTGTTTCAGTTTCATGTATGGAAACCTTTGATCCACCTGTTAGGAAGAGAGCAGGCGTTAGAAAATCAACATCGTCTGGATCTTCTGATATAGCGCACAATGGCCTCTGGTTGAGACAAGCTTCTATCTGTGTAAGCACCGTATATAGTTCTTCAAATGTAAGAATCTGGTCACCAATAACCCTCTTGAAATGGTATTTGAAGCTTTTTACTGCCGCCTCCCATAGGCCTCCTGCGGAAGGCCACGCAGGCGCATTAAAGCTCCACTCGATTTCCATATCTAATACTTCTGCTTTTAGATCTTTATCTTGCATTATGTTCATTAGTGTTTGATATTCCTGTTGTAGTGCCTTGTCAGCACCGACAAAATTGCGACCATTATCGCTGTAAATGTGACTAGGCGTCCCTCGTCGAGCCGCCATTCTTCTTAATGCTGCGATGAATGAAATTGTGCTTAAATCACTTACTAGTTCCAAGTGTACGGCCTTTGTAGACATACACACAAAGACAGCCACATATCCTTTAGTGCTCTTGACGCCTCGTCCTTTGCTTGCTTTGACATAAATGTGGCCGGTAAAATCTACGCCTGTGTGTGTAAAGGGACGGGATGGATTGCTTCTGGCCTCCGGCAAGTGCCCCATAATTTGTTGTTGGCAGTGTGGATTTTGTTTTTTACATGGCACGCACCGACGAAGCTGCCTCTTCGTAGCGACATTTCCTCCTAGAATCCAATATTTTTGTCTGATAAAACCCAAGGTCAGCCGGGCTCCGGCATGTAACATGGTTTGATGTGCGTCCTCTATTATTAATTCTGTCAGACGTCCACAGTGCGGCAGGATAATAGGGTGCTGCATGTCATGGCTGATATGTGCCTTTTTAAGTCTCCCTCCGACTCTTAAGATATCATTTTCATCCAGGTAAGGGTTTAATTTTAACAATTTGCTTTTTGAATTTAGCTTTCCTTCTTGCTTTAAATCTCTTATTTCATTCGCGAACTCTTCTTGCTGAACTTGCTTGATAATTTTTTGTTTTGCTTGACTGATTTCTGATAATGATAGATAATGCTTTTTGGTTTTTCTTTTGTACGTCTTAATCTTCATCACTAATGCTATAATACGTGTAATTTTTCTGATTGATTGATATTTGTTTAACCGGTTTGATATGATGCTTGTTTCATGCTTTGTAACAGCATGAACTTCTTCTTGCTTCTTTATTTCCTCGTTTGTGGTATAGATTGTGTGATCTTCTTTTGTTACTTCAAAAGATTGTAACCATGTTGGTCCTTGCCACCACAAATGCCAATCCTTCAATTGAGCCACTGTGAGTCCTCTGCTTCCACAGTCAGCGGGATTTTCGCATGATTTTACATGTCGCCAAGATTGTGGTTTAATGATATCAGTTATTTGTAGTGTTCTATTTGCTACGAACGTTTTCCATCGACTTGGGTTTCCTTGAAGCCATCCCAAGACGGCAGTAGAGTCACTCCAACCAAATATATGTAGGTCATGACCTGCTAGACACTGCTTGACTTTGGTCATGAGTTTGGCCAGCAACAGTGCTCCACATAGTTCCAATCGAGGAAGTGATATTTGCTTTTTTGTAGGAACTAATTTCGATTTAGCTGCTACTAATGTTATTGATTGATTGCTATTTCTTACTCTGCAATAAATGACGCATGCATAGGCCTTTGTTGATGAGTCACAAAAGCCGTGTAATTCTATACTACTCGCTGTTTTCGTACCGTACCATCTTGGTATTTTAAATTGATTGATATTTTCTAATTCTTCCTTGATTTTGATTCATTACTTGCTAATTTTATTTGGTACCTGTTCATCCCACTGAAGCTTAGATAACCAAATTTCTTGAAATAAAAGCTTCAATTTTGTTGTTACTGGCACAATCCACCCTTCAAATAAAGGATCAAATATTTTAGACATGTCTGATAGTATGCTTCTTTTAGTGATATAATTACGTGATGGTTCAATTTTTGATACAAATGTGAAATTATCTTTTGTGGGGTTCCAGCGAAGTCCTAATGTCTTAGTTAATCCTACTTGATTAAAACTCTTGCTTTCTTGTTTATAATAGTCTTGATCTTCTGGTTGCAGCAATCGACTGTCGTTTGAAGTCCACTTTCTTAAGTTAAAACCGCCTGACTTCAGTAGATTCATCAAATCTTGCTGCAACTGTTGTGCTGTTGATAGGGAGCAGGCTCCATGAACCAGATCATCCATATAGAACGATTCCTCGATGACCTTGGCAGCTTCTGGATATTTATCCCGTTCATCAGTCGCTAATTGTCTCAATGTCATCATTGCAAGAAATGGAGCGGCTTTTGTGCCATACGTCACTGTTGTTAACTGAAATTCTTGTATTTTTTGCGACGGGTTATCTCTCCAAACAATTTTTTGTAAAGGCTGATCTTTTGGGTGTATCCAAATTTGCCTAAACATTTTTTCTATATCAGCCGTAAATGCGTACTGATATTGTCTCCATTTAATTATAAGAGACTGAAGGTCTTGCTGTAAATTGGGCCCCGTGTACATCAGGTCATTTAAACTTTTATTTGTAGTCGTTTTTGCCGAAGCATTGTAAACAACTCTTAATGCAGTCGTTGCACTATCTTCGCGCAATACACAATGATGCGGTAGGAAACATTCCGGTGTCTGTTTGCAAGGTGAAGGTTTCATGTGACCTAAGGCTTTGTATTCGGAAATGAATAACTTATATGCGTTAAATAATGATTCGTTTTTATGCAATTTCTTTTCTAAATGAATGAATTGAGCAACAGCCTTATTTTTTGACTGCCCCAAATTCTCCTCAAATTGTGGTATAAGTGGAAGTCTCACTTGATAACTTCCGTCGTCCAATCGATTTGTTGTTGCTTGATAGTATTGTATACACTCTTGATCTTCTGATGATAATGATTTTTCTTCTGTAATATCTTCTATCTCCCAGAATTTCTGAATCCTGTCTAAATCGAGTTGCACGACGTTGCATGTTAGTTTAGTTTTGATATTTCCACATAATATCCAACCTAAATGAGTTTCTTGAACAAGTGGAAGTGATTCGCTTAATCACTTAAAAAGTCCGCACTCAATAAAATGTCTATGGGTCGGCTGACGTTGTACTCAGGATCTGCTAATTCTATGTTATTCAAAAATGTGCATACTATTTTCGGGAATGAGTGCGATGGTAAATATTTTGTTAGGTTTTTCATGATGTAAACATCGATATTACATTGATATTGTTTGATTTTTTAGTTTGACATACAGTTCAGGGTCATGATTCCTTTGCAACTGTTTTCTGTTTGCCCTATCCCTGTGATTATGCCATCACACCTGGTTCGCTTCAATCCTAATTGCTGAGCGGCGTTTTCTGTGATGAGAGACATTTGTGAGCCCTGATCAATGAGAGCCCGCAGAATGAGATATGTTCCATCTGCCCTTTGAACCTTAATTAGTGCAGTTGAAAGTAGAGTTTCTTGCATCATATTTTGTTGTGTCACGTGCGTGTTGCCTTGATTCGCACGTTCCTGATTAAAACGGATGTTATTCTGTTGTGTAGAAGGCGTCGAATTACCTATTTGTTTTGTTAATTCTTTTGAATGCGATTCATGAAGCAATGTGTTGTGAAATCCGTTGCACTCGAGGCAACGCCTTTTTGACAAACATTCTTTTCCTTTGTGGTCATGTAAGCAGTTTTGACAGTAATTTAAGTTAGCAACACATTGTTTTTTCTGCATTGGGGAAAAGTCAGCAAATTGTTTGCAATAAAATATAGCATGTGCGTCATTGCAGACTGGACAGTTTGGTCGATTGTTTTGCAATTTCCTGTAACTAGGTGATTGCGAAATAGCCTTGTTGCTTGAATATGACTGCTTGAAGTGATAATTTTTTGATTCTGATGGCTTATTGGTATTTGAAGAAAAGGGTTTTTGATGATTGATCTCCTGTTTTCTTCTACTTGCTTCCATGCTAGTGAACTTCCCCTCTAGAAAGGCTAGAAATTCATTCAACTCGAGTAATTCTCGAGGTTGTTTGATAGCTGCGTTGTATTCGCTGAATGTGTCCGAATCCAATTTCTGACACAGGATGTGCACAATCAATGGATCCCAGGAGGTCACGTCTACGCCGAGATTCTGTATGGCGTTCATCGTTTCAAGTGCAGTATCATGGATTCGTTTGATATGATTAATTGATGCTTGTTGGGAAATGGGCATATTCAGTAAAATATTAATATGCGATGTGAATATCATTCTTTTGTTGTCATAACGACGGCTCAAGATGTCCCAACTTATTATGTAGTTGTCTGAGCTGATCGGAAGATTCTGTATGAGACGCTCTGCTTCTCCTTTAACTTTCGACTTGAGGAACTGCATCTTCTGAGCTCCAGATAATGATGAGTTGCTATGAACTGCTTCTGTGAAGAGATCTTTAAAAGATGTCCACTGATGGTAATTACCGCTGAACGTAGGTATTTCTATTTTTGGCGTAGTATGCTCTCTATGAGAAATGGACGACATCTTCTTATTGATTGCTTTGATAGCAGCGTTGTACGTACTTTCGTATTTAAGGTACATACGATGATACTCTTGATTTCGGTCTCCCAGCTCGCTGTCTAAGTCCCAGTGCTGACTGTCAATCTTCGCCCAGCGAGATTTTACCATACTCAACAGATGATCAAATTCCCACTTCTCCGCTACAGTATCCATGTCGATACTTGAAACGGTATGTTCAAAGGCCTTGAAGTTGCTCATCTGTTTCCTCATCATCTCATCGGTCTTGCTGTTTAATCCCTGAGACCTTGAAGATTGACCTGATGGTTGCTGTATGATGCTTGAGGTAGCTAGAGGAGTAGCAGGCTTTAGAAGCGGTGTTGATGGTCTTTCCTCCGTTGGCTGATGATTCTGAATAGTTACTCTGATTTGGTCAAACCTCTCCTTCACAGTTTCAAATTCCTTCGAAGTGAAGTAAGTATGCGATCTGGCATATTCGATGCTACACAATTTTAAATGATTTGATTGATACTCATGCCAGCATGCATCCAAATTTTCTAACCTTCGGCGTATGTAGTCCGAGGTTTTGCGATCGGAGCTATCCTTTTTGAAGTTGGTGAAAACTTGCTCTATCTGATTGAGTAGTTGCTGTTGTTGGGCGAGAATGTCCTCCATTGAAGACATTTTGTTGATTTAAATGATAATAAATGGAACGATCTTACTTGATTGTCCAAGCGGAGCTTTGTCGCTCACGAAGTGTGGATCCCTGTTGATCCCTGCTGATTGCTGTTGCTGCTGATGCTGCTGCAATGTACTGCACTATTGCTGGCAGTACAAACGCCTTCACCGCTAGTTCGTTTGATGTCACTAGTGAAACACTTTACAGTACTTGATTGCTACACTGTAGTGTACACCCGCGAAACCCGAACGCGAATCCGGCTCGAAGGACCATAAATGTACGGGTAAAGGTACATTTAAATGATAAACTGTTTTTATGTTAAACTGTGTATTGACCCAAAACTGATAGATGATCGACCCGCGGCGAATGAGTCTTTCACCGATGCTATGCAACTACTAAAAAGATTACTTAATTGTGTGATTTTATTCATTCGCTGCGCGTCGATGTCAGCATAAAAATGAAACAATTGATATGTACGGGTTTGCTCGTACAGTTCTAAATTCCACTTTTATACTCGCTAGATTTATATAATGTTAGTTATTTTCAAGTTTTCTGCTAATTTCATAACATATGTTTTATTTATTTTAATGGCAGCGAAAGCCGAAGGATTAACTTGTACTATTTCAATCATAGGTTGACATGACAACATAAAAAACAATTTGTCATATTGTGTCAAACTAATCAAAAGGTTTATTGTTTCATATAGAACCTGTAAAGGTTGAATTGAATAAGGTTCTATAGTTAATATTCATGTGAATAGGTTGAAACCATTTTATTATAAAGAATATTTATGGTAATAGAAAAAGTAGGATGTCAAAGCAGATAGATGTCAATTATAATTTTATGTAAACAAACATTATTTTCGTTGGTAGGTTGAATAAGTTATTGAATGAAGTCTTTTTTCCATGTACATTCGAAGAAGGACGTGTATGCGATCGACGACTTCGAGGGCGCTCCCAGATTTGTGAAGAGCGCGTTTAAATAATATTAGCTAGGGTGAACTCATTCCAGTGGTGTTAGAAGTAGAGTTTTCGCGATTAATTTTACTCCATTAAAAAAACTCCATGGGCGGTTAAACTAACTTTGCATACGAGGTATAACCTTCGCGAAGGGTGGCTAGTTGTCACCATTGGTTGAACTGATTATGGAGGCAATTGATTACAATTCTTATATATTAGAATCACTGGAGTAAGTTCACAGTTAAAATTTAAAAACTTTAGCAGAATAGGTTCATCCGACGAGCAACCACATAGATTAGTTAGGGTAAATCTAATCAATTCAATCCCTTCTGGATAGATGTGATGTGATGTGTCGCATCGATTTTGTTTACGTCCGACAATGTGTTGCAGGTTTTTATGGCGTTTTACTGCAGCAGGGTTTCAGCATAACTGCTTTAAGATATTGCGCAAATGGCGCATAATAATATAAAGAATATTGCCCAGCGCAAGGTATGACTGAAACTGCTTCTATAGAAGTATATGTCCAAGTGTATACGAAGAGTCGCCACTTAGGCAGGGACTTCGGGTTAGGAGTAGGTAGGTGCTTGACTCTTCCAAGGCTGGGAATGTATGATTGCAAGAAAATCATTCTTACTATCCTCCATTCTTCGGGGGGTAGCTCATGCAGAGATCCTCTTTGGGAGGTGCAACCTCAATGACATAAGCCTTGAAAGAGTTAAGAAAAATAAAGTTAGAATTCGAATGTGATGTCATAAGGAAGTGTGAGTTTTTTTATAAGGAATTCGATTGTTTGCCCTGACGTTGAAAACACGCATAATATATAATTATTCTCTGAAATAATCTGATTTTAAATTATTGAACAACCCCTCTCGTATTAGCTACAAGCGAGTCCTCTACAGTACTCACTTAGCAGTGTAGCACGTAACGTATCAGATACGGTATCAACCTGCAAGTGGGTACGGATCGTCCACGGACCTCCGCGTATCTAGCTACGAGCTGCCGGGTCCGCAGTGCTCGCAACGACGTCACGCCGACAACATATCTCAAATGGTGGCTAGTGCTGCGTTCATATTCATGTATAATATTTTAGATAATTATAAAAGCCCACGTCGATTTTGGCAAAGTCAAATTTTTAAGATAGAAATCGTTCTAACAATTTAGTAATGGATATGAAGTCTCAAGAGATTAGTGGACATTTCAAGAATTTCACTCGTATGTCGAGTACTGATTTTGAGTATCTAATTAATTTAATTGGACCTCAAATTCGCACTAGAGACACAAAGTTTAGAAAAGCCTCAATTGATTTAACACTTTTTCTTCAGTCCACTCCATAATGAATAATTGAATACGTAAGGCGATTAACACACGGCACCGCAAACCGCCGCGGTAGGCGGTGAAGCGGATCTCATGTCGCATTGGCCTCAAATAAATTCGTTGATGCCTCACACACGTAAACCGCCATACCGCGCGGTGCACCGCTGCGAAATCCGTTCTGTGTGATAATCGCCTTAGTTCGTTTGAAGCTCGCGCGTACGTACTCACTACACAAGCGGTCGTGACGCCGTCCACGAGCACACTGCGAGCCGCCTAAGTGTTCGCAGTGAAACCGCCACTTGGCGGGTCACTGCGAGCTTACAGCGCTCCACGCGCGAGCGGCTCGCAGCGGGCTCGTGCCTACGTACTCACTTGATACCGTATCTGATACGTTACGTGCTACACTGCTAAGTGACTACCCAGCTTTACAAAGCGAGCGTTCGTGCAAGCAATACGCGGAAACGAGCACGAATACGCGCATATTATTTGGATTTGAGGACACGACGTATCGTAACATGCTCGCTGCGAATGTTACATTACGGTCCGTAACACCGAATAGTACACAATCTATTATCCAGTTATTGTTAGTTAATTCCAGAAACTTCTACTGTAGAAAAATTTTGAATGTTCGCGTACATACCGGTGGCGATCGACCAGCGGGTCTAAAACTACCACTTTAGCGAAGCAAAAGCACTACCCGTCACTGTCAAATTTTCCCAATCAACCTTGAACCTAATGCGCTAGCGATAAAGATGAAAATTAAATTTGACAGATTGTTGTGTGGTTAATATTGGCCTTTTTAGCTGATCAGGTGTTTCTAGAAAGATCTAGCATAGAAAAGTCTCGAAGGTTCTTGACTCTACTAGTTCTGCGCGCTAGATGGCGCTAATGATAACTATGTTATCATCATCATCAGCCTATAACAGTCCACTGCTGGACTTAGGCATTTCGAAGTGCACGCCATTTGGCTCGATCTTCCGCAACTCTCATCCAGCCGCTACTAGCCACCCTGCGAAGATCGTCGCTCCACCTAACCTGAGGACGTTCTACCTTACGTTTGCTGATTCGCGGTCTCACTCAAGAGCTCGCCTACACGGTCGTCAGTTCTACGGCTAATATGGCCGGCCCATTGCCACTTCAGCTTGCTTATTCTGTGAGCTAAGCCACAACTTTGGTTCTTTGTCGGATCGTTTCGTTGCCGCTATAAATTGCAAATCTATTTACTCCGTCATTTAAAGTATTGAAAAATAATGAACATCTACTTTTTGTTTTCTTAAATCAATAAAGATAAGACGCATCAAAGCTCGGGAGTGGGGGCTCGTGACGTCAGAACGCACTAAAAAAAAACAACGGGTTGCATTCCGGGAGTGCCGGCAGAAGTGAACACTTGAATACGTGCTTCTGTCCCTCCGTCTAACGAATTTTCGATCAGGTCACGTGTTCTGACGTCTTACGAAGTTTCGATCAGGGCAAGTGTCCTGACGCGAGTTTAATATTTTAACCATCACAAAAAAGTCACAACGCCGCTAAACCGCCGCTTTCACTTCAATAATACGACGGTGTGAAGTATTGAGAATTTTAAAAACGTCATAATTATCTTCGTCAATTTTGGTTTACGTGACAAAAGTTAAATATTTTTTGATAGTCTAACTGACGGATTAATTGGGTTTTTTCAGTGGACAAGCCTATTGTGGCGCGCAACAGTTGGAAGGCTTAAGAGATGACTGCACACATACCTGCTTGTAGACCGTCAGCGTATCGTTGTCGTGCAGCGCGGCGGCCCTCCTGGCAGGCGGCGAGGCCCTCAGGTGCCTGGCACGAGCACGCAGCCCCGCCAGCACGCGCGGCGACACGCACACTATACACATACCTGCTTGTACACCGTCAGCGTATCGTTGTCGTGCAGCGCGGCGGCCCTCCTGGCAGGCGGCGAGGCCCTCAGGTGCCTGGCACGAGCACGCAGCCCCGCCAGCACGCGCGGCGACACGCACACTATACACATACCTGCTTGTACACCGTCAGCGTATCGTTGTCGTGCAGCGCGGCGGCCCTCCTGGCAGGCGGCGAGGCCCTCAGGTGCCTGGCACGAGCACGCAGCCCCGCCAGCACGCGCGGCGACACGCACACTATACACATACCTGCTTGTACACCGTCAGCGTATCGTTGTCGTGCAGCGCGGCGGCCCTCCTGGCAGGCGGCGAGGCCCTCAGGTGCCTGGCACGAGCACGCAGCCCCGCCAGCACGCGCGGCGACACGCACACTATACACATACCTGCTTGTAGACCGTCAGCGTATCGTTGTCGTGCAGCGCGGCGGCCCTCCTGGCAGGCGGCGAGGCCCTCAGGTGCCTGGCACGAGCACGCAGCCCCGCCAGCACGCGCGGCGACACGCAGGCCCGCGCCGCGCCCGCCACGGACGACGTGGGGGAGCTCGAGCGGGGGGAGCGCGCGCCCACCCGCCCCGCGGCCACCTGCGGGGGGGGGGGGGGTCTTGTAAAGAAACTTGGGTGGCAAGTCGCGACATACTCACCGATCGCCTAGCGACTGATTTGTAATAGCCAGCCGTACACAGTCAATCTCGTACGCATTCCACGGTCAAAATCAATGACATGATCAGTGGATCGCGTTCGAAATTTACTGAATAACTTAGAACTTAACGACCAGATTCGGTCGCTAAGCGATCGTTATTTGCGTCGAAACTGCAGCCCCAGAACACTGGACAAATTTATGTTACAACGTGTAACAAAATAAACAAATACCTCTTAGGGACTCATTGTCATCATTGAAACCGCGAAAACAAATCGACTGCCCCATACATTTATATGCGCAAAAATCGTCAAAATGTACTGAACAGCTGATTTTATTCGCAATCTCGGGGTTAGTCCCACAGTAAAAGTTATTAATAATAATGAGTACAATGACCCCTTAAGAGGTATTACATTTATTCTATCACACTTTATATAACAAAAAAAAAATCGACTGCTATTACTTTAAGAACACATTTATGTTTCTGCCTCGAGCATTGTTTACGATTCGTCCAAGACATTCGACTACATTCTCCATAAGAAATTACACAGAAAGCTACAATAACAATATTACGAAATCCAGTAGGTACGCCTTTCTGGATCTGTTTATTTCATACTTGAGGGATAGGATTCAGAGTATTGATGTCAACTGAAAAAGATCTCCTGAATCAGTAGTCAGGATGGGTGTCCCTCAAGGTTCAACTTTAGGCCCCTTCCTGTTTCTCATTTATACCAATGACTTACCAACTCGTAAAGACAAACATAAAAATATAAAAACAGTTTAAAAATACAACCGACTTCCAAATAAAAACACTACGCAGTATAAAATAACTTTAATTTCGGAAGTCGGTGTCTTGGTTGTTTCTTCGTTGTTTTAACACCGGCTTACTTGTAACTACATTTCTACTCCTATGTTTAATACATGCCGTAGCAGCCTGTAAAAGGCTACACTATAAAATGTAAAATTGTGCGTACTACAACATGTGTTAATGTAATAAATTTGTCCACCAATACACTGAGTGGAAAACATGAGATACTTTTCAGTTAAATTCCTTTACAAAACCTAATAAAAACATGGGTATATGTGAAGTTATCTACTCTTAGAAATTATCTGACTCGTCTTGCCATGAAGTACCGTGTTACCCAGTTACTGGGTTGTGGAGATCTGGTAGGCAGCCGCTCAGCGGTATTCAGCTAAATACGGTTTGACTGGAAGCCGACCCCAATATAGTTGGGAAAAGGCAGGCAGAAGATGATGTGAAGTTATCTACTGAACACAGCGTGTCTCACCATGTACAGCGTGTCGGGTATCCGGTGGAGGTACCTCTCGCGCCGCGCGCGCGCCAGTTCCGCCTCGGGCACTGCCTGGTCCTCTAGCAGCGCCTGGGAACAACAACACCACCATCTATCATAACCAGAGGTCGGAATAGGTATGTTTCCTGAGTAAAAAAAAATATGATGCTATTTAATACGTCTGTTAGATTTTCGAAAAATATTGTATACGTATTTTTTGTTTTATAAAATCAATCAAAATTGACGAAGATAAAACGAATCAAAGATCAGGAGAGGGGCTTGTGATGTCACTAACCGGTAAAATGTGTATCGGAAAGTGACGTCACACGAGTTTTCAACGCCTTGTATCGTCTTCATTTATTTTTAACTTTAAATAAGATTTTTCGATACGTGTCTAATATTTTTGGAAATCTACCTGACGGACCAATTCGATTTTTTTATTTAACTACCCTATTAGACGAGTTATTTATGTAATTGCAACGAAATGTTGATATTACTATGGATCTTCCCGGGATCTAGTTCATTTCGTTAAACAGTGAGAGCTCCGCATTTCCGCTATTGTTTTAATTTGTTTTCACAAGCGATGTTGTGCGAACTACAAATGTGACAACACCGCGCGTGTGCGCATTAGAATATTGCAATTTCGGACATCCGATGTCGTTGATGTAAATTTGACAACGTCACGCGTGCAGTGGTATAAATTGTGTAAAAGTAAATAACTTTTTTATTAAATAAATCACGGGATTTTTCTACTCTTTAAAATTAATCTCGGGATTTGAGGTATATCCACTTTATTCTTTCGCTGAATAAAAATCAGTGTAAGTGCATAAATAACTACCTAATTCCGACCTCTGATCATAACGTATCGCTGATAACCGACGTCACGCTGATGTATGAGACCTGTCAGAAACAAAGAGATCCTACCTAAAATTGTAACATCACAAAACTGTGTAACTGCACCTTTTATTATTGGTATCACACAACGACTTCGTGAAACAATTTCTGAGAGGTGGGATGCTGGTGACCTGTAATACAGGTTTTAATTACCTACCACAGGTACCAGTGTTTCACGACCAATGTAATGTGTTCTTGTGTATGCCAATAAATTACTTACTTACTTACGTTTTTTTTGACGAGATAACGTCTTGTAAATCGATGAACGCCGACTGCAGGCACGAAAAAGCATGAGTCATTGTCACGTTCCGCCTGAGCCGAGCGTGCAAGCGAGAGCGCGGAACTAGCGATAGAGAGGCATGACGTTATCACGTAAAATGATCGTCCGTAAACCGACTTTACAGGCAACCAATATTTTTATTGACGAATGGGCTTGCTTTTGGCCTCGATCACGCCTGATGGGAAGCGATGGATGAGGTCTATGATGGAGCGAGCGTGCTCAGAAGATGCCTGGTCACTCTTCCTGTAAAGGCAGTCGGGCTATATACGGAAGGGAACACAGACGCTGGTAGAGAAGTTCACCATAATAAATGTGGAGGAGAATCAGCGCTTCTCCTACGACTAGTAGGGATTTCGACCAAGAACGGATGATAATCTGCAGCAGATCTGGTATTCCGGTAGTACAAGGGAGATGGTGGGATCAGATCGTGAAGTTCCTGCGCATACTTACTAAAGTACAGTCTGTAGAAGACCGACAGGCAGGCAACACTGCGCCGATGAGTCAGGCTGTGAAATTTAGCCACCAGCGTCTCGTCGCCTATAAGCCTTTTTGCAAATAAAGATTCTGATTTAGAGAATCAATTCAGAATGAAGTTTTGTGTGTTGATTAACTGCCTCCGTGGTCGAGTGATTTAGGTGTTTGCCTTGTGACCCGGTGGTCGTGGGTACGAATTCTTCGGGAAGCATTCTTTGTCAAGTTGTTTCCAGTTTGGCTAGGACATTGCAGGCTTGAATCACCTGATATTCTGATAAAAAGATGATTCCGTGCTTCGGAAGGCACGTATAAGCCGGTGGTCCCGGCCGCCAAATGACGGTCGTCAAATAAACCATGTCAGAGGCCCTTGAGGCGGTTTAGAAACTCTGACACTAGGGTGTGTGGTTCGATAGATCTTACTGCCCACAAGAGATGAAGAAGACTTTCAAAGCAAGATTTTTTTTGACGATATCAGTGTTGGTTCCGTAGCAAACAAATCATAACTTAAAAGCAATGTCCTGTAATGTCAAACTCTGTAGTCATGACTCTTGTTGCGTGGGGGTTTCTTTTATTATCGATACGTCAACGTTTGACAACTATCTCACCTGATGGTAAGCGATGATGTGGTCGAAGATGGAGCACGCATACCTAGAAGTAACTTATTCACTGTTGACTTCAAGACTCCCAGGTTGTAACATAAGTAAACGATGTATAGTTAGAATTCATATAGGGAGCGTACAGAAACTATAGGTGGCAGCACAGAAATGTCACTGTCAAGTTAAAAAGTCTAGTTTAAAATTCGAAATAGCTACGCTAGATGGCGCAGTCTTCTTTGCGCACGTTCCCCTAAACTGAGAACGCAGGAACCACAGGTGGCAGCACAGAAGCGTCAATGTCAAGTATTCTGACCCTTAAAACTTCCAATATGCGACACTAGATGGCATAGTCAACGCCGTGCACGGTCCCTATATAACGCCGTGCATATTATACCTTGACCGCGAGACGCGCAAGACTGGTCGTCGTGGTGACGCTTGGGGCAGGTCTATGTCCAGCGCTGGACGTGTTCCGGCTGACATGATGGTGATACCTTGATCTCGTCGAGGTAGGGCAGGAAGCAGCGCGGCGGGCGGTAGGAGCCGCGGCCCAGCCACGCGGCCGCCGCGCCCCCGCCGCCCGCGCCCCCCGCACCACCCGCGCCCTCCGCGAGGGCGCTGGACGTGTTCCGGCTGACATGATGGTGATACCTTGATCTCGTCGAGGTAGGGCAGGAAGCAGCGCGGCGGGCGGTAGGAGCCGCGGCCCAGCCACGCGGCCGCCGCGCCCCCGCCGCCCGCGCCCCCCGCACCACCCGCGCCCTCCGCGAGGGCGCTGGACGTGTTCCGGCTGACATGATGGTGATACCTTGATCTCGTCGAGGTAGGGCAGGAAGCAGCGCGGCGGGCGGTAGGAGCCGCGGCCCAGCCACGCGGCCGCCGCGCCCCCGCCGCCCGCGCCCCCCGCACCACCCGCGCCCTCCGCGAGGGCGCTGGACGTGTTCCGGCTGACATGATGGTGATACCTTGATCTCGTCGAGGTAGGGCAGGAAGCAGCGCGGCGGGCGGTAGGAGCCGCGGCCCAGCCACGCGGCCGCCGCGCCCCCGCCGCCCGCGCCCCCCGCACCACCCGCGCCCTCCGCGAGGGCGCTGGACGTGTTCCGGCTGACATGATGGTGATACCTTGATCTCGTCGAGGTAGGGCAGGAAGCAGCGCGGCGGGCGGTAGGAGCCGCGGCCCAGCCACGCGGCCGCCGCGCCCCCGCCGCCCGCGCCCCCCGCACCACCCGCGCCCTCCGCGAGGGCGCTGGACGTGTTCCGGCTGACATGATGGTGATACCTTGATCTCGTCGAGGTAGGGCAGGAAGCAGCGCGGCGGGCGGTAGGAGCCGCGGCCCAGCCACGCGGCCGCCGCGCCCCCGCCGCCCGCGCCCCCCGCACCACCCGCGCCCTCCGCGAGGGCGCTGGACGTGTTCCGGCTGACATGATGGTGATACCTTGATCTCGTCGAGGTAGGGCAGGAAGCAGCGCGGCGGGCGGTAGGAGCCGCGGCCCAGCCACGCGGCCGCCGCGCCCCCGCCGCCCGCGCCCCCCGCACCACCCGCGCCCTCCGCGAGGGCGCTGGACGTGTTCCGGCTGACATGATGGTGATACCTTGATCTCGTCGAGGTAGGGCAGGAAGCAGCGCGGCGGGCGGTAGGAGCCGCGGCCCAGCCACGCGGCCGCCGCGCCCCCGCCGCCCGCGCCCCCCGCACCACCCGCGCCCTCCGCGCCCGCCACGATGCCGCGCCGGACCACCTGCCGACATAACCTGTGTCAGCAATGGGACATTGCCTATCTTACCTGACTAAAACTTGCCAGTTTCCCAGCTGTGACAATCAAGATTGTATGTATGCTCAAAATCAATAGACCCTGAGCATCATGACATGACGTAATAAGTTCACTTATAAAACATCTCAGGAACGGACAATGATCCAAATGAGCTGAGGCCATCGCTGCCCAGCTTAGGACTTGTTTTGAGATAAGCCCGCCACACTTTATCTTACTTAATACAACTCCTGAGAGCCAGAATCAACAATAGCGACCGCCGAATCATTGAAATTCGACGACTCCCGTATAAACGAAAGCCCACTTGCCAAACACGTGATTTTAATTTAATAATAGGTCTTTACCTATGAAATTGCCGTTTTGTATGAAAAAATTTAAACGAATTTTTTTCATGTATTTTTTATTTGTATTAATCGAAGTAATCACCCATGCAATCAATGCATCTTTGCCAACGCAGTGGCAGTTTATTGATGCCCTTCTTAAAGAAATCAGCTGGACGGGAGGCAACAAATTCTTCAAAGGCATTTTGTACTGCCTCTCGGGTATTGAATTTTTTTCCCGCCAAGAAGTTATCCAAATTCTGGAAAAAGTAGTAGTCTGTAGGCGCAAGGTCTGGTGAGTAGGGCGGATGACGGAGAGCTTCCAACCCCAGTTCTTGCAACTTGGAGACCGTCTGCTGTGCAGTATGAGGTCGCGCGTTGTCGTGCAGGAGCAGCGGAGACGAGCGATTGACCAATGCTGGTTGGAGATGTGCCAGCTTCTCCATCATTGTGTTCAGTTCTTCACAGTACACATCTGCAGTAATGCTCACCCCGTTTGGTAAGAAGCTGTGATGAATCACACCGGCGCTAGACCACCAAACAGTGACCATCACTTTTCTAGGGGTAAGTTTTCGTTTAGGGCATTGTTTAGGTGCTGAACCAGGATCCAACCAACTTGCTGAGCGCTTGCGGTTATCAAACAGAATCCATTTTTCAACGCAGGTAACAATGCGGTTCAAAATTCCTTCATTTGTGTGTCTGTTGAGCAGTGCAAGGCACGTCTCGACGCGTACTTCGCGCTGGCGATCATTGAGTTCGTGGGGCACCCATTTGTCGACCTTTTTTACCTTCTCAATTTGACGCAAATGGACCAATATTGTTTTGACGCTAACGTCGAAAGCTGCTGCTAATTCAGCCGTAGATTGTGTATCATCAGCTTCCACAATCGCCTTTAATTCGTTATTGTCGACCAGTCTTCGGACGACCGCGAGGTTCATTTTTCAGGTCGAAATTTCCAGAACGGAAGCGAGCAAACCAATAACAGGTGGTGCGTTGGTTTGTAGTGTTAGCTCCGTAAACGTCGTTGATGTTGCGTGCCGCTTGTGCCGCGTTGCTGCCACGACGGTATTCATATTCCATAATTACTCGAATTTTTAACGTATCCATGATGACGAAAAAGATTGAAATGCGATGAAAATGTAACACTAATCAATAAACAAATGACTACTTTTGAAAAAAAAAAACCATGTTTTTAAAATAAAATTAATTTGAAATAATTCTTAGCCAAACAAAAATTATTTTGATTTGAAATGGCCAGTACTGCAGAACGGCAATTTCATAGGTAAAGACCTAATATTAATATTCTTGGAGCGTAACTAACGCCACGACAAACACTTTACGTTATATGCTTAAGGCTAGCACTGGGTTCACATCTAAATTGCCTACTTAACCATATACCAAAGAGTAGACAAAAATTCGTGATAGTGGGAAAACAATGCCTACAGTGGGCAAAATTGTCAACACATTTCCGGGTTTCTAGAATGTTATAAGTGTGGACAAGCACCTGCTGCAGCAGCTCGTGCTCGGGCGGCAGGTGCTCCAGCCGCAGCAGCGGCGCCAGCGGGGCCAGCGCGTCCCGCAGCGCCGCGTCCCCCGCGTCGCGCCGCCGCCCGCCGCGCCGCCCCACCGACTGCGCGCGCGACCACACCATGTTGGACTCTGGGACGTAGACGTACACATTACATATACACGCACGTACTTTATTGCACACCAAAAATATAACCTTACTAGCGGACGTCAAGCGGTTTCACCCGCGTAATTCGACCAGGTTTTAGACTGGCTAATCTTTCATGGGGTACTATTTAAAATGTTATAATAAGAGAACCTCCCCATATATTAGGACTAAATGAGAAAATTTTAATATTGTATAAAACGCACACTATGCAGGCAGGCATATTATAGTTGGGGGATTATATTGAAGATAAAAATGCTTGGCTGAATGCTAGTCCTGCCCCACACCCAGTAGGGCGCACAAAATAATCTGTTTGCTCATGGAAACATTGTTGGACCGGCTGAAAATTTTAAGAAACCAATATTTGCATTGCATAGACTCAATTTATTTAGCATTGTATAACTTCATCTATTTTAACGGCACATGTGTGAGTACTGTGTACCTTAAACTTAAGCTATAGCTATCAGTTATAGGTTTGTTTTTGACTAGAATATACCCTGGCGCTTGGGAGTGTCTCAAAAGTCTAGCGTTAGATCATTTGGCTCCCTTCAAAACGGTTGAACCGAATGGTGCTAGGGCATGCGTCCTGTTGTGAACGGGGGCCGTCGGTTGAGACTGGTCATGTCTTAACTGCCATTGGCTTATTTTAATCTTTATATTTTAAATTCTTATAATAAGCTTTTTATTTTCCTTTGCATTGTCCTCACATGCAGAAGCAACAAGTATGTGTAACTTAGAATTTTGTAAAACAAAACATGATTTAAAAGAGTGTCCGTGGAGTTTCTTGCAAATTCTTCTCCATAGAGATCTACGCTTTAGAAAGTGGAAATAGCTTATATGTTTGTGACTGACCGACCTTGACGTTTCAAAAGCGCCTGTTTATTTGAATAGAACTGTTTTAAATCTTTGAATTGCTTTCGTATGCATTAGATGAAAATTGTGTCTGCCTCAGATGTGGATCCCCACAGGAAAATGCCGTAAGATATTATACTGTGGAAAATAGAAATAGGAGAGGGCCAAGAAATGAACCTTGATGTACACCCATCTTGATAAGAGACCTGAGAAGATGTGGCTTCGATTATGGTTACTTTTGGCTACCTGTTTGATGAAAAGGAATGAACAAGATCAGCAGCTTGTCCACGAAATCCGTAGTCGAGTAATTAAAACACAGTCGTTTAGTTTAGTGGTGAACGCAATCACACGCTTTGGAGAGGTTGCGTAGGTATGGCCGCAACTGTCGGTGGCATACAAGTGCTCACCTTTCTGCGGCTGCGCGCATGCGCACGCGGCCCAGCGCAGCAGCGCGCGCAGTGCCTGCGGCTCGCTGGCCTGCAGGGTGGTATACAAGTGCTCACCTTTCTGCGGCTGCGCGCATGCGCACGCGGCCCAGCGCAGCAGCGCGCGCAGTGCCTGCGGCTCGCTGGCTTGCAGGGTGGTATACAAGTGCTCACCTTTCTGCGGCTGCGCGCATGCGCACGCGGCCCAGCGCAGCAGCGCGCGCAGTGCCTGCGGCTCGCTGGCTTGCAGGGTGGTATACAAGTGCTCACCTTTCTGCGGCTGCGCGCATGCGCACGCGGCCCAGCGCAGCAGCGCGCGCAGTGCCTGCGGCTCGCTGGCTTGCAGGAAGGGCGACGCCAGCGCTTCGGACAGCGCGTGCGACGGGATGCGCCCGCAGCTGCTGGACGACATGATGCTCGGGAACTCGTCGCGCAGGTAGCGCATCGCTTGTCTGGAGAAGGTAAACAAGGTTCGGTTAGGTCAGATCATCCTACGGCGTAGATCAGTCCGTGCTACGCACAGAACGCAGTGCTACGTCGTAGCTGATACCGTGCTACGTATAGAACACTGTGCTACGCCGTAGTTCAGTCCGGGCTACGCGCGCATAACGCAGTGCTACGTCGTAGCTCATACCTTGCTACAGAACTGAGCTACGCCGTAGCTCAGTCCGTGCTGCGCACAGAACGCTGTACTACGACGTAGCTGATACCGTGCTACGTATAGAACACTGCTACGCCGTAGCTCAGTCCGAGCTACGCGCGCATAACGCAGTGCTACGTCGTAGCTCATACCTTGCTGCGTATAGAACTGAGCTACGCCGTAGCTCAGTCCGTGCTGCGCACAGAACGCAGTGCTACGTCGTAGCTGATACCGTGCTACGTATAGAACTGTGCTATGGCGTAGCTCATACCTTACTACGTATAGAACTGAGCTAAGCCGTAGCTCAGTCCGTGCTACGCACAGAACGCTGTACTACGACGTAGCTGATACCGTGCTACGTATAGAACTGTGCTATGGCGTAGCTCAGTC
The DNA here is from genome assembly GCA_950371165.1 of Lacanobia oleracea. Taxonomy (NCBI): domain Eukaryota; kingdom Metazoa; phylum Arthropoda; class Insecta; order Lepidoptera; family Noctuidae; genus Lacanobia; species Lacanobia oleracea. Next base: position 422,498 of record CATNUG010000002.1, on the reverse strand, counting down.
CGTGCTGCGCACAGAACGCTGCTACGGCGTAGTGCCACTCACCGCTGCACCCACTGGCTGGCGTGCGCCTGCGCGGCCCAGCGCAGCACGTGCGGCAGGCTGTCGGGGCACAGCGCCTCCACGATGGCGTCCTCGCAGCCCTGCACCACGATCGGCATCTCTAGGAACCTGAGGGGCATTATACAGATGGATGTTACGGAGCCCCCAAATTACAATAAACATCTTCAAAGAAACCTTGCACAGGTAATGGAGATTTTAAAAGACATGAATGAATGATTTCACAAACTTGTAAGGCTTATTCGAAAACACGTATTACCTGGAACAAGTTTTATGAAATTTTCTAACACAAATGTTATCGCGTTTTCACAGAGCAGTATTTGAAAACTAACAAACAATGTTAGTTTTCAAAAACTGCGCTGGATGAAACAAGCTCTTCAACCATGCTCGCGTTGACGATAGATTGATCGGAAAGAGTCCCCTTAACATCTGCACATCATCACTTTGCTGCCCTTATGCCACGTCACTTGAGGTCGGCGCAACACGTTTTTTTCTTCCATTCTGTTTTATCAGCCATCACGCTATTAACTCCTTTTTTTCTTTTCGTTGCTCACACAATCCATTCATCTTTTCTTTGGCCTTCCTCCTCTCCATCGATCCACATTTATGTTCATAACTCTTCTAGTTACATGCGTTAATATCTACACATAGAAACCTTTTACATAATTAGGAACCCATGACGTTGAGAACTTCATTCTGGAGCCCATTGTGACGCAGTTTACAAGAGCGAGTCATGGTGAACACAGTCAAAGGCTTTGGAAAGATCACAGAAAACCTGAATTGCATTTCCGCATGATTAGCGTGTGTGCAGCGAATTACATAAAAACTGCATGGATTAAAACTCCTTTTATCTGTCTTGGCTGTAAATATGTGCGATGTGAGGGTGTGTGTGTGTGTGTTTGCGGTGCGGGTGTTGCGCTTCCACCTTAAAAGATTTCCTATTTCTATTGTAAATATGTGGTAGTTATTGTTACCTGGCTATCTCGTAGAGCTGGAAGGCGTCATCCAACATGGCGGCGGTGACCGGCCGAGTGCCGCTGCGGGTCACGCCCGCCCACGCCTGCCAACAACATACATAATTCAACAAACTTTATAAATTTTAATTAAAATATTTAATATCAAAAATATAACACTAACCGTGAAAGCAGAATCAAAATAGATTGAAAAACAAGCAAGATATAACAATTTTGAAGAGAAATATCTGTCTTTTTCGCGAAAACCCCGTTTCTACGGCAGCTGCATGGGCGTCATGAACCTTCTTTCTAATTGTCAACTTTGAAGCTTTATAACTCCGTAGCTCATAAAGGTATTTCAAAAATTATTTCTGTTTTTTTTACTAGACCTAAAAAGAATTTTACTTAGCAAATCAAAATACGACCCATACATACTAAGAAGCCAAGTTAAATAAAAGCTTATAAAACGAAACTTATTATTATGTACTCTGTACTCACATTGGTCCCACTACCGCTGCTATTGGTAGACGAAGGCGAGGTCGAGTTGCGACCGATCAGACTCAGATCCACCTGCGAACCAAACAAAATGTCACATTATAGCAATTTTCTCACCAAACGCTGTATTTTCTGCCACTATTTAGTTTAGTCAAGTTGACTCTAAGCGCTCCTGAAGATTAACAAGTCATCGGTGAAGATGTTGAATAGTGCCGGTCCCAGTAGTGAACCTTGAGGTACTCCAGCTTTAATTTCGAAGAAAGAGGATTAAAACCCTCTATATTTCACTTGACAGGTTCTGTTCGTAAGGTAAGCCTGGATTACCGGAAATAAATTATTATTATTTTTCACAACAGTCCCCTGTGCCACACCTTGTCAATGCTTGTTAGAAGGCAACGAAAGTATCACAGTAGAATTCTAATCACGGAATCAACTCTGTACTTTTTTCCAAACTCGATTCTCAAGGTGAAGCAACGCTTGTCGAAGTCGTTTTGTGGATGGGTCACTTGATACTAATCTTAAGCGAAACTCCTCCGTGCCTCGGAAGGTTACTTAACCCGTTATTCGCGGCAGTCATTATGGATTGTCAGAAGCCAGTAAATCTTACATTAGTCTTGTGAAGAAGTACCTTGTTTCCCAGTTCAGTTACTGGATGTGGTGGTCTGGTAGGCAGCCACTCTACGAAATATACTATTATTATTATGGTATTCAGCTAAAACTAAATAGATTGTGTGGTCGAAATTGGTGCCTTGCGTGTTCATAACAATGTATTCAGGATGCTGTTGGGTCTACGTTTTTGTAGCGCTTCTGGGATGTTCACCGAGGCCAGGGTTGATGGTTTTCATGCCATTATACGGAAAAGGTGCGCTTCTGTTCTCAGTAGAGTACGTGCTAGCTCCCACAGCATCCTGAGTGTATTGTGTGATAAGTGGGACAGCCCCATGCTGGCTCACTGGATACGACTGCACACTTACGTGTCAGTCGTTTCAATTTTGTGTTGTTTTGTACTAACATTAGGTTAAGACTTTCACTAACAACACATGGATAATTTGATCCGAAATAAATACTTTAATAAATATTATTATTCCATTTATTCATTAATATATGACGGCGCTACGTCATCATAGTCTGGAAATCGGCACTTGGACCGGACCGATCAGGCGAAGTTGCCATCCCCACCTCCCCCACTACTCGACTTGTTTGTGCTCGGACGTAACATGAGTGCGGGCGGAGCGATCGGGCATTCTATTCTAGACCTCGGTTCGATGCACAGTGGTCGGAGCGCCTAGAGTTGCTAGTATAGTGTTAAAACCTTTGTAAGTTAATAATTATGATAATTAATAAGTTCACAGTTATAATCATAGAGAATATAACCACTAGAGAGTGTATAGGCCGACTTCTTCTACGTACACGACTCACTACCGCGGGCCGGAGGACGAGGAACAATGCGCGACTGCGATTGGTCAGTTCAAGGTCAAGCTGCGTAGGCGTGTAGCAGCGCCCGCGCGAACCGTCTCGGCAGCACCTTCTCGTCCACACACCACACTCACCATGTCGGTGTAGGCGGCGTGTAGCAGCGCCCGCGCGAACCGTCTCGGCAGCACCTTCTCGTCCACACACCACACTCACCATGTCGGTGTAGGCGGCGTGTAGCAGCGCCCGCGCGAACCGTCTCGGCAGCACCTTCTCGTCCACACACCACACTCACCATGTCGGTGTAGGCGGCGTGTAGCAGCGCCCGCGCGAACCGTCTCGGCAGCACCTTCTCGTCCACACACCACACTCACCATGTCGGTGTAGGCGGCGTGTAGCAGCGCCCGCGCGAACCGTCTCGGCAGCACCTTCTCGTCCACACACCACACTCACCATGTCGGTGTAGGCGGCGTGTAGCAGCGCCCGCGCGAACCGTCTCGGCAGCACCTTCTCGTCCACACACCACACTCACCATGTCGGTGTAGGCGGCGTGTAGCAGCGCCCGCGCGAACCGTCTCGGCAGCACCTTCTCGTCCACACACCACACTCACCATGTCGGTGTAGGCGGCGTGTAGCAGCGCCCGCGCGAACCGTCTCGGCAGCACCTTCTCGTCCACACACCACACTCACCATGTCGGTGTAGGCGGCGTGTAGCAGCGCCCGCGCGAACCGTCTCGGCAGCACCTTCTCGTCCACACACCACACTCACCATGTCGGTGTAGGCGGCGTGTAGCAGCGCCCGCGCGAACCGTCTCGGCAGCACCTTCTCGTCCACACACCACACTCACCATGTCGGTGTAGGCGGCGTGTAGCAGCGCCCGCGCGAACCGTCTCGGCAGCACCTTCTCGTCCACACACCACACTCACCATGTCGGTGTAGGCGGCGTGTAGCAGCGCCCGCGCGAACCGTCTCGGCAGCACCTTCTCGTCCACACACCACACTCACCATGTCGGTGTAGGCGGCGTGTAGCAGCGCCCGCGCGAACCGTCTCGGCAGCACCTTCTCGTCCACACACCACACTCACCATGTCGGTGTAGGCGGCGTGTAGCAGCGCCCGCGCGAACCGTCTCGGCAGCACCTTCTCGTCCACACACCACACTCACCATGTCGGTGTAGGCGGCGTGTAGCAGCGCCCGCGCGAACCGTCTCGGCAGCACCTTCTCGTCCACACACCACACTCACCATGTCGGTGTAGGCGGCGTGTAGCAGCGCCCGCGCGAACCGTCTCGGCAGCACCTTCTCGTCCACACACCACACTCACCATGTCGGTGTAGGCGGCGTGTAGCAGCGCCCGCGCGAACCGTCTCGGCAGCACCTTCTCGTCCACACACCACACTCACCATGTCGGTGTAGGCGGCGTGTAGCAGCGCCCGCGCGAACCGTCTCGGCAGCACCTTCTCGTCCACACACCACACTCACCATGTCGGTGTAGGCGGCGTGTAGCAGCGCCCGCGCGAACCGTCTCGGCAGCACCTTCTCGTCCACACACCACACTCACCATGTCGGTGTAGGCGGCGTGTAGCAGCGCCCGCGCGAACCGTCTCGGCAGCACCTTCTCGTCCACACACCACACTCACCATGTCGGTGTAGGCGGCGTGTAGCAGCGCCCGCGCGAACCGTCTCGGCAGCACCTTCTCGTCCACACACCACACTCACCATGTCGGTGTAGGCGGCGTGTAGCAGCGCCCGCGCGAACCGTCTCGGCAGCACCTTCTCGTCCACACACCACACTCACCATGTCGGTGTAGGCGGCGTGTAGCAGCGCCCGCGCGAACCGTCTCGGCAGCACCTTCTCGTCCACACACCACACTCACCATGTCGGTGTAGGCGGCGTGTAGCAGCGCCCGCGCGAACCGTCTCGGCAGCACCTTCTCGTCCACACACCACACTCACCATGTCGGTGTAGGCGGCGTGTAGCAGCGCCCGCGCGAACCGTCTCGGCAGCACCTTCTCGTCCACACACCACACTCACCATGTCGGTGTAGGCGGCGTGTAGCAGCGCCCGCGCGAACCGTCTCGGCAGCACCTTCTCGTCCACACACCACACTCACCATGTCGGTGTAGGCGGCGTGTAGCAGCGCCCGCGCGAACCGTCTCGGCAGCACCTTCTCGTCCACACACCACACTCACCATGTCGGTGTAGGCGGCGTGTAGCAGCGCCCGCGCGAACCGTCTCGGCAGCACCTTCTCGTCCACACACCACACTCACCATGTCGGTGTAGGCGGCGTGTAGCAGCGCCCGCGCGAACCGTCTCGGCAGCACCTTCTCGTCCACACACCACACTCACCATGTCGGTGTAGGCGGCGTGTAGCAGCGCCCGCGCGAACCGTCTCGGCAGCACCTTCTCGTCCACACACCACACTCACCATGTCGGTGTAGGCGGCGTGTAGCAGCGCCCGCGCGAACCGTCTCGGCAGCACCTTCTCGTCCACACACCACACTCACCATGTCGGTGTAGGCGGCGTGTAGCAGCGCCCGCGCGAACCGTCTCGGCAGCACCTTCTCGTCCACACACCACACTCACCATGTCGGTGTAGGCGGCGTGTAGCAGCGCCCGCGCGAACCGTCTCGGCAGCACCTTCTCGTCCACACACCACACTCACCATGTCGGTGTAGGCGGCGTGTAGCAGCGCCCGCGCGAACCGTCTCGGCAGCACCTTCTCGTCCACACACCACACTCACCATGTCGGTGTAGGCGGCGTGTAGCAGCGCCCGCGCGAACCGTCTCGGCAGCACCTTCTCGTCCACACACCACACTCACCATGTCGGTGTAGGCGGCGTGTAGCAGCGCCCGCGCGAACCGTCTCGGCAGCACCTTCTCGTCCACACACCACACTCACCATGTCGGTGTAGGCGGCGTGTAGCAGCGCCCGCGCGAACCGTCTCGGCAGCACCTTCTCGTCCACACACCACACTCACCATGTCGGTGTAGGCGGCGTGTAGCAGCGCCCGCGCGAACCGTCTCGGCAGCACCTTCTCGTCCACACACCACACTCACCATGTCGGTGTAGGCGGCGTGTAGCAGCGCCCGCGCGAACCGTCTCGGCAGCACCTTCTCGTCCACACACCACACTCACCATGTCGGTGTAGGCGGCGTGTAGCAGCGCCCGCGCGAACCGTCTCGGCAGCACCTTCTCGTCCACACACCACACTCACCATGTCGGTGTAGGCGGCGTGTAGCAGCGCCCGCGCGAACCGTCTCGGCAGCACCTTCTCGTCCACACACCACACTCACCATGTCGGTGTAGGCGGCGTGTAGCAGCGCCCGCGCGAACCGTCTCGGCAGCACCTTCTCGTCCACACACCACACTCACCATGTCGGTGTAGGCGGCGTGTAGCAGCGCCCGCGCGAACCGTCTCGGCAGCACCTTCTCGTCCACACACCACACTCACCATGTCGGTGTAGGCGGCGTGTAGCAGCGCCCGCGCGAACCGTCTCGGCAGCACCTTCTCGTCCACACACCACACTCACCATGTCGGTGTAGGCGGCGTGTAGCAGCGCCCGCGCGAACCGTCTCGGCAGCACCTTCTCGTCCACACACCACACTCACCATGTCGGTGTAGGCGGCGTGTAGCAGCGCCCGCGCGAACCGTCTCGGCAGCACCTTCTCGTCCACACACCACACTCACCATGTCGGTGTAGGCGGCGTGTAGCAGCGCCCGCGCGAACCGTCTCGGCAGCACCTTCTCGTCCACACACCACACTCACCATGTCGGTGTAGGCGGCGTGTAGCAGCGCCCGCGCGAACCGTCTCGGCAGCACCTTCTCGTCCACACACCACACTCACCATGTCGGTGTAGGCGGCGTGTAGCAGCGCCCGCGCGAACCGTCTCGGCAGCACCTTCTCGTCCACACACCACACTCACCATGTCGGTGTAGGCGGCGTGTAGCAGCGCCCGCGCGAACCGTCTCGGCAGCACCTTCTCGTCCACACACCACACTCACCATGTCGGTGTAGGCGGCGTGTAGCAGCGCCCGCGCGAACCGTCTCGGCAGCACCTTCTCGTCCACACACCACACTCACCATGTCGGTGTAGGCGGCGTGTAGCAGCGCCCGCGCGAACCGTCTCGGCAGCACCTTCTCGTCCACACACCACACTCACCATGTCGGTGTAGGCGGCGTGTAGCAGCGCCCGCGCGAACCGTCTCGGCAGCACCTTCTCGTCCACACACCACACTCACCATGTCGGTGTAGGCGGCGTGTAGCAGCGCCCGCGCGAACCGTCTCGGCAGCACCTTCTCGTCCACACACCACACTCACCATGTCGGTGTAGGCGGCGTGTAGCAGCGCCCGCGCGAACCGTCTCGGCAGCACCTTCTCGTCCACACACCACACTCACCATGTCGGTGTAGGCGGCGTGTAGCAGCGCCCGCGCGAACCGTCTCGGCAGCACCTTCTCGTCCACACACCACACTCACCATGTCGGTGTAGGCGGCGTGTAGCAGCGCCCGCGCGAACCGTCTCGGCAGCACCTTCTCGTCCACACACCACACTCACCATGTCGGTGTAGGCGGCGTGTAGCAGCGCCCGCGCGAACCGTCTCGGCAGCACCTTCTCGTCCACACACCACACTCACCATGTCGGTGTAGGCGGCGTGTAGCAGCGCCCGCGCGAACCGTCTCGGCAGCACCTTCTCGTCCACACACCACACTCACCATGTCGGTGTAGGCGGCGTGTAGCAGCGCCCGCGCGAACCGTCTCGGCAGCACCTTCTCGTCCACACACCACACTCACCATGTCGGTGTAGGCGGCGTGTAGCAGCGCCCGCGCGAACCGTCTCGGCAGCACCTTCTCGTCCACACACCACACTCACCATGTCGGTGTAGGCGGCGTGTAGCAGCGCCCGCGCGAACCGTCTCGGCAGCACCTTCTCGTCCACACACCACACTCACCATGTCGGTGTAGGCGGCGTGTAGCAGCGCCCGCGCGAACCGTCTCGGCAGCACCTTCTCGTCCACACACCACACTCACCATGTCGGTGTAGGCGGCGTGTAGCAGCGCCCGCGCGAACCGTCTCGGCAGCACCTTCTCGTCCACACACCACACTCACCATGTCGGTGTAGGCGGCGTGTAGCAGCGCCCGCGCGAACCGTCTCGGCAGCACCTTCTCGTCCACACACCACACTCACCATGTCGGTGTAGGCGGCGTGTAGCAGCGCCCGCGCGAACCGTCTCGGCAGCACCTTCTCGTCCACACACCACACTCACCATGTCGGTGTAGGCGGCGTGTAGCAGCGCCCGCGCGAACCGTCTCGGCAGCACCTTCTCGTCCACACACCACACTCACCATGTCGGTGTAGGCGGCGTGTAGCAGCGCCCGCGCGAACCGTCTCGGCAGCACCTTCTCGTCCACACACCACACTCACCATGTCGGTGTAGGCGGCGTGTAGCAGCGCCCGCGCGAACCGTCTCGGCAGCACCTTCTCGTCCACACACCACACTCACCATGTCGGTGTAGGCGGCGTGTAGCAGCGCCCGCGCGAACCGTCTCGGCAGCACCTTCTCGTCCACACACCACACTCACCATGTCGGTGTAGGCGGCGTGTAGCAGCGCCCGCGCGAACCGTCTCGGCAGCACCTTCTCGTCCACACACCACACTCACCATGTCGGTGTAGGCGGCGTGTAGCAGCGCCCGCGCGAACCGTCTCGGCAGCACCTTCTCGTCCACACACCACACTCACCATGTCGGTGTAGGCGGCGTGTAGCAGCGCCCGCGCGAACCGTCTCGGCAGCACCTTCTCGTCCACACACCACACTCACCATGTCGGTGTAGGCGGCGTGTAGCAGCGCCCGCGCGAACCGTCTCGGCAGCACCTTCTCGTCCACACACCACACTCACCATGTCGGTGTAGGCGGCGTGTAGCAGCGCCCGCGCGAACCGTCTCGGCAGCACCTTCTCGTCCACACACCACACTCACCATGTCGGTGTAGGCGGCGTGTAGCAGCGCCCGCGCGAACCGTCTCGGCAGCACCTTCTCGTCCACACACCACACTCACCATGTCGGTGTAGGCGGCGTGTAGCAGCGCCCGCGCGAACCGTCTCGGCAGCACCTTCTCGTCCACACACCACACTCACCATGTCGGTGTAGGCGGCGTGTAGCAGCGCCCGCGCGAACCGTCTCGGCAGCACCTTCTCGTCCACACACCACACTCACCATGTCGGTGTAGGCGGCGTGTAGCAGCGCCCGCGCGAACCGTCTCGGCAGCACCTTTTCGTCCACACACCACGCGCCCGCCGGCGATGCTTGAGATCCGCTGCCGGCCGAGCGGCGCGACATCACGCTCCTTTACACGGGACATACAGAATGTTACCACGATGTTCAGAAAGCACAAAATCAAAATTAAATAAGTATCGTCAGCAAACAACACCATATTAAGTTTGTTTTAGAAAAAATAGGGTAAGTCATTGATATAAATTAAAAATAGGAGTGGACCTAAAATTGAGCCCTGGAGGACCCCCATTTTCACGTTCACTTCAGACGAATTGACACCGTTTATTTCAACAAATTGCTGTCAATCATTTTAATAACATTATAATAAGCTACATGCTGTTTTGCTTAGTCCATAATGCTCAAATTTCAGGAGCATTTTCCCGTGATTAACGCAATCAAACGCCTTGGACAAGTCGCATAAAATGCCTATGGCATTTCCTCTTTCCACGCTTTAAACATCTGTTTTAATACGGTAACACCGAAGTCGGTTGTACAGAGGCAAAGTGGAGGAAGCTAAGTAGGAAGGCGGACCCTGGCAATAGCCGGGATTAACGCCAGGTGGAAGAAGAAGAAGAAGAGACCGAAGTCGGTTGTACAACGACGTTCAAACTCTAATATCCATACGCAAAGGAAGATTCTTATAAAGAAGAACGGACAAGAAACTCCATAATTACTATTTTCAAATAAACTTTCTTCTTTTCGCCCTGGGCTCTTGATCGAGGGAGCCTATTCCTGAACCTACCCCTGTCTCCAGCAGAGGGCCACCTTCCTCTGCTCTCACCTGAAGAATCTGGAGCGTGCGGCCAGCACGAGGCGGTGACACGGCAGCTCCAGCGCGGTTCGGAAGCCGTACGCCAGGCCGCAGCCGCCTTCCAGCCGGAATACTAGCCTCGCGTCCGCCATCTCACCTGCGAAAAAAGAGAATACATTTATTTTATTGACCTGCGCTACTTTGTCTTCTATTTCTATTAGTCTTTGCGTGATGATATATAGCCTATAAGCCTTCCTCAATAAACGGGCTGTCTAACACTGAAAGAATTTTTCAACTATGACAAGCAAACAAACAAACTCTTCAGCTTTATATATTAGTATAGATAGATATAGACTAGCACTTTGCCTGCGACTTCCTCCGCACTGCTTTCTTAAGGATTCTTATTATTTTTCTAAACAAATTATTTAAAACCGTCCTATCTATCGGTGAAAACAGCATGAAAATCGGTTCAGTAGTTTACGAGTTTATCGCGAATAGGCAGACAGATGCGGCGATAGACTTTGTTTTCAGGGTTCCGTACCAAATCAAAATGGTAAAAAGGAACCCTTATGGTGATATTAAGTCAGTCGGTCTGTCTGTCACAGCTGGATATGTGAAGAACTACTATCTACTCTTGAAACTACATTCTTGTATGACTTATGCAATAACTCGTATGATTGTTTAGATTTAAAGTTGAAGTTGTGTTCTATAGTTCGCACAAATGCAGGCTTGCGTGCGCCTCTTCGTCGCCTTACGAGCAATTTTAATAAGAATTTCTACAGTTTGGATCGGTTTGCTTTGCCACATAGAAAGTTAAGAGCCATGTCGCTAAACTTATAAAAATAATTATGTGACACCGATGTTGATACTTTTCTCTTAATATTCTTCTTTTTTCATTGTTCACAACACTAGTCTTAAATTTACCAAATTGTCTCATTGTGTACATGTGTGTTTCACATTTATATCATTTCTGTATCATACCTTTTTTGTAATTCTCAATGTGTAATTTTTTGATTTCCCGAAGAAATAAAATAAAATAAATAAAGATGAAAATTAAATATTTTATTATAACAAGTACAGTGACAGACTACAGACTAAGACAATTCAGCACAGCTATGACAACATATTATACATAAATCTGAAGTCCAATTATTACTGTACACAGCGCTCAATATCTAATATGCTTCATTAGTGACAAGGCAGGTGCTAAACGATAGTGTTGAATTAGAATTTAAACAAAGAATTTCTAAATTCGTTAAAACTGTTAAAAACAAGTCTACCTCAGAACATATTGCGTTATATTGACTGCACATTCTGAACAACGGATTGTTTTCAGAAACATTATTGTTACTAGCGGCAATACTGAATAATTGTGGAGTGCGCACAGATCGAGTTAGTATCTTAAAGTTTATCTGGCCTAGTAATTGAACGTCAAAGGTTCCATTAGCAATTTTATGCAATATACTTAAATCACCAACCCATCTTCTTCTCTCAAGACTCTTCATGTGAAAGTGGGTGAGTCGCTGATTGTAATTGGGTAGTTTACGTCTGAGGCCATATTTTGCGCTTAAAACTCTAACAAATCGTCTCTGTATATATCTATGTGAGTGTTATATATTGGAGACCACACAGACAGTACTCCAATATAGATCTTACCAAGGAGTAGTACAGTACTAACAAAGGTTGCGGGTGTTTGAATGGTTTGGTATGTCGTAGTATAAAAGACAGCAAACGGTAAGCCTTGTTACCAATTTGGTCATAGTGTGGCCTAAATGACAAAACCGAATCAAACATCACACCCAGATCACGTACCACTTTTACCCTATCTACTACTACCCCCCCTGATATTGTAGTCATAATTAATTATGTTTTTGATATTTTTCGAAAATGTTTTAACCTGTCATTTTTTGGAGTCTAGTGACATTGAGTTCTCATCACACCATTTCACGATTGTTTTAATATCTGACTGAAGAGCCTCAGTCATTATTATTTGAGATACACTTGAAAATATTTTATATCATCAGCATAAGCTAGACATTTGCTTTTAATTTTGCTTAGCAGATCATTTACGAATACTAAAAACAACAGTGGGCCCAGATTCGAACCTTGGGGCACTCCAGATGTTGCTACAAATGGTATAGTCATACCCGCTTAGTGAAACTTGTTGTGTACGATTTAACTGATAGGACGAGAGCCATCTATAAAGAGTCCCGTGAATCCCGACATGATACATCTTTTTAAGTAATATAAGATGATCACCCCGATCGAAGGCTTTCGAAAAGTCCGTGTATATGGAGTCTACCTGACGTTTACAATTAAATGAATCACATAGAGTTCGGTGATCTACCTGTGATAAATCCGTGCTGTCGTGTTTCCAATATGTGCCTAAGGTGAGTGTACATGTGTTCATAAAAGAAACCAAAAACTATGACAGATTGTTGTGTGGTTAATATTATGATTCTGTTAAGATGGCCTTTTTAGACCAGCAAATGGGTACTGGATGGATGAGGAGGCACTCATGACTCACCAGAGTCCAGCAGATAGCGCATGTCGTGATGCAGCGAGTCGAGCGAGAAGCCCAGCAGCGCGCCCAGGCGGCGCAGCGTGGAGGCGTCCACTCGCGAGCGGCCGCAGCCGCACACCGAGCTACTGCGACACGCTGCGACACACATACACACGTTATAAGCGAAATCTAAAGTAGCGACATTTATGCCGCCAGCAACGAAGTACATCGAAAACATCCTACATCGCGGGATCATAGTTCTCCTTGCGATTTGAACATATACAACAGCCCAAATATCAACAATCAGGCAGTTGCTCACCGGAAACAATACCCGTCTGGACGGAAGATCCTCCCTTATCAATAGGTCCACACGATACAGACTTGTCTGTAGCTGAAATCTATCACACGGACATTTGTCGGCATTGCTTTATTGCACAGACAAAATTCTACAGATGGAAGTCTATCATGCGGACATAATTCGTAAAGACATACAGTTCGAGCGGTTATCAGAAGACTTGTCGCGCGTCATATTCGAAGGCAATAACGTGTTGATGAAAAGGCTACCCATACGATAATTATTTAATGATCAAACAAGAAACAGTGATTTTTATGGAAAGTAACAACTAAACCTTATTCAGCATTATTATTCAGGAAAATTACTTTGATTTCTAAGCGGCGTACTATCATTTTTAAATCAACTATGAAAATGTATAAATTGTTGATCATGGGTAACATTTTTATGGTTTCCGAGGTTGACAATCCAAATAATAAATCAAATATCATAACAGCCGAAAGACGTTCACTGCTGGACATAGGTCTCCCCCAAAAGGGGGGGTTTGCCATAATCGCCACCCTTGTGCGGCGGGTTGGCGATCGTAAAGTATGGAGTTGCGTTTTACAGAGAACGCTGCTGCCCATTCTCTGGTGAATCCCTTAGTCGCCTCTTACGACACCCACGGGAAGTGATGGGATGGTGTTATTCTTTTACGACACCATACGACACCGGCCGACAACATACCGCAAAAAAAAATCAAATATAATTAATAAAAATTTATCGTTTTTTTTTTTTATGTGATGGGTTTGCTCTTGACTCTAGTCTATGTCAGAGATGACAGAGACAAAGTCTACGATGGAGCGAGCTTACCCAGAAGGAGCCTGTTCACTCTAACTCTCAAGAGATTAGTGTGATAAGCAAAAAACCGAAAGCATTGATGACGAAAACGAGGTCCGATTAAAAACCCATGCTGAGGGTTAAGATGTACAAATACAAACAAGAGCAGTTAGTCAAGACACTCACTGCCATTATTGTCCACGTTGATGATATCTAGATCGCCGTCCGCGTTCACACCACGATCCCATTCTGTAACGAAACAAACAGTATTGTAAATACTACAGATAAGTAAAATAATTTATAAGGAATTAGAAGACAGAAAATCTGACACCAGCCTCAGGCACTTGTCTCACCGCCGGCGAGGATAGATCTTGTGTGAGTAAAAGGGACACATACATTCATAGTCGATAGCTGGCTGTTCACACTGCCGGCCAGCGGCTCTTACCTCTAGGTGATCGCAGCGACAACAGCTATCAAAGAGTGTACTCGCTCAGCGATGCTCGCTTGGCGGTCAGAACCACGGAACAGAAAAAACAGGTGGAAATGCTATGCGACGAAATTTGTATCGGACCTGTGTCGCCACACTCACACAACTATACCGATAATCATATAATTCACCACAAATCAAGGATACGATTGATTGGTCGTTTAAATTTTGGTCAAAACAAGAATGAGTCAAAGAACCTACATTTGAAAATATACCTTTGGCTTTACACGTAGGATTTATTTTGCTTTAAGGAGAAAGGTACTCACGGCGTTTCGTTTTCTGAATTCATTCTAGGTTGAATTTACGAGTAAATTCCGCTATTCGACCATAGATGGCGGTATTTTCAATGGTTGCAATTATAAACTTAAACGACTTAGAGATAAGGTTCATTACTCTATGTTTGAGTAGTAACAGTTGCCACTCGATCACGGTTGTGACACATGAACTTTGACTTACATTGTCGATATCGATAAATAAGATAACTTTTTTCGAAATTAAATCCAAATGTGACTCGCTTGGTGTTGGAGTTTTGTATGGGAGCCATACATGAAACTTGTTGTTGGAATCGTTATGAAATAAGCGACCTATTTAAAATGGATAAGTTCGGGTTTGCTTTTAATACATTGTTACGAGTAATAAAGTTCTACTTTCAAAAATAGCGTAAGCGAAATATTCCCAGTTTATTGTATAAAAGTAGATACAAACAAAAAAAAACATAATTTCAAAGGTTTTTATTTTATTTAAGTAAATATACCTTATTACACATTAATCAATAAAAATAACACACATCATAAATTTTTTAGTGTTCCGAACATTCGTAAGAAACGGAACCCTTCCAAAAATTAAATTGGTTCGGAACCCTTTGAACGTGAGTCCGACTCGCTCTTGGCCAGATTTTTTTTCATACCACAAGCCTTACAAAATCTTGCCTATCTTACTCGGCTGCCGACAAAAAAGGGGTGTTGTTTACACTTCAGTTCCGTGAACTCTTTATGCCAAGTGGCTTACGATACTATCTTATTACATAGTTTGGTACAGAATCTTAACGCAGACAAAGTTTTTGTGTATCTGTAGCCTTTTTTAGGATTCCGTACCCGAAGGGTAACCAACGGAACCCTATTACTAAGCGTCCGCTGTCCGTCCATCCACCCGTATGTCTGTCAGCGGGCTGTGTCTCAAGAACCATAATACATAGATAGAGAGTTGAAATTTTCACAGATTGTGTATTTCTATTGCCGCTATAACAACAAATAATAAATATTAAGGTTCATGGTACGGAACTCTTCGTGTATGAGTTCGACTAGCACTAAAACGGTTTTTATTTGAAATAAAAAAATCGCTTTCTAAAAAATGCTCGGAGCATATCGTGCTTGTTTTGTTTGGCATCCAATCAGCCGTACCCGTGCATCTATCCATTTTTCTTTGACGATAGCGTCTTTGGGAAACCTAAAAATATTTTTAAAGTTATGTTTAGTGATTTAAATAAAATTGCTAGACGAACTACAAACAAATGTTTTTATCGATATCTATCCATCCAGTATCCGACCCGACTACATCACTATTTGAGTAGCGTAGAACTTTCGAGAACGAAACAGTAACTGAATCGACGTAAAATAAACTCTATGTTAATGGGATAAGGTGGATTTTAACTACACTCGAACTTACGTTTTTGGCAAGATCAAATTTGCTAAGATTTTATTAGAAATCAAATAAAATCGTACTTAGCGATTGTATGAAACACCTCCATTTATAAGATTTATTCTTCTACTATCATTTTTGCACTCCAAAATGGAACAATACAGCATGGTTCAGAAAATTTAAATTTATATTGAGAGTGAGCGAGACGAATGGTTCGTCGTGATGTTAGAACACGACTGGGTTGAGGTGCGCGTAACCACGCGTAATACCGGCACGCGTGCCATGCCTACTTTGCACTTCTACTGTTTTTTTCTGTTCTGTGGTCAGAAGAATCAAACTGCGGTAATTTCTACCTACAGTGAGGGCCGGAGCGAGTATTGCGAGTAAAAGCCCGTCGTACAAAAGCACTCGCTGAAAGCCGAGCGTCCAAAGTATCAAAACTCTTTACTCGCTGCTCGCCAACTGTTTCGAGTTTGAAGCTTTACTCGCTACTCGCTCCGGCTCGCACTACAGGTAGAATTTACCGCTGTTTGGTGAGTTCTGACCGCCAAGTGAGTATAATCTTTGATAGCTGTTGTCGCTGCGATCAACTAAGAGGTAAGAGCCGCTCGCCGGCAGTGTGAACAGTCAGCTATCGACTACGAATGTATGTGTCTCTTTTACTCACACGAGATCTATATCTTTTGTCCCTTTCCTCAGCGAGCAAATAGTCGATAGCCACTCGCTTCTTCGCCGGTGGTGAGACAAGTGCCTAACTCTCATCATCATCATCATCATATTAGCTGAAAGCCGTCCACTGCTGGACATAGGCCTTCCGCGCGCGTCGCTACAACGACTGCTCCTGTGCGTTTTGCCTGCGATCTTCATCAGGTGCACGATCCACCTTGTGGGGAGGTCTCCCAACGTTGCATCTTCCGGTACGCGGTCGCCTAACTCTACTGCTATTAATATTGAGCTAGATATGACGTGTTGTATGTTGCACACTTACTGGCACACAGCGCACAGAGCGTGCCCAGCGAGCACACGGACGTGCCCGCGTACAGCGCCAGCACGACCTAGATATGACGTGTTGTATGTTGCACACTTACTGGCACACAGCGCGCAGAGCGTGCCCAGCGAGCACACGGACGTGCCCGCGTACAGCGCCAGCACGACCTAGATATGACGTGTTGTATGTTGCACACTTACTGGCACACAGCGCGCAGAGCGTGCCCAGCGAGCACACGGACGTGCCCGCGTACAGCGCCAGCACGACCTAGATATGACGTGTTGTATGTTGCACACTTACTGGCACACAGCGCGCAGAGCGTGCCCAGCGAGCACACGGACGTGCCCGCGTACAGCGCCAGCACGACCTAGATATGACGTGTTGTATGTTGCACACTTACTGGCACACAGCGCGCAGAGCGTGCCCAGCGAGCACACGGACGTGCCCGCGTACAGCGCCAGCACGACCTAGATATGACGTGTTGTATGTTGCACACTTACTGGCACACAGCGCGCAGAGCGTGCCCAGCGAGCACACGGACGTGCCCGCGTACAGCGCCAGCACGCACGCCTCCAGCTCGTCGCGCGACAGCGACGCGCCCGCGCCCTCCAGCGGCACGCGGCAGCACGACCTGGAGGAAGAACCATGTCTAATACGTCACATTTTCAAACAAGCCCGCCACACTATTCCCAACCACTACAACTCCTTAGAAGAGGCTAGAGATTTCTAAACAGTATCGACCGCCAGAGAAACGCTGAGTCAATGAAGCTAGATGAGTCCCGGAGAAACGATTCAAGTGTATTGGATCCCGCAACAAAATTAATCAGAATGGAACAGCGAAGGATTAAGAAAAACGAAAGGCATAGCTGTTCTGTGCGCGATTAGAACTGATGCAACTGGCCGACAACAAGGATCGGGCACAACACCCGTCTGATCGGATCCTACATTTTCAATGGAAGTTGTGGGACTTTCGACCCTGTTCCGCGTACACACATCATGGGATACAGGCGTGAGTTTATTTACCCAAATTGACAATCGTAGTTATTCCTGTTTGATAAACAGTGGTATAGAATAAATGCGTGAGAGTATTGACAATTCTAGGCTACCGGATCGATTAGTTCCTGGTAAGCATGGCTATGTCAGGAGTATAATTAAAGATAATAAATGAAGGACGATATTACAGTTTGACTGGAAGCCGACCCCAATAAAATTGGGAAAAGGCTAGGCAGATGATGATAATGATACAATTCCTGAAATAAATTACCCATTTTTAAGGTCAGTATTACTAATTCAGATAAAATATAGTGGTCAATGGTGATCTAATACGTGTAGAATTGACTACAGGGAATCGTATTATTCATGATCGCATTAGTAAATTATTGCGTGACGAATGCAAGTATTTTTTAATAATAGATGTGGCGGCCGGGTTCTATCAAATTCCCATGGCGAATAATTCCATGGAAAATGGTAACTTTATCACTCCTGTTGAGCAGTACGAGTACCTAGGTATGCTATTTGGGCTCGGTAATGTAGCTTCTGTGTTTTAAAGGGTCCATGCAGGGCCACCGCAGCTTTTAGAAAGTTCGTTGCAGGTGTCTGTTTACGTGGATGACACTGTAGACTACTCAGAAACAAATTCATTCATATAAAATGTTCTTAACCGAGATATCTCTCTATAACAAAAATATAAAACTAAGGCCGAAGACTTGCGAAGAACTGTCAAATAAAAAACCAAAGCAAGGTAAAGTTTCTAGTCTTTTAAATGCTCCTACTTGTAAGAAAGAATTTGTTCGTATTACTAAAACTTCACACAGAGTAGTAAGTGTTTTTTTTCTTCACGTAGAGTTTGTGGAGCTCGTGGCTAGATAATAACATCCGCACGCGTCGATCTTCAAGGTTAAGCAACGCTTGCCAAGGTTGGTCTGTGGATGGGTGACCATCTTAACATACCGAGTTTCTTCCGTGCCTCGGAAATCACGTTAAGCCGTTGGCCTCGGCTTAGATCTTTGGCAGTCGTTACGGATAGTCAGAAGCCAGTAAATCTGACTCCAGTCTTGCCATGAAGTACCGTGTGACCCAGTTAATGGGTTGTCGAGGTCTAGAGGCAGCCGCTCCTCGTAAAATACTGGTATTCAGCTAAATCCAGCTTGACTGGAAGCCGAACCCAATATAGTTGGGAAAAAGGCAGGCAGATGATGACAAAGAGTACTTAGTGAAACATCACATACAGAAGTTGGTGAAAGTTGACAGAGATATTGTACTCACGGTGGATATCTCTGCAGCAGGTCGCGGAAGTAGCTGCAGCGCGCGCACAGGATGGCGCGGTGCGCCGCCAGCGACCAGCCACTGCCCACCAGCTCCACGTCGCACCACCATCTGATGAACGAAGCGGCCCCGTCTTAGTACAGCAACACAGCTTTCGATTTATCGTGCACATCGACTACTCAGCCTTAGAAACATTATCATGGCGACAAAATCTAATGTTATATCACAACAAAAACAATGATAATACAAATAAGACATTGTTTAAGACATACCTTAAATACAAATAATAACATAATGTGATTTAACATCATAATATCGTGTACAATGGATACAAACGACGCGGAAGGCTGACCATAAGCTAATGGGAAGAAGGCCCAGTAAGATGATGCTGATGTTAAGACAACAACTGATGGATTGTGTGAAAGATATTATAGCTAGATAGGGGTGACCACTGCGGTTTGCCGTATGGTGTCGGCCGGTGTCGTATGGTGCCGTAAAAGAATAATACCTTCCTATCACTTCCCGTGGGTGTCGTAAGAGGCGACTAAGGGACTCACCAGAGAATGGGCGGCAGCGTTCTCTGTAAAACGCAACACCATACACTGCGATCGCCAACCCGCCTGCCAAGCGTGGCGAGTATGGCAAGCCGCCACCCCCTTGTGGATGTGTGGATGTCTTTCGGTTGTTATGATGATGATGTGACTGAGATGGCAGCTGGTCGAAAACTTAAAAGAAGTAGGCATGTTGCTCCGACCGTTATGAGGGCCTAAAGTATATTAAGTAATGATATCCCTTTAGACAAAGACCCAATTAAGAGAGTTGTGTTTCTGTCTCACTCACACTTAACTTACTAGCTTAGGCGGAAACAGGACTAGGTCCAAGGTTAAAAGGTTGATGGGGCCGGAACTCTGCAAGGCATGTCAGTGGATATAGACACGGTGATACTTGGCGGTACCGCCCCAGGGGACGTCATACTGCTGACATGCGCTTGTAGAACACCTTACCTGTCCTTGTAGGCCTGCGCGAGGTCGGCGTGCAGCGCGCCGGCCGGCTCGCGCGCTAGCTCGGCCTGCGTCACCAGGTCGCGCAGAGCGGCGCCCGCCTCCAACTCCTCGCACAACAGGAACACCTCCGCTAGGCGCCACGAGCTCACCACCGAGCGGATGAAGCGGGCGTGCTCGCAGCCTGCCGAGAACAAGACAGCTTGAAGACAGTGAACAAGACGGTTCCTTTTCAATGCGTTCCATCAGAGTCTGTACGCGGAAGGTCTATACACCAAAAGTTCGCTAGATGCGCGTCCAAAATAATCATGTTTTATGAAGCTGTCGATCCTGTCCCGATTCCGTAATGCTTCAGAGATGTTTGCTCAGAACCGAACTGATCGTTTACATGCAGTAACTCGCAAATGTGTCTCTCATCAGCGTCACTGACACATAGACCGCCGGTCAGTTACAATTGCATCCTGAAAACAGTGGTTGAGATTCCTCACTCTCCCAATCTGAGGCACTTCGAGGAGGTGGACAGTTAGGAAGCTTGCTTAGGTTACAGTTTTTTGAATAAGCCTGCTAATTAAACGGAAAGAATTAGGTAAGTGTGGAAGCTAGACGACTCGAGTGAACGTACCTCTGTCGGGGCGGTTATCGCGCGGACGCCGCACGAGCGCGATGCGGCGTCGCAGCGTGCCGAGCCCCGAGCCGGCCGCCTTCTTCTTCCTCTCGCTGCAACAGGTCGAGGTAGCAGATCAGCTTAAGAGCCTTTTCATACGGCCCGATTGCAGGGTACCCAGCGGCGAAGTGTCTATCCATGCTGGACAAATTACGCCGGTACATGGGAAAGCTAACGTACATGGCTATACACTTCGCCGCCGGGTACCCAGCACCGGCTACCAGCACGTATGAAAAGGCATTAACACTCGAAAACAATCAATCCCTGTTCTCTTATTGCCAGCAACTGTGGAACTCTCTGCCGGCGTCTGTGTCCCCGTCCACATATAACCCGTCTGCCTTAAAAGCAAGAGTGAACAGGCATCTTCTGAGCACGCTTGCTCCATCATAGACCTCATTTTTCGCTTTTCATCAGACGTGACTGGGGTCAAGAGCAAGCCCATTACCAAAAAAAAAAATAAAAAAAATGCTACACGTTTTTCCTCATCGCATTTTCAATGAGGGTTGTCTGAAATGACGTGCACCAGATGGCAGGACTGAAGCGTCTGGTCTAAGCATATGTCAAAACGCTCATTTTTTCCGACATACGTCATACGAAGTCAATGTCATGTTTATGTCATAAGTTACGTTTCCAAAGTAAAAAAAAAAACAATTTTCTCGAAAATCCGTGAGATAAGCAGGTTTACACTATAATGAATGACCTTATAATAATAACGCATTTGTTCGCGTTATTATTCTAAATGAATGGCTAAAGAAAAGAGCACTGTTATTGACCTTTGTCTAAATAATACATTATTTTATTCGTTATTTTAGCGGGAACACAATAACCTGTCCCTGACAATATATCCGCGCTCAACGCTCTCGTCAGAACTAAATCTGGGAAAGAAGAAAATAAAAATAAATTTAGGCACTTGTCTCACCGCCGCGCGCCGGCGATCAGCGAGTAAAGCTTCAAACTTGAAACAGTTGGCGAGCAGCGAGTAAAGAGTGAAAAGTTTCGATAGTTTTGTATGACGCTCGGCTTTCAGCGAGTGCTTCAGTGCGACGGGCTTTTACTCGCAATACTCTCGCTGCAGCCCGCATTATAGGTAGGAATTACCGCAGTTTGGTTGTTCTGACCGCCAAGCGAGCATCGCTGAGCGAGTGTAGCTGAGCGAGTACACTCTTTGATAGATCTTGTCGCTGCGATCAACTAGAGGTAAGAGCCGCTCGCTGGCAGTGTGAACAGCTAGCTATCGGTTAGGAATGTATGTGTCTCTTGTATTCACAAGAGATCTATATCTTTTGTACCTTTCCTTAGCGAGCAAATGGTCGATAGCTACTCGCTTTCTCGCCGGCGGTGAGACAATTACCTAACGGCAGTCCATCAGGCACAAACAACACAAAAACCAAAATACCCGGCCAAGTGCGAGTCGGCCTCGCACAGGAAGGGTTTCGTACCATAAACCTTAATTTTACAGCAGCAATAAAAATACACAATCTGTGAAAATTTCTACTGTATTACGGTTCTTGAGATACAGCCTGCTGACAGACAGACGGACGGACGGACGGACAACGGAGGCTTAGTACTCGTAATAGGGAACGGAACCCTAAAAAGTGTGTGCCTCACAGCACAGCTGAGCCAAAAAGCTTCATTTCTATATATTCTTCAACTACATCTTTCAAGAGGTGTCAGGATATGGTGTTCACTCACCGTATGACATCTGCCATGGTGGGAGGCGCGGCCGCCACGACGGCGCCGTCGCACGCCTCGCCGTCCTGTGGACAACCACACGTCAACATTAACAAGAGACCAACAGGAATGGAATTCCCTGCCACAATCTGTGTTTCCTGATAGCTTCAACCTGGGAGTCTTTAAGTCAAGAGTGAATAGGTTACTTCTAGGCAAACGTGCTCTATCTTCGACCACATCATCGTGTGAGATAGTGGTCAAACTATAAATACAGAAGTTTAGCAGCATAGAAGTAGTGCGAAACAGGGTGTTAAGTCCCGCAAACTTCCATTGAAAAGGGAGAATCCTCCCAGCAGACTGGTGTTGTGCCTGGCGGGCAATAGGGAATATGCATGAAAAATATATGTATCATCTATACAGTTTATCTAAAAATATACAAAAATATAATACTAACAGTGAAAATAGAATCAAAATAACTCGAAAAACGAAGGAGACATAATTATTTTAAACAAATATATCTGTCCCTCTCGCGAAATCGTCGTTTTCTATGGCAGCTGTATAGGCGTCACAGACGATGACGTCAAAGTTTACATCGGACTTCTCTTTTTAATTGTAATCTTTGAAGCTTTATAACTTCATCGCTAATGAAGGTATTTCAGAAATAATTTCATAATTGTTTACTAGAGCTAATAAGTATTTCATTTTGCAAATTAAAAAATCGCATACATATTCCCTATTGCCCAATCTATACTAATACTTAATATATTCCAATTCGCACTAAACGTTTCCAAACGTCTTATACATAATTATAATGAGCACAGCAAAGGAGCACAGCCTGCGTCTGTGTTTCCTAACGCTTACAACCCTAATCTCTTCAAAGTTAGAGTGAACAGGCTCCATCTGGGTAGGCTCGCTCCATCGTAGACTTTGTCTCTGTCATCTCTGACGTAGACTAGAGTGAAGAGCAAACCCATCACAAATTTAAAAAAGAAATCTTTTACTAATATATAAAGCTGATGAGTTTGTTTGTTTGCTTAAACGCGGTAATCTCAGTAAGTAAAAATTATTTCAGTGTTAGATAGCCCATTTATCGAGGAAGGCTACAGGCTATACCTACCTACATCATCACGCTAAGACCAATAGGAGCGGAGCAGACGAAGTTGCGCGGGTCAACTAGTCGTTGATATTTGGTCTGTTGTATTTATGTTCAAATCGCTCGGAAAACTTCGATACCGCACACTTCAAACACACACACATACACATACACACACACGCACACACACACAAACACACACATACACACACACACACACACACACACACACGCACACACACACACACACACATTTGGGTTGCTCCACCTTTTCTTCTTTCTTGGTCTAAACCCTGCTATACTAATAGTTAGTTATATAGATATACATTAATTTATTTCTTTTTTACAATTTATCATCGATGGTAGACTGACACACATCTTAACTTTTATTTTGTTATAATAGCTGCTCACTGTCTCTTAAGATACAGGGTTTCCCTAGTTTAAGAGGCAGGACTCATCTTTCTGCGTACAGATCTTTTTCTGGAACACCTGACTAGTTCTCTTCTACCAAACCGTCCATTTTTTATGTAATTTGAAATTTTTACTACAAGTTCTATACTACTATTAATTTTGTAGTTATCTGTAAGTTTCTTGTCACAAATAAATTTTTTTATTATTTTATATTATTTTTATTTACCGCGATGTAGGATTTATGTGACGTCAGGTGTTAAATTTGTATTCGACGGTATAGATGTCGCTACACCGCCAGTTATTTAGTTAGTATGTGGCGATATAGATGCCGCTACAGCATCAATCACCCACCCCGGCTCTTGCTCGAGCCAGTCACCGAGCTAGTAGTTTTAAATTTATCCCTTAGCAATTAATGTTCGATCCAGCTTGTTCCTAGCTATCCTCTCCCCAGGGACGCCCTAAGCCGAGATGCTAACAGGCGTTGTCGATTAGTTGTAACGTTTTTATAAATTCTAGCTTTCATTTCTATAAAGTCGCCAAAATTGACCTGCCAGAGGAAACTCACTTTTAAAAGGCATCTACAATAAAACGAGAGACGTCCACTGCTGGACGTAGGCCTCTTATAAATGATGATTTCCCATTCTGCATCCTAAATTATGAATTTAAGGGTTAAAAAATAAAAAAGGCCTCTTGTAAGCATAGCCACTCCCTCCCCAGCGGAATACGACAATTTATACCAGATCATCAGTCCACCTTACAGAGCGTCTACTCATGCAGCGCCTACAACAGGGCTCAATATACATTAAGATCGCTATTACCGGTTGGCAATAGTTTGACTTACACAGCGCCTATATTCCATAGTGTTCGTTGCGTACCTGAGGATGCGAGAGCGCGGCGCCCATGTCGGCTCGGCGCTCACACAGACAGCACAGCAGCCGGCTCATGGGGCGCCCGCCACCGCCATCACCGCGCTATGCAAGCGCCCGCACCGCCTGCAACAAACAACACAACACAATTTAACGCAAAAAAACCGGGAATTTCAACGGACTCGCAAGATTCTGCCCGTCTCCTCATTTTAATCCGTAAAGCTGTGCCAATTGATTTTAGAACTCCAAAGCCGCCACGAAAATAATTTATCCTTTCAACTTTGACCGCAGAAGCGCCTTTTTCCACTTCTGGATTTGCGCTACTATTTCCTAATATGTAGAGGATTAAGAGATGTTGTAACCTATACTAGATGATTAAGTGCTAAACTTTTAAAATTTCGCTTCGCTCGCTGTTGCAACGCCTGCTTTTCTGTATAAGAAAACAAAAACTAACCTATCATCCGAGACGAGTTCAAAAATATTTGTGCGCTCGTCGATCGAAGTACTTCCGTCCGTAAACAGAGTGAGCGGATGAAAACTAAGGTCCGCAACTTTGGGTAATTTAGGGGCTAAGGGGCGACATTGCCTTTAGACCACGCTCCATCCTAAAGCTAGCGTCTGACTAGTGCTGAACTAGTGTAAACACACAAAGTACATTAGGCGCCTACGCTACGAAGAATACCTAATTGCCTATTTTAACCTTAATCATTCTCTTGTAAGGGAACGCCGGAATAACAGGTAGCAGCACAGAAGTGTCATTATCTATCTATACTTCTATCCATACTAATATTTAAAGCTGAAGAGTTTGTTTGTTTACTTGAACGCACTAATCTTAGGAACTACTGGTCCATCATGTCCATCATCTACTGGTCCAATTTGAAAGATTCTTTCAGTGTTTGATAGCCATTTATCGAGGAAGGCTACAACCATATATCATCACGCTAAGACCAATAGGAGCTGGGCAGACGAAGTTGCGCGGGTCAACTAGTCAAGTATATTTTACGAAACTTATTAACTTTCGAAAGTGCAACGCTAGATGACGCAGTCTACTTCGTGCACGTTCCCCTAAACGGAGCGCGCAGGAACTATAGATGGCAGCACAGAAGCGTCAACGTCAAGTATTCATAGATGACATCGTCAACGCCGTGCACGTTCCCTTTACCATAGTACATAGAAAGGGAAAAAACGATAACATTGATTTCTCATAATGTTCTGTTTATGTATGAAAACGTTCAATAGCTGTATTTTCACCTTTGACGTAAAAACAATTGCAGTTACAGGCCGATTGTTTTTCAACAATGAGCAACAGCGTCATTTATTTTATAGTTTGTGAATCTTTAAGAAAACGGTCCTGATCGCAAAAAACAGCTAAAAAAATCTTTTTTACAAAAAAATAAAACCGACTTCCAAAAACAAAACACTACAAAGTAAAAATAACTTTAATTTCGGAAGTCTGTGCTTTTGGTTGTTTCGTTTTATTTTTTTGTAAAAAAGTTTTTTTAGCGGTTTTTTGCGATCAGGACCGTTTTCCTAAAGATTCACAAACTATTAAATACATGTGTGTGGTTTCACTTTTTAGTGGTACCTGCGTACCACTAAAAAGTGAAACCACACGCAGCGTGCCGGCGTGATGTTATGTTATGAACTAGGGTAAACAATCAATAGACATGCGATTTCAGAAATCCCGATCCATTTGCTATCATTTATTGAAGAGTTCCGTTGCCTACCTCTGAAGTTCTTCATCAGATCTTCACCAAATTTAAATGGGGCCAGTCCGAGAAAATACTCTTACAAACAAAAAAACAATCGTTCAAATCTGTTAACAATTGGCGAAAATATCGCTGAACAAACATTTTTCATGCGATCCCATCATCAGATCCTGACTTATACCTTCCATCATCAGCTCAGCAACATGAGATGATGATTACCAGGCACAAAGATCTGAAATTGCGTTAGAAAGTTTATGAAAAACATTGTATGTGCTTATAAAATTTGAGGGTTTCCCACGATTTTCATGGGATCCCATCATCAGATTCTAACTTGGTGACAATGGGACCACCTCAGGAGTATAGGCTTTCGAATAATTTTTTTTTTTTTAAATCGGTCTAGAATTGGCGGAGAAATAACATGATGAACATACAGAAATAAAAAAAAATACATATAGACGAACATGAACCTCCTCCTTTTTGAAGAAGTCGGTTAAAAACAAGGCACTTTTCAAGAAGCTGTAAATTTTCGGGCGCCTTCAAATGGCGACTAATTTGAAGGTGCCCTAAAATCACGCTACGACAAATGTAACACAGACGATCTTCCACCGTCTTCTCCACCATAAGTTTATAACAGACAGTTCCGTTTTCCTCTTAAAATTAATTAAATATTAAAGCTCAGGGGGGCTAAAAAGGCCACAAGGAGAATCATAATATTATTCACACCACAATCTGTCAAATTGAATTTTCATCTTTATCGCTAACGCATTAGAATAGAATAAAAAAAAAACTTTTTTACAAAAAATACAACCGACTTCCAAAAACAAAACACTACAAGGTACAAAATAACTTCGGAAGAAAGAAAAAAACTTTAATTTCTTAAGTCGGTGTTTTTGGTTATTTTTGCGTTTTTTGACACCGACTTCCGAAATTAAAGTTCTTTTCTTTCGTATTTTTTTAGGTTTGAGGTAACAAACATAAAAAAGGTACCCATTAACAGTGTACCACTAAAAAGTGAAAAATAAAAAACTTTTTTACAAAAAATACAACCGACTTTCAAAAACAAAACACTACAAGGTACAAAATAATTTCGGAAGAAAGAAAGATAGAAAGTTTTGTTTTTGGAAGCCGGTTGTATTTTTTTTATTTTTTATTAATGATGGGTTTGCTCTTCACTCTAGTCTATGTCAGAGATGACAGAGACAAAGTCTACGATGGAGCGAACTTACCCAGAAGGAGCCTGTTCACTCTGACTTTGAAAAGTTTAGGTTTGTAAGCTTTTGGAAACACAGACGCAGGTTCAGGTTGATTGGAAAAATTTAACAGTGACGGGTAGCGTGATTTGCTTTCTGATTCTGCTAAAGAGTAAAGTGGCCGTTTTAGACCCACAGTTTATGGAAAAATCTAATAATAAAGACATCTAGGTAAGTAAGTTAATCGTCAACTTTAGAAACAGGACTAGTAAACCCGCGCAACTTCGTCTGGTATTGGTCTTCACGTGATAATATATAGCCTATAGCCTTCCTCGATAAATGGGCTATCTAGCACTGAACGATTTTTCAAATCGGACCAGTAGTTCCTGAGATTAGCGCGTTCAAGCAAACAAACAAATAAACAAACAAAAGTATAGATTAAAATATCTATACTTTTGTTTTGACCAACACAGACGCGATATGTCGCGATGGCGATATCTTTACGTAGTATAGTCGATCTTGTCATTAGTTTATTTCACTGTAATGGAACATGGAACACTGATGGGTTATTTATACTGAGTCGGCTGACCACTTCGGCAGACGACTGGTGGCTACAAGCTCCAAGCGTTGCTAACGCAGAAGCGACTGTTTCCTTCGGGTTGCTGTTCTCTTATTATATTGACATTTACCTAATTTAATAGTACAATTTCATTGGGATTATCTGTTTAGATGACTGCATGACTGATCATTAATTCACTCAAATAAAATAATTATGTAACTGTATTTATATTTGCACGCCGAAATTAAAGGCAGAATAAGAGAACAATTTTATACATTTTACCAACTTTCTGTACCTTATTTGTGCAAATAAATGTTTTTTTTTTTTTTTTTTTTTTTTATTACAGTCGGTCTACATTCTGGAATCGGCAGGCTGCCAAGTCTGAGGCATTTTCCTGATACAGAGCAAATATAAGAAACAAGGCCTCAGACATCGGTTTCACCTGCCTGAAAGTCACAAATCAACCCAAGAGAACATTATCCCGGGATAGCAGTACCCTATGCTATATCCTCGTGGGCTCCTCCTAGGCGTAGCCGAAATACGGAGGCAAACAATAGGGACACCGAATTCGCTTACAGATATCCTGAACACACTAGGAAAACTGTTCTGTTTCTGGAGGGAAGTTGGTTTCTTGGTATGACGGCCGCCATGGCTGATACACAACGGTCCAACATCGGGACTACGTGCGGAAACCGTACCTCAATAGATAGATAGATATTGTAGTGTACCAGGTTACCAGAGCTGCGAAACTATGTAATATGAGCGGAAATTAAACAACGATTGGGGTTCAAGCCTCTGGCCTAGATGAAAACTAACACATGACTGATATTTAAAACAAATCTATCTATCTATACTAATTAAAGATGAAGAGTTTGTTTGTTCGTTTGCTTGGACGCGCTAATCTCGGCAACTTCCGGTCTGATTTGAAAACTTATTTCAGTGTTAGATAGCCCATTTATCGAGGAAGGCTATATATTATCACGCTTAGACCAATAAGAGCGGAGAAGACGAAGTTGCGCGGGTGAACTAAAATCTATATACTAATATACATATAAAGCTGAAGAGTTTGTTTGTTTACTTGAACGCGCTAATTTTGGGAACCACTGATCCGATTTGAAAAAATCTTACAGTTAGATAGCCCATTTATCGAGGAAGGCTATAGGCTATATATCATAACGCTGAAACCAAAAGGAGCGGAGCTGTCTTAAAATTTGTAACGCAGACGAAGTTGCGCGGGTCAACTGATAAAAAGATGATTCCGTGCTTCGGAACGCACGTATTAAGCCCAAATGGCGGTCGTCAAATAAACCATGTCTGAGGCCCTTGAGGCGGTTTAGAAACTCTAACACTGGTCCAACGACCCCACACACCCTGTGTGGGGTCGTTGGACCATACTGGCCACACTATAAAAAGAAAAAATTATTTAATATTTGTCATCGACAATTTCAAGGCTTTCACAGACTCATTTGTCTGCCATTAGCCAAGACAACGTGTGGCAAGTTTAATAAAATGCATTCAGCCATAAAGATGTGAGTTTGAATTGAGCTTAAATCAATTTCCTAATACTACTCGTAATAAATAATATTCTTCCGTAACTGACTGATAACGTACAGCCATAACTACTATTCGTAGAAAGCTGAAATCTGACATGAAGGTTCCTTGGGGAGTGTAGGGGAGCACTAAGAACGGAACAGGATATGCGCGTACGAAGTTGCAGGCAAAAGCTAGTCTAGATACTAATATATGCTGAAGAGTTTGTTTGTTTTTTTACTTGAACGCGCTAGTTTCAGGAACTACTGGTCCGATTTGAAAATTTCTTTCAGTGTTAGATAGCCCATTTATCGAGGAAGGCTATAGGCTATATATCATCACGCTAAGACAAATAGGAGCGGTTCAGTAAAGAAAATTGTGACGCACACGAAGTTGCGCGGGTCAACTAGTATACTAATATATAAAGCTGGAGAGTTTGTTTGTTTGCTTGAACGCGTTAATCTCAGGACCTACTGGTCCAATTTGAAAAATTCTTTCAGTGTTAGATAGCCCATTTATCGAAGAAGGCTGGCTATATATCATCACGCTAAGACAAATAGGAGCGGATCTATTACTAATATATAAAGCTGAAGAATTTGTTTGTTTACTTGAACGCGCTAATCTCAGGAACTTCTAGTCCGATTTGAAAAATTCTTTCAGGTAGCCCATTTATCGAGGAAGGCTATTATAGGCTATATATCATCACGCTAAGACCAATGGAAGCGGAGCAGTAGTAAAAATTGTGACGCAGACGAAGTTGCGCGGGTCAACTAGTCAGTAATGTAAATTGTAACGCAAACGAAGTTGCGCGGGTCAACTAGTATACTAATATATAAAGCTGGAGAGTTTGTTTGCTTGAACGCGTTAATCTCAGGACCTACTGGTTCAATTTGAATAAATTTTTCAGTGTTAGATAGCCCATTTATCGAGGAAGGCCATAGGCTATATATCATCATGCTAAGACCAATAGGAGCGGAGCAGTAATGAAAATTATGACACAGACGAAGTTGCGCGGGTCAACTAGTGTATGTTATAAAATTAATACCACGGACTTGTATGTTAATAAAAAACATTTACAAAAGAGTGATAAATTGTCGTGGTAATATTTACATTTCTTTGATTGTTTATCTTTCATTTTGGTGATAGTGTGCTCGGCCTTGAGAATCTGGGTCATACGACTACAGTGGACGAAAAATATGACAAGATATTAAATATTTGTCAAGATAATTATATGTCTAGGTGATTTCGGTAGGTGAGTGACCGCGAGCGGCTTCTCAATATAAGGTTTATGTAAACGGACTGGCACTTTGGTTACCAGATTGATAAAAAGATGATTCCGTGCCGGTAAGCCGGTG
Organism: Lacanobia oleracea; assembly: GCA_950371165.1. NCBI lineage: Eukaryota > Metazoa > Arthropoda > Insecta > Lepidoptera > Noctuidae > Lacanobia > Lacanobia oleracea. Next base: position 391,511 of record CATNUG010000002.1, on the reverse strand, counting down.
GTCCCGGTCGTCAAATAAACCATGTCAGAGGCCCTTCAGGCGGTTTAGAAACTCTGATACTAGGGTATGTGGGGTCGGTAGACCTTACTACCCACACGATAACAAGAAGAATCATCTGCCTAGCCTTTTTCCGAACTATATTGAGGTTAGCTTCCAGTCAAACCGGATTTAGAGAATACTAGTATTTTATATAGAGCGGCTGAATGCCTGACCTCCACAACACATTACCTGGGTAACAACGATACTTCTTGGTAAGACTGGTGTCTGATTACTGGCTTCTGACTATCCGTAACGACAGCCAAAGATCTACAAATAACAGCCGTGGCCAACAGCTTAACGTGCTTTCCGAGGCACGGAGGAATCTCGGTATGTTAAGATGGTCACGCACAGACAGACCTCAGCAAGCGGTGCTTAACCTTGAACACCGACCAGTGCGTGCGGGGGTGAGGAGAACAATTCTATAGCCATGAGCTCCTCCAATAGAGTAACTGTGATGGTACTAGAATTGAAAAATTAATGAAAAAAACCGGCGAAGTGCGAGTCGGACTCACGCATGAAGGGTACCGTACCATCGTATTTTTATTATTTGTTGTTAGCGGCAACAGAAATCCACTCTCTCAAATGTCTACCTATTATGGTCCATGAGATATAGCTCGCTGACAGACCGACGGACAGCGGAGGCTTAGTGATAGTATAGGGTTCCGTTATCTGTGTGATAAGGATAGGTGAATCATTTCAAAATTTCTGTCTTTTGTCGAGGGGGATAGTCAAAATACCGTTTGTAATGGTAATGGCGAAAATCCACTTGGCATGAGCGCGACTTGCTAGTGGCGTCACACGCAATTAGTGCTGTCTATGTTTGTCATAGATTTTAATATACTCCTAACTCCGCTATTATTAGGATAACAAAATTGCATCTCATCTATTCTTAACTTTTGAGAAAGAACTCCTGTTAAATACCTATCCTATTTTCAATCCAATTGGCAACATGGTTTTTAGTACATTAAATAATAAATAAATAAAAGTTTATTTTGGAACAATAACACATGACTAAGTACAACAGGTAAAACGATGATAGATGCAAAAGTATAAACTGTAGCGCAGCTAACAACGCCCTTCTCCAAGTACAGAATGGAATGATGATTAAATCCAAATATACTATACATATAAAATCGAATCAAATATTAACGTACAGTAACGGAAGAGTGGCTGAAGGAAAAAGAACAGGCAAAACTACTGTTCGTAGAAAACTAAAATTTGGCGTGGTTCCTTGGCGAGTTTATGGGAGCACTAAAAGAGGGTTTTCCAGAATGCAGGTAAAAGCTACTACTTTTTTTTTTTTTTTTTTTCCGTTTATGGCAACTGAGCCGGATCCGACTATTCTGCCAGTGTCACGTCGTGACGGCAGCACAGAGAGGCAGGCCGTCGAACTTGGTATTTCGTGGTAGGTGTTAGTAGCTGAAAAGACGAACACATGGGTTATTAGAACAGATAATCCTATTTACCAGCTAAATACTACACTATATACAACATATAAACTAGTTTATACTATATACAGACTAATTACACACACGTTACGCACCAATTAGAATTTCAAGTCATTTTCGTTTAAGAATGTGGCCAAAATGTTAATCAATTTAGGGGAGAAGTGGGAGAGAAGGGTATGAAAGTTGGTTGGGAGAGGGATACTAAATTCGGAAATTTTTTGGTACAGGTCAAATGATTTGTTGTTTAGGGAGCAGGAAAAGAAAATATGGTCTAAAGTACCCTCCGCAAGACCACACTCGCACAGGGAGCTATCCCGGACATGGATCTTTTCCAGGAACACTGGGCTACAACAATGTCCTAGTCTTAGCCTACACAGGGACGAAACAGTTCTCTTCGACAATTTAGGGTATTTAAAAAACCAAGGCCTACGCTGGATTTCAGGCTGTATAGCAGCATAGTAGAGGCCCTTGGTTTTAGAGGTCGTTTTCCATGTTTCAGTCCACGAGTTAAATAACTTGGGTTTGGCACCATTCCGCAAATCGTAGTTATGAGCTACGTAGTGCTTTCGATCAACCGGATTCGATGTGGCATACTTTGCTAACGAATCAGCGCACTCATTGCCAACAATACCCGTGTGACCGGGGATCCAGGTTATCTCGATGTCCAAGCCGTTTTGGGAACAATCAAGTAACAAGTTCTTTATGTCCATAATGATTTGACTATTAATTTTACTGTGAAGTTGATTTTGTTTAAGGGCCTGAATACTACTACGAGAATCTGAAAAAATTACTGACCTTGTTATTTGATGGGATTTAATATAGTGTATGGCTTCTAAAATACCAATACACTCTCCCGTAAAGACTGATGCTTCTGGTGGGCATTGAAAAAGTAAAGCTATTTTAGAATTTTGAAAATAAACTGCCACACCAGTACATTTAGTTTCAGAAAATTTTGAAGCGTCTGTGAAGAAAAAGTTCCATCCTTCCCAATAACGCTTGACAGCTGACTCAAAGTCATCTCTAGCGTCTTGAGAATTCCTTGATATCCCTAGGCCCAAAACGACTTTTGGTTCGAAATGAATCGCCTCGTATGCGGCGGAGAAGACCGGAAGAGAAGGATATTGACAAATAGGTGAGGAGAGTTGTTTAAGCTCTCTGTACCTCGTTATCAATAGGGGAACAACTTTATGGTTCCAATAGGAAGAATTATTAAAGGAGAGGTCAATTTGGTCTAAAATTGGGAGCAGGGGATGGGATGAGAGGGAAAAAACTTTAGTAAGGAAGCGATCTGCCAAATACTGTCTCCTAAGGTGTAGAGGAGGGTCTACACATTCTACTTGAAGCGCGTTTATGGGAGAGGATTTCATGGCCCCAATGACAATTCTTAGACATTTGGACTGGATGCTGTCTAATTTCTTAAGCGCTTCTTTGTTGCAGGGCTCAATAAGATAGCTGCAGTAGTCTATAGCACTTCTGGTCAACGCATTATAGACCAGCTTAAGGGTGTAGGGGTGAGCTCCCCACCATACCCCAGCCAAAGCTTTAAGGACCGACACAGAACGTTCACACTTTTTGACCGTGTTGTTGATGTGATCGACCCCAGACAATCTTGAGTCCAAAGTTACTCCCAGAAACCTAGCCTTATCTTCAACTGGAATGCTTTGTCCATTAATGTTTAAATCAATTGGAGGTAGCGAGCGCTTGCGCGTAAAGATGACAGCTTTACTCTTTGGTGCACTTAAAGACAAACCATTGTCAAGTAGCCATTGGTTTAATGAAGCCAGAGAGACATTCATCGAAAGAGCGGCATCCTGAATGGAACTGCCACGCACCATTAATGCAATATCGTCAGCATACTGAAGGATTTTACAGTCGAAATTAAGGGAAGAGGGCAGGTCAGCTGTATAGATGTTATACAATGGGGGACTAAGAACTGATCCTTGTGGTAATCCTCTCCAAACCGCTCTTTCTTCAGAGTCAGCCCCAGGTATTCTCAATTGAATGGTGCGATTGGTAAAAATGCTATCAATGATGCGACAAATCCTAGCCGGGACTCTCAGCTCGTGCAGCTTTTGCCTGAGATTAGGGAGGAGAACTGAATCATAAGCAGCAGATATATCCAGAAAAACAGCAACCACAGACTCATTCCTACTGAGGGCCAGCCGGGCCTCTGACGTGAGGATACCCACACTATCAGCTGTGCCCAGACCTTTCCTAAAGCCGAATTGAGTCGTTGGGAGCAGTTTCCTGTTTTCTACCAACCACACTAACCGGTTTTTTACTAAGTGTTCCAAAAGTTTGATGAGTATGGACGATAGAGCAATAGGTCTGTATGAGCAATGATCATTAGGATCTTTGCCTGGTTTTAAAATCGGAATGACAACTTGAACCTTCCACTCTGTTGGAATATAGCCAGAAGTAAAGCAGAAATTAGCCAAGTCCAGGTAGTATTTGTGAGTTTTTGGACCAGCTTTAGAAATAAAGGAGTACGGGAATCCATCCACTCCCGGCGCGGAATCCTTAACGTGGGATAGCACAGTTTTTAGTTCCTCCAAGCTAAATGGCATGTTCATTGGGTCGTCAGTATTGTCTGCATCATGGACGTCAACACTGGTTTCCTCAGCACTTGGAACATAGGCTGGAGCAATTTTTGAGAAAAACTGATATGCCAGCTTTTCCGTGAGGTTGTTAGAGGAGGCAGGTGCTAAACTACTCCTAAAACGTTTCACCTTCCGCCAAACCACCGAAACTGGGGTGGACGGACTCAGCGAACTACAATATTTTGACCAACCTTCGCGTTTTTTCCTTTTTAGGAATTTCCTGGTCTTGGCTAGTATCTGCTTGAAGGCAATGAGATTATCCAGGTTCATATTGCCGTTGACTGTCTTTTCAGCCTCATTCCTGGCTCTGACCATGTTAGTGCATTCCCTATCCCACCATGGTGGAGAAGGAAGTTTACCGGAATGGGGTTTTTTGGATGGGAAACAATCATCAGCTGTAGAGGAAATGGTGGAGGAAAAGGACAAAAAACAATCCTGGGTATTATCCCGGTTTACTTCTGGAAGGGAAGATATTCTAAGGTCCAGAATTTTTGAATATAAATCCCAGTCTGCTAAATTTAATTGGTGTTTTAAAAGAGGGGGGGAAACCTTAGAAGGAATATTTTTGGAAGGAAATTCAATTATGATGGGGTAGTGATCACTTCCATAGGTCATATCCAAGCAACGCCAAATGAGGAGACTAGATATATTGGATGAGCAGAATGTTAAATCAACACAACTATTATTCTGACTAGGAGCAGATCTGCGCGTAGCACTGCCATCATTGATGAGGCAAAGGTTGAGATCATCCAATATATCAAGCAAGCCAATGCCAAAGTTATCACAAGTATCCGACCCCCAACGATAATGATGACAATTAAAATCACCCATGACAAGTATTGAACCGCTAACACTGGACAATAAATTTCTAATTATCGGAAGATATTCGAGTTGTGGGTGCGCAATATAAAAAGAAAAAATATTTATACCCTCAGCCTTCACAGCAACAACATTTATGTCATCACCAACAAAGGTTAGAGGAATCTGGGTGAATGATACCTTGCTATTGATGAGCAAGGCACATCCTCCGTATCCATCAGATCTATCATTACGCACTTTGCCAAAACATGGCAACCTGAAATTGCTTCCAGGCAAGAGCCATGTCTCAGCAATGCCGCAGATTGATGGTTTGAACTTATTAATTAAAAAAGAAAGATCAGGCTTTCTGGGAGTAATACTCCTCACGTTCCACTGAAGGAATGTCAGGGGATGGAACATTGTGGATGTAGTTTAATATTGAGGTCAATTTTGATGCAACGTGGTCAGGTACAGATTGAGTTGGGTTTACAAGGACAGACATTAGCATATCAGTAATTAAATTTAAAATATTTGAGGAGTTATCCTCCCGTCTGTAGAGTATTGGGTTTGCCGCTTCCGTTGGAAGAGCACAGCCGTTTCTAGATGGGGAAAAGGAGTAATTTTGAGTGAGATTCAAGTGGGCTTGTCTATCGTAGCCTGGTGAAAGGGGGATATGAAGTTTGGGTTTCATAAATACCGTTTTACGGTATGATTTTTGGGTTACTGGAATGGGACTTGAGGACTGGGATTGTGATTTATATGCAGAAACCTTATTGCGTGGGGAAGATTTGGAAACTTCGGCATATGATTTGGAAACAGGTGGGAAAACCCGACTTGCCTCCGCATACGAAATCGATTTCTCTGCCATCAGAGCTTTGATGCTCTTCTGACGACCTAACTCAGGACAAGCACTGTCGTTTGCAAAATGGTTGCCAGTACACGAAACACAGAAACTCGATTCAGGGGTGACTTCACATCCATCACCTGGATGATCTGCACCACACTTAAAACACCTAGGTTTCGATCTGCAAAGTGTGCGGGTATGGCCATAGCGACAACAATGGTAACATTGAACTGTTGGGTAAGTGTATCGCTCAACTGGGAGAGCCGAGTAGAAGCTGTACACACGTTTAGGTAGGACTTGTCCATCAAAAGTTAATACAACAGTCTGTGTGGGCCTCCACTCAGTCACACCAGAAGAGGACACCTTACGGTTCATCCTTCTGGCTTTGATGACAGAGCCACATCCCTCTGGAACCTGAATGTTTTCAATTATTTCATCTTCTGACCACTCAACTGGTACATCCCTAACAATACCCATTCTTGTGATGTTGAATTGTGGAATGGCAGCCATGTATTTGTGTTGGGATAGAATTTTATTGTTCAGAAAACTGTTTGCGTCCTGGTGGGACTTGAACTCAACTGACACACGATTTCTGCCTATACGTTTGATCCCATCGAGACGTATGTTGTTCACGTTATTCATCGTCAAAAACATACCAAACTTGATAGGTTGTAGCACAGTGCCGGAAGTTTGTTCGTCTTTGAGTGATACATTAACTATGTATGGTGGATTATCTCTAGCTGTGTATAAGAGTCTGCCGATAACATTTTTCGCAATCTTAGGCTTTATATTGGAAGATGCAGGGGGCGAACCAGCGACCCGCTTGCGACTAGGGGTGTTCGTATCCATAATAGGGTCCTGTGGGGGTATTTCGGTGTCATTGGGAAGGGTGATTGTTAGTCCAGGGGAGAGATCAAATAGTTCATCCGGGGGGTCAGGATCGGGGGGTTTTTTTGAGTTCATATTTGCTAAATTATAGTTAAAAAAAGACAGTTATCACTAAAAACAAACCTTAAACCTAGAACACAAACACAAAGAACACTTTCGATCGAGTTTCACACTAGAAAAGTTCACCAAAATCGAAAATATTCGTAGCACTGACAAAAGCACGTGTTTAGCCTTCACCACTACCAACGAAAAATCAAGCTACTACTTAATATTGGCACTATACCTGACAGGATTATTATTCGTGTCTGCAATGCAGGAAACTCAAGCAACAAAAAATAAATTGCAGAATTAACAGTTTACCAAAAACATCTTATTTTCATCTTTATTGGGATTTATTTTCTAGCTAGCTGACTCGTGCCCACTTCGTTGGGCGGTAATATTCGGGTTAATATAGCCTATAACGCTCACAAATTACGTGGCTTTCTATAGGTAAAAATTTATTTTAAAATCGGTTCATAGATCCAGGAATTACCCCCACATCCTCACAAACTTTACCTCTTTATATTCTATCTATATTAAAATCTCGTGTCACAATGTTTGTTCGAGATAAACTCTGAAAATACTGAACCGATTTTGATCAAACTTCGTAACTATCTGTTATTTGATCCAACTTAAAAGATAGGATAGTTTTATTGAACGGGAAAAACGGGATACGGGAAAAAACGGGATATATGCGCGTACGAAGTCGCGCGCAGAAGCTAGTATTAGTCTAAATTAACAAGAACAGAGATTTATCCTGCTCTAAAATCTCTCTCTTTAGATATAAAAGTTATCAAGTACCAATGCTTTTAATTTGGTTTTAGGTTAAATCCTTACTTCCTGACTAATATAATAAATGCGAAAGTAACTCTGTCTGTCTGTCGCACTTTCACGCCAAAACTACTGAACCAATTTAAATGAAATTTGGTACACAGCACAAATAGTCTGAGAAAAGACTTAGGCTACTTTTTATCCCGGGAGTATGTTCCCTAGGGACCACGCGGACGATCCGCTGGCACTAGCTAGTGCTAGAATAAGTGTGTTTGTAACCTGAAATATACAAATATTTGTCTGCACTATAGTTGATAAAACTTCACAGATAAGTGAATGACATGTATCATGAAAACAAAAAAAACAAGATTTTCAAAGATCTACAGCTGATCATGGGTTCAATGTCCGCCAACGCTCAGACTGCAATGGCCTATTGCAGTTTCAGTAATTTTGTAAAGCCCATTCTAAAAATAATTGATTTTATAACATCATCAATTTCACACACTAATTATTTACACTCTAATAAAAAATAAAGTTTTTACTGGAGATCTCTAAGATCTAATCTCATAATATTATTTCAAGTCAGCTGATCTCGGGTTAACGACCTCACGTCGCGAGAGCTGCAATGGGCCTATACCTATAGACTGTAGGTTTGATTTAGCAAGTTTTTTAAATGAATTAACAGCTGTTTATAAATTGAAAAATTACAATCACTTTTATTTTATGATCTATCATCACGATAAGACCATTAGGAGCGGAGCAGTAATGAAAATTATGACGCAGACAATGTTGCGCGGGTCAACTAGTTTAATTTACAAAAAAAAATGTAGTAGGAAATAGGATACATACAGGCTGTGTTTTTACATAAATGTCTATCAAACATTTACAGGAAGTCCCATTTTCAGTTGTCAACACCCCACTTTCAACATTATCAGTAATAACACAGATTCTCTACACTTACTATCTCTTATCATTAAAAACATGATAAAATGTAAATATTATGTGCATTTTCCAAAGAACTAGGTCGGTAAACACTGTTTGGAAAATATGCCTGTTTCATTTCCTGCGTATACTCGATTTTCCCCTGGCTTCTTTCCTGTAGCCATGCTTGCTTGTTTATTACAAGAACCATGCATTTTCCCTTTCTTAGACATGCTATACATGCCAAGATTATTCTGGGATACGAAGTAACCTAAGACAAAAGAATTTCTTCTACTAGTGGAAGAGCAGGGGGCCTAAAAAACTACTTTAGCAGAATCAGAAAGCACATGACGCTGTCCATCACTGTCAAATTTTCCCAATCAACCTAATGCATTAGTGATACAGATGAAAATGAAATTAAGACAGATTGTAGTGTCATTAATATTTTGATTCTAATATGTTTCTGCTAAAGTAGCCTTTTTAGAAACTCAGTAGTTCTACAGATTTATATACTGATATATAAATCTGAAGAGTTTGTCTGCTTGTTTACTTGAATGGTCTAATCTCAGGAACTAACGGTCCGATAAAAAAAAAAAAAATTGCATTTATAAATAGGAACGGAGCAGACGAAGTTGCACGGGTCAACTAATTAGGTGATATAAGCCTTATTATCCTTTTAACAGTAATCCAAATTATGTGATAGTGAAGAATATAATATCTGCCCTTCAAATTATTTTCTAGCTACATAATCTTTCTCACAGTCTAAAAGTTTTATTAGTTGATTCTTTTAACTTCTTTTATTAAAAAACAAAGTATTAATTTAATACTTGTCCTGTTAGTCATTCTTATCAGACTTTTTCAGTATTATTTTTTAATCTATATGAGTTGTTTATGAATGCTGAAAGTACTGGCTGGTTCATGTATCCAATTGGATTCTGTTTTGTTTTTCTTTTTTGTATCCTGTCATTTTGTCTTCCTTCCTTAATATCCTGTTCTAGGATTTTACACATTCTAAATCTGTTAAGTGTACTCTTATATAGTTTTTGAATGGTATTTTTATATATTTTAGAGATCTTTAGTAGAAATATTTAAAGAGATCTTTAAAGCTAGTAAATATTATATTTATGCACAGAAGGACAGGGGTGGCCATTCACCCTTAATAGTTTCATAGAAAAATCTTTGAAAATAACGAGAAAAACCATCAAGAACCTCTGTAAAAGATAAATAAAATATGCACATACCCAAATGATCCGAAAAGTGGGCCCTATGGCCCATTGCACTGAAATAATCGACCATAAACAAACAGACTAAAAATATCTGACACAGGGTTCCTATTCAGCCTTTCTTGCATGACCTAGCTTCCACATATTTTATATTTTCGTGTACACAGAAAGTGAAATGTGCTCGGGGGTGGCAAGGGGAGGCCTGACGTCAGTGCGCGCGCACCTGACCCCAAACTGCCTGACCCAGATTCTGACTCGCCTTGCGACATTATTCTGTAAAATGTCAACATAGCTCGCCCAGAGAGAAATACCGCAGATATTGACTAACACGCGCGCTCTACGACCTACATACTACCTTCACGACTCCGCAATCAAACTCAAAAACATATTCGTGACCTATTTTTTTTCAACTTTCAGTACCTAACTTTGTCTTCATCAAAATACACAATAATCGATTGATTTCCACATGAAATTAGGAACTTAAAATGTATACACAATGTACTGACCAACAACTAAACACATCACAGCTGCTTCCTCCGATTATTTCACGTTTTCACACAAACATTTTGATTTTATTCGGTTCTGGACGCCATTATCAACATCGACGACTAACTTGTTAGGCACTATTTCACAGCTCATGCGGCGTCCATCGCTTTGTATCGCGCACTCGAAACACTTATCACTAGCGACTTATAATTATTTTACACAAATAAGTCACGGATCAAGCTCGTCGTAAGTGAAAAATGTTAAAAACGGGATCGGGCGCAATCCGCTACGCCACCCCGTTCCACTGCAATTTTGTCACTGCTGCCAACTGACAGGAACATAAATAAATACATCACATTACCAACTGCATTTTACGTAACCCTATTGGCCAACACAGTTTAAACAAATACGATTGGCTTAAAATTTGACACATTTACCATTGCAACCAATCAGAGGTGAGAGTCTGAGCAGTCTCGCTTGCTTCTCAAGTTATAAGTAAATGAGTTGAAAAAGTGACTCGTCTACGTTCGGATACGTCAAATAAAACTTGAACGAGTTTATTGACCCGCGAGAAGTGGATAAAACTATTGACTCTTTAATTATTATAGTGTTCATTTTCAATTCGAGTATCCTGTTTTAAAACATTTAAAAGAGGATACTCTTTTAAATGTTTAGTTTAAACAAAAGCAGTTTCTTGGTTTGGAAACCCCTATCAAAACCTTTTTGTGGATTGGATTTTTAGGGTTTTCAAACATATCCGATTATATTTAATAAAAAAAAAGTGACAGAACTTGACAGAAAATGGCTTGTTTTGTTCTTGAATTTACTTACCGATCGATGTTTTCCATGTTTTCAGTATTTCTCTTGTGCAAAATTGCAAATAATTATAAACTTAGCGGTTTCACTATCAATCAATAACATCTATATTTTGAATTTAATGGTACAATATTTAAGTGATAACTGTTTAAATTCTACAGTTTAGATAGATGAAAAAACTGCAAATCAAATCGCATGGCGCCGTGTTCCAGATTGGATTTGTTTTGGACTCGTCTAGGTAAGTAACAGTATGTTAATGATGTTTTATTTGGTTAAATTATCATTTATTGGGTACATAAATAGGTTATAGTAATTTCACATGGCAGATTCGAAGGTAAACGTAGTAAATAAAAAGCGCGCGCACATACCCGCCTATATCTACTGATTACGATATTTACTGAAATAAAGCATTTTCCTTTTAATTAAACACCTGCAATCTTTAAAATTCCAACAAGCAATATGTTTAATTGAAGATCTTTTACTCCTTGTGTCATTATCTTTATAATTTTGTGCAAATTATGCACGTCTAAAAATGCTAAGGCAGTAGCTGTGCTCTTAGTATATAAGTAATCATCCTAAGACGACCCACTGACCCATAATTTCTATGAGAATCAAAGAGTTTGATGCAAGTTAACTGAAATTAAAACTGACTAAGTAAATGATACTGGGCAGGGTGGCAGCATTCTCTGTAAAACGCTACACCATATACTGCGATCGCCAACCCACCTGCCAAGCGTGGCGATTATGGCAAACTCATCCTTTGGCGAAGGCCTATGTCCAGCAATGGACGTCTTGCGGTTGTTATGATGATGATGTTAATAATTGGTGTGCGGCATGCCAACACAGTAGGGGACACTTGCTTGTTACTGCTTGTGGTATGTACCACAAAACTGAAATACAGTGATTGTACTTTCATTCAGGTGGTTATCCAATAACCATTACTTCCTGTAATGCTTATTGGTGTTTTCTCAATTAGGGATATAATTATTGCCATATTACAGTTTTGTGGCTGTAGCATAAGATAGGGAACATCACAAAATTATAATTAGTAAATTGACAGTTCATGTGTAAGGACAAACATGTATGGACTTGTCTCCAGATCTAAGCACAGATATGAAAAACATACATCATTCTTACTTGCTATGAAAATGTGTGATTATGATTGTATGATTATAATTAAGAGATAAGAAAAGCTTGAGGCTAAATATTAACAACTCTGCCAAATTATGCTAGTATGGATCATTAGTGATACTTTGAAAATATGACAAGTCTTGCCCCGGGATCTTAGGTAGGACTATTGTCACTCTAAGACTCTATTCTATTGACTCTCAAAGATTTTCAAATGGCAGTCGAGAACAACGGCTTAACAAGCTTTCTGTGGCAGGGCCTAGTCTCGGTCACATAATGGCTGGTCGCCCATTCATCGATCGATCTCCGCAAGTGTCGCTTAACCTTGAAAATCCAGGCGGCTGGTATTGTTTAGCCACCATCTTTTCTGTAGGACAGTAGAGAAATTATTTCAAAAAAGCCTAGAAATTAGAATGAAAATTCATGATATCCTGTCGTCTTATCATTGACATCCTCGATGTGAAAACAATATTCAATTTGATTTCACCCCAGCTTTTCCTTACAGATTCCACATGAGTCAAAATGATTAGTAGCCATGAAGAATCATCAAGTACTGATGTGGAAGTGATCGGAGACAACCCCTCTGACCGAGACAGCCTTATTGCCCGAGAAATCCCCACCAACCAAGGCAGCCTCACAGATCGGGACAGTCCTACTTCCTGGGAAATCCCCACAGACCAAGGTAGCCTCACTGACCGAGGCAGCCACAATGAGCTGGGCAGGCCCACGGACCGGCGCAGCTCCACTGACCGGGGCGACCCTACTGACCGGGTCGACCCCACTGACCGAGACCCCACTGACCGGGACCCCACTGACCGGGACCCCACTGACCGAGACCCCACTGACCGAGACCCCACTGACCGGGGCGACTCCACTGACCGAGGTGGCCCCGCTGACCGGAGCCGCCTCACTGAATGGGGCAGGCGCGCTGAACGGGGCAGGCCCCCTCGCCGGCGCTCAGCCATGATCAATCAGCACTTGAACTCGCCTCCTCGTTGGCTAGTTTCTGCTGCACTACAACAAAGTAGACCCAGGATTTCAGAGGAATCGGCATTGCAGGATAATGATGAGCCCACTCATCAGGACAGCGAGTCTCGTTTATCTCAATCCTCAGACACCGACACGCCAAACGACACGTACGTAACGCCATTCCCTCGGCACTTACGCCACCTCAGCCGCCACAGGCAAGTGCAGGAACGACATAACAGAGCCGCAGAGATAGGTAGTCGGTTACAGACTACTGGGCAAGCTATTGTCGGACAAGTAATTGCAGACAGGGAGAGTGGAATGACGGGCAGTGAAGAGGTTCCACCGGAGCCGAGTCAGGAAAGCGCCGTAATTTCTTCAGCGAGTGAGGAATCCAATCAATCTTTACCAGAGTACATCGAGCAAGTTTACACCGGTACTGTAGGAGAACCGCCGTCCAAAATCAGGAAGATCAACTCCCCAATGAAAACTGGCACCCCAGTCAAAGACCTAAACAAAAGCGAAGATACAGACGGAGAAACTTGCCCCATCTGTCTCGATACATGGGGTAATTCTGGGGACCATAGACTAGTAGCTCTGAAATGTGGCCATTTATTCGGTGCTTTATGCGTCGAACGATGGCTGAAAGCACAAACTAGCAATCACAGAACCTGTCCCACGTGCAAGTCAAAGGCAGCGATGAAAGACTTAAGATGCATCTACGCAAGAAAATTAATAGCTGCAGACAATTCTGAAATTACACGATTACAGAAACAGGTCGATATACTACAGGCCGAGAAGAGTCGAACAGAACTAAAGTTACAGACAGCGACAATGACGTCGCGATCGTTAGCGAAACAACTAGATGACTTAAGAAAGACGATGGCAAAGTCGCAATCGCAATCGCTCGTTCCCAAACAAGAGGAGAAGAAATGGTACCGATTCGCGCTGGAAAAGAACTTGGAAATAAGTAGAGAACCCGCGTGTAGAGTCATGGACTACAACTGCAGGACTTACGACTTGTGTCTGTCGCAGAAGAGCACAAACAACCTTTTCCCTGGCTACGGTATCAGGAAAGTCAGCATGGTAGATTACACCTTAGGACAGTTCATCCACCTGCATCCGAAACCAATCAGGGATGTTAAATACTCGCAGCGCAACGACTTGCTCTTGAGCGTATCTTTAGACAAAACTGCAAGAATTGTCGAAAGAGGCATTTCTAATGTGACTCTACAAGCAGGGTTCCCTCTCTGGTCGTGCGCGTGGGACCATAGCCAGGTCAATGAGTTCTACGTGGGCGGGGTCGGAGGGGAGATCCATCACTATGACTTAAGGTTCCTGGGTACCGTTCTCTACACGGTATCATCCAATGTAGATTTGTCTCCAGTCGTGTCTCTAGCCTCAACTGAATTCGGGCTCCTATCTTGCCAGCTCAACTCCTGCCGGCTGTGGGAGTTTATAGAAGGGTCCTGGGTGCCGAAGTTATTCCCAGTCACCGGATCGTTCATGTCCTTGTCCTACGACGAGGAGACGCAAAAGGCTTTGGTTTCGATGAGGCCTAGGAGTGCGGAGCGTTCCAAGCTGACTATGTGCTCTTTGAAGCCGACCCCCCAAGGGGGAGCTTTTATAGAAGTGGATAATTTTATCACTGGATCGGCTCGCACTTCTTTAATGTCTAGAGCGACAATCTGTAAGGCCGAGTCTTCTTCGTGGATAGCGGCATATTCGGAAAGCGACACGACCTTGTACCTCCACGGCTTAGATGGCGCTAGGAGCACGTCGCTCCCAGCTGCTGATCCTGCGTTGGATCTGTGTTCGTTAAGAATCAATTCGTTAAATCTGTTGGCAGCTCTTTCGGAATCTAGATTGAGGATATATAAGGCTGTGAAGTGTTGAATTTAATGTGTGATGAAAAGTGACTTAATGTAATAAAAGACTGTTGTAACTGAGGCGAATGCTGGGACTGCCATACTTTTTTGATAGGCTTGCGTTTGACTGCAATCCCACCTGAAGGAAAGCGATGACGTGGTCGACAATGAAGCACGCTGTCCTAGAAGTGCCTGTTCGTGAGACCCCCAGATTGTAGCTATCAAGAAACAGACGGTGGCAGGGAATTCTACCCCTTAGCTGCACGTACAATGAATGTATTTCCGAAACATTGTGTGAGTATAGGGATATCCACCATGTACCGGTGGCGCATCGATATCGGGATGACCATGCTTTAGATTTCTCACCTAATAAGAAGTTATGGATAAGATCTACAGTGGAACAAGCAAGATGCTCACACTTATTGATTATTATTTAATGATTAGAAAGAGACGCAATATTTGAATAACACAATCGACGCGAGGGTATTTCGTAGTAAATGAAAAAGGATGTGTGAACAAGGAGTGTTAAAGGATATTAAGAGGTGGCGCTTGTGCTTTCTGCGTACCTCTATGAGAAAAAGACTGTGTATGTGTCACCAGAAAATTTAAAACTGTCAATAAATTGTCAACTGAACATTTTTAATAATCTTATAAAGCTGATGAGTTTGTTTGTTTGAACGGGCTAATCTCAGGAACTGCTGGTTCGAATTGAAAAAATATTTTCGTGTTGGATAGCCCATTTATCGTGGAATACCAAGTAAAAAAACGTTAAGTATCAATTTCAACATTCTTATCTCGACGACGGAAACCCGATGCGCGGGGCTCCTATTTCTGTATGCAGGGTTTAAAGGAACCTAACATGAGCGGCATGACGGGAGCTAAGAATGTACTCACTCTAGCTCCCGTCACACCATTCGAACCTATCCTAAAAAAAGTATATTCTAAATGTTTAGTTGACAATTTATCGACAGTTTACAAGCTATCAAGATATTTTATCATCTGACGGAGTTAGCCATTTCCTGGTATGGGTATGCAAGAGATTTTTATTCTTTTAACATGTTTCAATGTGATCTTAAAGATCAATTTACGGGTTTATGTCTGCCAGTAAACCAATGTAAGTTACAGTTACGGTAAGGTAAGCCAATGTAAAATGTAAAATTAATATTGTACGTGGACTAGCGGGTTCTTTCCGTAGTAGTTATAATATAATTTTGTGTAAAAATCGATCTGAAGGGCGATAATTATTAGATTCAAACTGAATGTACAGAGCTTGTTTTGTTTAATTAGTGTGCTTTTTAGCCAATTGCGGGGAGGAGGGTTATGTGTTACCTATATGTATTTCTATTGCAGTTGATATTTTCTGAGATAATTAATAGTCCTCTGGCTGAAATTCAGTGATTACGGCCAATCTCGACACCAGCCGAGGTAGGAGATGTAGTTATAGTGAAGATGTTACCTTGCAGGGACATTCCTAACACACAGTTTTCTCTGGGTCTTTGACCTCTGCGGGTCTGAAAAGACCACTAGCAGAATCAGTCTACCCACACATATCAAACTACCCGTCACTGTAATAATTTCCCAATCAACCTTGAACCTAATGCTTCATCACTACATAGTATAAAACAAAGTCCCTTCCGCTGTCTGTCTGTCCCTATGTATGCTTAGATCTATAAAACTACACAACGAATTTTGATGCGGGTTTTTTTAATAAATAGAGTAGTTCTCGAAGAAGGTTTTAGTATATAATTTGCACCCGTGCGAAGCCGAGGCGGGTCGTTAGCGATAAAGATGAAAATTATGTTTGACAGTTTGTGTATGTTTAACCCTTAAATGCATGATTTTTTAAATTTCAACTTTTGTATTTTTTTTCATCAATTTACATAGTAATGATACAGGAAAAAATATTTAAAAAAAAACTTTGTATATAATTATGAATTTATTACATAAAAATAGGTATGTGGACAATTGGCAACATCATGCGTGTAACTATTGGGGAAGGCAGTGGAACATTGCAAAACAGTTTCTTTCTTTTGTATGGCATAAAGCCACTTTGCACTTCGTGCATTCTATTCTGGTAAACCCTTTGCATCCTGGAAGTTTGCAGCGGTTCTTCCTATCACATCGCCTTTCATGATGGCCAACACCATCTGTCCTTACGTCCTTACTTGGGACTGGCTTCATAGGTCCCCTGCGTTTTTTTGCCTCTATCTCTCTGTCAATGCTCTGGGTGGAAGGCCTGCCTCTTCTCACGATCTCCGAACTCTTGTAGAGACATAAGGTATTTGCCAACTCGGACCTGAAATCTGCCAGAGACATGAGTTTGTGTGATCTGTTCTTGTTGGCCTTCTTATAGAGCACCCATGAATTGATCTTTGGCTTTCTTTTTCGGCTACCTCTGCACTCAGTTCTTCATTCCCTAAGAATCGGACATGATCTTCATTTATGTCTAAATTCTTCTTCTTCCAAATTAGGTCTCTGCTTTGGTTTCGCCAAACTTCCCTCCCAATAGGAACACTGCTCCGATGAGGTGACACGGTGTTGCTGTTGAGATTACCTTCATTTTCTATCAACGGAGGATCCTCAAGCTCAGATGGGCCAGCTCCAGCACTCACCTCGTCTTCAGACGGGCCAACTCCAGCAGTTGCCTCGTCTTCCCCGTCCTCCAAATCCCGCTGTAAATCAGCAAGATCAGGATAGTACGCAATATCGTCTTCATCACCTATATCTTCGTCATCTTCCGATATATATCCATTTTCTAGGGCCGCCAGATAGTCTTCTATACATCTATCACTCAATCTTCTTCGATTCATGCTGAAAAAATGAAACAAAACACCATAACCGAACATGCAAAAACATGCTAATAACCATTCCCGGACAATACTCAAACGCATGCCGTTGCCAAACGGCAACATACAGTTTTTCCGTAAAAAATCAAAATATAACCAAAATTGATTGAAAATTATAAATTATATTCAAAACTTACCTTTATAATTATCGACATTCAATTTTTGTTTCCAAAAATTACGACTTATTTCTCCAAAACAACAAAAAGAAACTGCACAAAAATGGAAAACACCAAGTTGTTCGCCTACTAACATTCAAACGGAAACTTTTTTAAAAAAAGCGCAATAATCGCTGTCACTGTCATTACCAGACATTGACAATATATTTTTTCGTCCAAAAACAAAAAAAAATCTGATACTTGTTCATCAGTCCACAGATAATCGCGAAAAAATCGGTACGTAGATTTTTGGCAACCAGATGCATTTAAGGGTTAATATTATGATCTTAAAGTCACCAGAATCTAAAAATTCCGATTAGACAGCAGGATACAACACTTTACTAGTACGTATGAAAGAGACATACAAATAAATCTCTTTCGCACTTTGTGGTAAAGCAATCTTCTATCCCTCTCTATTCAGCTGTCATATCGGACTTCTTTGATTTTGATGACTTTAATAATATGTTTCTAATAAAGTGGCCGTTTTAGCCCCAATGATTTAGCATGATATTCATCCTTGTTGTCATAGTCATAAGGTTGCTTTCAGAGGCCAAATTTCTGTGAAGACTTTTTTTTTTCTCCGTACCAATCTGTATCTAATAATATATTGTAGCATCGTCATTTCTGAATAACAATGTAATGTAAATTATGTCTTTAAAATCTTTGTGTCTGAAATCCTCTGTAATCACAATTTAAATAGAGAGATCACTTAAAAAACACTAAGTTAAATGACTTCATCTTAGCTAGCTTGTTCCCGCGACTTCACTTCCTGTGGTCGATCCCAACCATGCTTTATTCCGGGATAAGGCTAGGTAAAGGAAGCAATTCTATTCAGAGGCGGATCAAATGTTGCCAGCGCCCTAGGCAAACCTCATTGGCGCCCCTAAGGTTTGGCACGATAAGATTTAGGAATCCGTAGTTTTTTTTAGATATTTGCGCGGTATTGTGCATGGCGTGGGAGGGACGCCGATGCGTTTACGCTCTGGCAGTCAAAAGATTAAAATATCTCAGCAACGTGACACTTTAGGGCATCATTTTGCTATCAGGTTTTTTTGCAATCCTAAAAAAATATTATTCTAGATAAGGAAACAACTTCCAGTTTTCTAATTAATTTTGTCGGCTTATAATAATAAATTTATCATTGAAAACAGGTAGTCTAGTCACATTGTAATACTATTGTTAATGTTAGCGCAGTAGACAAGTACAAACATCAATAACTTATCCCGATTAATCATAACCACCATTTTTCTTGCCATCATCATATCAGCCGAAAGACGTCCACAGCTGGACATAGGCTTCCCCCAAGCGTCGCCACAACGACCGGTCCTGCGCGTCTCGCATCCATCGGCTACCCGCGACCTTCACCAGGTCATCGGTCCACTTTGTGGAAGGTCTTCCAACGTTGCGTCTTACGGTACGCGGTTGCCACTCCAAAACTGTTCGGCCCCATCGGCCATCTGTTCTGTGAGCAATTTGCCCTGCCCACTGCCACATTAGTTTGGCGATCCTTCTGGCTACGTCGGTGAGCGACATTTTTCTTGCCACATCCCAATAATTATAGTGGGTTTCTTCGGAGATATTGCGCTAATTTTACGTATAGCAATATCAAATAGATGTAGCTAGTTTTGCCGTCCTAGCTCAGCAAGTTGTTCTGCACCAAAACAGTCACCGACCCTATAGTACGGCAGGCGCCAGAAAAATATGCAATCCCATCAAAAACATCAATGTAAAAAAGGGAGCCAAAGTTCAAAGATATTATCCCTGATTGTCGACTTCAGCGAAAAAATAATTGAGATCTAACTGGGCGCCAAGTTCTGTAGATAATCTTGATATTTCGGGTATCTACGAAGGGATTTTAGGGAAAGATCAATGTACTTTATTGCATGTTTATCTGGCGCCTACCATATCTCCAGCGCGGCAGACAGAGACAGTTACTTTCGTGTTATTTCGTTTAGTATCGAGTTGCAATAGAATTTGAAGTTTGTCGTATATGATGTAGAGTACCTATGTTTTTCCAAAAGATAAACACGGATCTAAAATGCAGATAAACCACTTTTCAAAAGACAAACAAGGTTCTCTTGTATATGGAAAAGATTGAACCCGACTTGACGTTTTAATTTTCTAGGAATTGTTACGCAATGAGTGTCCAGGATTTTTTGAGTAGGTTGCAAGTGTAATTGATGCGATGTTACTGCTAAAGCGCGCAGACTGACTGCAGTTTTATAATTTGTGACCTCTGACGTACTGGCTACGTTCTGTTTTTAACGTTACTTCAAAAACGCGGTTTTATTACGGTTTTATTTACTCTCCTCTAGAGAAGTATTGATTAATGTGTCTATAATAAAAATACTTATTTCCATGTTCTGAACATCCTGTCGAAGTTTATGTATATCGTCCGGAACACGGTCTATATCTAACATGCATATTCACATATGCATGTTAGTCGTACGGCGCAACTTTGGAAAAAAAACTATGGCGGCTGGGGGGCTATGCCACAATGGTTCTTCACCCTTCCCTTCTTAGCTCTTGGTCTACAACCGCTCCATAAACTAGTTACCAACATTATTATTATGTATCGCTATGTATTAAATTCTTTGCCATTAAACAAATAATGTTTGTTATGTCAATGTGGAAATGAGTCTAAAAATGACTGAAGAAATGTAAAGTTTAGGTGTAATCGAAACAATGATGAATGTAATTTTATGAAATGGTAATATTCGATGTAACAATATGTAATCAATAAAAATGTCTGATGATTTTTGTGATAAACTGTTGTTTTTTTTTTTTTTCATCAACACCAGTTTTGCCTACTAGAAAGGTTTTGGTAGTTATATCATCATCATCATATCAGCCGAAAGACGTCCACTGCTGGACCTACACCCCCAAGCATCGCCACAGCGATCGGCCCTGCGCGTCTCGCATCCATCGGCTACCCGCGACCTTCACCAGGTCATCAGTGCACCTTGTGGAAGGCCTTCCAACGTTGCATCTTCCGGTACGCGGTCGCCACTCCAGAACTTTCCGGCCCCATAGACCATCTATTCTGCGAGCAATGTGCCCTGCCCACTGCCACTTTAGTTTGGCAATCCTTCGGGCTATGTCAGTAAATTTGGTTCTCTTGCGGACATCATCATTCCTGATTCGATCACGCAAGGAAACTCCAAGCATTGCCCTCTCCATTGCCCTTTGAGTGACTTTGAACCATCTGATGAGGCCCATTGTGAGCGACTAGTGGTAGTTAAATAAATGTAAACAATCTTGATGATCAAGAACGAGTGTGTAAAGATGGCTAGAAAGATGATTCTGAACCTGTAAAAACGTAAGTAAACGATAATAAAATTTGAATTTCGCGGGTTTGCTTTGCACTTTCACGGCACGTACGGTGATCGCCGCTCGCTGGTAGCCGATGAAGACACATTGGATAAAGAAGAGAGAGTAGGATTCAATATTGTACGTGCATGTCACCAGAGTCAATGAAGTCTCATTTTCAAACACGTTACTTTTCGTTTCTTCAAGCCAGTATTATAATTTGACAACACCACCACTAAATAGGCAACATTGACCTTCTCACTGTCAAAATAGTTGTCAATGTCAACTTTTTGTGAACAAAATAGCGGTGCCTGTGCTAAATTCACAAAAAATCGTTTTTAATTCATAAATTGACGATAAATCCCATTGAAAACTTATTAAATACAAAATTTAACTGTGTTAGTACATAGTTCGACTTACTTTCAAGGCTGAAAAAGGTAGGTTTTTGTGATATTGTTAGATCGATGAGCATGTGTTTTGCATTGTGACATCATCGCATACAGAAGTAGTTTACATCTTTAGGGAGACGCAATTCGTGCTTTACTGGCTATTTATAAGATAAATAGTATCTGAGTAGATTCCTTGGTGATAGATTTGGTGGTAAAGATTGGTTAAAAACGATGAAAACAGTTCGTTTTGTAGATTTCTGACCGAATATAGTAAAACGCCTCCGCTTGGCCTAATTCAAGTAAGTAGGTACTAGTTTTCCAGTTATTGCAAGTGACTCATATGACTTTTATGTCTTTTCGTGTATGCTATCTTAACAGTAAGTAAACATTGAGGCAGTAGGTCCCTAAATTAAAAAAAAAACGTATAGATGACAAACTTATTTTTATTTCGAAAACTAAATCTATTAAAATAGTCTTCCACACGTAATAACTTTTCCTTTTCCATTCAAGTATCATAATTATGTTCTAAATAAAACTCATCGCCAAAATATTAAAAAAAAAATCGAATTAAATAATGTGACACAAGTTTTACTATTATGTTTTCAGGTAAAAACCTGCAATCATGGATCAACTACTCCATCAAGTGGCCTCCAATATGGAGAAGCAGCTGGACAGCGAGATTGAGAGGTAATTATAACATCCATTGTCATTTCAGCTTTAAGATGTCCACTAGTATATGGCTCCCACAAGCAGTAGCCATAATCAGTAATGTAGCATGGGGAAGGTGGCCCGCACTGGGTAACACCTATGGTAACTACGCCACTGGCACCAATCAGGCCTTTAATCTCCTCCGAACCCAACCCATGCCCTATCTCCTTTTATGCCTCGTTTGGCATTTTTGCAAGTAAAACATACCATCAAGCTTAATTCAGCCTGATTCTGGCCTGATTGACTGGCCTGTTGGTCTAGTGGTTAGTGACCCTGACTGCTATGCCAGAGGTTGTGGGTTCGATTCCCACCCAGGACAAATGTTTGTGTGATGAGCATGATCATTTGTTCTGTGTCTGGGTGTAGTTTATCTATAATATGTATGTATTTAGAAATATATAAGTATGTTTATCAGTTGTCTAGTACCCATAACACAAGCTCTGCTTAGCTTGGGACTAGATGGCGTTGTGTGATAGTTGTGTGGAATATTATTATTCTGCCTTGTTATAAGGCCATGATAACTTCATGGGGTTATCAAATACACGCATAGCTATGAACTCCCCATATTGTCTCCAAAACATAGTTTTTTTTTCCATCCCACAGCATGCAAACAAGCATACACCATGCATGCGGCATTCAAAAAAGCATACAACATGCAAGAGAGTATGCATGCAGGCCTCCCTTTCTTCCTGGCTCTGGGCTAGTGTGTACCAATTCTGTTGATAGACATCAAGCTCATTAAAATTAGTCACATCAATAAAAAAGAACAAAATATTGAAACTGTTTACTTGCCACCAGGCTAGAAACCATGGACACGAGTGACCTGGAAGCTATCAGACAACAGCGTATCGCCGAGATGAAAAAGAGAGCCAAGTCCAAGCAGGAGTGGTTGGCTAATGTGAGTAGCGTTTCATTTTAATAGTGTTGAGTGTTATTTTTATTGATTTTGTGTTATCTATACTAATATTATAAAGAGGAAAGATTTGTATGTATGTATGTAAATCGGGCTGGTTACCGCAACTCCACGACTAAGCGCGTATTTTGCGTGCAGGTGGGACAAATGTGTCATTCGATCCACCCCAGCTCCCCAAGGAAGGCCAGCAACGCCTTGGTGTCGTCCGCTAGTGTTCTGTATTATTTAGTAGCTGTTCAGCACTAAACGCATGCAACCAATCGGAACATGAATACAATAGACTAAATCTATTCAGTGTCACAAATGATATCGAAACGTTAAAGTATTTTTCAAAATACTTGTCAAACATTCAAAATTCAGTTTTTCTATGATCCAAACAGCGGCTAATATTGTATCAAGGAAATTAAATACACTGTCTTTCTCACACACACAATCGAAGTTATCTATTTCATTCCAGGGACACGGAGAGTACACAGAGATAGACGGAGAGAAAGACTTCTTCGCAGTGTGCAACAAGAGTGACAACGTAGTCTGCCACTTCTATAAGAGCGACACGCCTCGCTGCAAGATAGTGGACATGCATCTCAAGCTGCTGGCCAAGAAGCACATCGAGACTCGGTTCGTCAAGCTGGATGTGGAGCGGAGTCCGTTCCTCACTGGTGAGGCACTGAACGACATTCACCGCACGAACTGAACTTTACAACACCTGTCTGGTCGTTGATCCTCCATTTTAAATGGAGGTTTTCGGGACTGTATTCCGTATACCTTTACATGGCCACATTTTTCAAAAATAACGTTCCTTTGAACATAAATCCGACAGTGCCTTACTCGTCTTATGAAAATTAATGCTAACACCTCACTATTTACACCACAGCTCGCCTCAAGATCCGCGTAATCCCCACCATCGCGCTGGTGAAGGAGAACAAAACAAAAGACTTCGTGGTGGGCTTCACGGAAGTCGGCAACCGCGACGACTTCACTACGGAGATGCTGGAGTGGAGGATAGCGAGGTAAAGGGCTTGCTCTGTTCCCAACCACTGTGACTCCTGAGAGCCAGGATAAGATGTTTAACAAGTACATGAAGCTTGACGAGTCCCAGAGAAGCGATACAATATCCAATAGGCGCCAAAATGCCATCATGGAATTAAATTAACTGTTTATACTTTTATTAGTAGTAGTAGCTTTTTCCCGCGACTTCGTACGCGCATATCTGTTTTTCCGTTCCCGTAGGAATTTCGGGAGATCCCGAAGGAAGCTACATGCGAATTTCAGCTTTCAATGACCAGTAGTTTCGCCTGTGTGATGTCGGTAACGGAATTATTTTTGTATACTTAGTGACATTTTAAACCTCGACGCGGAAGAAGAGAGGTGTTAAAAGTTTGTCGTCTAACAACGGCAGCGCCCTTCAGCTGTCCAATGACTACTACATATTCATTATGAAAAAAGCGCCTAGAGGTAGTTTATATCGGGTGCATTAAGTGGTTTTCATTTATAAGGCACTTTCTCACCGCCGGCGATCAGCGAGTGCTTTAGTGCGACGGACTTTTTTCTCGCAATACTCGCTCCGGCCCGCGCTATAGGTAGAAATTACCGCAGTTTGGTTGTTCTGACCGCCAAGTGGGCATCGCCGAGCGAGTGTCGCTGAGCGAGTACAATCTTTAATAACTCTTGTCGCTGCGATCAACTAGAGGTACGAGCCGCTCGCTGGCAGTGTGAACAGCCAGCTATCGACTATGAATGTTTGCGTCTCTTTTACTCCACACGAGATCTATATCATTTGTCCCTTTCCTCAGCGAGTAAATGGTCGATAGCTACTCGCTTCCTCGCCGCCGGCGCGGCGGCGGTGAGACAAGTGCCTAAGACGACTAAACTGGCATCGTGTATATTGGTTTCATTACAATAAAAGGTACGACAAACAAGCTTGAAGCACGGAAGTTCGTGCGTTTTTCTTAACCTAGCAGATTCCACCTTGAGATTCCACGTGGCGGGCATTTGAAGGAACATGCGTGGATTTGGAAGTAAGAGTTTGACACTCCCTCCCAATGTGCCCAGAGCGGGGGGAGGCATTTTTTTTTTTTTTTCCTATTGATAGGCACGCGTTTGACCACTAACTCACTCATTCACTCACTCATTTGATGAAATATGACTCTAAATATGTAATTCCAATCTTAATTCCAGGTCGGAAGTCATAGAGTACAACGGCGACCTGCTGGTTCCGCCCGCAGACGCCCGCAAGGCCCGCATGCTGCAGATACAGAGCAAGAAGACTATCCGCGGCCGCCCCGACTCCGACTCGGATCTAGATCTGAGCGATTAGAGCCCAGGCTTTCTAAATTATCGCTAAATTGACAAACGAATCTGCTTCTGTTGGTCGAATGGATGTTAACAGCCAATCACATCAATAAGTTTGCAGGAAAATTTACGCCATCAGTTGACGCCACATAGGCGAGAGGACCTCTTAATTCAAAAAGTGACGTTGACGTAAACTTGACGTTTATGTCAATTTGACAAATGTCAAAACACGTTACCGTTTTTACAGGTGCCTGGATTAACATCTACCACGAAGTAGGTACAAAATTCGATGGCCTGCTTCCCTGCTGCCGTCACGACGTGACACTGGCAGAATAGTCGATATCGGCTCAGTTGCCACAAACGGAAAAAAAGGTGCCTGGATGTGACGCCTCCGGCATTTCCATTTTGACACCCCATAGAATCCACCCTAAGATATTACAAAATAAAATTAAGTGATCATCACACTTGCTCGTAAATTGGAGGTATTATTGTAGTCGGTTGATGTGTGCTTCACTGTACCTAGGGTGGAAGAACAATAATGATTTGATACATGTTCCATCAGATCCACTCGGGGTTAGGGTGGATTCTCGGACATACGCTTCCGAGTATCCACCCTAGGGTGTATTTTATAGGGTGTCAAAATGGAAATGCCGGACGTCTCAGTGCTGCCACCTGGTGCTCGGCATTTCAGGAAACTCTCATTGACTCAAGTTTTTGGCGTAAATTTTTTGGAGGTCTGTATGATACAGGTAGAGGGAAAGATAATTCGCGCGAGGTTCCCTTTATATTAGGAATACGCCTACAGGACGCTTGGCTCCCTCTCATTTTCGTAAAACGGCACAAGTTATAGATCATCATAATACGGTCCTAGTATTAGTACTAAATTATTGTACGTTTAATGTCGTTAAGTTGCTTTTTTTTTTGCAAAGAAAGCCTAAGACACTATCGCAGAATATCGTAGGCTCCTTTTTATCCCAGTAAAAAAGTAAAATTTCCTAGGTTACGGAGAGCCTACAGAAGCAAAGCTGGGGCAAAAAGTTACAAAGAAAATACATTCGTTTCGATGAAAATCATTCCATGTTTTGTCTGTGCTAACTAACAAAATTAATAAAAAAAAGGAACTGAGAAGCCGTAGCGATATTATATAGACAGTTGAATTATAAACTTCTTTACTCGAGCTGAGTAAAAGAGTTTATATTTCAACTGTCCTGTCCTGTCTTAATAAAAAGTATATGAATGTGTGAATGGTGCTAAACAATAATAGACTTTATGCAGTACAAAAACTTGGTTATTGTTTGAGCGTTTATTTGTAGTGTTGCCAATTACCGTTGTGGTATTTAGGTACATTTTGCTAGTTGTGTTTGGGTTATAAAATTTTGTGTGAATGTATAATGCGAATATTATTATAATATTTTAATAAACACTTTTTTAACTATGTAGTCCTTTCCTTTATTATTATTTTTGTCTCCTATTATTACAGTGTCAGAACCAATGGACATTAGCTCAAATTTTTGACGTGTTTATATGTCTTGGTCGGTATGTGTCCTATAACACATCCTATTTACTCATGTAGCTATGTTTATCTGATGAAGTCTTAGGTATTTAGTATTTAAAGTCGATTATTAGCTCTAGTAAACAATCATGAAATTATTTCTAAATACCTTCATCAGCGATGAAGTTCAAAGCTTCAAAGATTATAATTAGAAAGAGAAGTCCGATGTAAACTTTCACGTCATCATCTATGACGCCTGTACAACTGCCATAGAAATCAGCTTTTTCGCGGGAGGGACAGTTATATTTGATTTAAATAATTATATCACCTTGGTTTTTCAAGTAATTTTGATTTTATTTTTAGATAAACAGTATAGATGATTAATACGTTTTCATGCATATTCCCTATTGGCGCCATTCTCGTCACCGGCTTTGCTTTCAACACCTAAGCAATTTATTAGTCTGTGCGAAAATTTAACTAGTTACGACGAAGACGTCCAATCTTAAAAACCAAGGACCTATAAGAACACAACGTACCAAAACAATAATTGCACTTTAAAATTAATTAGAGAGAAACAATGAGGGCTATCGCATTTGAATTCGCCGCAACTCCGCAAGAGACGCTAGTGTAGCGTGAGGTTTTAAATGTCAAATTTCACTGTTGGTTGCCTATTGACGCGAGTTTATTTACTTGTTCGTTTGTTCGTTTGATTAAGAACCTTACTCTACAGTGGCGCCAATTGGTGAGTACAGAAACGTAGCCCTCATTAGCAAGCCTGTAATCGATAAATATAGAAAAGAATTTAGATGTCAGCTGTTGGCAGAAACAAAAATAGTAGAATTTCGAATCTCGACCTGGGCACCCCACACACTACTATCTGTCAAGTCCATTATTATGTCATTCAACGTCATTATTTCACTTTTGACAGCTGACTGTACAAGTTGCCGAATATTACGTACAGTGTTTTTCACGATTTTCTTTGTAATAGAAAATTATTGACTAAACAAGTAACTCTGCTAGTTTCGAAACTCTTTAATTTATGTCCGTAACTTCGAAAACTAGCTCTTACAAGTGTTCCTTTGTGTGAAAGTTTTAAAAAGTCAAAATATTTGCAAAAATCTCGATGGTTTTTTCAAATAATTTTTCTGGGTAAGTTTTTCGTATGTCGATGCTAGAAATATTTCCTATGAATCTATTTTTAGAACATAGTAGTATTTTATCGCTCGTTTGCCCTAAAATAATCATTTCAAGGTTACTTCGTAGACTTTGAACTATTGAGAGTGATACGATAAAATAAAATACGACTCAAAAGTTGAGTCCTATTGTATCAGTTGCCTTTGCCCCATTTCAAGTTTGTAAACATTAAAAACTGGTTCTTGTGACGTAATTTTGTGTTGTTCGTAATTTGAAAATTGCGCAATTATGTAAATTGTGTAATGAAAAGTCCTTGTATTTAATTGCATTTTGTTTGTGATAATTGTATAATATTATTTTTGCTGTATCATGGTCCTGTTGAACTCAGTTGTTCAATAATATGAAGTTTAAACTTTATTATCTTTACAGTTATCTTCAATTTTTGAATTTTTAGTAGGTATTATGAGTTCAATTTATACTTATCTAATATATTAAAGCTCAAGAGTTTGTTTGTTGGAACGTGTTAATCTCTGGAACTAGCAGCCAAATTTGGAAAATAATTTTTGTATTTATAGCTACATTCACGAGGAAGGCTATAGGCTATACGGGAACATGAAAAACCGGGACATGCATGTACAAAATCATGGGTAACAGTCTGTTACCTCTTCACGTCCTAGCTGCTGAAGGGATATTGATGAAATTTGGCATATAATTATGAAGATCATATCCTGGTTTTGAAATTAACATATCTTTTATTCTGGGAATGTGTTCCCTTGGGGTAATTTTTATTTTCAAATGAGTGAAGCCTTTGCCAGCTAGTGATCAGTAAAATTAGGTATTTTATTCTGTTTGCTATCTACTCTGTAATGTCTTGTAAAGGTTATCAAAATACAGCTTTATACTCTCAATCCAATACCAAAGAAAAATGCTTATTATTTATAAATTCCAACAGAGGTTAGAGCAATGCCCTCTTGAGTTCATGCTTATACGATGGTCATCCTACTAATATTATCGTACCTTTAAGCAAGCATTTCTTGTATATATATTTATAATCTGAATCTCTGAACTGGCTCCAACGATTTTCATAAAATTTAGTATAGAATGTAAAAAATAACCATCATCAATTAGGTCATCCAGGTACTAATTATTTTTCTTTGAAGGCTTGTTATTAGCAATTTAATTATTATTATTGTATTTATAATGACATCTGTCTGTAAGTCTTCTGAAAAATAAGTAAATAAATAATGTGGGATCCTGTATGTTTTGATGCTTAATTAATCAAACACACTTCAAAAACTGAATAGATTTGTATGAAATTTTGTACATGAGTAGACCATGACTTGGCACAAAGGATACTTTTGGTCCAGGCAGGAGGGTGTGTGTGGAAGAGTAAAGGAAAGTAAAACAAAGTAATATGTAGGTAATCTAATCACTACATAGTATAAAACAAAGTTGCTTCCGCTGTCTGTCTGTCTCTATGAGCGTAGTTTGGAAGATCTAAGCAATCTTTAAAACTATGCAACGGATTTTGATGCGAGTTTTTTAATAGTTAGAGTGGTTCTCGAGGAAGGTTTTAGTATATAATTTGCACCCGTGCGAAGCCGGGGCGAGTCGCTAGTTATTTCATAAATTATTTAACTGTTAAATCAAATTGTCTTAAAGGAACTACTTAATTAAAATGCCAACATGAAACAGTTAAGAAATATATTTATATTTTTTGTAAATAAGATAACTTGGTCAGAAGGTCACCTGGTTTTTAGAAGTCGGTATTTCTACATTTAACCAATCGTATTGAAAATTATATTGCAATTCATGATTACTATGTAAATAACATGATAAACTGTAAAACAATGTGTTTCTTCGAAAATACGAAACAATTGTCCGTCCATTCGTCTGTCTGTCAGCGGGCTGTATCTCAAGAACCGTAATAGGTAGATAGTTGAAATTTTCGCAGAGTGTGCATCTCAATACAAGAAACGTGTGTTTTTCGGTTTATGATACGGAACGCTTCCCTGTCCCTGAGGAGCTCGTGGCTAAATAATAACAGCCGCACGGGTCGATGTTTAAGGTTAAGCAACGCTTGCCAAGGTTGGTCTGTGGATGGGTGACCATATTAACATAACGAGTTTCCTCCGTGCCTCGGAAAGCACGTTAAGCCGTTGGTCCCGGCTGTCATTTGTAGATCTTTGGCAGTCGTTACGGGTTGTCAGAAGCCAGTAAAATCTGACTCCAGTCTTGCCAAGAAGTACCGTGTTACCCAGTTAATGGGTTGTGGAGGTCTGGTAGGCAGCCGCTCCACGTAAAACACTGGTATTCAGCTGAATCTGGTTTGACTGGAAGCCGACCCCAATATAGTTGGGAAAAGGCTAGGCAGATGGATGGATACGGAACCCTTCGTGTGAGAGTCTTCCCGCATTTGGCAGGTTTTTAAGGTTCCGTACCCAAAGGGTAACCAACGGAACCCTATTACTAAGCCTCCGCTGTCCGTCCGTCCGTCCGTCTGTCTGCCTGTCAGCGGGCTGTATCTCAAGAATCGTAATAGGTAGACACTTGAAATTTTCGCAGATTTTGTATTCCTATTGCCGCTATAACAACAAATAATAAAAATAAAGGTTTATGGCACGGAACCCTTCGTGTGCGAGTCTTCCCGCATTTGGCGGGTTTTTTTTTAATAATTTTATTGCTACATGCATCGTTCTTAAATATAGGTCGTAAACATGTTTTGAAGCAATATTATTTCCTTACGTACATACTGGATTAAACAACAACTTGTAAATATTATCTACTAGTTCACCTGCGCAACTTCGTTTGCGTCACAATTTTCATTACTGCTCCGCTCCTATTGGTCTTAGCGTGATGATATAAACAAACAAACTCTTCAGCCCTATATGGATAGAGTATAGATACGCAGCTGGCCCCAGGCGCAATGGCACATACTCTCTCGATTATAATGTAAGAAAAACATTGTATTACAACATACCCTTAGACACTTAATAGACCGCCACTTTTATGGGTACAGTGATTCTATACTAATATATAAAGCTGAACAGTTTGTTTGTTTGTTTATTTGAACGCGCTAATCTCAGGAACTACTGGTCCTATTTGAAAAATTATTTCAGTGTTAGATAGCCCATTTATCGAGGAAGGCTATAGGCTATATATCATCACGCTAAGACTAAGGAGTGGAGCAGTAATGATAATTGTGACGCAAACGAAGTTGCGCGGGTCAACTAGTATGATATACTGTGTTTCCTGATAGCTACAACCTGGGAGTCTTTAAATCAAGAGTGAATAGGTTATTTCTAGGCAAACGTGCTCCATCTTCGACCACATCCTCGCTTACCATCAGGTGAGATAGTGGTCAAACGCGTGCCTATCAATAGTAAAAAAAAAAAAAAAAAATATATACAGAAAGAAAAAAGAAAAGCGTTTATTTCCCCGCATATTAATGTAGTGATAGTGATTTATGCGAGTCCCACATACAGACAGACAGATGCGGCGGAAGACTTAGTTTTATAATCAAAACAGAGTCCTCCGCCGCGTCTGTCTATCTGTATGCTCGCGATAAACTCAAAAACTACTGCACCATATTTCACGCTGTTTTCACTAATGGATAGAGTAGTTCTTTTTTGTCATTTCAAAACGATAAAAATGGATAAATATAAAGCGCATCAAAGATAGGTAAATGTGACGTCACGCGAGTTCAACGCACTGTGTTGTCTTATTTATTGGTTAACGTGAAAGCATAAAAAATACGCGTCCAATATTTGTTGGAAATTAATCTGACGGACTTATGTATAAGATTTTTTCTGGAATGTAGCCATGACAGTATATTTCGCACTCGTGCGCTAAAGTGTGGCTAGCCTCCACCACATTTTAAAATATTTAGTTGGTCGGCGAGTAGCTACCACTGGTCAGCCATAGCCAACAAAAATGCCATTTTTCACAATAAATTATTACCTGTGATAATTACTGAGTGTGTCGGTTTATGAAACATTTTTTATTTTAATAACTGTGTTGAAAAATTTCGTTTCACACACGTATTGTAATTGCAGTCTCTCTGATCCATTCCATAACAGCTTAAATCTTCAGCTGTAATGGCTAGTTTTCCCACTAGCATCAAAATGTATTTTCATCCAGAATCAACGTTTGCCTTGAACTATCGCGTCCACGGGTTCACGGTCAAAAGATAGCGAATCGCAGTGTTATCATCAATTGTGATACAATTAGCGTCGGACGCAGTCCTCGAACTGCTGCTAAATATACGATTAAGTGACGTACTAGCGTTATCGCTTATGTTAACAGAATCCGGCCAAGTGCGAGTCGGACCCGTGTGCAAAGGGTTCTGTATAATGATTTTGAGGGTTTCGTACCCTAAGGATATCCAACGGAACCCTATTACTAAACCTCCGCTGTTCGTCCATCAGAAAATAACTTTAAAATAATGTATTTTTTATGTATGTTCACCGATTTCTCCGCCAATTGTGAATCGATTTAAAAAATCTTTTTTTATTTGAAAGCCTATACTCCTGAGGTGGTCCCATTGTCACCAGTCAGAATCAGATGATGGGGATCCCATGAAAATCGAGGGAAACCCTCGAATTTTATAGGCACATACAATGTTTTTCATGAAATTTTTACTGCAATTCAGATTTGTGCCTGATAATCATCATTTCATGTTGCTGAGCTGATGATGGAAGGTATAAGTCAGGATCTGATGATGGGATCGCATGAAAATGGTTTGTTTAGCGATATTTTCGCCAATTGTTAACCGATTTGGATGATTCTTTTTTTGTTTGGAAGAGTATTTTCCCGGAATGGTCCCAAATTTGGTGAAGATCTGATGAAGATCTTAGGAGGTAAGCAACGGAACTCTTCAATCAATTGTAGCAAATGGATCGCGATTTCTGAAGTCGCATGTCTGTTGATTGTTTACACCAGTTCATAACATAACATCACGCCGGTACGCTGTGTTTGTGGTTTCACTTTTTAGTGGTATGCAGGTACCACTAAAAAGTGAAAAATAAAAAACTTTTTTAGAAAAAAATAAAAAATAACAAAACACTATATAGTAAAAAATAACTTTAATTTCGGAAGTCGGTGTTTTTGTTATTTTTTTGGTTTTTGACACCGACTTCCGAAATTTTTAAAGTTATTTTTTTACTTTGTAGGTAGTGTTTTGTTATTAAAAAAAAAATATATAAAAAAAAAAAAAAATATTAAGAAATAAAATAATAATTAATATAAGTAATATTATATAATAATAATTAATAATTATTATATTATTAAGTTATTGGAAGTCGGTTTTATTTTTTCATATGTACTTATATGGATAGTGTTTTGAACAATTCTACCAATTTTGAGCTGGGACCGAATTAATGTACCTTCACTCCTATTTTTTGGTCTAATTTGACCGGACTATCAGTGACACGGCGGTTACATAAAACCATGTCAAAAGCCCACAATCCTGTGATCTGATAGTGTTATCAAACGGCACTATCACGCTATCACATCGTCGGCAGGTAACAGCTATGATATAATTGGCAATCAGTCCGTTTTATAGCATTAGCATAGAAAGCTTTGTGTGTCGTGATAGCGAGGTTTCTAAATATAGAATAGCGATTCGCGTGTCGATCTTCAAGGTTAAGCAGCGCTAGCTGAGGTTCGTTTGTGGATGGGTGGCGATCCGTTGTGTATCGAGATTCCTCCGTCGTTGGTCCCAGCTGTGATTTGTAGATTTCAAATAGCTGTTACGGAAACGCGGGCGGATAGACTTTGTATGAAAAAACTCATAATTCGAGGTTTGGCTCTCGCCTGTTTCCTGCTCCAATATGGGAGCATTGGGAGTGATTTAAAAGATATTTCACAAACTGAATAACAAGGATGTATACTATGTCCCTATGTTTTTGTTTTTTTATTAATAGTTGGCAAATTTATACACGGTTTATCGGTCAATTTTGAGGATTCTGGTGCTTATAGGGTTAATATATCGTCAAAAAAGAAATCATAGGGACACAGTATAATAATAATATCCTTCTTATTCAGTTTATGAAATAACTTTTAAATCGGTCCAATATTGGAGAAGGAAAAGAGCCAAACCTCGAATGGTGACTAATTTATACATACAAAGTCTCTCCGCCCTCGTTTTCTCTTAACAATTAATATTATCGCATAACCCAGAAACTGGGTTTGAAGACCAGAAGACAGATAGTTCTTCCATGCTCGTGGCTAGATAAAAACAGCCGCACGGGTCAATCTTCAAGGTTAAGCAACGCTTGCCAAGGTTGGTCTGTGGATGGGTGACCGTTTACTACATATCGAGACTCTTTTCTGCCTCGGTGCACACGTTAAGCTGTTGGTCCCGGCTGTCATTTTGTAGATCTTTGATTTGACAGTAGTTACGGAAAGTCAGAAGCCAGAAATATCTGGCTCCAATCTTGCCAAGCGTTATGTACTTAGTGGTAAAGCGATCTTCTATCCCTCTCTACTTCGTTGTCAAATCCGACTTCTTCGATTGTCACGAATTATACATGAAGCCCGCGACTTCGTACGCGCATATCCCGTTTATCCCGTTCCCATAGGAGCCGTAGGAGTTTCGAGAAATCCCCAAGGAATCTACATGTCAAATGTCAGCTTTCTACGACCAGAAGGTTCGGCTGTGCGTTGTCTGTCAGTCACTCTCAGTCAGTTGCGGAACAATTATATATATTAAGGATAATTGCGCATTATTATTGCACTCAATTGAAATGTTCTGAGAGACACCTTCAGAGGTATTTGTCAGTTCAAACAATAAAGATACGAGTAGCATTGTTTTATTATTATAATGATAACAGGCGTAAATATAACATAGTTAAGTTGATTCATAAGCAGACGTGTCGGTCAAATTTAGTGATAGTTAATGACCGTTGGTTACTGGTGACTGAAAAATGACAGATAACGCTCAGCCGAAACTACTGCTCGTAGAAAGCTGTTTGACATGTAGGTTACTTAGGGAGTGTAGGGGAGCACTAAGAGAGGAGTTCCCGATATTCCTACGGTAACGGGAAAGAACGAGATAAGCGCGCGACTTCGTACGCGGCAAACGCTCATAAGTCTAATATTCAGCGTTATTGTTCAGTTACCTGAATAATTACTGATATCCAACCGAGGTAGAAGGCAAAGAAAATAGAACAAAGTCTGTAAATAAGATAATGTCAGGACAGACGCAGACGCACTTGAATAGCACAAACATTGTTTTTATAGATTTCGTAGCAAACGTGGGAGCTGTTTGTAATTACATCGATAAAAATAACGTTTACATGCGTATTTATACATAGAGAGTAATTGTTTTTGTTATCCGTATTCGAGTTCGTAGCTGCCGCACGGGTCGATCTTCGAGGTTAAGCGAGCCTGCCAAGGTTGATCCTTGGATGGGTGACCGTCCACTTCATACTGAGACTGTTTTGTGCCTCGGTGCACACGTTAAGCCGTTGGTTCCGCTTCCGGTTATCATTGGTAGATCTTTGACAGTAGTTACGGATAGTCAGAAGCCAGAAAGATCTGACACTAGTCTGGTGAAGGCGTCAAAATGGGGATTCATAGAGCCGTCGGATTCATAATGTGAGTGCGGTGCTCCTGTTCAGAACATGAGCCACACGTTGGAGTGCCGCAAGTGCTCGTACACCTGTACTTTGGGGGATTTAATGAATGGCACCGAGACGCTGCAATCAACGTAGTCACTTACTGGGACAAAAGATCTAAGGAGAAAACCGTCGACTCTTTTTAGGGTTCCGTACCCGAAGGGTAACCAACGGAACCCTATTACTTAGCCTCCGCTGTCCGTCCGTCCGCCCGTCCGTCCGTCCGTCCGTCCGTCCGTCCGTTCGTCGGTCTGTCAGAGGGCTGTATCTCAAGATCTCAAGAAGCGTAATAGGTAGGTAGACAGTTTAAATTTTCACAGATTTTGCCGTTATAACGACAAATAATAAAAATTAAGCTTTATGGTTCGGAACTCTTCGTGTGCGAGTCCGACTCGCACTTGGCCGGTTTTTTATTTATTTTAATTGAGATAGGTTTGTTCTTGACGCTAGTCCAGGTCAGAGATGACAGAGACAAAGTCTACGCGCATGAATATTTTGACGTAAGTGAATTTTGAATGTGCAAAACTACAACCCCATAGTATTTTGGTCTATTTTATGCGACATACACAATTTATACCATTCGATCTTTGCTTTTATTCCAATAGATCTTTGGCAGTCGTTACGGATTGTCAGAAGCCAGTAAATCTGACTGACCAGTCTTGCCAAGAAGTACCGTGTTACCCAGTTAATGGGTTGTGGAGGTCTGGTAGGCAGCCGCTCCACATAAAACAACTTGTATTCAGCTGAATCCGGCTTGACTGGAAGCCGACCCCAATATAGTTGGGAAACCAGGCCCGGGTCGGCGGCGCGCTGCGATCCCAACGCGCCTCAAGGACATGTCAGCACGGAAGACGGGGCCCACTAGGGCCAGTGCCTGCTGGGGCCGCGGACTTCGTTCGAAAGAGGCACCGTACCCTGGAACGCAAAGGGCACTAGGAGAAACACTGATGGGTTTTAGTCAGTAAGAGTCATTTGATGATTTCCCATCCTAAAAAAAAAACAAAAAAAAAGGCGCTCTATTCTCTACGACCAGTACTGACCAGGCTGCTCATACAGACAGTCAATAATGGATGAATTTACGTGACTTATCAATTTACTCAAAATTGCGCATTATTATTGCACTCAACTGAAATATTCTGAGTGACTCCTTTAGAGATATTTGTCAGTTCAAACAATAAAGATACGAGTAGCATTGTTTTATTATTGTAATGATAACAGGCGTGAAGATAAATTCATTAGCAGACGTGTCGGTCAAATGTAGCGATAGTTAATGAACTTTGGGTTCATAAAAGTAAATTTAAATTTCATTTAATAGTATCATAATAATATGTCCTCCTCAAAGGTGCAATAAAACTCGTTCGTTATTGGTTCATCACTTGACGTGAAAACATAACAAACATACAGACAGAGACACATAGGTACACATTCGAATCATAATGCTTGCTGCTTTATAAATTAATAGTTGACCCGCGAAACTTCGTCTGCTCCGCACCTATTGGTCTTAGCGTAATGATATATAGCCTATAGCCTTCCTCGATAAATGGGCTATCTAACACTGAAATAATTTTTCCTGAGATTAGCGCGTCAAGAAAACAAACAAACTCTGCAGATTTATATATTAGTATAGATAGATGACCTGCGTTAATCTGATGTAAAAGCTAAATTACTGTAATCCTTATTCCTTACTAATAATAAAAATGCGAAAGTAACTCTGTCTGTCTGTCTGTCTGTCTGTCGCGCTTTCACGGCAAAACTACTGAACCGATTTAAATGAACTTTGGTACACAGATAGTCTAGAGCCTGAGAAAGGACGTAGGCTTCTTTTTATCCCGGGAGTATGTTCCCTAGGGACCACGCTGGCAGAAGCTAGTGTTTCATAAAAATCCGTTCAGTAGTTATTGCGTGAAAGAGTAACAAACATCAGTCTGTCACATTCAGTCGTACCAACAAATATACGCGTTTAAAATAGAGGATAATAGTTGAGTTAGCATCTAGCATGACTAACAGACCCGCGCGACATCGTCTGCTTCACATTTCACGAAAGCCCCGCTCCTATATGTATAGCCTTCCTCGATAAATGGGCTAAAAAAGTTTTCCATTTCTGACCAGTAGTTCCTGAGATTATGAGGCCATTACCCCGTAGTCAGCTGTACTGTAGCTAAATACATACATAAGTATTTCGACACATCTCAGAATACGGTCGCCCCGTTTCTTGCTATTGAGGTCAAATCGATTCCTATTGCATGAAGCTAATCAATTGACCGAGCTGGAGGTATGTCAATTAATCAATGTATTTCTTTGCAGTTAACGTTGCCGCGTTGGCACAATTTCGGTCTTAAGGCTTGTTGTATTTATGCCAATGACCTTGAGCATATAAACGGAGCTAACTACCCCTCCACGCACCACTCCGCTACCCGCATTTTATTTTTTTTTATAGTAAAAATAATACATTTTTTTAAAAGGTACAAAACCAAATCATTTTCATTTGTATTGCAAAGCAGTAAATACTTTTTTTTTACTCTTTTGATAAAAATGAAGGAGTAAAATGGTATCATCTCAACGATTTGGAGGTGATTTGGTGTTTTTTTTTTATTTGATAACGGTATTCGAATTCTGGCTAAACGAAATTACGAATCATTTCACGTAGATTACTAACTATTTTTTTCAGATGTAATTTCTTTGTTAGTGCCGACGAACACCTGTTTCATCTGCACGCTCTTTTAAGCTTTTTTCGAGAGAGCAGCCTTAAGGTGGAAGCGCCAGGGTAGCCCGCGAAATTCAAATATTTTATGTTATTTTGCAATTTGCCGGTCAGTGTGAAGTGTTTGTTGAACAAAATACGATTCGCGACCGTAACGCGTATTTGTCTAACGAATTATAACCATTTTAATCATCAATATAGCACTCTTAGTTCATGAAGCCCTATTGAATGACGAAAAAGTCATATTTTGTTCAACAAACACTTCACACTGACCGGCAAATTGCAAAAAAACATAAATATTTCAATTTCGCGGGCTACCCTGGCGCTTCCACCTTAACATAAATAAATATCGATTCATACCAATTAGTCATAATAATATGACAAGCAAACATTTGTGTTAAATGCTTATTTACGTTTAGGTACACAATATTATGGTTATAATTCGTGAACAAAATAACATTTTTGACATACATGAAAATTGGGTCTGTGTCTTAAGACGAGCGCGGCCAATGAAGATGGACAGCTTTGTTATTGTTGAGGGTCTGTTTAGTCATGGATCTATGTAACTGAATGGCAACTAAGCAAACCTCTGGTATAGAGCAAAAGATATTTGCCGATTTTTTTCGGTTCATTTTGTTTTTTCATGGCCCTCGTAAACAAAAAGACACAAGCCATCAAAAACATAACTTGTAAAAAAACCAAGTCTCGCGACTCAGTTCTACTACCGTAAAAAGTTGTGAGATCCATGTAATACCAAGTCGGTTAATTTATTCAGTCCCTGCTTAAGGGTCCTTCTGTCTTAAGTTATTACGTAATTAGCTAACCTAACAACGTCTTATAGTGACCATATCAATATTAAAAATCTTTTATGTTTTAAATAAATTAATATATTGCCTACGTACGCTAGTCTCACCCCTATTGTACCCACTAAACCCTATTAATAATGTCGTTCATTGTCCACAGATGTCGCTAGTGATGTGAGTGCGTGACGTCACAAGATGGCGGTGGGCGAGGCGCGCGTGCCTCTGCTGCACGGCGACCGGCCTGCGCCCGCGCACCACGCGAAGACAGGTCAGTAGCGAGGCTTCCACCCAGTTACTGGGATAAAGAGGTTCGACTGCTTTGGTTCGGGATTGAAAGCGCGACTGCTGAGCGTGGGGTTGTAGGTTCTATTCCTAAGTTGGGTGAAAATACTATTGAGCTTTTCCGTTAGGAATTTCATGGAGTCAACTCGAAGTTTGTGGTCCATTGAGGTTTGCTGCTGTAGCCAAAATCGGTTAAGAGAACTATGATTATTATTTGTAGAGGTCAGGTAGGGAATCGAGGCTGTGTCTGGTGACACAGAGATTCCCGGGAAGTTTGCTATCATTTATTAAAGAGTCCTCTGAAGTTCTTCACCAAATGAAATAAATATATAATTAATGCTTTATTTAACATACACAGTTACAATACGCGGCGATAAATATTGCACATCGACCTTTGGAAAGAGACAATCGGCTAATTTCGGCTTCGTAGAGCGTTATCTCTGTCGCACGAAATACAAACAGTCCGGTATCTATTAGGAGCTGTTAAAACAATTATGATTTTAACATTACTTCACATCATAATGGAAAGAAATTACACAAAGACTAACAATGCCCGCACCAAGTTATCAGCAGGTCACTCGGTGCAGCCTGTGTCTTGGTGACCCAAATATTTCCAAAAAAATCCATGTTAGACGTGGTCCGATAGCTCATCATCATCACCATCTGCCTAGCCTTTTCCCAACTATATTGGGGTCGGCTTCCAGTCAAACCGGATTCAGCTGAATACCAGTATTTTACGTGAAGCGGCTGCCTACCAGACCTCCACAACCCATAAAATGGGTAACACGGTATTTCTTGGCAAGACGAGTCAGATTTACTGGCTTTTGACAATCCGTAACGACTGCTAAAGGTCTACAAATGACGGGTTCCTTCTATTTGGCGAATCTTGATACTTCGATTTTT
This sequence comes from Lacanobia oleracea, assembly GCA_950371165.1. Lineage (NCBI taxonomy): Eukaryota > Metazoa > Arthropoda > Insecta > Lepidoptera > Noctuidae > Lacanobia > Lacanobia oleracea. Next base: position 351,130 of record CATNUG010000002.1, on the reverse strand, counting down.
ATTTGGCATAACTCACATGGCATAATCTTATTTAATCGAATATTTTTAAGGCATAAAAATTATTTAGCATAACTTTTGTTTGGCAGAATGTTTACGTGTCCGAATTTACAATGGCATACTTTTATCTTGGCAGAATTTTGTTTCGCATAATTACCTTTGCCATAATTAATATTATGCATAATTTTGTTAAGCATAACATTTATTTAGAGATACGATTATTTGGTATGGGTGCATATTTGAACATCAAAAATTAAAATAGATGTATCTTCTTGTAAAATTAGTGTTTAAAACATCAAAAACTCATAATATATGGAATAAAACTGATAATTTAAATAAAGTAAATTTATGCTGTCGAATGGTTAGATAACCTACGTGCAATGTATTTAAAATCGAATGGTCTGCAAAAGTGACATAGAATGTTCTAAATATAGCATGTATTGGTAGCATTTTCAATATTAAATTAAATTTGTGTCATAAAAAGTCAATACGTTGTGCTGCAAAATTTTGTGACAGAAACGAATCGCTGCGAAACCGACTTTACGCCATCTTGTCTGCCCTACCCCTAGAGTGTAATTTAAACCCGCGTAGGCGCGGAGGGGTAGGTTATCGTCACAGATGGTTTTAACGCTCACCACCGCAGCTTCGGCTTGCTGGCCGGCTTCGCCGGCCAGCCTCAGCCGCGGTGGCGGGCCTTCAAACCACCTGCTCCTCAGCTCGCGGGGCGCCGCCCAAACCCCGCAGCGCCGGAGCCGTGACAGAAACAATGCTTGCTGCATGTTGCATGCCTGCTTGCATGCTGCATGCCTGCTGCATGTTGCATGCCTGCTTGCATGCTGCATGCATGCCGCATGTTGCATGCCTGCTTGCATGCTACATGCATGCTGCATGCATGCTGCATGTTGCATGCCTGCTTGCATGTTGTATGCCTGTTTGCATGCTACATGCATCCAAGCCGACAATATTTTTGTAATTAGCATTTAGGTTAGGTGGTGGTTATGTGTGTGGCGTAAAAAAACAGTTCTGCTTTTTAATGACTATCGATATAAAATGTATGCCAAAAGACGATTCTGACTGTGAATTTTCTGCGATATGATGGTTCTGCTTTTTAATTATTATGGATATAAACATTATGCCTAAAAATGATTCTGACTAACAAAATTATGAGTTTTGAATGTATGACAACTGAGTGTATGCGAAATGAAGTTTATGCTATCCGTTGTTATGCAAAACAATATTATGACGTAAAAAGTTCTGCTATAAAAGGTAGACCCACAAATGACAGCCGGGACCAACAGCTTAACGTGCTTTCCGAAGCACGGAGGAAACTCGGTATGTTAAGATGGTCACCCATCCACAGACCAACCTTGGCAAGCGTTGCTTAACCTTGAAGAGCGATCTGTGCGGCTGTTATTCTTTAGCCACGAGCTCCTGGTCTGCTAGCTTACAAACAAAAATATCATCAAAATCGTTGGTAGTCGAGTCATTTGGCGAATACAACAACCACAACAATCTTTCAGAATTAAGAACCGCCTCTTTTTTTGAAGTCGGTTAAACACGGGTTCGCTATGTCACTTCAAAGAACAACCGTATCACAAAACAAGATAGCATCTATCACTCACACAAGTGGGCACTCCACGTAATGATATGTAGAACTGTCGGTAAATACTCGCTGATAAGTGATAAGGGCACAGTAAGCAGTAACAATATTATATGCTTGTTCAGAGATATGTGGGAGAGTCGTAATAAACGGTGTTTGTTCATGGCTGCTGTGTTCATTGATTTGGTCGAGTAGGGGTGCGAAGTGTTCGGATAATTTGATCCGAGTTTAATTATCGTTTAGGGCTGAGCGCGGCTGTTGCTTGATTGATGAAGAGTAGTCTTGTCTTTTAGGGATCCGAACATCTGTATGATACAGGACCCTTATAGGACCACTCGGGTGCCTGTCTGTCTGTCAGTCTATCACAGCCAGTTTTCTCCGTATCGGCTGGACCGATTTTGTTGAATTTTAGTACACATACGGACTTTGGTGACCCAAATACGGACGCGTTACCTACCAAACGCGTCCGTATTCACAAAAGAAATAAATTTTGTTTGGGGTCAAACCATAAAATTAAAAGAAAAGAGTTTATACTTTATCGTGTGACATATCAAATGAAAGGGCTTACTGTGAGGGTTTTAATTATATTTTTTTTTTTAATTATTTTGAAGTTATTCCAGAATTTACACCAAAAATGACTTTCCCCCCTTATCTCCGAAACTACTGAGCTTAAAATGTTGAAGAAAATAGTTCGGAACCCTTTAACGCGAGTCCGACTCGCACTTGGCCAATTTATTTTTCCCGACTAGCCGTACTTAGCTCTTCTCCTCCACATTTATTATGCGCACAGCCAAAGTGTGAAACTCTCTGCCAGCGTCTGTGTTCCCTTCCACATATATCCCGCCTGCCTTCAAAGAAAAAGTGAAGTCATCTTCTGGGCACGCTCTCTCCATCATAGACCTCATCCATCGCCTCCCATCAGGCGTGATCGAGGTCCAGAGCAAGTACATTCCTCAATAACGAAAAAATATTGATAGGCTCGCGTTTGACCACTATCTCACCTGACGGTAAGCGATGATGTGGTCGAAGATGGAGCACGCGTGCCTTGAAGAACCCGTTCACTGATGATTTGAAGACTCCTCCGTAGCTGTTTGGTCAAAATAAGGTCGCGCACTGTTGTCCTCAATTTGGACAATGTCTGCCAAAAAATGTTCACTGTCTAGTGTACTAACCGAAGACATGTAAGTAATGCACATAATGTTGGCCTTATTTGGGCGACTTGGCAGCGCCGCCGCGCCGGCGAGAGCAATAACTGCAACCTAGGGAAGATTAAAGCATGTTCGTTGGCATCTGTACTAACTTGGATTTGCATCCGCGGTTCTATCAAAAATATCCCAAGGAAACTTACAACCGGCACAAAAACTATTCTGTGTCCTCATTACGGTCATGGGGAGCTTTCAAGTATAACGGCTAGCAGAATTTTAGTCATCTTTACGCCCTCCACCTTCCTTCTTTTCTAGAGCGAAGTTCTTACCTCCTCCTATGCTTAGGTATTTTTAACCGACTTATTCCATACCCTACCCTACCCTATTAGTACCCTATATTGGTATAGGGTACTAATTACCTCCTAAGTCGTCGTTAAGTAGTCGTTTAAAAATAAGCGCGTTTCATAACTGGCATAATACCATATGTTACAGTATTAGCTGAGTATATATCTAATATAGGAAGAAAGAATAGGTACATTAAATGTGCCCCTTATCTAGCCACATAGCCCTCCGGTTATTCCTCCATTGTTCCATTGTTTCCACTAGCTCTATTTATTACCTATGGTATTTCGCAAGTCGTTCGACGAATTCCACAGCCACATCTAAGTCAATGCGCGGAATATACACGTACAAATACCGTCAGGCCTTTACAGTCGGTCTAAAGAGGCCACTTTAGCAGAATCAGACAGGAAAACACGCTACCGGTCACAGTCAATGTTTAATCAACCTAACCTAACCTAACTAAAACTATGTGGTGGGTTTGCTCTTGACTCTAACAGAATGTCATAAAAAGTGGCAAATATCCGATTAAATTAACCTCTGTCACAACACTTACAACACTAATCATTTCCGTCTGCTCTCGTGTGATAAGAGTGAATTGATAAATAACACAATAAGAGTTATTGTCGTCTTGTCAGTAGCCATCACGTACAGAAGTACATAGTGCGACGTTCATCTCAATGTTGTTTAGTCAATTGACGGATCATCACGCCTGATTTCCCTGATGGGGTAGTCAGAGGTGTATATGTCGCAGCTTAAAGCAGGGATTAAAGGAACCTAACATGAATGGCATAACGGGAGCTCAGGTCGCTCTCTCACTCTAGCTCCCGTCGTACCATTCGAACTTAGGTTCGAATGCCCTATGTTCCGCTACTTGGCTAGGCCAGTTATTAAATGATATCGAACCAAGTCATTTGCCTAGCTCTGCAATTAAATGCCCTAAAACCCATCCGTGTTCCTCCTAGGGCCCTTTGTGTTCCAGGGTACGGTGCCTCTTTCGAACAAAATCCGCGGCCGCAGCAGGCACTGGCCCTAGCGTGCCCCGTCTCCCACGTTGACAGCTCTTTGAGGCTTGCATGGAACACAGCGCGCCGCCGACCCGGGCCTGGTTCTGATCGGACGGCGAGCCACCCAATGTGAGCCGTCCGGTGGCCTAGTTAATTGCCTGCACAATCCAAGAGGCTCATGTTAGAGCTGTGTAGGTTGCTCAATACGAAAAGAAGAAGAAAAAGAACAGACACTTCTGTTGCTGGGAGTTTCTTGCGCCACTTTTTCTCCACAGATAAAACTCTAGGAAATGGTGACGGGCGGGCGTTTTGGAGGACTGTCTTTATGTAAAACGTTCCAAAACTGCTGGCACACTGCACTGCTGTACTTTTTCATGTTGTGAAGCACAAAGCTCGATCGCTACTGAAAAGTCTACCACTTTGCTTTATATAGTCAGAGATATTAACGTTTGACCTGACTTAACGTTCACAACGAATTGCCTTCACAAATATGCCAGACTAGCTGTTGCCCGCGACTTCGAACGCGCAGATCCCGTTTTTCTCTTTCCCGTTCGATTTTCGTGTAAACCTCTCTTAGTGTAGAGAAGCTACTCGTACATGCCACATTTCAGCTTTATATGACAATTAGTTTCGGCTGTGTGTTGAGGAGCTCGTGGCTAAAGAATAACAGCCGCACGGGTCGATATTGAAGGTTAAGCAACGCTTGCTAAGGTTGGTCTGTGGATGGGTGACCATCTTAACATACCGAGTTTTCTCCATGCCTCGGAAAGCACGTTAAGCCGTTGGTCCCGGCTGTCATTTGCAGATCTTTGGCAGTCGTTACAGATTGTCAGAAGCCAGTAAATCTGACTCCCGTCTTGCCAAGATGTACCGTGTTACTCAGTTAATGGGTTGTGGGGGTCTGGTAGGCAGCCGCTCCGCGTAAAACACTGGTATTCATCTGAATCCGGTTTGACTGGTAGCCGACCCCAATGTAGTTGGGAAAAGGCAGGCAGATGATGATGAGTTTCGACTGTGTGTTGTCTGTCAATCACTCAGTAAAAGAATTATATCGTCACTAGAAAGGCAAAAGTACTAAACTGCAAAAGGGGAAGTTTACAAGAGAGCGATTTAAAAACATAAACAACAAAAATGTCACTGCTAAAGCGCCAGTAACTTCTTAAGTATTGCTCAAACTGTTAGGAGACCAAGACCAATGAGTAGAGAAAAAGAAACCGAATCCAACCATACATAAAACTCATTTTAGCTAAAATGGCACTTTAGTACATTTGCCTTTTTTCGGTGACGATATATATTAGGACTAGCTTTTTCCCACGACTTCGTACGCGTATGTCCCGTCCCCGCAATTTCGAGAAATCCTCTCTTAGTGCTCCCGGGACTACACTCCCCACACTAGGAATTTCTCCTGTATCGTGGGTGCGTTTACAGACATATAATCACACATACACAAACAGCCAGACCCGGAACAAGTATCTGTAGGCCATACAAATATTTGTTCCGCACGGGAATCGAACCCGCGACACGCAGCGCAGCAGTCAATTGCTCAACCACTGAGCCAACCGTGTCGTCAAAATTGAAAAACCTTCTAAAAATAGACAAATCGCATATTCGCTTCATTTACCTAGCCTCGCTCAGCTCAAGTGAAACACATCCCTCGCTAAGCATCCTCGCTCATTTCCGGAGGAAACGCACCCTTACGCTCAAAATATATTGCCGCAGAACGGAAGCGTCAATTTGAATCTGAACCTAGCAAATTCACCCTTATCTCCACAACGTAATGCACATATTTCTTCTACTCAGACTACTTTTTATCTTTAAAATTGAGCCAGCTATAAAGCTGTGCTGTCATCTCCCCATTGGTCGCTGTGTGTAAGGGAAAATCCTTACACGCTACTCGACCAGTGGGAGACCGACAAGTATACTCCACACGGTCACATTATCTGAGGACCCCACTGGAAGGCCTGCATCGCTCGCGTTCGTCAGTACGGCTTGGTCAGTCCGATAGAACGGTCGTGGGTATACAACATGAGTTGTGGCCACTTCGCTTATCAGTGTATAAGGTTCCTGTTGCCGCCTTAGCTGAGTTTTAGGGGTATGTAATTAAAACAATATTATTTACGTTTTACATGTCAAAGTTCTACATAAAGACAGTCTCTCAAAACGGTCGCACGTCGCCGCTTCCTATAATAGGGTATTTTACTAAAAAAATCTAATTAGTCCGTTTTCAAAAAATATTCGACACGTATTTTTTCTTTTTTCACGTAAACAAAAAATCGTCATCTGGCTTGGTCAATTTGGTACATTTTTACCAAGCCATATGACGTCACGCGTGTCTTCAACTCGCTGTATCCTCTTTATTATTTGTTTACGTGAAAAAAGAAAAAATACGTGTCGAATATTTTTTGATAATCTATCAGACGGACTAATTAGATTTTTTTAGTAAAATACCCCATTGGAAATGTATTAGTAACGTTTTGAACATCAAAATAATATCTGAGAGAGTCCCCTAAAACGGCCGCCTAAAGATGCATAAATAAAACTATCTGGTCACATTTCTAGTTGGCGATTATTCGGTAAAAGACATAATTATACATAATTAGCTACAGGAAAACTAGAAATTATTTTTTTATTTATTTAACACAGCACACAAATATTTATTAATTTGTTTTGTTTAGTTGGCTCACCGACAATTGAATCTATACTAATATATAAAGCTGAAGAGTTTCTTTGTTTACTTGAACGCGCTAATCTTAGGAACTACTGGTCCGGTTTGAAAAATTATTTCAGTGTTAGATAGCCTATTTATTGGCTGAAGGCTATATATATCATCACGCTAAAACCAATAGGAGCGGAGCAGTAATGAAAATTGTGACGCAGACGAAGTTGCGCGGGTCAACTAGTACACATATACAAGGATTAGAGAAACATTTCAGAAACTTATAAACTAGTGTACCAATTCCTCACAGGTAAGCACAACATGCAAATACAGTACAGAGGCGGACCAATAAATAGATCGCTAGTATTTAATTTTGAAATATTTTGTTGTCCAAATAAGTTCTTTTCGCGATAAAACAACACGAAGCATGAATACTTCAATTTGAAGAATGTACGAGCACTTTTGTCGCAACGTCGTTCAGTGTATAACATGAAGCTATTTGCACGTTCCAAAGCGTAGATGTCAATGGAGAAGAACGTGCAAAAAACTCAACGGACACTCGTTCTAAAGCTAAGAATTTAAACCTCTATAGAAGGAGCTCGTGGTAAACAATTAAAGCCGCACGGGTCGAACTTCGAGGTTAAGCTACGCTTGCTGAGGTCGGTCCGTGGGTGGGTGATCATCCATAACACACCGAATTTCCTTCGTACGTCGGAAAGCACGTTAAGCCGTTAGTCCCAAATCTTTGACTGTCGTTACGGGTAGTCAAAGGCCAAAAAACCTGACAGCAGTCTTGCCGAGGGTCGTAGTACCGAATTACTGGGTTATGGAGTTAGTAGCTGAAGCTAGGCAGTCGCTCCGGAATGCAGGACGCCTCTCTGGATCTTCTGACTTCTACTTCAGTGATAGGATTCAGAGAGTTGATGAGTATGAGAAAATTCTCCCGGATCTGAGGTCAGAATGGCCGGTACCCCAAGGCTCAATTCTAAGCCCATTGTTATTTCGAATTTATCAGTGACTTGCCACACCTCATAAAAGATGAACATGATATTAAGTTGTTTTCAGACGACGCTTCACCTTTATTTACAATGAAACATTAGCAGCTGATTACTGAAGATGTAAATAGTGCCATTGCCGCTGTAGTTGACAATCTTTTTCATAACGAGACAGAAAACTAAATGTATTTAATAAATGTAAAATACTGGTATTCAGCTGCAACCGTTTAGACTGGTAGCCGACCCCGATATAGTTGGGAAAAGGCTCGGCAGATCCTGGGAGAACCAGTATAAAACTTATTGCATGTCTTCCCCCAGATGGTCCCGCTCTCAAGGCGCCGCCGGACCACTCGCGTCTCGGCAGCGGCGTCACCGTCGTCACATCGCTCATCGCTGGCGCTACCGCCGGCGCCCTCGCTAAGACTGCCATCGCGCCGCTCGACCGGACCAAGATCAACTTCCAGATCTCGTGAGTATACTTCTGCTAAGCCGATTTCAGGGCTAAATCACAGTATTTATTTCAAACTAAATAATTTGTTTGAAATGTAATTGATAATTGTGATGCAATTTTCAAGGTCTGTCAATAAAAAAATGAAGCTATTTGCACGTTGTAAAGCGTAGATCTCTATGTAGAAGAACGTGCAAGAAACTTTACGGACACTCTTGTCCATTCCCTCTGTCTATTCCCCTGCAAAGCAATAAGAACACTGTACATAAATATAAGTACACTGTGCAAAACCATTTCATAAAAAAAATAAGTTTTCGTCCCATCGCTGTCGGGTGCACTTATAGGCGTATGGCAGCCAAAATTTGTTGCAACCTTTTCGGTCAAAGGTTGACAAACAAATTCCAGCCCCTACAGGTTGGTTTTGGCTCTAGAGGGGGCTGTGAGGCTGCCGTACATGCACTTTCTTCTTTTCTAAATTCTGGCAAGGGTGAGGTTATCCTCAAGGTTGACGTCAAGAACGCTTTCAATTCCGTTAACAGGGACATCTTGTTGGCGGAGGTAAAAAAGGAACTACCTGAAATTTTTGGTTTTATATGGCAATGCTACAGACACCCCTCCAAATTATTATACAAAGAAAACCTTTTGGAATCTGCAGTTGGATGTCAACAAGGTGACCCTCTCGGGCCAGTCATTTTCAGTTTGGCTATTCATCCAATCATTCAACAACTAAATTCAAAATTCAACGTCTGGTACTTAGATGACGGGACACTAGGAGGTGACATAGACACTGTTTTAAAAGATTTCATTTTTCTGAAAAGACAGTTTTTATCTATTGGCCTTGACCTCAACCATTCCAAATGTGAATTTTTTTTTAATGACAATACCGACAGACTAACTACTCTACAAAAATTAAACGCAATAGCCCCAGATATCAAAATTTTAGATAACAGTTCACTTCACCTCCTAGGTTCACCAATATTTGAAGACAGTTTTTCCTCATTCATTGACGACAAAATTAATCGTTTTAACGATATTTCGGAAAGACTTAGCAAAATTAATTTACATTCGGCTTTCACCCTCATTAGATATTGTTGTTTTGGGCCAAATTTTATGTATTTTCTCCGCTCTTCCCCTTTATGGAAGCAGTCACATCTTTTGGACAAAATTGATCAAATCATTCAAGATACACTAACATCTATCCTAAATGTGGCTCTGGATGACCGAGCGTGGCTGCAAGCCACTCTACCCATTCGCTTTGGTGGGCTAGGCATCCGCAAAATTTCTGATATAAGCCTACCAGCGTTCCTGTCATCGGTCAATAGTACTGTAAATTTAACCAAAAGTATTTTAACTCCATCTTTGGTTAACAGTGAAGTGCCTTACTTGACCGAAGCAGTGAACGCCTGGAAAGTGGCTTGCCCGAATACGGCGTTGCCCGATAACTTATTTTCCCAAAGACAATGGGATGAGCCGCTCTGCAGGTTGGTACGGAATAACCTCTTAAATACGTCCACCAATACTGCGGAGCGTGCCCGCCTGTTGGCAGTGGGTGAATGGGAGTCGGGTCTTTGGCTACAGGCACTACCGTCACCCAACATAGGTACTATGCTGAGTGACAGTACTTTCCGTATCGCTACGTGTCTGCGTTTGGGTGCTCCTAGCGGAGCTCCACATCGGTGTCAATGCGGTGAAGCAGTCGACCGCCTCGGACACCATGGCCTGTCTTGCAGTAGGAGCGCTGGTCGGTTAGCACGGCACGCCAGCATTAATGACATCATCCGTCGGGCTCTTGTCACCGCCGGGGTGCCAGCTGTTTTAGAACCCAACGGCTTGGCACGCGACGATGGGAAGAGGCCAGATGGGATGACCATAATGCCTTGGAAGTTGGGTAGGCCTTTGGTGTGGGATGCAACATGTGTCGACACCCTTGCGCCATCCCATCTTTTTAGCACGGCGGGCTGCGCTGGGGCGGCCGCTGCAGGCGCAGAAAACCTCAAACGGCGCAAATATAACAACTTAATGGGGAGTTACATATTTGAGCCGTTTGGGGTTGAACTTGAAACATTAGGGCCATGGGGTCCAAGTGCGCATCGAGTCTTTCGGGATATCAGTAAACAACTTGTCGACTGTTCACGTGACCAGAGGGCTGGACTTTTCTTCGGACAAAGAATCAGCATTGCGATTCAACGCGGCAATGCTGCCAGTGTTCTGGGCACTTTTGCCATTGACAGCGATGTGGATTATTTTTTTGATGCCCAATGATTATTTTTATTTTTTTATACGCATTTGTACATAATTTCTTGTTAATTAGTAAGTTATGTAAATATAGTATCAAAGCTTGTAAAAAGATTAATAAAGTGGGTAACAGTTCTAGTTTTAAAACTAAACTAGTTACAACTTGGGAGTCTTTAAGTCAACAGTGAATAGGTTACTTCTAGGTAAGCGTGCTCCATCTTCGACCACATCATCGCTTACCTGCAGGTGAGATAGTGGTCAAACGCGTACCGTACAATAGCAAAAACAAAAAACTAAAACCTGACTACTGAAAAATCCCGCTCTAAAAATTACGAAACAAAAAATTATTTATAGTGATGTTCAGAGGATATTGGTCGTAAGCCGCTTTGCCCTAAAGCTTATAACCGCGTACTGCTAGCGTTAGCATGTACGTATTGTAAGAGTGGGTGGCATACGAACTCCCTTTGCTTCGCCATAATCCGGTAAAAAAACAGGAAAATCGTTGTAAAAAAATGTATTTTAATTGAGGAAGTCGACAGCAGTTGAACAAACAATGGGGTATCGACCATGCGATAGTAACAGGATAAACAAAAAAATAATATAGTTTAAATTGTGTGTTTAATATTAATTAATGTAATAATTAAAAGGATTTTTAGTGAATCCCGCAGTGCTCTTTATAACGAACAGGAAAAAGAATAAAAACTAATCCGAAAAATTTTAATGTATAGAGAAATCTTAAGTTCGACTCTTTTTATGCTAATATTTGTATGAGCAACTGCGACAGTATGAAAAAAAAACATGGGTCGCGAAAACTGTAATTTGCCTAGCGCCAGTCAGGTGCACAGATTCACTAAAAAGGATGAAGTATAAGTAAATATTATTTTTAACTGTATAGTTTTTATATTATTATTATTTTTTTTTATTATTATGATTCCATTTATTATTCATAAATACATATACTTACATTTTTAAATAGTTCTATAAAAACTAAAAAAGAAGTTTAAGTTACCGGTGGTCAGGGCTCCCGAGAGAGGAACCTCCTCACTATACGCGCCGTGTCCAGGAGAACTGCTTTCTGGATCAAGCCCTTGATCCAGCTGTCCAACGAGAGCCTCTTGAGGTGTTCGTCGAGGCTCTTGGCAATTATGCCATTGGCCGTCACGACTATCGGCACAATGACTGCTGTATTCACATCCCACATGTCGACAACCTCGCGAGCCAAGTCAAGATACTTCGTTTGTTTATCTTTCTCTGACTTCACGAACTTCTCGTCATGAGGGACTGCTATATCAACAATCATTGCGCGACGCTTTAGTCGGCCAATCACCACTATGTCAGGCTTATTGGCAACAATAGTCCTGTCAGTGATGATAGACCGATCCCAATACAATGTGCAACTACCACTTTCGAGAACTGGGTCGGGCACATACCTATAGTACGGTACTTCCGATTCCACAAGATTGTATTTAAGTGCAAGTTGTTAGTGGATAATCTTGGCTACAAGGTCGTGCCTGTGCAAATAGTCTTCGTTAGCCAAACTAGAACAACCGGAAATAATGTGGCGGATGGATTCCCCGGGCCGGTGACATGCCCGACATATGTCAATCGTACCGTCCTTCACAATGTATTTCCGGTAGTTGTTCGTCATCATTTATTATTATTTTTTATTTAATATTATTCTATTCTATTCTATTACTGTATTTATTTACGATTTATTTTAATTTTATTTATCAATATTTAATTAATCATGTTTATTGTGTTTACCTTCGTTCGTGTGTCACTGTGAGGTGCCAACTGAAAACCAGCGCTGGGTGTCTGACGTCCAGCAAATGCTGAATGGTTGCCCTTTGGGCATGGGGCATGGGCACGCTCAGCGCAATTGTGTACATACTAAGTCTACTGTTTACTTTGTCGCTGTGCGTCTGTGTCTGTGCTGAATAAATGTTTTTCTATTCTATTTTTATTCTTTGTAAATAGTCTCCCGTTTTTCCACAGCCAATCAATCAATCAAAAGTGATTTATTCAAATAAAGCTGAGTGCCAGTACTTTTTAACCGACTTCCAAAATAGGAATATTTTTTTTATGTATGTACACAGATTACTCCGAGGTTTCTGATCCGATTTGTGTGATTCTTTTTTGAACGTCAAAGTTCTACATAAAGACGGCCGTCCGTCACCAATTCCTGGTGATTTAGCTGGGAAGAAGAAGTGGCAACTCTGTCTTTTGCTAGTTCGAGCTAGTCATCATCATCATAATAACAGCCGAATGACGTCCACTGCTGGACATAGGCCTCCCCCAAAGGGGGGGCTGCCATAATCGCCAGGCAGGCGGGTTGGTGAACGCAGTGTATGGTGTTGCGTTTTACAGAGAACGCTGCTGCCCATTCTCTGGTGAGTCCCTAAGTCGCCGGGCTAGTCAGTTGTACTATAATTTCCACCTCTCCCGCAGCCAAACCCCCTACTCCTGGCGCGCAGCAGTGAACTTCCTGCTGCACAGCGCGCGCACGGAGGGGCTGGTGGCGCTGTGGCGCGGGAACAGCGCCACCATGGCCAGGATCGTGCCCTACGCCGCCATCCAGTTCACCGCGCACGAGCAGTGGAAGAAAGCGCTGGGGGTCGACACGCCTAGTACTGCCAAGTGAGTCTCTCATCATCTTCCTTCGTCCTCTGCTGAGCATATAGGCCTCTCTTTCCTTATGCCAATCCCCAAGTACCAGCCTCGTCCAGGTTCTACCCGCGATGGCCACAATGTCGTCTGCTAATCTCGCCGCCGCCGACCCACACTTCTTCTTCCAGTCCTCGGACGTCACTCGGTCTCTGCCTCACTCCACCTATCATCACCGCGCCTGGCCAGGTGTCCAGTGAGTCACCAGTGTAACAGAATCTGTCTTGAATTAAAAGAAGGCTACAGATTGTCTGCCAGGGTTACGGAATTGTTCGAAGGGGAAATCGGATGGGTTTGAGACAGTAAGAGTCTGACAAGAGTGGGAGGATCTATTTGCTGATTTCCTATGAAGACTAGAGTACCGAGGTGCTCTACGCCGTCATCCAGTTCTCCCCAAGTCCCCACACGAGGAGTGGAAGAAGGCGTTCGGAGCCGACACGCCTAGTACTGCCAAGTGAGTCTTTTATCATCTTCCTTCGTTCTCTGCTGAGCGTAGGCCTCTCTTTCCTTATACCAATCCCCACGTTCCTGGGCCAGCCTCATCCAGGTTCTACACGTTAAAAAAATCATGAACAGATACTTTTCAATGGTCAGGGTCGACCAGTCAAAAAAATGAGAACGTGCAAGAAACTCCTCGGACGCTCAAAATCATTTTTATATATTACAAAAATCCTGTTAACATTACGTAAAATGGTTCAGTATACAACTCCATTAACAGCGTATCTGTTCTGGCAGAGCGCATCCCGTGCTGCACCTGATAGCGGGCTCGCTGGCGGGCGTGACGTCACAGTCGGCCACGTACCCGTTGGACGTGGCGCGCGCGCGCATGGCCGTCACCTGCGCCGCGGAGTACGGCACGCTGCGCGCCGTGTTCGTGCGCGTCGCGCGGGACGAGGGGCTGCTCACGTTGTACAGGTACTGACGTCATCATCATCATCATCATCACCCGCCGTCACCTGCGCCGCGGAGTACGGCACGCTGCGCGCCGTGTTCGTGCGCGTCGCGCGGGACGAGGGGCTGCTCACGTTGTACAGGTACTGACGTCATCATCATCATCATCATCACCCGCCGTCACCTGCGCCGCGGAGTACGGCACGCTGCGCGCCGTGTTCGTGCGCGTCGCGCGGGACGAGGGGCTGCTCACGTTGTACAGGTACTGACGTCATCATCATCATCATCATCACCCGCCGTCACCTGCGCCGCGGAGTACGGCACGCTGCGCGCCGTGTTCGTGCGCGTCGCGCGGGACGAGGGGCTGCTCACGTTGTACAGGTACTGACGTCATCATCATCATCATCATCACCCGCCGTCACCTGCGCCGCGGAGTACGGCACGCTGCGCGCCGTGTTCGTGCGCGTCGCGCGGGACGAGGGGCTGCTCACGTTGTACAGGTACTGACGTCATCATCACCCGCCGTCACCTGCGCCGCGGAGTACGGCACGCTGCGCGCCGTGTTCGTGCGCGTCGCGCGGGACGAGGGGCTGCTCACGTTGTACAGGTACTGACGTCATCATCATCATCATCATCACCCGCCGTCACCTGCGCCGCGGAGTACGGCACGCTGCGCGCCGTGTTCGTGCGCGTCGCGCGGGACGAGGGGCTGCTCACGTTGTACAGGTACTGACGTCATCATCATCATCATCATCACCCGCCGTCACCTGCGCCGCGGAGTACGGCACGCTGCGCGCCGTGTTCGTGCGCGTCGCGCGGGACGAGGGGCTGCTCACGTTGTACAGGTACTGACGTCATCATCATCATCATCATCACCCGCCGTCACCTGCGCCGCGGAGTACGGCACGCTGCGCGCCGTGTTCGTGCGCGTCGCGCGGGACGAGGGGCTGCTCACGTTGTACAGGTACTGACGTCATCATCATCATCATCATCACCCGCCGTCACCTGCGCCGCGGAGTACGGCACGCTGCGCGCCGTGTTCGTGCGCGTCGCGCGGGACGAGGGGCTGCTCACGTTGTACAGGTACTGACGTCATCATCATCATCATCATCACCCGCCGTCACCTGCGCCGCGGAGTACGGCACGCTGCGCGCCGTGTTCGTGCGCGTCGCGCGGGACGAGGGGCTGCTCACGTTGTACAGGTACTGACGTCATCATCATCATCATCATCACCCGCCGTCACCTGCGCCGCGGAGTACGGCACGCTGCGCGCCGTGTTCGTGCGCGTCGCGCGGGACGAGGGGCTGCTCACGTTGTACAGGTACTGACGTCATCATCATCATCATCATCACCCGCCGTCACCTGCGCCGCGGAGTACGGCACGCTGCGCGCCGTGTTCGTGCGCGTCGCGTGGGACGAGGGGCTGCTCACGTTGTACAGGTACTGACGTCATCATCATCATCATCATCACCCGCCGTCACCTGCGCCGCGGAGTACGGCACGCTGCGCGCCGTGTTCGTGCGCGTCGCGCGGGACGAGGGGCTGCTCACGTTGTACAGGTACTGACGTCATCATCATCATCATCATCACCCGCCGTCACCTGCGCCGCGGAGTACGGCACGCTGCGCGCCGTGTTCGTGCGCGTCGCGCGGGACGAGGGGCTGCTCACGTTGTACAGGTACTGACGTCATCATCATCATCATCATCACCCGCCGTCACCTGCGCCGCGGAGTACGGCACGCTGCGCGCCGTGTTCGTGCGCGTCGCGCGGGACGAGGGGCTGCTCACGTTGTACAGGTACTGACGTCATCATCATCATCATCATCACCCGCCGTCACCTGCGCCGCGGAGTACGGCACGCTGCGCGCCGTGTTCGTGCGCGTCGCGCGGGACGAGGGGCTGCTCACGTTGTACAGGTACTGACGTCATCATCATCACCGATATGATCACTATCCATAATCAACCTCAACCTCACTGCTGAAGACATGGACATATTCTGTTGCACTTAAGGCGAATTTACAAGAACAGCTGGACATATAGGACAGTGGATCTATTTAAGTTTAAGTATGCTAAAATATCGCATTGGGTCTAGCCTGTAAGGATATTTGTATGTATAAATAAATAAATAATCATCAACAACATCCATCATCATGTCATCATCCATCATCATTATCCGTAACTCATCGACGTCATCCTTCATCATCATCATCATCCTCTACATCGTTATATTTCGTTTCGTTAAAGTACGGTATGGTGATGTTCCAGAGGCTACTCGGCGACAGTACTGGGTGTGATCCCGTACGCGGGCGTCTCATTCTTCACCTACGACACGCTCAAACAGAAGTACTTCGGTGAGTTCTGTCATTTTAACTCAATTTTTTTTTTTAAATATATCTGTCCCTCTCGCAAAAATGCTGTTTTCAAAGTTCATATCGGACTTCTTTTTCTAATTGTTATCTTTGAAGCTTAATAACTTCATCGCTGATGAAGGTATTTAAAAAATATTTTCATGATTGTTTACTAGAGCTAATTTTGCAAAAAAAAAAATCGCATGCTTATCCCTAATGGCATCACTTATTCTGTTAAGGTGAATGCTCCAGGGTAGCCCACGAAATTCGAATATTTTTATGTTTTTTGCAATTTGCCGGTCAGTGTGAAGCTGTATGTGGACCAAATGCGATCCGCGACCGTAACGCGTATTTATCTAAAGAATTATAACCATTTTAATCATCAATATAGCCCTCTAAGTTCATGTAGCTCGAAAGAATGATTATTTCTGAAATATTCATTCTTCCAGTCCACATACAGCTTCACACTGACCGGCAAATCGCAAAAAACATAAAAATATTTGAATTTCGCGGGCTACCCTGGAGCATCCACCTTAAGTATAGAAAAGAGTGACTGAATACTTTACTTTTGACGATTGTTTTTCGAAACACTTTAAAATAATATAGACCCAACGGTAACGCGTTTATATTATTTTCTTCGAAATCGAATTGTTTCTCTTTTTCAATTTAAGACAACATGCGACAGACGATATTTTATCGCGATTTCAATGTTGTTGTTGTTCAGAACATTTTGTGTTGCACACAAATGTATGGGGCAGTTAATTCAGTGTTGGAGTAACAGTTGTTCATAATAACCGAAGTACACTGACTCATTTTCAGGTCACATTTATTCTGTAACACGTTGTATAAGACTACGTTACTTATTCCCTTGTCTCTCGTCCCAGAATACTTCGGCAAGCCTCAGAGCGCGATGGTGAACGTGTGCCTGGGCGGTACGGCCGGTGCCATCGCGCAGACGGCGTCCTACCCGCTGGACATCGTGCGGCGCCGCATGCAGACGGCGCGCCGCCGTCCTGATGGCACCTACCCGTACGCCAGCATCGCCGACACGCTAGTCTTAGTTTACAAGTGAGTATCCCACTTCTGACTATCCCACTTCTGACCACCCTGCTTCATAGTGCTGGTAAAAATCTGACTTCCTACAGTTCTTACCTTCATTATTCCAACTTTTCTACCATCCGAATTCCTATTGCACATACTTCCTACTATCTGACTCTCCATGGCCAACTGATGGCTTTAGGCTAATGTTGGTGTACTATAGGTACTTTCATACCAAGGGATTTTATAATCTAAAGCTCGATGTGATTCTTCAGAATCCTTTCAATAAAATACGTAGTTGATAAAAGATTACTTATATTTTATTTGGTGTCAATGATAGCTATTACACATCGGAAGTCATGCCAACTTGCAAGGTTTAACCTGTGACAGTACACTCTCTGCTGAGGAGCTCGTGGCTAGATAATAACAGCCGCACGGGTCGATCTTCAAGGTTAAGCAAAGCTTGCCAAGGTTGGTCTGTGGATGGGTGACCATCTTAACATACCGAGTTTCCTCCGTGCCTCGGTGCGCACGTTAAGCCGTTGGTCCCGGCTGTCATTTGTAGATCAGAAGCCAGTAAACCTGACTCCAGTCTTGCCATGAAGTACCGTGTAACCCAGTTAATGGGTTGTGGAGGTGTAGTAGGCTCCTCGTAAAATACTGGTATTCAGCTAAATCCGGCTTGACTGGAAGCCGACCCCAATATAGTTGGGAAAAGGCTAGGCAGATGATGATGAGTACACTCTCTGCTTAACTCTCCAGGAAATGCAGCTTTATATTTCTTAAATTATTTTTTTCTCTTTTCCAGGTCTGAAGGCTGGCGCGGCTTCTACAAGGGCCTTAGTATGAACTGGGTGAAAGGCCCCATCGCGGTGGGAATCTCCTTCGCTACGTACGACAGTATCAAGAGCACGCTACGAGACATCGCGGTACACTTCCAGAGCTAGTCCACACTTCATAGTGATCAATTAAATTGACAGTGACAGTGACAGTTGACGTCGCTGTCAGTTTGACAGCTGCGTTATACAGGGTGGAAATTATTTAAACCGAAAAATTAATTAATAACACATCATTTTGTGTTGAGAATATTATATTTCAGTTTATTTATTAAAATGAAAGCTATTGTAGCTAATGTCAATTTTGACAGACCTTGTCAATCACCCTGTATGTTATGGAAGCTGTCAAAAATCAATTTGAAAAGAAATGGTCTTGGTATTATATTTATTGAATATATAGAACGTTATAAATAGTTGTTAAAAATGTTCTCGAACATAAACTGCCGATACGTGGGAGTTTCAATATTTCTGTCGAACCCTTCGGGGAAGGACACAGTTCTAAGCTTTCATTATTATATGAAACGACTGAATTTCGACAATAATATGTTATGGAAATGATATTATAGGAATCATCATTTAGTCAGCGGATATTCAGCAGAAATAAAATCCGTGAGGTGTTTGAAAAGTTTGGCAAAATGTCAAATTTTTGGATATTGGACAAATAAGCCAGACTTAAAAGAAACACCGCAAATTGAATATTTTAGAAGAGTATTATTACGCACATACATAGATATTATTATTTTAATTTAGCTATATATAGAAGAGTCGTTGTACGCATCATTACGAACTACTTTAACTATGGGACCTACACTGAAATCGCAGCATAAGTTCACTTTTTTTTTTGGGATGATAAATTATCAAATGACTCCTCCCGCTCTGGGTGAAGCAGAAGATAGTGTCAGATTCTTACTGACTAAGACCCATCCGTGTTCCTCCTAGTGCCCGCCGCGTTCCAGGGTACGGTGCCTCTTCCGAACAAAGTCCGCTGCCCAGCAGGCACTGGCACCACTGGCACCACTGGCACCACTGGCACCACTGGCACCACTGGCACCACTTGCACCACTGGCACACGTGGCACCCCTGGCACCAATGGCACCACTGGAACCACTGGCACCACTTGCACCACTGGCACCACTGGCACCACTGGCATCACAGGCACCACTGGCACCACTGGCACCAATGGCACCTCTGGCACCACTGGCACCACTGGCACCCCTGGCACCACTGGCACTACTGGCACCACTGGCATCACTGGCACCCCTGGCACCACTGGCACCACTTGCACCACTGGCACCACTGGCACCACTGGCATCACTGGCACCACTGGCACCTCTGGCACCACTGGCACCACTGGCACCCCTGGCACCACTGGCACCACTGGCACCCCTGGCACCACTGGCACCACTGGCACCCCTGGCACCACTGGCACCACTGGCACCCCTGGCACCACTGGCACCACTTGCACACCTGGCACCACTGGCACCACTGGCACCACTGGCACCACTGGCACCACTGGCACCACTGGCACCACTGGCACCACTTGCACCACTGGCACACGTGGCACCCCTGGCACCAATGGCACCACTGGAACCACTGGCACCACTGGCACCACTGGCACCACTGGCATCACTGGCACCACTGGCACCCCTGGCACCACTGGCACCACTGGCACCACTGGCATCACTGGCACCACTGGCACCACTGGCACCACTGGCATCACTGGCACCACTGGCATCACTGGCACCACTGGCACCCAATGTGAGCCATCCGAGAAAAAGTTCACTTGTCCAGTACATCTTGTCAAGTTACATTCATATGTATGAGGCAGTTGATGTTAGTGTTGGTCCCTTATTATAATTTGTTGATAACGATGAGTACAATGACCCGTTTTAGGTATAGCGTTAATTCTGTTACACGTCATTTAGGTATTATCTTACGTAAAGACAGTGGTTTTCATTAAACAGACTTCAAAAACAAAAGTTAAAAAAAAATGCATGTACAGACGCCAGCACATCGAGCTACACAAAACTGTCAAATTTTCCCAAACAAACTTGAACCTAAGGCTTTGGCTATAAAGTTGAAAATCTATTAAATAAATTTGACAGATTGTTGCGCTGGAGACTGTGCGAACACTTTGTACAGTGAAGGACATTAATAGGGAATCACGTTAAGGTTAAGAAAATAATAATTTGTAAAAAGTCCAAAAATGATTTTCGAAAATCGTTATCGAATTGTCACGTAGTCAATGCATATCTTTCTAAAAATCTACGTATTATAAGTAATACAGTATTTTAGCGCATTTTCTTCTTTATTTCTAAGTCCTAAAGTATTGAAGTTATTCTTTTTAGTTGTCAAGCATATTTTTTCCCTTTTATTCAAGTATTCTAAGGCAGTTTTTTTATATCGTAGATCCTAAGAATAATTTTCTTTACTTACTTCAAAAGATTTCATATAACATTGCCTTCCATGTTCATTACTTCTTATTAGGTTAATTTGGACCCATTTTCTTTCAACATCTTTCAAAACATTTAGTTTGATGGCGATCAACCAATCACGCTTGATTTCTATGAAATTAGTTCAAGGGATATTACATTGATTCTTAATGAATTTATTTTTTTTAATCCCAAAATAGTATTTACTCGCAAAATAAACAATACACTTAAAAAAATATATATATTTAAGGCTCCGGGGTTTTTTGAAACCCACTGTCTACACGTAACCTTGATAGACCCACTCGTCCTCGTTATAAAATATGTGTCGAACCTGACATTCAGCCAGAATTCCAATTCTCGTACCTGCTTAAAAACATTCAAATTCAGGCCAAATATCGTTAAGGCAATAATCACTGTAAAAACCTTTTTACAAAAATTACAACCGACTTCCGACACAACATACTCGCAACGTAAAAAATAACTTGGATTTCTTTATCTTGGCTTTGTTTCTTCATCTTTTGACACCGACTTGAAATACAAATACAAGTCTTTAACTTGAAATACAAGTTAAAGAAATATGAAGTCGGTTATATATTAAAGTACGGCTTCTCAAGATAGAGTACAAAACATTATTAGAGTATGGTCAGCAACCCTATGTATGCGTATATTACCCAATTGGTTTGAAGCAAACCCAGATAAGCACTTTTGAAGTCGACTGTATCCCTCATCATCTTTTTTTGGGACTGGAAAATCATCAAATGCCTCCTCCTCTGGGAACATTGGGAGGGAGTGTCGGCCTCTTACTGACTCATTCCCCCTCTAAATGCCTTTTGCGCTCCCGGGGGCGCTAGTTGCGGGCGTATTGTACTCCGAATCACCTAACCATTAATGATTAATTCTTAGTTCGGGTTCCCGACGAATCGTAAGTCCGTAGGCGATACGGAGTAGAATACGCCCGTAACTAAACCCGAAACTACGGAATTCGGGCTTAGAGAGTAAACCCCAGGGCCGCGATAACCCTTTCCGAGAATCCCGTTACATCTAGATTGCACCCGAGAATCCGAGATACTACTTCTTGTTTCTTTGAATCCCACTTTATTAAAAGACGGTTTATATTCGCTCGAGCATGCAACATTTTTATAAAACTTTATTTTATTTCAATTTCTTTTTTCAAATATTTTTGAATACTAGGCTTTTGGCTTCAGTATTATTGAGCATATTTTTTATTACAATGTGCGTTTTTTTTTTTTCTTCTTGACAAGCACATTGTGTTTTTGGGTTTTTACAGCAGATTGTTTTTCCCATAAATCAAACCTGGATTTATGCCCAGTTGATACTAGTAGGCTCGCTACCTATCACATAGGACTTCATCGAAACTCCCGTTCGGGAGATACCAGCGTGGTGATATTTTTTAACCATTCTAAAAAAAATAAGATTATTATATTTTTTTAAATAAACTATCTTTCTTTCTTCTTTCTTTAACCATTCGTATTGTGCACACACAGCAGGCTAACATCTGCAGATGTGGAAACTGAAGAATAAAGTGTTAGACTCTTTAAAGCTGTGTGGAACAAGGAGGAAACCTCCACAGAAAAGGGAGGATTCTCCGATTAGACGACGGTTGTGTCTGGTGGGCAACTGCCCAAGATGCCTATCTTCGATTTCTTTACTCTTATCACTATTGGCTGGCGTTTTAAATCTTGGCTAAATATTAACAGCCGTACGGATCGATCTTCGGTATGTTAAGATGGTCACCAATCCAAAGACCAAATCTTGGCAAGCTTTGCTTAACCTTGAAGATCGACCTGTGCGGCTGTAAATACTGTCCTATATGTTTAACTAAATCCAGGTTCAACGGAATTAAGTTATTATCCGTGTCAAATCGCTCTTCTGTTCTCCGGGACGCTATCAAGGTGGGTAGGAACGCAAACGCTTAGCCGGAGCGAAGAAAATATAATAACTTCGTTGGTTTTTATATTTTCGAGCCGTTTGTGGTTGGAACTCGGGTCGTGGAGTGCTCATAACTTGTTCAAAGATACGCTAAGTTGACATTTTACGTTAGCCAAGGGCTGGCTTTTATTTTGGACAGAAGATAAGCATTGCCATACAACGTGGCAATGCCGCCAGTCTTTTGGGCTCACTTCCAGTGGACAGCGATGCGGAGAAATTTATTGACGCCATATTTTAGAATTTAATTTAATTCAATTCCAATTGAAGTTAGTTTTTCAATTAAATTCCAAATCAAGTTTTATCTTGAATTTTATCTCAAGTTAATATTTCATTACCTTCAAGTTCGTATTTCGTTTCAATTCAAATTCAATTCAAGTATGTATTTCAATTCAATTTCATTTTACTTCGGCGGTGCAGGATCCCTGTACCGTGAGATGTAATATAGTTCGTCAGTACTAGTGCACTTGGCGTGACCGACTCTTCAACGCTTCACAGTACTATTTTTTATATGAGATGAGTTTGCTCTTCACTCTAGTCTAGGTCAGAGATGACAGAGACAAAGTCTACGATGGAGCGAGCTTACCCAGAAGGAGCCTGTTCACTCTAACTTTGAAGAGATGAGGCTTGTAACCGTTCAGAAACACAGACGCAGGCAGAGAGTTCCACTTCTTTTCTGTGCGCATTGTACTCTATGGTTTGTTCATACGTCATCTAGTTACGTTTCCTGTATGTTGACGGTTGGTGCCTCACCGTGTTTTAGATACTTTGGTAACTGTTGAATGACTCATTTAAACAGATATTTCATGATGGTTTTCGTCACCGTGATAAATTGAATTACAAAGTGACGTACCCAAACCTCAAAGCATTTATTTCAAATAACCACTGACAAGCATTTTTGAATTGTCAAGATCGATCAGTTAGAAAAATCTGGTCTTTATTTTCACAGCTTAAAATTCAGACTTTGAAAAAATTCGATGATTATTCGGCAACGGAAGTGTCTGTTACACTCTTGGAAGTTTACCTAAAATTCGTGATGTATTTTTAATTATTTTTCTATTGTACCAATTTTCATTCTTTCATTCATTGGAAGCCAAACCCCAACTAGTTGGGTATAGACAGGTGTTGATATATTTATTTTTCTTCTAAAATTAATATTAAATTCGTCTGAGTCTATGCTGTATCGTATTTCACACGGAGCATAGTTTTAACTCCGTAGGCGTTCACTCCAGACTGATTTTTTGTGGGGGATGGGGGCTAATTTGAGGACCCCCATGTAGGAAGGACTTTGCAGAGGCTTCATTTTCCAATTTAGTGCTATCAAAATCAAAAGTCATTTATGCAAATTAGGATGAGAGCCAGCAGTTTTTGAACGTCAAATTTCGAACTAAAGACAGTCCCCCAAAAACCCGTCACCACTTTCTAGTGTCTTAGCTGGGAAGGAGGAGTGGCGCAACACACTCCCCAACAACACAGCTCACGTCTTAGTTCTCGCCAGTGGTTCATGTATTCGACAGGCTTACAGGGAGACTAGATTCTGAATCCCATGTTGGTATTTTTGGTGGATCAGTCGACAGTATGGGAATAGTTTGGTGAAGTTCTTTTCGTTTTTTTTGCCATTTCATATTAACTCTTTTCTCATATCTGCCTCCGTGGTCCACTGGTTTAGGCGTTTGCCTTGTGACCCGGTGGTCGTGGGTTCAATTCCCATGGGAAGCGTTGTTTTCCAGTTTGGCATTCACCTGACTGTCTGATAAAAAGAAGATTCCGTGCTTCGGAAGGCATAAGCCGGTGGTCCCGCTAAATGGCGGTCGTCAAATAAACCATGTCAGAGGCCCTTGAGGTGGTTAAGAAACTCTGATACTAGGGTGTGTGGGGTGCTAATATCCGTTTTACACTACGCCCTGTATTAAAATTTCGTATAGGAGTTCATTACTGCATATCGTTTGCGTTTAGCTACATTTTCGGTTTTCGTTCAAACAAATCTACTTGTGACGCAGTTAACGACTTGGTCAGTCATAAAGTTGGTAGTCTAAACCACAGAAAAAAGGTGCTAACAATTTTCCTCGATCTTAAAAAAGCCTTTGATACAGTTCCCATCCCCGCCCTTCTAAATAAATTAGAAAATCTTGGTGTTAGAGGGCTTCCACTTGAACTTTTCAAAAGTTACCTTACTGATCGTAAACAATACGTTATTAAAATTATAGGTGACCACAGGAGTGAGGAACTTCGGACTTCTATCGAGTATGGCGTCCCACAAGGCAGCACCTTGGGCCCATCACTTTTCCTAGTCTTTATCAACGATCTCTGCAACCTCGATATTGCGAATTCAAAAATCGTACGTTTTGCAGATGACACTGCGATAACATTCACTGTGGACTCGTGGTCGGACTTGGAAACAGTGACACAACATGGTTTTAATTGTGCCGTAAAATGGCTCGATTCATACTCCTTAACTCTCAATACGACAAAAACATGTTTTATTCCCTTCTCTGTGAGCACTGCTTCTCAACCGACATGTGCCTTCACCATAAAACCGCACTCTTGTTCTACGCAACACCATATGAACTGTCCATGTCCTACTCTTACACCAGTTGATCAGATGAAATATCTTGGAATTGTGTTAGACAAAAATCTCACCTTCAAATCACACATTAGTGCTCTTTCAGGACGTGTCTGGAAATTGATTTATGTTTTCAAAAATTTAAGACGCGTAGCTAACCCTTCAATCATCCGTAATGTATATTTCGCACTATGCCAGTCAATCCTCAAACTATTTTGAAGCCCCTTGAGACTGCTCACAGAGCCATATTGAAGGTTTCTACCTTTCGGCCGATTCTTTTTCCAACCAATGAATTATACAAAGCGTGCAATGTACTTAATGTACGGCAACAGTTTACTCTTCACACTGTCTTGCTTCAACATCGTACGACTCTATATGTAGAAATGAATAAACGTCGCAAAGACCTAATCTGTACCATACCACCCGCACACACCGCTTTTATAAAAAAAAATCAACATCTATCTTGGACCATCTTTGTATAACAAAATCAACTCACATTTACCAGTCTACGGCTCGTCTCTTTTCAATTGTAAAAAGTCTGTCCGTTCATTCATATCAAACCTAAACTATGACGAAACCGCAAATTGTCTAACGAGTAAAAACATTCGTTAATTACTCCCACCGATGCACACATACGCACGACCACACTCACACAACACAAACACACCCTCACGCACATACACAGACACCCCCGCAGTCCACACTCACTTATAATTGCATGTTACAGTTGTTTTTATTTTATTTTTTATTATTAACTCATTGTGGATTTTCTTTGTATAGCTATCTGTTAATTACCATTTTTGCCAATCTGCACATGTAACACGTACCAAAACCTATATGTACCGAGGGATCGAAACTGTGTCTCCTAAACACAGGCTATTTTGTAGCCTAGCTAGTAGTTGAGTATTGTAGATTACAATTTTGTGTTACCTACCTGTTATTATTTAAGTAAAAAAAATATGTAAATCTACAATCTGTTTATTTAAATAAATATTATGAGTTATGAGTTATTTTCGAACCGCTCCGTTGGTTCACGGATTCGATCCTCGTGTCGGGGAAGTGTTATTGGGTTTTTCTTTAAGGAATTTCTCCCTTTAGTGAGAGTCCGGAGTTTGGAAGTAGATGGTGTGTCATCCCCGTGCCTTGGAAGGCACGTTAAGCCGTTGGTCTTACGCCAGATCTCTCTCCGGCCGGTCGTGATGGAAGAGAGAGTTGAGTTCAGTGTTAACGAACACACTATACTTACTCTATTCTATTCTTTTGTACTATAATATGTCCAACGCCAATAGCTCTTCTTTTTTAAGGTTTGCCGCCATGGCCGAATTCGGTCAGGAGGACTTCTATAACATTTTCGAGGATCTTGTTAGTCATGCAGAGTATGATCTGAGGGAGTCCTGCCCCTGTTATGTGTGTCATGCATGTTGCCTTCAGTATCGCCTAAATTCCTGATATTCTTTTTTTATTATATATCAGAGCTGTTATTCATTTCCTCAAGGTTATATCCTCTAGTGTAGTTCCAGATCGTTACTAGGGCGCATTATTCGCTTAGTTTAAATGCTCGAGGATCTTGATAGTCATGCAGGGTGTGATCTGAGGTAGTCCTGCCCCTGATATACTACTCTGTCAAGAAAGTACCGGGAAAAGATCAATAATACACAAAATGTCTGTTATTCATCCAAATTTATTTTATCACCTTCAAAGTATGCTCCTTTAGAAACGATACACTTGTGCCAACGAATAATCCATTCATCAAAACATTTTTTAAACGCTGCTTCCGGAATTGAGTTCAGTTCTCGCCGCGAATTCTCCTTTATGTCTTCTATCGATTGAAAACGGGTGCCACGAAGTGGTAATTTGAGTTTAGGAAAAAGAAAAAAGTCAGCAGGAGCCATATCTGGTGAATATGGTGGTTGCTGGATGGTATTTGTTGAGTGTTTGGTTAAAAATTCGTTCACAATGATAGCCTTGTGCGAAGGCGCATTGTCGTGGTGCAAAATCCAAGAATTTTCTTTCCACAAGTCTGGCCTTTTTCGTCGAATTTGCTCTCTTAAACGCCGCATAACGCTCAAATAATATTCTTTATTTACCGTTAGACCTTCCGGTAAGAATTCAGAGTGCACAACACCGCGATAGTCAAAGAAAACAGTCAATATGACTTTGACTTTTGATCGACTTTGGCGTGGTTTTTTCGGTTTCGGTTCAGTTGGAAAGCGCCACTCCGAAGCTTGTTGACTAGTTTGCATGTCAAACTCGTAAACCTACGTCTCGTCACCAGTAACAATGCGTTTCATGAATGTTGGGTCCGAACTGACTCGTTCTAGCATGTCCTCAGCGACTTTCATGCGATTGAGTTTTTGGAGAAAATTCAGATCTTTTGGGACTAGCCGAGCAGCAACATGTTTCATACCCAAATGATTAGTTAAAATGGTACGGATCGACTCGTGAGATACAGAAAGTTCGGCGGCTATCTCTCTCAGAGTTGAATGGGGATTTTCAGTCACTATTTCCTTCACTTTTGCGATGTTAACTTCAGTTGCAGACGTTGACGGCCTACCAGAGCGAGGCAAACCTTCCATCACATCTCGACCGCTTTTGAACGCTTTGAACCACTCATAAGCACGAGTTTTTGATAAAGTCGATTCACCGTAAGCCTTCTGTTACATTTTCAGTGACTCCGAACACGAAATTCCATTGGCGATGCAAAATTTAAGACAAACTCTTTGTTCAATATTTTTGTCCATTATGAAATTCGCAATACACACTATATATGATATTACTAAAACCAGCACTGTATTTAATATAAATAACAGATGCAACTCAAACTCCGCGCCAAAATGGAAAACAGTTGTGCCAATCTAACAACTACAAAAAAACAAAAATTTGAATTTGGAACCATAAACAAATCATCCATTCCCGATACTTTTTTGACTGAATGTATGTGTCATGCATGTCGCTTTTTCCTACTACGCCCTAATTAAGGTATCCCATGGATGCTTCATTTGGGGCAACTGAGAAGATCGCCATTAGATCGTTAATCCTATACTGTACACAATCAAATTTGTATTCGTTGTTTTATATGGTGTGCGTCATGTTTGGTGTAAATAAACTTTTTTTTTATTTCTTTCTTACCTCAATATCGGGTCCGCCTTCAAGGCGTCATGAAAGAAGGAGAAGGGAAGTTTTAGACAGTGGGTTTGGTACCATCTCATGATAGTGCCTGTGGAGGTTGCCTCTGTGGATCCCCCATAAACCAGGGACCAATTTCGTCATTTTTCTTAGCTTGAAATTTCTCTTCATTGCTGATTTTTTCTTTTATTTTATTTTTTCATAATTCGTATGGTCAAATGCTCCAATTAATTTGGAATCTGATTTGGGCATTCCCGCAGTTTGAAAACTTTTCCACAATCTTTTTTTTTTTTTTGATTTCTCAATTCGTAGTCAATGGCGAAAAATACCTACTTTCAAGAGTAATTCAGTTGCATCCGGTGACACTAGATGCCGACCCCAATATAGTTGGGAAGAGGCTGGCAGATGGTAAGTTAATTCTTTCACATTAAAACGAGGAAGTAGGCTTATTGAAGTTTGCTTCAAATCAGTTCAAGTCTTATAATGGTTGAAAGTAAGGTTTAACTCATCTTTTGTAATGAGAATTTATTGTAAATATAATTGTTATGTTTGTAATGTTATTTAAAGCGATCTAACTAGTTATTTACTCTTTATTGTCAATGTAGACCTTAAATTGAATCGCTTATTATACTGGGGGTGAATTTTCATTCGTTGGAACTTTATTGAAATTAGCAAAAAAAATTTGCTGTTCAATTCGTATAACTTGGCAAAATTGTAATACCTAACAGCAGCGGGTCTAAAAAGGACTTGAGATGAATCAGAAAGCAAATCACGCTACCTGTCAAATCGTCCCAATCAACCTTGAACCTAATGCGTTAGCGATAAAGATGAAAATGAAATTGGACAGATTGTTGCGTGATTTATATTATGATTCTCCTGAAGTGGCCTGTTAGAACCCCCCCCCCCCAACCTCATTCATAATTACACTCGCAGGAATATTGTCTAGATAACCTGTGGCGAAGAAGGTGTTAGCGGGTATTTTACTAAAAAAATCTAATTAGTCCGTCTGAAAGATTTTCAAAAAATATTGTACACGTATATTTTTATCACGTAAACAAAAAACGCGCGTGA
Source organism: Lacanobia oleracea (assembly GCA_950371165.1). NCBI lineage: Eukaryota > Metazoa > Arthropoda > Insecta > Lepidoptera > Noctuidae > Lacanobia > Lacanobia oleracea. Next base: position 321,792 of record CATNUG010000002.1, on the reverse strand, counting down.
CGTCATCTGGCTTGGTACATTTTTACCAAGCCAGATGACGTCACGCGTCTTCTTCTTTATTTTTGTTTACGTGAGAAAAGAAAAAATACGTGTCGAATATTTTTTGAAAATCTTTCAGACGGACTAATTAGATTTTTTTAGTAAAATACCCTATTTAGAGTATTTACATTAAATATTTGTAGTTTTATCATATTTTTAATTTACCACTCAGATTTTAATTATAATTTTATTGGTAAAAGTTATAAAATATTCGTTATTTATTGAAAAATGCACCATAGTATCTCACGTTTTTAAATCAAATAATATAAAGTTTATATCACATATTAAAGAATTTATTATTTTGTTTATAAAACATTGTTTAATTATGTTAATCATTTTTTAGACAGTCATTTTATTTTACGAGATTATAATAGCTCTACAATAAACAATTTTTACTATTATATTATTATATTAAATACTTATTTATTATTTTTGATGTAAGAACTTAATCGTTCTCTTTATTAATTTATTTTTCATTATTTGGTCATTGACAACCATAGTTTTGTGTAAAGTAGAAGCATATTTTTCAAATTTTGTAAATGTGAGTACCATGAAACCATTTACATTTTATGTGAGTAGTTATAGTTTTACTTGTTGGACATGAACGAGCATGGTGGTTGAGAGCATGTCATGCTCACTCAAATGTCTCGCTGATGGCGGCGCGTGGGTTTGATCATTCGGTTCCCTTCGAAATGGTTGAGCTGAAAGGTGCCGATTCACGCGTCATGTTGAGACTGGTCATCTCTTAACTGCCATTGGCTTATTTTAATCTTTAAATTTAAAATTCTTATAATAAGCCCTTTTTTTTTTCCTTTGCATTGTCCTCACATGCAGAAGCAACAAGTATATGTAACTTGGAATGTTGTAAAACAGAACATGATTTAAAAGAGTGTCCGTGGAGTTTCTTGCACGTTCTTCTCCATAGAGATCTACGCTTTGGAACGTGCAAATAGCTTCCATGTTTTTGACTGACCGACCTTGACGTTTCAAAAGTGCCTGTGAATGGTTTATTTGAAATAAAATGCTTTTGAATTTTGAATTTTTTTGAATTTTTGAATTTTATTAAATAGTGTAATTTAGAAATAATTTTGGGCATTTTTATTAAAACGTGCAATATAGCTCAAATTGGCAATGTTGAATTTAGTGGAACCCTAACCTTGTGTTATCTAGTCCTTCTTTACTGCGGAACCCTTCACACGAGTGCAACTCAAGCTTATCTTTATTACATTTGTCAAGTATATATTTTAGTTGTTATTTTTTATGTTAAAGTATTACCTACCTGTATAGTTTTGAATACAAATAAGGGCCGGTGCACACGGATTTTTCGTCACAGAATGTATTATTCTGAAAGTGATATATATTGAGATGGGTAATGTGATATTGTATGGAATTGTGCACTCCAGCGTAAAAGTTCGTCCAGACAAACGACACCGCATTTTCACAGAAATTACTCTGTAATTTTATTTCTCTTAAAGTATAATTTCTCTGAAAACATTGTGTTGAACTCGAATCGATCTATAACAGGTACATCACGGAAAGCCCATCAAATCTATTGTCAAATGTCATGTTTCGTTAAAATAATCACAGAAGGATTTGAAAGTTAATTACTATACTTTCAAAAACTTTAGATTGTAACTGAATATCAATGTTCTTCCATATACAGGGTGTAACTATTATACGCAATACCTGACATGGCGTCATTGTACTCATTATGACCAACTTAGCATGAGAACCACAATTTAATTAAAAATCAGCCAATTGCGAGTCAGAGTTGCACACGAAGGGTTCCGTACCATAAACCGAAAAACAACACGTTTTTTATAGCGGCGATGCGGTAAAAAATTCAACTGTCTACCAAGTAATAGGCTTGTATTTGTTTTTCGTGTACGGAACCCTAAACATAAATGGGGCGATTAATTTAAAAGTATAAATATAATAAAAGTAGTGCACAATGATGAGTACAATGACCCCTTAAGAGGCATTGCGTTTAATCTGTAACACGTTGTAATCAATTAATATTAAAGTTGTATTGTTAGTAATTGTTATTTATAAATTGTAATATACTGTAGCAAACGCCTTACTTCTCAGTTGGTAGGAATTGCTTTGAATCGAAGTAGTAATAATGCCGGGTCAAATTAAATTGACTAGCGGAACTTCGCAAGCGAAATAAATATATATCGTTATCTCTAGTAACGGAAATACATAGTATGTTTTGATGCAAGCTGCATCGAACTACGTTTTTCAACACATTCATATTTTATAACAAATTACTGTGAAAAATGAACTGTGCGTTTTTATGGTTCCGTACCCGAAGGGTAACCAACGGAACCCTATTACTAAGCCTACGCTGTCCGTCCGTCTGTCTGTCTGTCAGCGGGCTGTATCTCACGAACTGTAATAGGTAGAGAGTTGAAATTTCACAGATGGTGTTTTTCTATTGCCGCTATAACCACAAATAGTAAAAATTTAGGTTTATGGTACGGAACCCTTCGTGCGAGAGTGCGACTCTCACTTAGCCGGTTTTTTTTTTGTACGTAATGCTCTATTAGCGTGGGGGTTGCCTGCCGCATTTTTCTGCACTTGTGTGCAAAACATTTAATCTTAATTGTGTGTTAACATAATTCTTAACTCCTATAACTACAGTTGATACCGAGGTTAACGACCTTTGGTAGAATAGTTACTTCTCATTGGAGTTTAAGAAATAAAATCGTTATTAAAACATATCGATCTACCGATCACGTTTGCGGGGTTTTACTAGTTAATTTATTTTGAACTTGGATAATGTAAACTTTAATTCAGAATCTTAGATAACAGACAAGGAACCATGAACTCTATATCAAACCCGACAAAGTTCAAATTCCATTGAACTTCGGACATATTTACCGGACTGCCCCTGAAATTGATCTGATACAGTTACTGGCATCAATTCTGTGATCGAACTGAAATAAGTGCCACTTTTTTTGCACTTTTTAGTCGCTTCATGCATATTTTGTTGTTGTTGTACCTAACTGTCAACGTCATTAAAAAAACAACTTTGAAAGCATTACGATAGAGTCGAAAGTTGAATTCCAATGAATGTGAATTCTAAGATTCTGAATTCTAGTGGTATATTATAAATGGCCGCGACTGTTCAATGTACTTGTGAAATGTTTAGACTCAAATAAATGTTTACAAATTAACGTTTGTTTTCTTTAATGAGGAGCTCTTGTTATAACAGCCTCTCGGGTCAAAGTTCGAGGTTAAGCAACACTTGCCGAAGTCGATCCTAGGATGGGTGACCATCTATTCTACAACGTTGATACGACAGAGGGGCTTTCCTTTAAACTGCCTATACTAGGTACCATTTTCAAGCTCTGTACCAAAAATAAATTAATTAGGAGCAGTAGTTTAGTCGCAAATGATTTTTAAAGTTTTTGCACGGTTTGAACACGATGTATCTTTTCTAACAGCTGATTATCGTCTAAGCATAGGTCATGCACCTTACAACGATGAATCTACGATGCGTTGTTGCCGCTCTGACGCATGTCGAAGGACATTCACTAAAAATTGGCAATGCAAACAAGGAAGCAATCAATACACACACACTTGCACTTTCACTACGAAAGCGACAAACGTAGCGCATTTGAAAGAAACAGAAATAGGTCAGTTTGTTGCATCCTTGTTTTTTTGCGATCGGTAAGTGGGGCCTCTATTCAGTGCGCCGACGATGTCGTTTCGGAACGTACGGTTTGTGGAATTCGCGCGCAAACAATTGTGATTTTATTTTGTTATTGTGAGAGGACACGTAACTTGGGATTATTATTATTTAGTATTAGTGTTTTTTTTGTGATTGACTGTTTTTATGGTGATAGGACACGTAACTTGGGAATATTATTATTTAGTATTAGTATCTCCGGACCTCACTCCCATGGATTTCTTTTTGTGGGGGTACATTAAGGGTGAAGTGTATGCCTCAGAGGTAAATACAATTGATGAGTTAAAAAATAGGATTATTTTAGCATTTCACAAATTAAAGTGCTTAGCGACGGACAGTGATCTAATTAGAAAAATAAATAACAATATTCTCCGTCGGTATAATTTGTGCATCAATGTGAATAGAGGACACATCGAAAATTTTAAAATTTAGTGTGTTTGTTTTTGTGCGCGTACTTCGAAACGTTACCTAACATAAAAGCCAGTGCGAGCGGAGGCCTAAGTCGCCGGCCGCCACCCCGGCCCGGCCCCCGCCGAGCACACGAGATACCGCACACCGCGCTCCGGCGCGCGCGCGACTTTGCCGCTTTGTTACCTAGCGGTATCTAAGGTCAGTGTCATTTTTTTACAAAGGGTGGTTGCGTTTTATTCGGATTTGCAAGCTATTTAGTTTGTTTGAAAAAATATTTTCTCATTTATGGCGCTTTTTGTTTTTGTACCGTATTGAATTAATACTGAACACGTATAGTATACGTAGTTTAATTTAATGCCCCTCTGTCGTATCAACTCTGCATAAACAAAATGGCTTCCCGCGTCTGTCTGTCCCTATGTATGCTTAAATCTTTAAAACTACGCAACGGATTTGAAACGAGTTTTAATAGATGAAGTGGTTGTCGAGGAAGGTTTTAGTATACTCATAATTTGTCAAGGTTATGTGTGAATTGGCTGATATAATATATGAAGATTATTACTGAAGAGGTCGGAAAAAATGAGCTAAAAAATTCTTTACATCGCGTGCGCTGCGAAAACTATTGATGAAGTAACAAAAACTTTTTTTACAAAAGTTTTTGTTACTTTTTTTACAGTGGGCAATATGTACGAGCTACGCTGTACATTGACCCTAACCAACTCGTCCTACTTATAGTGAAACGTTGCAGTTTGTTTTACAACATTAAGTGTACATTATTACCTCATAACATGTTATTTTTAGTAGCAATAAAACCTTTATACCAATTGGTTGTTTACTCACTCAACATAACATTCAACATAACATCCCATTACACAACATCAACATAACATTTTTACTGTTGGGAGTTACGCCCCAACAAGTGTCCTATCACAATAACAAAATAAAATGACAATTGTTTGTGCGCGTATTCCACAAACAGTACGTTCCGAAAAGACAGCGTCGGCGCACTGAATAGAGGCCCCACTTACCGATCGCAAAAAACAAGGATGCAACAAACTGACCTATTTCTGTTTCTTTCAAATGCGCTACGTTTGTCGCTTTCGTAGTGAAAGTGCAAGTGTGTGAGTATTGATTGCTTCCTTGTTTGCATTGCCAATTTTTTGTGAATGTCCTTCGACATGCGTCAGAGCGGCAACAACGCATCGTAGATTCATCGTTGTAAGGTGCATGACCTATGCTTAGACGATAATCAGCTGTTAGAAAAGATACATCGTGTTCAAACCGTGCAAAAACTTTAAAAATCATTTGCGACTAAACTACTGCTCCTATTTAATTTATTTTTGGTACAGAGCTTGAAAATGGTACCTAGTATAGGCAGTTTAAAGGAAAGCCCCTCTGTCGTATCAACGTTGTATAGTGAAGAAAGGATTTTATAATTCAGCAGCTTTTGCAGTGCTTACGTCGTAGGTAGGTACAGTGGGTCGCTCACCACCATCATTAGGCAATCGCTCATCAATAGTGACTCTTTCACTACGAAAATTGCCCTTACCACTTTTTTCTATCATCTGCCTATATTGGGGTCGACTTCCAATCAAACCGGATTCAGCTGAATACCAGTGTTTTACGTGGAGCGGCTGCCTACCAGACCTCCACAACCCATTAACTGGATAACACGGTACATTATGGCAAGACTGGAGTCAGATTTAGTGGCTCCTGACAATCCGTAACGACTGCCAAAGATCTACAAATGACAGACGGGACCAACGGCTTAACGTGCTTTCCGAGGCACGGAGGAATCTCATTATGTTAAGACGGTCACCCATCCACAGACCAACCTTAGCAAGCGTTGCTTAACCTTCAAGATTGACCCGTGCGGCTGTTATTATTTAGCCACGAGCTCCTCGTTACCGCTTTTTTCTATGGGAGTCAACAAATGCCTTTGACTTGAGTTCCTTACTCTTGCTGGCACATGTATCCTGGCGATTCGACGCTTTTGAAATTCTCAATACGTCACGCCGTGGTATAATTTGTAGTGCGCTCTGACGTCACGAGCCCCCACTCCCGTTATGATGCGTTTTATCTTTGTCAATATTCATTGATTTACAAAAACAAAATATACGTTTTGTGTTATTTGTCATGAATTGCCTCTAAATAATTACAAATATTACTTAACATAAAACTTGTGGACTCAGTCTTAATGAGTACGTGTTAATTTTGCAAGTTACAACTTTTTCACAGTGCACGATGAACTAATTACTTTTATGTACAAAAATAGTGCTGTGGTAGTTGTCTAACCAAGGGTTTAGCCCCTTTGGTCGTAGCCAACTAATGCGCGAAGTCCACCACCTCCTTTTTTTTTATCGGGGAAATCCTCATGGATGTCCTCCGCCCTGGGGCGGGCGGAGGGGTTTGTCAGACTCATACTGACTAAAACCACCCCGGTGCTCCATCTCTCACCAATCGGCGATCGTGAGAACTGATGCGACTTCCTTTGATGTATGTGTACCGAGCATAGGTAGGCGAGCGGGCTGCGTCCCGCCTCCCCGCGCCGGGGCATGTTCGGTAATAAATCAGTGTGCAACTTACTAGCGAGCGAGGTTGACTTATTTCCCCAGTACCTACATACCTAACACGTGGCGACGAGCGGACTCACATTTTTATCGTTAAAATGTCTACGGGACCGACGTATGGTGTTCTCACCAGCTTTGATCACCTGTCCCAAGAGTGGGACAGTTATAAATCGCGATTACAACAGTGGTTTATTGCTAACAACATAACCGCGGAAACGGACAAAGCGACAATCCGACGGAGGGCAATACTGTTGACGTCGTTATGCGAATCGACATTCAAACTCGCAAGGGACCTGGCGTTGCCGAACAAGGTGGAAGAACAGGAGTACGAGGTGATAGTGAAACTCCTCGACGATCACTTCACACCGAAAAGGTTCGGGTTTGCAGAAAAATCGAATTTCTATGCTGCAACACAACGGCCAGGAGAAACGCACACTCAATGGGCGGCTAGGCTCAGAGTATTAGCCACTCACTGTGCTTTTAAGAACTTGGAGGAGGCCTTGCTGGATAGATTTATCATGGGCATGGCGGCAGGACGAGAGCGGGACAAATTGTTCGTGCAGGACCAGCGGGAGCTGACCCTCGCGAAGGCCATCGACTTGGCGGAGAGCGTGCGCTGCGCGCGCCTCGCCTCGTCGCAGGCAGCGCCAGGCGCCAGCGGCGCTGCGCAGTGGGCCCAGACGGCGTCTTCACCATATCCAAGAAGGAAAAGTGTAGTGTGTGTGGGTACAATAATCACAAGTCTGAGCAGTGCCGTTATAAAAATCTTAAGTGTAAAAAGTGCAATAATAAAGGTCACCTACGTAAAATGTGTCCTAACGCGGCCAAAGTAAAGTACGTGGATGAGGCTGCGGTCGTGGACGACGACGGTGAGTGTTTTTATAATATACGATGCGTGCGCGGGAAACCAATGTCAGAGCGCGTGATGATCGGTGGTCTATCTTTGGAGTTCGAAATCGATAGTGGCTCAGCGGTGAGTGTAATATCAAAAGAAATCTATAATTCAAAGTTTAACGGATTGCCATTGTCAGACACCAACAAAAGATTGTACAGCTATACGGGGGAAAATATCAAAACAATAGGAGTCGTTTTATTGCCGGTATCATATCTCGGACGTACACATACACTGAATGTTTACGTGGTGAACGCAAGCGGCCCGCCGTTGCTCGGTCGCGATTTTATTCGAGAATTTGACTTGGAATTAGCGCCGGCGCGATCAGCTGCGCAGGTACACGCCGTCACCCATACATCAATACGCGAGAGTAATATCGGTGAACGACTTACTAACATGTTTCCGAAAGTTTTCTCAGGCAATCTAGGAGCATTTAACAAATATAAAATAGATTTACATTTAAAAACCGATGCGAAGCCTATTTTTTTCAAAGCGAGACCAGTACCCTACGCACTCAAAGATAGAATAGACAAGGAACTAGACCGGTTATTGTCACTAGGGATCTTACAACCTGTCCAACACTCGGAGTACGCATCGCCCGTCGTGCCGGTTTTAAAAAAAGATGGCAGCATTAGACTTTGTGCCGACTACTCTGTTACTATCAACAAACAGCTGATCATAGAACAGTACCCCTTGCCAACGGTGAACGATTTGTTAGCGAAATTGCATGGCGGCCTACAATTCAGTAAAATTGATCTATCCATGGCATATAATCAGTTTATTTTGAATGATGAGTCACAAAAAGTTACATGTATAAACACACACCGTGGGTTATTCAATTTTACACGATTAGTTTTCGGGTTGTCGAGCGCACCCGCTATATTTCAACGCGCGATGGAATGCTTGCTCGCCGGAATAGAGGGTATTATCTTCCTTCTGGACGACATCCTTATCACGGGAGGAAACAAAGAACAGCACATGCAAAGGCTCATTACTGTTTTACAACGGTTAGACGATGCCGAATTGACCGTACAGATGAGTAAATGCGAATTTTTTAAAGACGAGATCTCATACCTAGGGCACGTCATAGATAGGTACGGAGTAAGGAAGTCGCCCGATAAGGTAAAAGCTATTTTGCAAGCACCTACTCCGACAAACGTGTCACAATTGCAGTCATTTATAGGTCTCACTAATTATTATCGGAACTTCGTGCCGGACGCGTCGTCCATACTTAGTCCATTGTATAATTTATTAAATAAAAACACTAAGTGGCAATGGACACACGAACATAATAAAGCGTTCGAAGAAATAAAAAACATTTTAGCATCGGATAAAACCTTAGCGCATTACAATCCGCAAGCTAAACTAATATTAACGGTAGACGCGTCACCAACAGGGTTAGGAGCTGTTCTATCTCAACAAGGGGATGACGGGTTAGAAAGACCGATATCATACGCTTCGCGGACGCTATCAGCAGCGGAAAAGAATTACGCGCAAATTCAAAAAGAAGCCACCGCGATCATTTTTGGCGTAAAACGTTATCATCAGTATCTTTATGGACGGGCGGAACCATTTGTATTAAGAACGGATCACAAACCATTATTAGCTATATTCGACCCACATAAAGGCATCCCGGAGGTATCCGCTAATCGGCTACAAAGATATGCCATATTCCTAATGGCCTATAATTACTGCATTGAGTATATCAGTAGCAAACTTAATAGTGCGGACTATTTATCGCGGGCGTGTGACGACAACATAACAAAAGCGCGGGACGACGAGCTTGTTGATAGTATGTGCGATCGCGCTAGCTATGTCAACTTTGTAGTGGAGGGAGACTTACCGGTGACAGTAAGCCATTTGCGTAGCGAGACGGAGCGCGACGGCATTTTAACTATGGTCAAGCGTTATGTTTTAAACGGGTGGCCTAGAAAGGTGAATGACATAGGCTTAAAACCATTTTTCAATTGTCGAACGCAATTATCTTATGAAAGCGGTATCTTAATGCGTGGGCATAAGGTCGTAGTTCCCGCGACATTACAGGATAACATATGTAGGGAATTACATAGCTCACATTTCGGTGTGGTGAAAATGAAAGCGGAGGCTCGCAAGCGGTTGTGGTTCCCCGGCGTGGACGCCGCGCTGGAGCGAGTAGCGGGCGCCTGTGACGTGTGCTGCGCGCTGCGGCCCGCGCCGCCGCACGCCCCTCTCGCGCCTTGGCCGTTACCGCCACAACCTTTTTACCGGGTACACGTAGACTTTTGTGGGCCAATTCACAATTACATGTTTTTAATAATTGTGGATGCATATAGCAAATGGGTCGAATTTTACGATGTATCGTCTACGTATAATTCAAAAGCCGTTATAAATAAACTATACGATTTAATGTCGAGATTCGGAATTCCGCATACGTTGGTGAGTGACAATGGCACATCCTTCACATCTTCGGAATTTAAGAATTTCTGTAAACTTAACGGCATTGAACACGTTTTGTCTCCTGTTTATCACCCGGCTAGCAACGGGCAAGCAGAAAGCATGGTAAAAGTGGTAAAAAAGGGACTTAAGGTTATATTACTGGAGGGTAGTAATAAAAAAACAATTAACGAAAAGATCGCAAAATTACTATTTGATTACAGGAACTCTAGAAATAGTACCACCGAAAAATCACCCGCGGAAATAGTATTTGGGCGTTCGTTGCGCTCACGGCTGGACTTATTGAATCCAAGCGCGCCGTCGCCCTCGTCCACAGACCTCACTAAAACCGTCGAACGAAATCAGTCCTTACAGGCTAAATATTATAGAGGGACACACAGAACAGACTTTAAAAATAATGAAAAAGTGTGGATTACAAAAGATACGGACAGTAAAAAATTCAGCTGGATACAAGGTATCATAAGGAAGAGAACAGGCACGGTAACGTATGCGGTATACATACCACAGCTACAATGCGAAGTCACCAGACACACAGACCAGATAAGGAGAAGGGTGAGCTCCACACCAGAGGACGAGCCAGACTGGGACCTAGACGCGATTCCTGATGTTGCGCCGCACCCTGCCACACAACCGGAGAGGGTGGCTCCGACGGGAGGAGAGGAAGGGCAGGAAGCGCGAACCATGGAGGATGATACTCCGGCGACACCGCCACGAGCCACTGGCATTAATCAGCGGCGCGGCGCCAAGAAATTAGCCCAATCTTCTCGACCCCAACAAACTAGGGGAGCAGTAGCTAAGGGGGAGGGATGTTATGTATGTGTACCGAGCATAGGTAGGCGAGCGGGCTGCGTCCCGCCTCCCCGCGCCGGGGCATGTTCGGTAATAAATCAGTGTGCAACTTACTAGCGAGCGAGGTTGACTTATTTCCCCAGTACCTACATACCTAACAGTAATCCTCGGCTGGTGCCGGCACGCCTCGGCAGGCCACCTCGGGTCAGCGGGGGGAGTGAGGTGTTTGACTGCCCCCGCGACGTCAAAGAGGGGCGCACGGGTACACCACGCGCCGCCACCTCGGGTCCGAATGAATGGGGGGCGACGGATATCCCCAAGTCCGCCGCCTCGGGACCCAGTTAGGGGGGCCAGAAGAGGGCTGCGTATCCCTCCTCCGACGCCCGGTGCGCCTACTGCGGGTCAGGAGAGAGGTCGAGACCTCCCTCTCCCTTTCCGCAGTGTCCTTCTGCGCGACAACTGTTTCGCAGAAGGAGACCACCGCGTCCCAGGACTCCTCGCCGTCGACCATAGCACGAACTACGGCCGGCAGCGAGAGATCACTGCCTACCACAGAGATGAGGGCACGGCGTGGCTCCCCCCAAGCGGCACACTCTGCCAGTGTATGCCGCGCCGTGTCCTCCCGACAGTCGAAGCAGTGGTGACACCGAGCGTCCGGCTCCCTGCCTATGCGACACAGGAACCTCCTGAAGCAGCCATGCCCCGAGAGAACCTGCTTCACACGAAATGTCAAGGAACCGTGCCTTCTCCCGAGCCATAGGTCGAGCACCGGCCGAATGGCCTCGATAGTGACGAGACCAGCGGAAGGGCGCAAGAGCCTGTTCCCATTCCGCCACCAGAACCTCGCGCAACTGCGACTGACGCAGCTCAATGTGCCACTGCATCAGTCGCTCGCCGCGCGCCCGCGCGTCCTCACGCCACCTGTGCAGTGACGCGAGGTCTTTTGCCTCCAGGTCCCAGGGCGGAGATCCGGCCAGTACGCAAGCCGCCTCGTAGGAGTTCGTGCGATAACCCCTGATGACTCTGACTGCCATCACCCTCATCGGCTTCCGCAGAACAGTGATGGTGCCAGCCGTCAGGTCAGCCACCCCCATCGGGGCCCCATACAGGGCCATCGATCGCACGATCCCCACGTACAACCGCCTACAGGCGGTGCTCGGGTCCCCCAGATTGGGAAGCAGCGTCAAGTCCACCACCTCCTCCATCAACCTCTGACCAAAACCAACCAGTTGAAACGGAACCCCCCCCCATCCACGGAGGATAACTTTCTGGCTGATGTCATCGCTACGCCAGAGATCCAGAAATGGTTAAGTTCCATAGAGACCTGTTTAAATGAAGTTAGCTCTACTGTTGCTGAAGGAAAAATGAACTCTGACCAGAAGCTCCGCGTCACCAATCTTTGCTCTCTCTCTCCTCTGCACCAGTTTAAAGAGGTCGTCGATAAAAAGATAACGCAACCAGAACTTAGTTCTTATGCCAATATGGTTAAAAAGGGTACAGATAATTTTATTCGCCCAGCTAACTTTAGTTCTGTTGCCATCTATCCTACCGATAAGAAACATTCAAGTGACGATACAAAAACACTCGTACAAAAAAATATCTCGCCGGAGGAACTGACACTTCGAGTCCGTAGCCTAAGGAAAATTAGGAATGGAGGCGTTATTATTAGCACGGATAGTAAAGACGACATTGATAAATTAAAAAGTACGGAGAAACTGGTCTCGTCGGGTCTTAAAATCGAAGAACCGTCAAAACGCCGCCCCAGGATAGCAATAATTGGTGTATCCGTAGCTCTCAGTGAAAAGGAGGTGTTGGATTGTGTTTATGAGCAAAACCTGTCTGAAAAATTGCCGAAAACTACTCGAGAAGCCTTTTTAGAAACAATAAAAATGAGCCATAAGTCCGGAAAGAAAGATCGCTCAACATGTATTTTTTTTTTTTTTTAAGTAAAAAGTTATTTATTTGGAACAAATTACGTACTCGAAGTCCCTCCCAGCATCAGAAAAATACTGATGAACCAAGGCCGTATTTTTATAAATTGGACATCATGTCCAGTTAGAGATTTTACATTGGTGACCAGGTGCTTCAACTGCCAGCAGTTCGGTCACGTAGCCAAGTTTTGCCGCGAAACGTCTCCAACATGTAATCTCTGTGGAGAGACGGGACACTCGTTCAAAGATTGCAGCAACAAAACTTCTCCTCCTCAGTGTGCAACGTGCAAACGTTTTAAGCGGAAACATGATCACCCAACAGGTGACGTGAATTGCCCAGCACGAAAATTCGCTGAGGACAATTATATTAATTCCATAGACTATGAAGGCGCCTAAGAGCGCCACCAAATATTTTTATAAATTCGCACATAAAAAGTAGATAAGTTAGTTTGAGTATTATGACTAATCAGCTAATCAGTGATCTAGACAGTTTTTCAGTGTCCGAAGCAACAATTTGTAATCTTGAGGAGTGCAAAAATCTTCTTCACATTGGTAAGAAAATGTTAACAGTGCTCACACAAAATATTCGTTGTATAAAACGAAATTTGCTTTGAAGTGCTGTTACAGAATCTTGAAATAAGCTGTGACATTATTGTGTTAACAGAATGTTGGCTCTCCGAACAAACAACGAATATACCATCGCTAGAAGGCTACAACTTCCACAAAACCAATAGCCATTAATCAAAATAGTGGACTAGTTGTGTACATTAAAAATAATTTTGAAGCAGTGGTACAGGAACCCTTATTTCAAGACTGTAATTGCTTGTTAATCAAAACTTCCCCCGATACGGTATTTATAGCCATTTATAGATCACCATCTCAAAATATTGATAGATTCCTTGACTCACTTAACATAAACCTGGATATAATATCATCTTTTAAAAATATAATACTTATATTAACATCAACATTGCTTCCGGGAAAATTGATATTCATGCATATAACTATCTGAACATCTGCACATTTCATGGACTTCTACCAGCTCATTATTACCCAACGCACCAGAGCGGCTCATGCCTGGACCATATTAATCATTATAAAGTCAAAAGCACCGTCCATAACACTGGTTACTAATACGTCACTTACTGACCATCAATCTGTTTTACTAACATTGCAAATAGGTACCTTCACCTAGAAAACATTGCATGCGCAGCTATTCTCAACTCAACATGACCAATCTTGAAAATGACATACGAGCAATTAATTTCGACCCAGTTTATAGTTTGAGTGAGCCAAACATTTCATTACAGTGTTTCATTGATCTGTTACAATATGCGATTAAGAAGAACACTTTAACAAAAGTAATACCTAGAAAGTACAATAACATTAAACCATGGATTACGGCCGGACTTGTTCGCTGCATCAGACATAGGACCGACTACACCAAAAATGTAAACTTTCCCATGAAAATGAAATACTATTAGTAACTTATAAGCGATACAACCAAGAAAAATAAGGAATTTCAAATAAAAAACCTCTTCATTTTGCATACTAATATATTCACAAGATTGCTTATATTTTCACAGTAATTAATAGTAGCTACATCACTATAATAATATTGCACAAGTTTAGCTTATTAATAACAATTTCATATCGACTAGAACTTCTTATTATTCACTTATCTATTTAATAATGACTAGAATTTAACTTTTGGTTCAATTTCGACTAAGGAATTATTTTTATACTAGTTTTTGCCAGTGAGATCATGTCATCCCTCTTAAATCGAAAATCATCCCATGAGAACACACTCCCGGGACCAGTGTCTTATCCCAGGACATATGGTCTACTCTTGTGCCGAGTTTCATTCTTATCCGTTCAGCCGGACAGAGTTACTTTCGCGCCTCTAATATTAGTATGGATTACTATGTAAGTATGTAGAATTCAGGGGGCTGCTCTCTAATTAATTAATTCCGCCAAGCCCGTTCCATCATCGGACCACAAGACGAACGGCGATGCGCCACCGGTACATGGTGGACATCCTACCCATACGCACAAAACGTTTTGGTAACACATTCATAGTGCGTACAGCTAAGGAGTGGAATTCCCTGCCGGAGTCCGTGTTTCCCGATAGCTACAACCTGGGAGTCTTTAAGTCAAGAGTGAATAGGTTACTTCTAGGCAAGCGTGCTCCATCTTCGACCACATCATCGTTTACCATCAGGTGAGATAGTGGTCAAGCGCGTGCCTATCAATAGTAAAAAAAAAAGGGCCCGAAGTCCGTAGTTTCGGGCTGCGGGCGTATTCTATTCCGTATTACCTACCGACTTACCATTGGTCCCAAACCCAAACTAAGAATGAATGATAACACGATTTGACAGTAAATGTCAAATCGTAGTTAGGTGATCCGGTATTCTACATACGCCGGCAACTTATGCCGAAACTGCGGACTTCGGGCTTAGAGAGCAGCCCCCCTGTTAAGAAGGTTATTGAACTGACTATTTAATTATGAAAAACAGTGCAATGACAAATTATATTATTATATTTCTATTTTACTGTACATTATTACAAATTTGATTATTATGATCAGTTTGATAATAATTACCATTCACAGAATGCTGAGGAAATACTGGGAGGGAAATTGGAAAAAAAAATCCATAATCCAGAATATGGATGATAGGTATGATATGTCTCTACAAACAACTAAATATGAATAACTTTTACTCATGAGACACTTAAAAGAGATATGAACCAATAGAATAGCTTGCGCTGACCGAGGCTAGGTAATTGAAGAGATTATATTGGTTCTTATCAAATTCAACCCTCACTACGTATTCTTACTCATTTCTGAGTCCACACAGTACAAACTTTGAATTCAGATAAAAAAAAATCTATCACACTGATATTTGATTGCATTTCTTTGTTACACAAACAAGATTCTATAATGGAAGTCTGTATCGTGACCCACCATTAATTGGATACGTTTTTTTGTCGTCTTTTCGGTGCATAGACTTTTGTTCAATATTGAGCGGTGCGTGGTTTGCTCACTTGGATTCGTTGAACCCTTTTCCAGTTGAACTGAGAGAATTAACTAAACGATGCTATTAGTTTATATTTACGCAGCCTTTGGCCGGCCTCTGAGGTAATTTATCGGTCGTTTATCTATTCGTTAACCACTAACCAACCAATGGTGTTATGACAAATAGCGTTTACGGAAAGATATTCGACCGATAAAATCCTCAGATACCGGGCACTAGCCCATCTCTGGTGGATGAAAGTTAATCCACAAAATCAGGGCCATACCCAGACGTGGAATGACCATAGTCCTCCTGGAGCTCAAAGAACAACATCATCATTCATCATCATCACGTCAGCCGAATGACGTCCACTTGTTTAGGGTTCCGTACCCGAAGGGTAACCAACGGAACCCTATTACTAAGCTTCCGCTGTCGGTCCGTCCGTCCGTCTGTCTGTCAGCCGGCTGTATCTCAAGAACCGTAATAGGTAGACAGCTGAAATTTTCACAAATTGTGTAATTTCTATTACCGCTATAACAACAAATAATAAAAATTAAGATTTATGGTACGGAACCCTTCGTGTGCGAGTCCGACTCGCACTTGGCCGGTTTTTTTATTTGAGATGAGTTTGCTCTTGACTCTAGTCTATGTCAGAGATGACAGAGACAAAGTCTACGATGGAGCGAGCTTACCAGAAGGAGCCTGTTCACTCTAACTTTGAAAAGATTAGGGTTGTGAGCGTTAAGAAACACAGACGCAGACAGAGAGTTCCACTCCTTTGCTGTGCACATTATAAAAGACGTTTGGAAACGCTTAGTGCGAATTGGTGGAATAGCAACAAAGTAGGGATGGTAAGATGCAGGGCGTCTGGATGTCCGATGGTAGAAGGGGGCCGGTGGGATGAGGTCGGGGAGGCCTATCACAAGAGTCGCCACATAGACTGGTCTGGCGCGTTTAGCATCCAAACAATTCCCGCGGTCTTCATCAATTCAGAAAATCCATTTTATGTGTAGTGAGTTAATGAGTTCATCAGGACCGTCTATCTACGTCCCGGGTATGTGTGTCAACCTTTCGCAGGCTATTTCTTGGGACAAGGCGCACTATTCCCAACCACAGCAACTCCTGAGAGTCAGAATCAACAGTGACCCAGAAAAACTTCGAGTCAATGAAGTCCGACGAGTCCCGGAGAAACGATTCAACTGTCAAATGCCGCTACGAGATTAATCAGAAAAGAACACCGGAGGAGTGGGCCGAAACCAATACATGACAAGGTTCCTATACCCCTCGCCTACGCATCATAGTGTCCAGCATGGTTGATATGGTGGTAGTACCGCCTCTGGTACTCGGTCTGTGCAGGTGGAAGGTACTGGGGGTACACCCCACCGTACAGTGACGTCAGCACGTCGTAGGGCGCCGGCGGGGGAGGCGCGGGCGGCGAGCGCGCGCGGGGCGGTGCCGCCATGCTGAACAGGGCTTCGGGATCGCACACGAACTTGTACACGTAGCGCTCACCTGGGAACAGAAGAACAGGTGATTTATTCTGTGGTTGTTTTGCTGGTGTCTGTTGTGTCTCACCGCGTACAATTAAGTGGAGTAAATATAAAGTGAACTGTTGTAGCGGCATCAATGCCGCCACAAGGAAAACCAACGGAGCAAATCTACATCGCGACAAAAAGAACCGCGACGCCATCTATACAACTAGCAGCGAACTGCTACGTCGACATTTACACAAGTGACATCCTGTCAGCGGTAGCGCGGCGAAGGATTGTCAAAACGTCAAAAAGTATGGGATTGATAAACGCTGTCGAAATGTCACATGATCAATACCTTGTATTGACATTACGACAGTCGCCATCGCTGATGGAATGGCACTTTGTGTAGAGCCTCTGGACTTTTCTTATCACCTACACAAAAATTTCTATTTAATTTCTATTTAATTTTTTTTGGTACGTGTCATGCTTGGCGCAAATAAACGCTTTTTGTTTCTTTCTTTCTTTCTATCATATCATTATATCAACCGAAATACGTCCATTGCTGGACACAGACTTCCTCCAAACGTCGGCAACCAGCGCCACAAATGTATTTATCACTAAATATCATTTGTAGTTCCATCAAATGTCCTTTCCGTTCCAGGACCCCGGTTACTCTTTCGGCCAATTCCGCAACCCTGGATTTGTGCGTACCTGCGACTTTCTGCATGATCCCCTTCTCGTAGTAATATCGGAGCGACCTCGACAGCTTGTCGTAGTTCATTGCGGGGCGGTTCTTTTGCGCCCCCCATCGGCGAGCCACCTGAAAACAGACCATGGCTTTAGACTTCTTCACCTCCGATAGTATGAAGAGAAGTAACCAACGGATTGCTTGAATCTTGTTGCGTCAATTTTTCATAGCTATACACTAGGAAATTGTGAATGTGTGCGTTTTGAGGGAATGTCTTTTGCATTCGTCAAAGTTTAGTCTTTCCCAAACGGTCATGTTATTTGTTCACTTCACGGCATTCACAAGTATTACTACTAAGTAAAATCAACGCAAGTCTTGGGATGAAGTCATTGCATCCAGTTCAACAAAAAGAATTTATTACCCATAAAGTTATTTTTGAGCGTCACAAAAGCTTGCACCCATAACGGGCGCCTTCCAAGTTTCCTACAAGTTTAGTTTAGCTGTGAAGTTTTGGAGCTACTTTTCTCAACAACGTCAGGGCAGTATATCACCCTCACGGTTCCCTCTCACCTCCTCAGGCTCGTGTAGCTTGAACTCCAGGCCGCGGCCGGTCCAGGCGACGCAGCGCGCGCCCTCCGCCAGTAGAGACACCAGGAACTGCCACAGTTGGAGCGCCCCGCGACGACCTCCACCTGGAAACGTTAGACGTGATGCTGTACAACCTCCATCTTAGCGTGCCGATGGCAGTTGTAACGCTAGCCGATGTTCGAGATTTCATTTGCGTTGATGACAGCAGCAAAAATCAAATATTTCCATGCAAAGTTCATCCACACATTTCCCTTCTAAAGTTGGAATTGCCAAATATCCTCTTTTATTTGTGATGGGTTTGCTCTTGACTCTAGTCTATGTCAGAGATGACAGAGACAGAGCCATCGATGGAGCGCCGAGCGAGCTTACCTAGAAGGAGCCTGTTCACTCTGATTTTAAAGAGATGAGGGTTGTAAGCGTTCGGAAACACAGACGCAAGCAGAGAGTTCCACTCCGTTGCTGTGCGCTTTATAAAAGACGTTTGGAAACGCTTAGTGCGAATTGGTGGAATAGCAACAAGGTAGGGTAATTTGCAGAGCGCCTGGATGTCCGATGGTGGAAGGGCGGTGGGATGAGGTCGAGGAGTTCTTGGGCATATTCACCGAAGTATATCCTTTCTCAGTGCTCACCTACAATATAAAAAGAAGCCTTGTGCTTAATCCCAGTAGTTTCAGATGTGTTGATGTGTCAGAATTTAGGGCCCATTTATCGAGGATAGCTATTGCCTACATAACATCACGCTACGACCAATAGGAATGGAGCATTCATGAAAAATGAGGCAGACGAAGGGTTGCGCGGGTCAGCTAGTTTCATATAAAAATTGTTTGCCAAGACCCCCAGCTTTATTAATCATATTTCGTATGTCGAAGTTTCGTAACAGTGGTTCAAATGTAGGTATTGGGTGTGTATAATGAAATGTTCGTGACTCACCAGCATGCGTGGTGGTGACGTGTTGGTGCGGGGACGCAGCGTCGGTCCGCGCAGACGTCGTCGGCGCAGTCGTCGAGCAGAGAGAACTGCTTACTGTGGAAGAAAACTGTTATAAGATCACCATTCTATTTTTTACTGTTACAATACCAGACACAGGTCGGAGGGTCCTCACATTCCTCACTCTTCTATGGAGGTTGCGAGACTTTCCACCCTGTCCCGCATACCTCTATACTGCTACACGCGGGGGCTGCTTTATAAAACCGTTTAACCGTTTCCGTTAGTGTGCTGTACGCACCTATCAAAGCACAATGGATCCTTGTGTGACCGCACCAAAAATGAAGAATTCCGCAGGAGAAACAGGCTTATCGATATAGCCCGAAGAATCATCAAACTGAAGTGGCAGTGGGCGGCACATTGCTCCTGCAAGGTGCAGAATTGTTCGAAAGAGTGATCACGGCCCTGGCACGCGGCGGACATTTGAAGGAACACGGGTGGGTTTTAGTCAGTAAGAGTTTGACACTCCCTCCCAATATGCCCAGAGAACTTTCCATCCACAAAAGAGGGCACATTGCTCGCAGGACAGAAATTTTCTGGAGTATTGAGCGCGTACCAGAAAACAAAGCATTGGGCCTGCCCAATGCTTCGTTGACCGATGACCTGGTGAAGGCCGTGGGCATTTGCTTGATGCGAGACGCACAGGAACAGGACCGGTAGATGTGGCGACACTTGAGGGAGGCCTACTCGTATGTCCAGCAGTGAACGTCTTTTGGATGACATGGTGATGATGACCCACCTATCTTTTCGTCCCAGTGCTGCAGGTGCTCGGTGCTGCTGACAGGCTCGTCCCTGTCGCGGCCTTCTTCTGGAACCTCCTCCACACACTTGCCGTATGAACTGCATCTGAAGATCAAGAAAGTACAGATTTGTTGGGGTCGCTTACAGTTGAGCTAAATTTAATTCACCTTCTAAGCTCCTGTCATGCACAACCTTCTTCAGTAGCTTTAAAACGAAAATTCATTGTTCTTTGCTTGTTAATAGTGCGATTTTGCAAGTTTTACTCACCTTGCTGAGACACACTGTTGATAGCAGGGTTTTCAGTGATAGTAGGATCGGCAGTAGTATAAGATAGTAGGATCCTATGTCAGACTCTTGATCCCACGGCTTAGTTCACGTAGATTTTGTCCGGGATACGAGTAAGAATTAGCTATGTCATATGACGAAGCCCTAAGGATCGCTAAACTAAAGTGGCAGTGGGCAGGGCACGTTGCTCGCAGATCAGATGGTCGATGGGGCCGAAAAGTTCTGGAGTGGCGACCGCGTACCGGAAGACGCAACGTTGGATGGCCTCCCACAAGGTGGACCGATGACCTGGTGAAGGTCGCGGGTAGCCGATGGATGCGAGATGCGCTGGACCGGTCGTTTGGCGACGCTTGGGGAAGGCCTATGTCCAGCAGTGGACGTCTTTCGGCTGATATGATACAGAAGTAGCTCACTAAGTGGGGCTCCTACTCTTCTGCGTTGTACTTGCTACTGATCTAATTTCAGTTAGACTAGGCTAGGCATCAAAGTGATCGTACTCAGGAACGGCGAGGTAGACACGTTTGATGAAGGCTCACCTGTGCAACTGTTCTGTGTAGTCTCTGTATTCTGGTCGAGTTTCCTCTCCTTCGCCTTTACATCTGTTAAGAAAAATTCAATAAAATATGGTTATATTTGCTATTTGTGTTATGTAAGGGTATTGCTTTACCTAGTTGAGAAGGATTGCCATTCGCTCCAATATTTAGTACTACCTGACCCGTGCCCACACATACCGCCCACTTCGTTGGGCGGTATTTTTCTGGTTAGTACGAGTATAAATTTGAGCACATCGACATCGGAAGCGCGCACAAAGGTCAGTTGGAATTTTAATAAAGCCGATTTTTTTCTCTTATATTCAAAGATCGCAGCCGTCGACTGGGCTCCGTTATTTAACTTAAATTTAGATATGAGTTTAAAGTATTTCTATGAGACGATTTATTCAATTTTAGATGACTGTGTTCCCAAGAAAAAGCGAAGTCGTATAAGCTCGAGGTACATTTATCCCGAGTGGTATACGGGTGAGATAATTCGCGACATAAAACTCAAAGCGGCTCTTCATAGAAAGTATAAAGGAGTGGTTTAAGGAATGATTACGAAATGTTTGCTCAGTGTAGGTCCCAAAGTCCCAAGTAAAAGGGAAAATTTTAGTAGCACATGAACAATATTGCCAACGTTTACAAAACCAAATGTCGAGCGACCCTAAGTCTTTTTGGTCTTATGTCAATTCTAAAAGAAGTAACACTAGTAGTCAAAAGATTTTAAAGAACGGAGAGGCATTGACATGTGAACAAGCGGTTCAAGAATTTGCTGAATACTTTTACTCAGTGTACAGTGTTGACAAACCGAGACTAGATGTGGATGTGGCGATAGTGGAAGCGGGTAGTCAGAACGGAGCAGGCCGGGTTCATCTTGATAGATTGGAGTTGGATGACGTGGTACGCGCCCTGCAGAATCTTAAACCGAAAAAATCGTCAGGGCCTGATGGTATTCCGCCGTACATTTTTAGGGACTGTCGAATGGGATTAGCGAAACCGCTGTTGCACATCTACAATCTTTGCCTCAAATCGGCTGAGTTTCCCGAGATGTGGAAGATTACCCGGGTCATACCGGTACCGAAGGGAGGTTCGGGAACTAAAGTTGAAGAATACAGACCAGTTGCAGTGTTGTCAACAATGGCTAAAGTATTAGAATCAGCAATTCATAGGTGCATTTTTCAGCAAGTTAGCTCACAACTCACAGACGCGCAGCATGGATTTCGGCCGAGTAGAAATAATACCAGTAATTTACTCAGCTACATGGCGGGTGTGGTGCCGATAGTAGACGGTGGGGGACAAGCCGATGCTGCTTATTTCGACTTTAAAAAGGCTTTTGATTTAGTGGATAATGATGTGTTGCTGAAAAAGTTAGCAGGGATCGGTTTCACCCCGCATTTACTTAGGTTTTTTGCTAGTTATATGAGTGACAGGCAACAGTATGTTGACTATGCAGGATTTCAATCGAATGCATACTATACTAGATCTGGGGTAAGCCAAGGTACTAATCTAGGGCCTCTGGAATTTCTCATAATGATTAATGACCTACCAAACGTTGTGCAAGAGGCTAAGTGTTTGCTGTTTGCCGACGACCTCAAGCTTTATCTCCCCATCACAAACGTGACTGACTGTGAGAGACTGCAGAGAGATATAGACAGAGTGGTAGCTTGGAGCAAGAGTAATCTCCTGCAGTTTAACACATCTAAGTGTGTGACCATAAGCTTTTCGCGCGCACGCACACCCATCACGCATACTTATACGGTGGACGGAGTGCCGATGGATAGGGTTACTGAAGTGAGGGACTTGGGAGTTGGTTTCATCACTGGGCTCACCTTTCGTGATCATATAGTTAAGATATGTAAAAAAGCATATAGAAACCTAGGATTTGTGCTTAGAATGGTTAAAGGCTTCACAAACATGAAAGCTATAACGGCGTTATACAATGCTTTAGTAAGAAGCCAACTAGAATGTAACGCAGTTATCTGGGCTCCACATGAAACTAAATATAGTCTCATGTTGGAGCGGGTACAAAATAAATTTATTAGGTACTTATATATGAGGGAATTTGGCGTATATCCATTTTATCCATTGATGTATCCAACTCTATTTGTCTTGGGTATGGTCGGATATAATGAACTGAGGGTCAGGAGGCAAATCACACTAGTGACTTATATCTTTAAGATAATAAGAGGGAAGATACACAATGCGGATATATTGCAAAAGGTGGAACTAGTCGTGCCAGACGGGTATGTGGGGCGTCGTCGACAACCACGGTTGCTGGCAGAACCGCGCGCGCGTACTAACTTGCTGCGCGAGGCGCCGCTAACGAGCGCGCTCCGCACTCTTAACCTCATTGCTGAGGACATAGACATATTCTGTTGCACTTTGGGTGAATTTACAAGAATAGCTACTCGTACAATTTGTTATAAAAAACAGGGAACTATTTAAGTTTTAAGTGTGCTACAATATCGCATTGGGTCTAGCCTGTAAGGATATTTGTATGTATGTAAATAAATAAATAAATAAATATTATATTAAGCAGAAACGTTATTTCTATTGGTAAAAGGTTTTTCAAAATCGGTTCAGTACATTCAGATATTACCTCGTACAACCTCACAAACATTACCTCTTTATAATATTAGTATAGAAGTATAGATATTAGATAACCGCATGTAGCTGAATACCAGTATTTTACTTGAAGATGTAAAATACTGGCATTCAGTCTATCTGACCTCCGCAATCCAGTTACTGGGTTACAAGTATAGTAAGTAATCCATGGTAAGATCGGTCACAAACATCGTAATATGTATAAAAAGAAGCTGCGGGTATGGGGATGATCGTCAGGGGGGCCTGATGTACTGGGGGTGGAAGAATAGAGGGGTACTCACGGTTCATGTTGGTCTATCAGGGTGTGTCCATGGGTGTGTCCGTGCCTCGCGTACAGCTGGGGGTGTGTGTGGGTGTGGGGGTGCTCGTACGGCCGCCCTGACGATGTGGGGGTGGACGACTCTCTGGAAGAAAAATAATGTAAGTTACTATTCGTACCTACTATTAGGGTTCCGTACCCTAAGGAACCCTATTACTAAGCCTCCGCTGTCCGTCCCTCTGTCTGTCAGCGGGCTGTAGGTATCTCATAAACCGTAATAGGTAGAGATCTGAAATTTTCACAGATTGTGTATTTCTATTGCCGCTAGCCAGCAAATAATAAAAATTAAGGTTTATGGTACGGAACCCTCCACGTCCGAGTCCGACTCACCCTTGGTCGGCTTTTTAACGATGGGACACGATTGCCTAGAAGTAAACTGCTTTCTCTTACTTGACTTAATCCCCCAGGATGTAGCTATCAAGAAAAACAGGCTCCGGCAGGGAATTTCACTCCTTAGTTTACGCACAGTGAAAATATTCCCAAAACGTTTTGCGTATGGGTGGGATGCTGAGGGTTTTCCTTTCTCTCTTTCTTTTCTTTCCTCCTTCTTCTCTCAAGATCTCTAAGACTATTCTTGCAGCAGGCTCTGCTAATGATAATATTGGTACAAATTTTCATTTAAAACCGAGCGTGTCAATGAGTGTTGCCTTCTTCTTATAGAAATTTAAGGCCCACCCGTGGCAATCCTGCTTCATCGAAATCCGAAGACAAAAAGGTTTTTGACATCAGAAAACCAATTATAACTTACCTGTGCTGGTAATGTAGTCCCCAGGGGATGGGGTACGGCTGCCCCTGCTGCGCCATATCACCACTCCTCAGGACCCGTCTCCAGTGAGCTGATCATCGCGAAAACCTGCAGCACACCATAAATACGATCGTTAGGAACAATCTGTAAGGTCACTGCAACTATGTTCCTAGTAGTTAAATAATAACAGCTCATTATAGTCAGCAACCAGAAATCTTACAGTCTTGCGAAGAAGTACCGTCATCTTCTGTACTTTGGAAGATATAATGAATGCCACCGACGCGTGACCCTGCAAATAACGTAGCGACCCACTAGGCCCATAAAATGTTGGGACTCAACCATCGGCTGATCGTGATAAGTTTGGTATGTGAAGAGAGAAACGTTAAAACTACGATCGAAGAAATAAAAAACAACGGGTTGTACTCCGGGAGTGCCGACAGAAGTGAAAACTTGGCACGTGACCGTCTCACGCATTTTCGACCAGGGTCACGAGTCCTGACGTGACTTAACATTTTTTAACCAATCTAAAAAGAGTGCCCAAGGTGACGTATCCTGATACGTGACCGTCTCACGCATTTTCCATCAGGGTCACGTGTCCTGACGCGAGTTTAATATTTTTTACCCATCACAGAAACTGCACAACGCCGCTAAAGAAATTTTCACTTAAAAAAAAAAGTAAGAATCGGAACCAAAAAAGGGAGTTTCTATGAGTATAACCATGGAAATATAAATATACCTATGGGTATACCATTCCCGGTATGTTTTCCCGGCAGTGTTTAGGGTTCCCTAGCCGTAGGTCTCTATTAGATACTTAGCCTCCGCTTCCCGTCTGCCTGTCAGCGAATCGTTTCTCATGTTTCATAATTGTTCACTTGAGTTTGAATTTTAACTGCGATGCCTTGGAACATAGGCAACGTTTTGTTTTCGTACGAGTCGATGGTTAACTCCTTAGACTTTTTGGGTCCAGTACGGACTACGTTCATTGCAGTTTGGGTGGCATTGATTAACTCCCCCAAAGTCCAGGTGTATAGGCCTTTGAGGCACTCCTACATGTGGCTCATATTGTGAATATTTAATTCAGACTGAATTCTCATATCCTACCTATACAGATTAAAGCTGATTGCTTACCGACACCGACGGTCAATCTGTCTACGATTACAGATAGGACAGTCATACAGACAGGAAACCTAATGAAGCTGTTTTCATAAAAAAACAATATTAAAGAAACCGTCTTTGGCTCTTTAAAAATAAAAAGCTTTGACTTCGTAGAGTCGTAACGACATTTCCTATTGATGGCTGAGTCGACGAAGTAACTACAGTCAGAAACTGTTGAGCTACAGAAATGTAGCTCTATTGGATCGTGTCTACGTTTCCTCTTTGACTATTAAAGAGTTTTATTGTCTTTGCTCTTTGCACCCGACTGCGACTGAGCTAAAAGGAGGTAAAAGTTAGGTTAGTAGAAATATTAGTGAGGTTCAAGGGTGTAGAAATGACTTGGGAGGGAGCTTTTTCCACCATGCAGTAAGATAGTTATTGAGCTAACAAACAATAAAATGGTCTAGGGCGGTTCACTTTTGCATACAAAGGGTTCAGCCTGAGGAGGATCCAGGATTGTCGTTTGGGGGGGCTTGATTCCGTTGAGGGTCGGTAGTAAATTAAATACTAAAAAATTGGAAAGTACAGTTCAAGCGATGGGATTTTAAGAAGGTCCAGAATTGATACGATTAGCTGAGGACAGGGTCAACTGAAGAGCCTTGGAGGAGGCCTTTGTCTGAGGACAAGCTAAGGAAGGATAGCCTGGTCTGTGCCGAGAAAGGAGAATAGATTAATAATAATAATATTAAGGATAGCTGTCAATTTAAAATTAAGTTAATAGGTATTATTACCAAACCAGCATAAAGGCTTATTTTATTTCTACATCTACACGAATATTATAAAGAGGAAAGATTTGTTTGTTTGTTTGAAATGAATAGGCTCCGAAACTACTGGACTGAATTGAAAAATTCTTTCACTATTAGAATCCTACATTAACCCTGTTTTTTTTACTATTGATAGGCACGCGTTTGACCACTATCTCACCTGTTGGTAAGCGATGATGTGGTCAAAGATGTAGCACGCTTGCCAAGAAGTAACCTATTCACTCTTAACTTAAAGACTCCCAGGTTTTCGCCTCGTCGCGACGAGCCATTGCCGATGATCCTCAATTGACTCATGACAAAGGATAGAGTTTGAGCAGCTGTTCCGGCGTGAAGTACCGTCTCATCTGTGCTAGGATCCCCAACTTCTTTGCAGCCACTTGAGCTTTTGCCTCTATGAACGGGCCAAAATTGAGAGTAATGTAACCCCAAGAAGCTCAAGTTGGTCGGTTATCGGCACGGTTTCACCTCGGAAAGATGGAGCTGGGTGGAATTGGCTCCTTTTGGCGGAAAAGGGACACGCTTGGGTCTTAGCAGCATTGAACTTGACCAGATTGGCATCGCCCCATTCAGAGACAGCCTGTAAGGACACGTTCAAGCGCTCAACCATTGCCTCCCGGAGAGACCGGATCTGCGACCCACCAGCTCGTGCGTCGGACACGTATCTCTCAGCAACAGTGCTGTCGTCTGCATACCCAAAAGTATCGAGTTTAAGCAGATCATTATGCAGCAAGAACGAAAAAAAATGAAAACTTCGATAATGTAATCCACGGTGTGAAAAAAATACCAAAAAAGATTCTTACATCGCGTACACTGTGGAAACTATTCACAATAGAGCAAAGTGATGTACTACAGTTTTATTTAAAGACATCAATATCTACAAAAAAGTTCGCGAGGGTATATATCTAATTATTATAGTTAAGTCACAATGACCGCTTTTGTTCAAATTGTTCAAACCCGGGTGAAATGGAATAGTAGTGATTTTAGTATCATGCATGATGTAAATCCTTATCTATTCAAATTGTTTAATAATTAAGGTTGGTTATGTAGATGCATGATGAAGTACTAGTATTTTATTAAACACAGATTAAAGTTGGTGCGTTAGCTACGAGTAGATACGCAAAACTGCTCAAATACATAGATTTGAAGTTATGGGACCAAAGTGGGCCCAAAGCCGGTGTGTCGCCTTTTTGCTTTCAAACTTGGCTGACACACCGCCATCTGTCTGGCTTAATAAACAACCAAAAAAAAACATACCCACCCGACTTCCAAAAAAGCACTAGAAAGTATTAAATAACCTTAATTTCGGAAGTTGACGTTTTTGGTTTTGTGTCTTCGTTTTTGAACACCGACTTCCGAAATTAAGGTTTTGTTGTTTTTGTATTTTTCACTTTTTTAAGTGGTGATACTTGGACGATGTCTTCATCTACGCAGAAATTAAAATAATCAAAAACTGCTCATACAATAAAACTCCTGAACCAATCTGAATAAAATTTTACGGAACCAAATGACAAGTATGACCGCATCAGACTAAAAAAGAATCACACAAATCGGATGAGAAACCTCGGAGTAGGTAATCGGTGTACATACCTACATAAAAAAAATACTCGCCGTATTGACAACCTCCTCCTTTTTTGTAAGTCGGTTAAAAATTCGGGAACGATTCAATTGATTCCCAATACTCAATTAAAAATAAACACACCACAAGTACTACCGTGTGGCGCGCTGCTCCCCCCCCCCCCCTGTCCCCTCCGGATATGAGAGCACAAGTCAATCAGACTCCAGACGGGGGCAGCATGCTAAGCAAGCGATTGCGACTAATCTCCTTCAAATTCTGGGGTGGCGAGACTTAAAAATCAATTGTTACAATGTTTTTGTATGATTTGGGAAGAATAATCTCGATGGCATTATATTTTTTGTACTAGGAGACCAGGAAACATGTCGAAGTAATTCTTCTGTGAGAGTAAGCTTCTGCCCGCGACTTTTTCTGCGGAAGCTTTAGAGCGCGCAACTTTTATGTCTCATAATTATTCTCATCCTCGGAAATACATCTTCATGATTCTGATATCCTGATAGTTGGTGAGTTTTTGCTGTTCGACCGCTTCGTACTTTCAGCCCCGGAATAGGGAATATTCCCGTATGCGATTTTTTTATTTGCAAAATGAAATACTTATTAGCTCTAGTAAAAATCGCGAAATTATTTTTTAAATACCTTCATCAGCGAGGAAGTTATAAAGCTTCAAAGATTATAATTAGAAAGAGAAGTCCGATGTAAAACTTGACGTCATCGTCCATGACGCCTATACAGCTGCCATAGAAAACAACGTTTTCGCGAGAGGGACAGATATATTTGTTTAAAATACCTATATCCCTTTCGTTTTTCAAGTAATTTTGATTCTATTTTCACTGTTAGTATTATATTTTTGTATATTTTTAGATAAACTGAATAGATAATAAATATGTTTGTTTTTCATGCATAATCCCTATTACGTCGACCTGTTTCCTGGTCTCCTAGTGCTTGTGAATCTTTAACGCTCACAATTCTAGCCTTAAAAATACTTAGACATAATTCATAATTTCTGGTCTCCTGCTACTTGTGTTTTTTTTTAATCATCGACTCATAATCGCTCTTGATTGCTTGTCGAGGAGCAAGGGTGGCCACTTAAGATCAAGCAACGCCTGCCAAAGTCGGGTCGGAGAAGCCGTCTATACAACGTATGACAGATTATTTAGGGCAACCAACAATGCACACACCAAAATACATGTTGACGTATATTGTACTCGCCATATTGAACAATTTTTTTCACGATGGGACAAATAGTGAAACGCGAAAGAACATCGACTCCCCCATACATTTCTGTGCACATAATTCGACAAAATATACTGAACAGCTGATTTGTGTTTCGCGATTTCGGAATTGGTCACATAGTAGAAATTTTTCATAATTCAATTCAATTCAATTTATTTCAGATAGATTACAATCATAATAATTACAATTATAAACATCCATAGCAATTTAAATAAAATATCACTAGACACAAACACAACAAGGGAAACAAACAAAACAAACAAACAAACACACAACATTGGAGACATTGGATCAGGTCCGCACTACCCGTACATGTAACTTTGTCCAATGCTCCATGAAGTGGCAATCCACATCCATTCTCCCTACAATGAGCTTCAGTAAGCTGATAATGATAGGTAAAATGACCGTTAGAAGCCTTTTTTTTTGGGACAAGCCCGCCACACATTCCCAACCACTGCAACTCCTGAAAGCCAGAATCAACAGTGGCGACCACCAGAAAAACGCCGAGCCAATGAAATCCGACGAGTCCCGGAGAAACGATTCAACTGTCTTGGATCTTGCAACGAAATTAATCAGACAAGTACAGCGGAGGAGTAGGAAAAAAAAAAATAATTTCCACTTCCCTCCGCATCAAGCAGGAGACAGAATAGAACTATGGCCTAGTTCTATTCTGTCTCCTGCTTGATATAGGCACCAAGGGACAAATACAAATACAGTTGCCAAGCACCACGGATTATACAGGGTGTCCGGGACATCGTAACGCAAACTTCGCGAAAAGGCTACACCTGATGCCACTAATCAAATTGTGGAAGTCATTAATCTCGCTAATGATCGGTTACAGAAATTGTCATTTTCGAGCGCGCAATGTATTGTGAACAACGCGATCCAAACGCGCGAGAGCGTTGTACGGAGTACGTACCTACACTTCTTGAACACACTCAAAGCTGCGACGCCGCGCGAGCTTCTGCGTTAAATGTACTTAAGTACCTAAGAATATCGCCTACCTATCGCCGACCACAATATCACATAAAATCATTTTTAATCACTCAGAAATACCTACGGTATCTAATGGTGGTAGGAACATGTTTATGCAGAATTCAAGAGAAGAAAAGCATCGACAAGCTATGTCTTTAGTCTCATAAAATCACGATTCCGATAAGGATTGATAAGATAATAAAAAAGAAAACTTGTAAGTAGGTACCTACATTGAGATCCGTTCACGTAAACTAATGAACTATCTAAGTCACATTGACACAACAATAATACCTACCTATCTCATAAAATGAATCATTTTTATCACTCAGAAATACTAACCTGCTAATGGTGAAAACTTGTTTTTGAAGAAATAAGAGAAGGAGCCTTAAGATTAATCTCTTAAAATACTTAATGATTCAGATAAGGATTGATAGAAATAAGCTTGAAGTACCTACCTACATTGAGATCCGGTATCGTAGGTAACTACTGAACCGCCTCACTCACTTAGAAAGTACCTAAGTACCGACGAATAACACCCGTAGCCGACAACAA
The DNA here is from genome assembly GCA_950371165.1 of Lacanobia oleracea. Taxonomy (NCBI): domain Eukaryota; kingdom Metazoa; phylum Arthropoda; class Insecta; order Lepidoptera; family Noctuidae; genus Lacanobia; species Lacanobia oleracea. The sequence goes on along the minus strand of CATNUG010000002.1, from coordinate 290,811 downwards.
CTGACATGTTTACGCAGAAGTTAAGGAGTCATAAGCTTAACCATGTTCCACAATGATGTACTTAGGTACCGAATCCAATGTCCAATCCAAGGTGACCTTGGTTGGAGCTTGGTTTCCATCCGCGAATTTTGTACCTATGAATTCACCCAAACAAGGTTACCTTGGATGGGTCGCTGGAATACATCCTTGTGGAACATGCTCTCTTAAAATCACGAACGCGATTCTGATAAGAATTGATAACAAAGCCGGCCATGTTCGAGTCGGACTCTCAAACAAAGGGTTCTGTAAGTACCATAACTCAAAAAACACGCTTCTTGTATGCGAGCCCCCGTAAATTACCTAGTCCTATGGACGACGGACGGACAGCGGAGGCTTAGTAATAGGGTTTCGTTGGTTACGCTTCGGCCTACCTACATTGAGATCCGATAATGTAAGTACCTACTACTAACTCACCTTAAGGTCGCTCACCCCTGGGTTCGAAGTGGCCGCCGCCAGCACGCTCGCATATCTGAGCACGGCCCAGAGTTTCAACGTGGACACGGAGCAGAAACTTTGGGTCCTGAGCACACTCCTCACGCAACGTCGCAAACACATGCACGACGCGATTCCTCATCTCGGCTGCGGAAGCGCACTCGAAAACAAACACTTGTTCTTGACGTAACCCCAAAGAAAAAATCGAATGGGGTCGAGTCTGGTGAGTGAGCTGGCAATGGCTCCGGGCGGGCCGAATCTACCGATCCTCGGTGGATCGGTAGATTCCACAAGTCCAGATGACATTTTTAAATCAGACACACAAACACAGAGAGAAAATTAGTTTTGGGACCAAACTAAAACTTATCTTCTCTAACGTTCCGAAAACAGACTTTCACAAAAAGCACACTCGTTCGCGATCAACGTCAACAAGAAACTGGCAAAAATCCATCACGAAATGTTCTTTTCGAACTCTCTTTTGATTTCGCCGACATACCTACGTGCAGTACAGTGGCGGAACTATCATGGGTGGTTATTTATTTATTGAATGATTTTTTTTTGTTGAAATACTTAACCATGTAGTTACTTGATCGCCTTAAAAAAAGATTAAGATCTAAGAGAACACAAGCTGCAAGAAACCGAACCAATTGAGATAAGCGTAAAATTAGGTACTTATTTTATTAACTTAAGCCTTATTGTGATTTGTGAAACGTGTGCCTATTAATAGTAAAAACTCCGGGAGTGCCGGCAGAAGTGAAAACTTGAATACGTGCTTCTCTCCCTCCGTCTTACGAATTTTCGACAGGTCACCATCTCACGCATTTTCACTAGGGTCACGTGTCTTGACGCGAGCTTAACATTTTTTTACCCATCACAAAAAAAGTGCACAACGTCGCTAAAAAAGCTTACACTTAAAAAAAAAAACTCGGTCAGGTCTCACCATCACCACTAAGCGAGACACTGAACCGCCCCTTACACTCTGTTCAACAGAATAGGTACCTAGATCGGCTCGATTGTCGGCATGTCAAAGAGCGCGCTACGTATTGCCGCTATAAGAAAATACGATTTGGCGACACAAAACAAAATAACCGATTTGCGTCTTTAAGCAATTATTTTAATGTTGGAAATCGCTTACTTTATTTTGTTGTGATACGTATTATTTTCCAATGGCGGCAGTCTTTAGACGGTATTTTTGAGCGGTGCCTTTGACATGCTCACTCGCAGGTACCTACTTGGCATGCGTTGACCTTTCGTTTGAACTTTGCACAGCTGATAGCTACCTAATTTGAAGTTTTATTTACATTGCTTTTTTTTGTGAAAATAGTGAATTAATGACTTTTTAATTAAAAATCTTATTGGGTTAGGTCAGAATAACGATTATGAGCAGTCTAAAGTAAAAAAAACTCCTAAAAAATATGAAAAAATGAGGAAAAAGCCGACGAAAAATTCCAACTCCAGGGTGTCCAGAATCATGTCCTGGACCCCTGGAAATCGTTTGTGCGTCGATGTCAGATACACCCGGTATTATATCTTTAAACTAATGGGTCCTAAATAGTGAGCTACTTTTGATTCCAGTAATAGGTATGGCAAAATCGCTTGAACGCACGGAAATTTGTTCCGGTTTCTACAAGGTCCGTATAGTAAACTACCCCAGATGTAACCTGAATACTATCTAACATAATATTCCGTTCAGTTTGCCAAGACTACACTCCCATAAGATGTGATGTGCGGATTGTTCGTTTTCATGGTCAGCTGTAGAACATTGACATAAAGGCGAGGCTACAAGCTTAAAGGAACATAATTTACTCTTAAAATTGCCATGACCTGTGAGAAATTGGGCAACACAGTGATCCATCTCCAGCCATGTCCTGTCCAGCCGCTCACGAACTAAAAAAAACTGGTTAAGAAGCATATTGCGTTTATTCAGTCAGTTACACATTATATAGCGTACCAAGACTCCTCCGGCCTCGGAAAGCACGTCAAGCTGTTGGTCCCGAGATCCCGGCTCTCATTTGTAGATATTTGGCAGTCGTTACGGATCATTTTCGGAAAACAGAAAATCCAACCTCATTCGGAATCGGTATCGTGTTACCCAGTTAATATTGCAGTGATATTACGCCGATACTCGCTAGTTGTGTTTAGATCACATATTATTTAGAGGGATATTTATTATATTGCAGACACTAGGCCGCTTTTGAAATTTTCTAGATGGAATATTGCCGCTATAAAAACAAATAATAAAAACTAAGATTTATGGTACGGAACCCTTCGTGTGCGAGTCCGACTCGCACTTGGCCGGTTTTTTAACACTACAGACTTCTTATAGGTTTTCCTGTCATCTTTAGCTATAGAACTATTATCTGCACTTTTGTTAAAATAGGCTCAGTTGTTTTGGAGATAAGGGGGGCATTTATTGGTCTTGAATAACTTCAAAACTAATTAAAATTATGATAATTAAAACCCTCACATTAAGCCCTTTAATTTGACAAGTCATACGATACAGTTTCTAAAACTTTATTTTTTATTTCTTGTTTGACCCCCAAAAGGGACACCCCCATTATATTAATTATTTATTTATTTACGTAACGCTTACGTTTTTGGGTCACAGAAGTCCATAAATGTATACCAAATTTCAACAGATTCAGTCCATTAGATCCGGAGAAAACTGACTGTGACAGACGGACAGACAGATAAAGACACCCGAGTGATCCTATAAGGGTTTCGTTTTGTACGGATGTTCAGAACCCTAAAAATCACCTGTTTAGTATGTCAGTGACTCCTCAAAATATAATACTCAATGATTGACTGACAGCCCCACAATCTGATTATAGATACGCACGCAAAACGCCAGTCAGAGCCGGGAGGCGCGATGTGAATAGCAATGACTTTATTCACAATCGCAACAGTATCAAGCCAGAGAATAAGTATACTCTGGATTTGAATCTACGCAAACAGAAAGATTTTTTAGGTAGAGGTACGTACACCCAGGTATCTCCTTTTTTGTTGAAATCCTAGGGGTGAGGTCATTGTCTGGCTGGACTCGGGAATCGACCAGGATCTCAAGCCCATCAGTGCTAGTGGTTTCGACCACTACACTTGGGGCCGTTCAGGTATTACGTAAGTACCTATGGAGGTGGGAGGGGGTCTTTGCTATGCTTATCAGGTGCACTGTCCAGGCTCCAAAGTTGGAATGGTCCATAAGTCCAGTTGTGTTTTATTAAAAGTCGGTGTCCTGCCAAGTCCGCATTAAATATGAGACTTTCTCCTCACGTCCACAGTATCAGATGGCTTACAAATTAACGAGCGGCTGCCTACCGGACCTCCACAACCCAGTAACACCGTATTTCATGGCAAGACTGGAGTCAGATTTCCGTTACGACTGCCAAACATCTACAAATGACAGCCGGGACCAACAGCTTAACGTGCTTTCCGAGGCACGGAGGAAACTCGGTATGTTAAGGTGGTCACCCATCCACAGACCAGCCTTGGCAAGCGTTGCTTAACCTTGAAGATCGACCCGTGCGGCTGTTATTATCTAGCCACGAGCTCCTCACTTCTAGGTATATAATGTGTTTCTAAATATACCGGGACCAACGGCTTAGCGTGCTTTCCGAGACATGGAGGAGTCTGGGTATGTTAAGATGGTCACCCATTCACGATCCGACCTCGGCAAGTGTTGCTTAACCTTGAAGATCGAACCGTGCCGCTGTTATTATAGACACGATCTTCACCGTTTTGAAACGCTGTCTCAAAAATAAAACGTCTTAAAAATCGATCAGGCTCTCATAATCCAAGATTGTTTGAAATGTAATCGCGCGGCGGATGTGAATCCCGCTTTCATTTCCCGGGGCGGCGTCCCGGAGCGAGGCTCGGCGAGAATCCCGGGATCGGGCCTTAAATACTTTCCATTGAAAATTGGATTTGATTGGTAACTAGTTTGAGGAAAGAAATATTTTGTGGGGTTTATATTAAACTGGGTGAAGGTCACAAATAATTCGATTCAAAATTGTGTTTAAAAACGAAGATGGGACAGAAGTTATTATAAATTATCAGCTTGTGCACACGACTTCGTACGCGCATATATTATTTTTTTCCGTTCCCGTAGGAATTCCGAGAAATCCTCACTTAGAACTCATCTAAAAAAAAATCTCACACGTTTTGGGAACACATTCATAATGCGTACAGCTAAGGAGTGGAACCCCCTGCCGGAGTCTGTGTTTCCTGATGGCTACAACCTGGGAGTCTTTAAGTCAAGAGTGAATAGGTTACTTCTAGGCAAGCGTGCTCCATCTTCGACCACATCATCGCTTACTATCAGGTGAGATAGTGGTCAAGAGCGTGCCTACCAATAGTAAAAAAAAAAAATCTACTCTCCAAGTAACCTACATGCCAATTTTTAGCTTTCTACGAACAGAAGTTTCGGCTGTGAGTTGTTTGTCAGTCACTCAGTAACGGAAGAATTTTAAATATTAGGATTTGACATCAATCGTATCTAACAGTTTTAACCGACTTCCAAAAAAAGAGGAGTTTCTCAATTCGGTGGATATTTTTTTTTATTGTACACCGATTACTCCGAGGTTTATAATCTAACGTTTGTGATTCTTCAAATTTGATTCAGTTCGGTTCAGTAGTTTTTATTTTATGAGCATTTTTGCTCATTTCAATTTCTACGTAGACCAAGACGTCAGCGTCAGTGAAAAATTAATAAAAATCTTTTTACAAAAAAATATAACCGACTTCCAAACAAAACACTACAAAATAAAATAAAAAACCCTTAATTTCGGAAGTTGGTGTTTTTGGTTTTGTTTATTAACACCAACTATATTAAAAAAAAAAAGAAAATATTCTACGTTTATTGTACGTTTATAAATTAGTCAGAGATGTGTGTGTTGCTGGGGAGTTGTTGCGACACCACTTCCCAGCTAAAACAATGGGAAGTGGTGAAGGGCGGGCGTGTTCATATTGATGATGATTTGAGACTCCTCAATTCCTCAGTGCCATTTTTAGAGCTTCTATAACGACTAACGGGTCGTAGAAGTCAGAAAAACGTTTTACAAAAAATACAACCGACTTAAACAAAACACTACGAGGTACAAAATAACTTCAGTAGAAAGAAAAGAACTTTAATTTCGGAAGTCGGTGTTTTTGGTTAATTTTTTCGTTTTTTGACACCGACTTCCGAAATTAAAGTTCTTTTCTTTCTACTGAAGTTATTTTGTACCTTGTAGTGTTTTGTTTTTGGAAGTCGTTTGTGTTTTAACCGACTTCATTTACGAACCGATTTGAAAAATTTTTGTTTCATCTGAAAGGGTATACTCCTCGATTGGTCCCATTGTCACCATGTCAGAATCTGATGATGGGATCCCACAAAAATCGAGGGCAACCCTCAAATTTTATAGGCACATCAATGTTTTTCATAAACTTTCTGATGCAGTTCAGATATTTGTGCCTGGTAATCATCATCTCATGTTGCTGAGCTGATGATGAAAGGTATAAATTAGGATCTGATGATAAGATCCCATGAAAAATGTTTGTTCAGCTGTTACTTTCGCCAATTGTCAGCCGATCGGGATGATTCTTTTTCTGTTTGAAAGAGTATTTTCCTGGACTGGTCCCGTTTCAATTTGGTGAAGATCTGACGAAGAACTTCGGAGGCAGGCAACGGAACTCTTTAATAAATAAGAGCAAACGGATAGGGATTGCTGATTTTTTTTTGAAGTCGGTTAAAAATTGGACTTCAGTCTTACCTTGTTTCGTGTTACCCAATTATTAGGCGGCGCAGATCAGATGGGTGTCGCTTCATATCATATGCTGGTACTCAGTACTATTTGTTTATTGTTATCCTGCATTTATTTCCAACTAGTTGACCCGCGCAACTTCGTCTGCTCCCTGCTCCGCTCCCGCTTATAGCCTTCCTCGATAAATGGGCTATCTAACACTTAAAGTTTTCAAATCGGACCAGTATTACCTGAGATTAGAGCGTTCAAGCAAACAAACAAACTCTTTAGCTTTATATATTAGTATAGATAGGAAAGTAAACTGATATGGAATGTGCAGGAGCTATGTATAGGTGGCAGCACAGAAGCGTCAACGTCAAGTATTCTTAACGTTAAAGTTTCGAATATGCAACACTAGATGGCGTTGTCAACGCCGTACAAGTTCCCTATAATCTTTTTTCTTGTTCACTTATAATAATCCTATTGATATTTAATTCTCACGCAATGTTTTTAATAACGCCACGAATTCTGATATTCTGTTAAAGAATTGATAGAAAAGATTTAATAAATCCTACCCTGAGGGTACTAAGGGGTGTATGCAAGTATTTTTTTATTGAATATTATTATGTATTCAGATCAGGTTTTCATATTATAATGATGACAATATAGTAAGATGTTTAAAAATGGAGCTTTGTGGAATCAATCAGGTGTCTATTGGTAGTCAGGCAATATTTTGAAGTAGTATCAATTGACTGCTTGTTCTGGTTTCACGAGAGACACTGCACGACTTTAAATATTGGGTTTACTCGCAAGTCGGGAGTTTTTTTTATAATTTGGGACAGGTCGGGAGTATGTTAGGTATTTGATTTTTAGATTTCCGCACACCCAAGGTAACCAACGGAACCCTATTTCTAAGCCTCCGCTGTCGTCCGTCCTTCCGTCTGTCAGCGGGCTGTATTTCGAGAAATTTAATAAGTAGACAATTAAAATTTTCACAGAGTGTGTATTGCTATTGCCACTTTAACAACACATAATAAAAATTATATGGGGTTCTTTGCAGGAAACGTGTTTTTTTCCGGTTTATGGTAGGTACGGGACCCTTCGTGTGAGGTTCCGACTCGCACTTGGCCGGTTTTTCATTGGTACGAAATATTTGACCGATTCAAATATTTCGTACTTAAACATTTAAAAAACTAGTCCGCTGACAGACGGCGGACGGACAGCAGTTCATTAAAGTTCCGTTGGTTACCCTTTGGGTACGGAGCCCAAAAAAATCAGTACAGTGCAATTTTATTTGCGACAAACAATGTTTTAAAATGACTGTTCTTTTTTTATTTGTAATGGGTTTGCTCTTGACTCAAGTCTATGTCAGAGATGACAGAGACAAAGCCTACGATGGAGCGAGCCTACCCAGAAGGAGCCTGTTCACTCTAACTTTGAAGAGATTAGGGTTGTAAGCTTTCGGAAACACAGACGCAGGCAGAGAGTTCCACTCCTTTGCTGTGCGCATTATAAAAGACGTTTGGAAACGCTTAGTGCGAATTGGTCGAATAGCCACAAGGTAAGGATAGTGGTTCTACTATAATACGACGTGTATCACTGTAGATAAAAACGGGGCACGCTAGGGGCAGTGCCTGCTGGGGCTGCGGACTTCGTTCGAAAGAGGCACCGTACCCGAACGCAAAGGGCAGTTTTTAAGAACGCAGAGGTTTTAGTCAGTAAGAGTCTGACACTCCCTCCTGCTTCACCCAGAACGGGAGGAGTCATTTGATGATTTCACATCCTTAAAAAAAAAAAGGAATCACTGTAGATACTTGTCTATACCCGGGAGGCGTGGCCGGAAGCCGACGCGCCCCCACGTGCTCGCTGTTCGAACTGGGCGCAGTCGGGGTATGAGCTAATGTAGTACGATAGTATAGTGTTCTCATTCTCACATCTTTGTTTTCATGAATTTTTAACGAGTCTGATGCAGCTACTTCCCTACGTATTTTTTAATTCAATCATCACAACATCTGCCTGCCTTTTCCAAAGTAGGGTTGGCTTCCAAACGAACTGGGTTTAGCTGAATACCAGTATTTTACGTGGAGCAGCTGCCTACCAGACTTCCACAACTCAACCCATTAACTGGGTTTCACGGTACTTCTTGGCAAGACTGGTGTCAGATTTACTGGCTTCTGACAATCCGTAATGAGATCTACAAGAGAGCCGGGATCATAGAAATATAAACATAACTATGGCTTAAAGTGCTTTCCGAGGCATGGAGAAGTCTCTGCATGTTAAGGTGGTTACCCGTCCGCAGACCGACCTCGGCAAGCGTTGCTTAACCTAGACGATCCACCCGTGCGGCTGTTATTATCTAACCAGAGCTCCTCTTAAATTCAATCATCGCATAACTCTAAAATAAGACCTAACATGTTTCACTTTTTATGCAAACCAAATATTCTTAAGGTCATGGCACACTATAACGTCACCGCAAACGCATCCAACCCCGCAATTTACTTTTAATTCAAATCAGAGCATTACATGTTGTGCCGTATAATATATTTGTAATTTCAATATGAGAAAACCAATGGTGGGCAGTCAGCGCGCGCCGCTATGGTAGGCGCCAGATAAACCCGCAATAAAGTACATTGACCTTTCTTTAATATACCTTCGTTAATACCCGAATATTAAAATATGAACCGATTTTCATTACTAGAGAACGTAAAGGATCACGAATAATCACGATAGAAGCCGTTTCACACAGTTTTGTCTTTATTTCTATTTTTGAAATAAAGAAAGTCAATATAAAGGCTCCTTCAAATTAAATAACAAACGCTCGGCGGCGCAATTTTGGTCCTTCGAGCCGGATCACGCGTCGCGTAAATTCGGAAATATCGGTGTGCGAGGTCTGAACTATCGTAACAAACAGTGTGTGTACGTCGTGCGGCTGTCGGAGCAAACATTGGAGCAGAGCTGTGCAGTAGCAGCAGAGGCTGAGTACTTACAACGGAGAATACAAGTAATAAATTTCCTTATTTATAGTCTGTAAGGGCTACATTTTAACACCCTATAACAATGGCAGAACTCATCGAAACTCAATCAATGATCTATGATAGCATCATAAAACTTGGCATTAATTTAAAGAAGGATAGTGCTGATAGGAAAACAGTAGATTACTTTAAGCGGAAGCTTAACACTTTGGAGAGTTATTGGAATGATTACCAAATTAATCATGAACGAATTGAGGGGGAGGTAAGTCAAACTGATCCTTATTTTATCGGCCGAGAGTACGAGAAAACCAGGACGGTGTATGAGTCAACCAAGACGTTGATCAACCAACAGTATCAGCGGATCTTTAAAACTGGAATTCTTGAAACAAGTGAGCAAACAACAGCTCGAGACAGAACACCATCGGCGTCGACTAGGCGTGCCGAAGGGGAAATAGAAGAGGAGGAGGGACCGAGTTTCTCAAGGCAGTTGACTGACCCACCAGCTCACAAGGCGGACAGGGAACCAAACAGCAAGGTAGACCATTTGTTGAAAAAACAGTATGGCAATTTTAAAGCCTTTGTGCGTACAACTGCAAACATAGATGTGGACTCTATCTCAGATAAGTGGGAATTCGAGGACGTATTGAGGTCACTACAGGCTAGATGGTCAGCTATCGACCTACTACATTGGGACATCGAGATCGAATTAGAGGGAGAGAACGAACAATACCGCAACATGTACGATAAGTATGAGAAAAAATTCAACAACCTGAAACGGGCTATTAACACAAAAATGTGGTCAGTAGCACACAGGGAAAAATCAACACCCCAACTGGAGATACCGAACTTCAACGGAAACTACAACCAATGGGTATCGTTTAGAGATCTATTTACGGAGGTTATACATAACAACCCCTCATTATCAAGCGGCCAAAAGATGCAGTATTTAAAGGGTAAGGTTCGTGGAGAAGCTGAGAAACTTATTCAACATCTACCGATAAGTACTGATAACTATTTGGTTTGCTGGAATATTCTCACCAACAGGTATGACAACAAAAAACTAATATTCTCGTCTCATATGAATATTTTGCTAGGCCTGCCAAACATACAACAGCAGTCCCTACAGCAAATTAAGCGAATGCATGATACCACGCTGGAATGTCTTAACGCCATTAAAAACTTGGGAGTTGACACCACATCGTGGGATCCAATGATCGTACATGTTCTTGGTCAAAAACTAGATACAGAAACATACACGGACTACATAGAGTCCCTGAAGAACTCGAAAGAGCTACCGGTTCTCGCAGAGTTCTTAGACTTTTTGGAAACAAAATGTACATCCCTGGAAACAGTTCGCCGTAAAGATAGTGTGCCCTCAAAGGCTTCATCTCATCAAAACAATCATTCAATTTCAACATCGAACACTAAGAAAAATAATTACAATAATTCGAACAACAAAAGCAACGGAAATAGAACAGTTGCGAAATCGATGCACGCGTCAAACATAAAATGCCCTCTTTGCGAAAACCAACATGGCATTTATAATTGCAAAATATATTTAAAAATGAGTGACGACCAAAGGCTAAAAACTGCAACCAAATTAAAACTTTGTACAAACTGTTTATTTAGCCATTTCGGAAATCAATGCACATCCAACTTAACATGCCGAAAATGCAAAGATCAACCTAACACCATTTTACATGACGCTTTTGCGAAATTAGCAAATGCATCAGCGCTGTCGTCAAGCGGCAACAACATTGAGAAACAAAACGCAAAGCGCAATGAACCCGTGACGGGCACCGCGAATGCTTCTCAAGAAGAAAAGGCGGAGATATTGCTAGCGACTGCTCTGATAAAGGTCAAAAGTGTGGATGGAACTTACCAAACCATGCGCGCTTTGATCGATCAAGGGTCCCAGATATCCTTAATAACTGAGAGAGCCGCTCAAATGTTAGGCATCAAGAGACGACGATGCAAAGGAGTCATCTTTGGAGTAGGGCAAAAAGAAAACAATTCCAAAGGGATGATAAGCATTGAATGTACTTCAATGTACAACAACTTTGAATTCGTATCTGATGTGCTTATCATGAACGAACTCATCAAAAGTCTGCCAAACCAAACATTCCCTAAACCAAATTGGACTTACATAAAAAACATTAATTTAGCTGACCCGGAATTCTACAAAAGTCGACCAGTTGATTTGCTTTTCGGGGCGGACATTTATGCTAGCATTATGCTAGGCGGAATTATTAAAGGAGAACATGCACAACAGCCGATGGCTCAACAGACACAGCTGGGATGGTTACTGTGTGGTAACGTAAAGACGTACCACTGTAACGTGGTTTTAAACAACATTGAAGAGATTCAGAAATTTTGGGAAGTTGAGGAGATTTCAGAACCTTCAAACCTATCCGTAGAAGATCAGGAATGCATGGACTTCTACACAAAAACTACAAAAAGAAACAGTGAGGGTCGCTATGAAGTCAGGATACCACTGAAAGAAGAATTAAAACAGCATTTGGGGTCTTCTAAACCTATAGCTATTGCTCAGCTAAAGAATTTGGAACGCCGCTTAGAGAAACAACCAACAGTAGCCGAAAAATACAAGGACTTCATGAAAGAATATGCTGCATTGAACCACATGAAACCGGAACAGAAAAACAATAACACAACACTCGAATGCTACTTGCCTCATCACGGCGTGCAGAGAGAAGAATCTTCAACAACAAAGCTTCGTGTGGTCTTCAACGCATCCGCCAAAACATCCACCAAATACAGCTTGAATGACGTCATGCTCAAAGGGCCCAATTTACAAAAAGATCTACAGGCGTTACTACTTCAATGGAGACAATATCCCATTGCCTTCACAGCGGATATCGAGAAGATGTACCGCCAAATCTTAGCTAACCCCATTGATCAACATCTACAAAAAATAGATTGGCGTGAGTCATCAACACAATCTATTCAAGTCTATCAACTGAATACGGTAACATACGGGACAAAAGCCGCACCGTTTTTAGCAATCATGACGTTAAAACAGTTGGCGGCGGATGAGCGATGCAAGTTTCCAAAAGCGGCTGCTGTCCTGGAAAACAGTTTTTATATGGATGATCTGTTACACGGCTGCTAAAACATAGAACAGGGTAAAAAATCGATAGATGATCTTATTCAGCTCTTGAAATCAGGAGGATTTAATCTTCGAAAGTGGTCATCCAACAGCCAGGAATTATTGGGGAACATACCAACAAGTCAAGAAGGATTCGTTTATAGCTTCAAAAATGATGACATGTTGAAAACCTTAGGTTTGTGCTGGAACCCAATAGGAGATCAATTTACATTCCGCTGCGAGTTTTCCCAAACAACATCGAAACCAACTAAAAGGAGCTTACTATCCGACATATCAAAGTTATATGATCCACTTGGTTGGTTGACACCCCTATCCACGAAACTAAAATTATTATTTCAAAAGGTATGGAAACAAGACCTACAGTGGGATGATAAAGTGTCAGAGGAAATACATAATGCATGGATCAAATTAACTACGGAAATTGATAACATTAAACATTGTAAGATTCCTCGATGGATATTATGCAACGAGAATGACGTCATCGAATTGCACGGCTATTGCGACTCGTCCATTGACGCCTATGCGTGTGTGGTCTACGCGCGAACCAAACACCAACGAGAAACAGTAATAGTTGCAGCAAAATCAAAACTTGTACCAAGTAAAAAGAGCGTCACATTGCCACGAATGGAGCTCTGCGGTGCTCACCTACTATCTAAGCTCATCAACAAAATCAAACAGAGTATAAGTTGTCCGTTAGAAATTTATGGATGGTGTGACTCTATGGTGGTCATAGGGTGGCTACAAGGTGATTCAGCTCGTTGGAAACCATTCGTTGCTAATAGAGTCAACGCTATAAAACAAATAATGCCGGAAAACTGCTGGCGATATGTGAAATCGGGAGACAACCCGGCTGACTGTGCCAGCCGAGGTTTAACAGCGCCCCAACTACTACAACATCCTTTATGGTGGAAGGGACCAGCATGGCTAGCCTCCTATGACGTAGGAAAAGAACCAAAACAGCCTATTTACCAAACAGACGAAGAGATGAAAAGGATGAAGCTGGTAAACATTGTTCAAGACACTAACAATAATAGCATAATAGATAATTTATTATTACAGCATAATTCGTTTGTAAAAATAACTCGTGTCTTGGCATGGGTACTGAGGGCATTGACGCCAAAGTCGGAACGTAAACATTTACCGAAGTACCTAACATTACTAGAACTGCGAAAAGCAAAATCAACTATTATAAAACGAGTGCAAAGTACAGCATTTACGTCAGATATAGAAATGCTAAACAAAAATGGAAATGTTTCATCAAACAGCAAACTATTAAATTTAAACCCTTTCCTCGATAAAAGCGGCTTTCTCCGAGTGGGAGGACGTTTAAGGAACGCGACCATGAGCGACGAGATGAAACATCCGAAAATAATCCCTAACAAAAGTTGATTAGCGGAACTACTCATAGAAGAAGCTCATCAGTTAACATTCCATGGGGGTCCTCGACTGACTTTAACGGTTCTCAGACAACAATACTGGATAACAAGCGGATACAGTACGACCAAAAAACAGTTAAGAAATTGTGTAACTTGCCGGAAGTATGAAGCAAGGAAGCAATATCAATTGATGGGTGACCTTCCCGCAGCTAGAACCAACCCTGCTCCACCATTCTACCATACTGGGGTGGACTACACCGGTTTTGTGAACATTAAGGCAAACAAGGGGAGAGGGGTTAGAACACTGAAAGGCTACGTGGCGGTATTCATATGCATGGTCACGAAAGCCGTTCATTTGGAATTGGTGTCTGAACTTACCAGTTCAGCATTTTTAGCTGCACTTAAGAGAATGGCGGCCAGGAGAGGAACACCACATCACTTGTATAGTGACCAAGGAACTAATTTTATCGGAGCTAATAGGTTGCTGCAAGAGGAGTACACTCAATTAGAACAAGTTTTTGGAGATAGTTGTCAGGCAGAAATCGCTGAAATGAACATACAATGGCATTTCAACTCGCCATCTTGGCCGAGCGCAGGCGGTCTGTGGGAAAGAGCCGTCCGCAGTCTGAAGTTCCACCTGAAAAGAGTGGTTGGTGAACAAAGACTAACGTTCGAAGAGTTCACAACTGTACTAACACAACAAGAAGCGTGTTTGAACTCGAGACCGTTATGTTCGCTCACGGAAAACATTGATGATCTGGATTATTTATCACCGGCACATTTTTTAACGGGAAGATCCGATTTAACAGTGATTGAGACGAAAGAGGATGCTAGAACCAGATGGCATTTAACAACGAACATTTTTAAACAGATTTGGCAAAAATGGAGGAATGAATATTTGAGCCAGTTAACAGCGAGAGAAAAGTGGTGTAAACCTCAGGAAAACTTAAAAATAGGCAACATGGTGGTAGTGCATGAGGATAACATTCCAGCTGGTCGGTGGATTATGGGCCGAGTGATAGAACTACATCCCGGTAACGATGGTTACGTCAGGGTGGTGTCGTTGAAGACGAAAAATGGCATCATAAAACGACCAGTAGTTAAACTTTCTTTATTGCCTGTAGAAGTCAAAACAGATGGCAAACAAAACAGTTCAAATGAAACAGACAGACCATCTGAACAGGGCTCTGAGACCCAGAAGAACAGAAAAGGAACAAGAAAGGCGACACCTGGAACGTTATCGTGTGTCGCCATGGCATTAACCGTTTTTATGTCAATCTGCAGTATGGCAAATTGCAGCTATAACGTAACAACATTAAACGTAAGCCAATCTTTTTACTTTGACCCAATATCCAGAATTTGTCTCGTAAAAGACAGTTGGGTCCTAGTTGTATTCTATAACATGTCTCCGTATTGGGAAGGTATGAAGGCGTTTGAAAAAGTTACATCATATCTGGATAAATCATGCAAAACAACAGGTAGCGAACAGTGTAACATGATCGTCCCTCAACTGATCCATGAGCGTAATGAACTAAAATACTACAATGAACTCCTGATGACGCAACACGTAAGCGGACACTCCAGACGGCGGCGGGGACTTATTAATGCAGTTGGAAACATTGCAAATTCCCTATTCGGCGTATTAGACGAACAATTCGCGGAAAAATACAGCCGAGACATCAACATGATACAACAAAACGAAAAACATTTAGCTAGTTTATGGAAGAATCAGACGTCAATTGTCGAATCCGAGTACAATTTGTTGAAAAGAACAGAAGAAATCATGGCAAAACAACATAAAATAATCAACCAACACCTGATGACGCTAGATAAGATCTCAAACCAATTACAACAAGAGATAAACAACATATCCCTACTTCAAGAATTTACCATGACAGCCTTAACAGCTAGCAACTTACTCCATAACCTTAAAAGAACTCAAGATATTTTACTTGACATTTTAACCAATGTCCACCATGGACAGTTTAACATTCATCTGCTTACCCCTGAACAGCTCCAAAAAGAGCTAAACATTATCTCTGGACATTTATCCGAGGATCTAACATTGCCCATTGAACCGCACGAGATACGAAAACTGTATTCTCTGATAAGCATTAAAGCACGAATAACTGACCAATACTTTCTCTTCCAAATAACATTCCCTCTTATCAGTAGAGACCGATTCAAGTTGTACAGGATCTATCCTATACTACATCAGACGAACAACAGTATGTTAGAGCTCATCCCGTCTTCAGAATACGTCGCTACAGATCTCAAAAGAGACTTATACCTAACCATTACGCCGGAAGAACTCGCATCATGCAAAAGATGATATGTATATGTGCGATTGGAAAAAGCCGATATACCATCTCGGGAATGAAAACAACTTTTGTGATCTCGACCGAGACACAGATACTTGCAAGGTACGGAGGACCAAGTGTGAAAACCAATGGACATCGCTTGCAAATCCGTCACTATTCCTGTACCATTGCTGCAACAAACAGACCGTCAAAGTAATCTGCGGTGAACAGATAGATAAGATACAATTGAGCAAAGCTGGGGTCATTTATATGGAACCAGGTTGCCTGTTGAAGGGTCAGGACTTCACTCTGAACAGTCATAATCTAAACAAAAATGGATTAGATATGAGCCCGGACCTATTTATACCTGAGATGGATCAATTAAACTTGATTATCAACAGCACTATGCCTCTCCTTAATACGCAAGAACCAGACGTTACGGACTTTGGCGAAATGGAGTACGCCTTCAAAAAATTACACCAACGGATCGATGACATGAAAAACAGCCAAGTGGAGATCGATCAAACATTATCCCCTCATGACATCCATCAGTATGCCGTGAGCTACATCCTGGTCGGCGCGCTGGCGCTGGCGGCGGGAGCGCTGCTGTACAGGTGGCTGCGGAGGCGAACGCGCCGCGTCCACATCACATCGGACATGGAGCTTCAACCCACCAGAAGTGGTAGTGATGTGAACGTCAACAGTGTTAGTGCTAGTGCGCGGCAAACATAAGTGAACGTAATTTTAGTGCGACACATAGTTAAGTAAACATTACAATGATGGATAGAGCGTGTCCTCGCGACCCTTAGGAACAATAAGCTCTTACTTTTAGTTCAAATATAATTTTTGTTCTATTAACATTTTAATCTTAAGTTGTCTTATTATCACCTTGTAAACATCATTATCATGATCATTCCATTATTTTACTAACAAAAAATTGTTTTATCACAGCATCCCTATCTTTCGGGGCCCGGAGTATGTTCGGTGTTTTCACCGAACACCTTAGTTAGCAATACAGTCGTGACGCGTTGACCTAATTTTATTTCTTTATTAAACACAATTATTACTTTTAAGTTGACTTAGAGTCAGTGCACTTTGGTCTACCGCGTTAGCCGGGTGTATTCTAACATTCATCAACATTTCATTTAACATTTTAACATTAAGAACAGTTTGAGAGTGATTCAATAAATAGTGTTCAACATAAACATTTGTTTCTCCTCAAAAACACCGACACCTTGCTACGTACCCCGACAGTATTAATGACCTTTATTGCATACTACTTGACTCGCCGCCAGCGTGATTACTGCGTGCCGACTCCGAGTCGCGTGATTACTGCGTGCCGACTCCGAGTCGCATTATTACATGATGATAACAAATGCCATCTATATAACAATTGTCTCCGCGGTAACGGCAAGTTTGCACCTCGCGGCCGGCGCGCGGTCTGCGAGCCTGCACCTCGTGGACAACGCGTAGTTAGACTAGCCGTAGCCTAATTTCGATGCAACGCCGTGCTGCTGCTGTGCCGTTGCGTTACCGTTATAATGTGCCATGATTTTTTGTCTTATCACTGACCTGTTCGCTATTTTTAATCGTTTTTGCGGTAGGGTTTTTTAATATAAAAACAGTTTTTTATTTGCGGTCGAGTTTCCTAATACAAGTCAAATAATTTATTTCGTACAATTTATTGAGTTACATTTTTACAATCTTATCTTAGAATTTTTCGATTGCAGAGTATGTCTAACAATCCTGACTAAAACAAATTGCCCCGAATTTAAAAGCAATTTCTTTTGATTCACGTGTCAAGACGTGAGGGTCAATCCATAATACTATTGAACCCCGGGGGGTGCAAAACAAATAGCTCAATATTGTTAATGAGCACTGTCATCGTCGCCTTGTGGGGGTCAGGAATGTAGGGTAGTGCGGTGAAAGGATAGTTAGGGTCGCTTCACAGAGAGATGTGATGCGACGCGACTCTGCGCACACTTTACACGCGATATATGGATCTTTTTGGCAATTTTTCACAACTTGGGTTACATTATCGATGTTTTCATACGGATCCCTAACTTTGTTGAAAATATTCTATAGCCTATGTTCATCAGGGGTCATGTAGGATTCGAATGGTGAAAGAATTTTATTTTTTAAATCGGTCCAGTTGTTTCGGACCCTGTTCAATTCAATCAAACAAACAAATATTTCCTCTTTATAATGTTAGTGTAGGTAGACGAACGCGATAAATGGCTAGACTAGCATTAGCTTACTGCTGATACAATGTGTTTTGGCTTCTTTTTTTAAGAATTTACTATACATCATACAAACACCGGGGTTTAACTCAGAGTCATGCCTAAATACTATTGTTTACATAACACAGTAGCAAACACACCCCGGTATCAGTCGCTAACGTGCCCGTTAATATTTAACTATAGCTAAAGCTCTGTGTCCCCCGGGGGTTCTCCATTGAACCCCCGCGGGAACATAATGTACTTAGCTCTCGGTGCATTTAGAATTTTGGATACACTTGCTGAAATAATAGGGCGGTGTTTTGGGGTCTAATTGACCGTGATATCTGTACTAATATATAAAGCTGAAGAGTTAGTTTGTTTGAAAGAAAGAATAACAGTTTATTCCGCCCAAACAGACGCACATTACATTTTTGACTTGATCGCGCTGATCTCAGTAACTACTGATCCGATTTGAAAAATTCTTTCAGTGTTAGATAGACCATTTATCGAGGAAAGCTATAGGTTCTATAACATCACGCTAAGACAAATAGGAGCGGAGCAGACAAAGTTGCGCGGGTCAGCTAGTTATCTAATATGCATTAAGGCTTGCCTTTATAAACTCACGCCATCAAAATTATACCTTGCGTTAGATAGACAAAGCTATTCAGGATGAATAGCACTGTTCTTTTATCACAACGGACAATGGAACTTTGAAATGGGGCGCTATATCCGGCTGACCGTTGGAAGGCCTCCCACAAGGTGGACCGATGACCTGGTGAAGGATGCAGGATGTGGGAGCGCGTTGACCGGCGACGCTTGGGGGAGGCCTAAGTCCAGCAGTGGACGTCTTTCGGCTGATATGATGATGATAACTCGCCACACTAACCCCAACCACTTCAACTTCTGAGAGCCAGAAGCAACAGTGGCCCAGAAAAACGTGGATTCAATGAAGCTCGACGAGTCCCGGAGAAACGATTCAGCAGTCGCATAAAGAAAATAATTTCTAATAAATTGAAAATTGCGTTTTCTCACTCCGCTGTAATGTTCTCGTCAAGCAAATATATAGAACAGAACTAGGCTAAAAGGCTTCAGGCATCGTTTATAACTCGGGTAAGAGGTAACTTGGGCGGCGATAGGTCATCATCTGCCTAGCCTTTTCCCAACTATTTTGGGGTCGGCTTCCAGTCAAGTCGGATTTAGCTGAACCAGTATTTTACGAGGAGCGGCTGCCTACCAGACCTCCAGAACCCGTTAACTGGGTAACACGGTACTTCAGGCAAGACTGGAGTCAGATTTACTAGCTTCTGACCATCCGTAACGACTGCCAAAGATGTACAAATGACAGCCGGGACCAACGGTTTAACGTGCTTTCCGAGGCACGGAGGAAATTCGGTATGTTAAGATGGTCACCCATCCACAGACCGGAAAAATACTGGCCAAATGCGTGTTGGACTCGCCCACTGAAGGTTCCGTACAAATTTGTAGAGCAGCTACAAATTACTTTAAATAAAGTTTTTTTTTTTTTCTTGATTAATTACAAATGTTTAGTTTTCACACTTTCCCCTATACTTGTACTATAAGATAGTGTACTTGCCAAATTTCATAGTTCTAGGTGAACGGGAAATACGTATACGTTTTATGCGGCGTATCTTTTTTTGACGTTAATTTAGAAGTTTGATTTTTAATTTTTTCACAGCTGCAAGGGACCATAGACCTGAGTATATGGTTTAAATTTCAACTCGATACCTCCACGCGTTCCCGAGATAAACGGTCTTAACAGACAGACGGACGGACAACAAACTGATTCTATACTTAAGGGTTCCGTTTTTACCTCTTGAGGTACGGAACTCCAAAAAGCACGAGTCTTGCAGGATTACCCGCAGTAAAAACTAAGGAACAACCACTGAAGGTGACATAAGGCCACCATTTTCTTTGAACACCGACCCCTGTTATATCCTTTGTACTGAGTTTGGCTGAACACAATAGAAATATCCACTATTATGTGGCGGACCCCAACTCATCAGCTAATTGTGTAGTGTGACGTCAGAGTACACAATACACTACACTAATACACACCTGCGGTGTCACTGCATTGTTGTTGTTTCATTATTTGCTTATAACCATGTAGGGGGTTTTTTGAGTAATTTAATAAAGTGGTGAAATTCATCATCTGAACGCTTGCCAAGGTTGGTCTGTGGATGGGTGACCATCTTAACATAGCGAGTTTCCTCCGTGCCTCGGAAAGCACGTTAAGCCGTTGGTCCCGGCTGTCATTTGTAGATCTTTGGCAGTCGTTACGGATAGTCAGAAGCCAGTTAATCTGACTCCAGTCTTGCCAAGAAGTACCGTGTTACCCAGTTACTGGGTTGTGGAGGTCTGGTAGGCAGCCGCTCCGCGTAAAACACTGGTATTCAGCTAAATCCGGATTGACTGGAAGCCGACCCCAATATAGTTGGGAAAAGGCAGGCAGATAATAAAGTGGTGAAATTAGTTTATCATCTGCATGGTATCGTCCGGATTGTGGTATTGGCCGTATGGTGTCGGGTGGTGCCGTAAAAGAATAATACCATCCCATCACTTCCCGTGGGCGACTAAGGCCTCTGCCTCGGGTTTTGCGGGCAGCGGGCTAGCGCGGCGGCGCGGGAACGGGGCGGGCAACATAGACCCGTTTTCGAAACCAGCGGGCAGATTGCGCGGCACTATAGTGGCGTAGTGTTGTGTTCGTGGTTGTGTCGTCGAGATATTTGTTTTTATTCGCGAACGAAATGTCTAAACAATGGTGACAACATTATTTTGATTCAAATTTATTTTTAACGCTCGATTTATTGTGGGCAAAAGAATAAATTGCACAACACTGCAATGGCTGGCGCGCACCGCTCTTTGCCCGCCAATGCGCCGCTCTTTCCGAGGGTCGGTCCATTTAATTATACACATTAGATACTGCCGCGCCTGCGCCGCCACCGCCGCCCCGCTGCCCGCAAAACCCGAGGCAGAGGCCTAAGGGACTCACCAGAGAATGGACAGCAGTGTTATCTGCAAAACTCAATACCATACACTGTGATCGCCAACCCGCCGCACCAGCGCAGCGTGGCGATTATGGCAAACCAATAGTATTGTTCAAAATATTATATTGGGTTCGGCTTCAGGTCCAATCGGGTTCAGCTGAATACAAGTATTTACATGGAGCGCCTGTGTATGTGACCTCCACTATCTACTGGCTAGCACGAATGTCTTAATGTCACCCCTTCGCAAGACTGATGTCAGATTTTCAGGTTTTTTCTGTACCTACGTCTAGCGTGAATTTTATCAATCTATACTCGCTAGCGACTGTGGTTAAAAATTTATGAAAACTTTAAAAAAACGAGTTTCTAATTTAATTGTTAAGTCGTTAACTTAAGTTTTACTTGCAACTTACTTGTTTCAGTAAAAGTTATGTTAAATTAATTCTAAGACTTCGCTCTGGACACTATCCATCAGCGGAGTTTGCATTCCTTATGAAAAAGGCTGATTCGCCGAATTGCAGAGAATGTGGTCTTGTTGAGGATGTGCAACATTTGTTGATGGATTGTGTCCGGAACAGGCGCGAGAGGAAGTCATTCTTAAGGGAATTAGACTTAAACAGACTTGACGTGGGATTGATCCAATCGATTCTGTCTCAACCTACTTCAGAAGGTACCAAAAAGTTATGTAGATTGATAACAGTCCTTCATCAGTGACTTCCATCTATATCAGTGTTGTCTAAAATATTGTTTTGATAAGAGGTAAAGGGTACGATGGGGCTGGCATATCTGTTTAGACAAAAGCCCAAAAAAAAGAGAAAAGAAAAAAGAACTTGCTTGTTTTGTTAGTTAACAAGTTCAACAAATAAATGAGAAACTTGTTTTTTTTAAGTTTTTATACATTTTTTAACTACAGTCGCTAGCGAGTATAGATTGATAAAACTCATGGTAGACGTACTGACTTACGCTTCTGACTAACGTCAGTCAAAGATATACAAATGACAGCCAGTGCCAACGGGCCTATGTCCAGCTGTGGACTGTTATAGGCTGATGATGATGAACAACGGCTTGACGTGCTTTACAAGGCTCGGAATTGTCTCGGTATGTGATAGATGTCACTTCCACGGACCTGCTAGTCTATTCTGTAAACAACCATTTCGATATCGAGCTTCACCTGAGTGACAAACCTCACAAAGTGAGCTTTATTGCACACAATATTCACCTCGGATTCCGCTGTCGAGACACGAAAATGTTGTTACAGAATAGGGGGGTAACAGCTGTTATCGCTAACGCTGAGCGAGGCGAACTTTCGTAAATGCGGGTCGGCGGCGCGCTGTGTTCCACGCGCGCCTCAAGGAGCTGTCAGCAAGGGAGACGGGGCCCGCTAGGGCCAGTGCCTGCCGGGGTGCGGAATCCGTTCAAAAGAGACGCCGTAGCCCTGGAACGCAAAGGGCACTGGGAGGAGCACGGATGGGTTTTAGAAAAAAAGGCCCAATAGCCAGGAGCTCCTCCTTAAGGCTTGTATACATGTCAATGACCTTGTGCATACAAACGGAGCTAACTACACTTCCACGCGCCACTCCACTGCCCGTGTTTTGTATTTTTTTATATAATAAAAATAATACATAATTTTTAAAATAAACAAAATCAAATTATTTTCGTTTGTATTGCAAAGCATTAGATATATTTTTTAGTCTTTTGTTAAAAAATTAAGGTGTGAAATGGTTTCACCTCAACGATTTGTGTTTTTTTTTCATATTATGTGGTACCGATACATAAGTTCTAGCTAAACCAAATTACGTTACCATATCGTGTAGATAACTACCTATTTTTTTCAGATTTAATTTCTCAGTAAATGCCAACGAAAAACTGCTTCATCTGCCGCAATTTTTAAGCTTTTTTCGAGAGTGCAGCCTTAATCCACAGGCCACAACTCCAAAATAAAAATCGGATTAACAAAATCAACCCTTTCACTGCCGCGGCCGGTCCAAACGACCCCAAGATAATGTAGTACGACCCCAAACAACTCATTATCTAGTGTAAATTATTTACACTAGCTATTACACGCCGCGTCGACCGGCATTACACTCGCAGGGGCTTAGCGGTGAAGGGTTGAATCTATTTAGAGAGATTTTTTTTTGTATGAATTGTTAAGTGGTTGAAATAATTTGTAATGTTGGATTAGAGGTCACTAAATCCTAGTTGTGCCAATAGAAACGCGATTTAGTGAGAATGAATGGATGGGTGTGAATGACCCTTTCACGCAAAATCTAATAATTTCGGGTCTTTAATTATGACCGGGACAGATATATAGGTACAAACTACCAGAAGAAGAAGTCGTGAGAACTTAGAACTTAATATATTTAAAGAAGACTAATGTTGTAATAGTTTACAATTTCAAAAATCTTTAGTGCTCGCCATTTTCATTTTGGGAACTCTTGTGGGAAAATTTATGTATTCTAAGTTTAAATCGTGCTTTTTGTGCCCGTAAATACTTTTTTAAATAACTGCAATCGAACATTTAAATAAATAAAAACTTTATTGACGGGCCCCAAATCAAAATTGACGTTCGACAAACAATAAAATTCATAACATTATCGCCGCGGGCCCCCAGGCCGCTCGCGCCCCGGCCGGTGGCCCGGGCGCCCGGTGGCCCGCGCGTCCCGTCAGCAAACAGAGGGTTAACTAGCTTGCTCTTTTCATTAAAAGCTTTACTTTCGTGCTGGGCTGCAGAACGAGCGGGGGTAAGGATTTAATCCTAATAATATAAAAATTCCTCCGTAACTGACTGATTGTGTGAGTGACAGACAACGCGCAGCCAAAACTACTGCTCGTAGAAAGCTGACAATTGGCATGCACGTTCCTTGGGGAGTTTAGGGGAGCGCTAAAAGAGGACTTCCCGTGATACGGGAACTGAAAAAAAAACAAGATATGCGTGTACGAACTTGTGCGCATAAGCTAGTTCTCATTATTTTGGTTAGGCCGGTTCGAAGTCGGGTTCATTTAACCTTAACGCCAAGTGCGAGTCGAACTCGCTCACGAAACCGAAAATACTCAACTCACTTTTACTTTTTTTGCTATTGTTGTATGAAAAATTCAAGTTCTCCACTTTTCATACTTTTTAGGGTCCGTACCCAAAGGGTAACCAACGAAACCCTATTACTAAGCCTCCGCTGTCCGTCTGTCCGCTCGTCCTGGCAGCGGGCTGTATCTCAGGAACCGTACGTAATAGGCAGACAGTTAAAATTTTCACAGAGTGTGTATTTCTATTGCCGCTATAACAACAAATAATAATAAAAATAATATTAAAGGGGGCTCCCCTACAAGAAAATGTTTTTTCGGTTTATTGTACGGAACCCTTCGTGTGGGAGTCCGACTGGCACTTGGCCGGTTTTTCATTTTTATTTCCCAACTCAATCCGCGTTTCCCATGGCCCCTCATACCGCTATCGCTAGGGTATCATGGCCGCTGGCGCATTACATTAATTATTTGTTTGCCACTCTTCCGCTAAACGGCGCCCACTGCTGTAATCCCTTCATCCCTCATGGACTCATGGTATTCAGTACGCACCTAATCGCCTGTTGTTTTATTAATTAATAGCTAAAATGGCCAGCATTGATGTGTAGACATAACATTATGACGGATCTAGAAAAAGTCAAATTCTATATGCGCAAAAATATAAGGGATTCAATAGGTACGTAACATTTCGGTGACGCATGTCAATACCATACATTATCATCTGCCTAGCCTTTTTCCAACTATATTGGGGTCGGCTTCCAGTGAAGCCGGATTTAGCTGAATACCAGTATTTTACGTGGAGCAGCTGCCTACCAGACCTGCACAACCCATTAACTGGGTAACACGGTACTTCATGGCAAGACTGGAATCAGATTCAGTGGCTTCTGACAATCCGTAACGATTGCTAAAGATCTACAAATGACAGCCGGGCTTAAAGTGCTTTCCGAGGCACGGAAGAAACTTGGTATGTTAAGATGGTCACCCATCTATAGACCAACCTTGACAAGCGTTGCTTAACCTTGAAGATCGATCCGTGCGGCTGTTATTATCTAGCCACGAGCTCCTCAATACCATACATATTTAGCGAAGATACTTCAAAATATGTGAACCAGCAACAGCAGTGTCGCAGTGGCCAGCGTGTATCAGCATACACGCTAGGCGAGTAGTAAAGGCCGGTTTATTTATTTATTGATAGGAAACTCAACAGCTTTTTTACAACGTTTAAGATATGGTAACAATGTCATATGGGGTTACTGACAGTGCGTTTTTGGTTCATCAGAGTGACTTTTAATTCATTCGAAATAATTCAAAGACGCAGGACCCGTCGTTGTGGCGACGCTTGGGGGAGGCCTATGTCCAGCTGTGGACGTCTTTCAGCTGATATGATGATAATGATGATGATTTCAAAGAAGAAAGGACGTTATCAACTCATCTAGTGG
Source organism: Lacanobia oleracea (assembly GCA_950371165.1). Taxonomy (NCBI): domain Eukaryota; kingdom Metazoa; phylum Arthropoda; class Insecta; order Lepidoptera; family Noctuidae; genus Lacanobia; species Lacanobia oleracea. The sequence continues at coordinate 265,173 of CATNUG010000002.1, read as the reverse complement.
GATCAGCACAGCCACAGATATCTGAAAATACTCTGCTTATTCAGTACAATTAGTTTCGTTTTACATCAACAAATATGTATTGGGTACTCGACTTTAAGTATCCTATTTTACAATCGCCTGCGTTGTAGTCGAAAATTATGACATCAAAACGAATGAAATGCCACTCGAATAAGAAATGTCCCGATTCCAACCATGTGTTCCTACGTATCCGATCAGCCGTTGATGCGAGATTAATCAACAAACATACATGATACAGTCCTTCAAATGTATAAAACGAAGTTCCTTCTGTGTATACCAATAGAACTATTCCTAAATTCGATACAACCCATTAAAAAAATCAAGTCCAACAAATTACTACAAACTTCTCCACAAACTTCTCCACAAACTTCTCCACAAACTTCTCCACAAACTTCTCCACAAACTTCGCCACAAACTTCGCCACAACGCCCATTGCTCAGCGAAAGGCGCCACAAACAAGCGTGCACAAATACGTCCCGTGTCAACACATTGTCCCCACGCCCGACCCCCGCGGGGGTCACTCATTACGTAGAGTGGCCACTGTTTATTAGCCGCATTGAAGGGTTAGGCGCACAGGTGGATTTCGTAATTGTCTGTAATCAGTTATTTAAGTCAACCAGAACTGCGTTAGGTTTTCGTAGAGAGGTTTGCCACGTTAGAGCGGACCCTTGTTAAACTAAACGCTTAGGGTACCCTAAATGGCGATGTTCCGGTCCATAGCGCAATGTCTGGTTACTGTTGAAAATCAACAGATATATATATAAAATTCTTCCCTTACTGATGAGTGACAGACACCGCACGCAAAAATATTTGTGACACTTTGTCCGTGACTTCGTCGGCGCTGCAATTTTCTTAAGGATCTCTAATTTTTTCTTGTAATAAATATACCTAGCCTATGTTACTCAGTCAGAGGTAATGTAGCATATATTAAAATAACTAATAGTGAAAGTTTTTTTTAAAATAGGTCCAGTAGTTGTTAAGGTGGATGCTCCAGGGTAGCCCGCGAAATTCAAATATTTTTATGTTTTTTGCAATTTGCCGGTCAGTTCATGTAGTTCGAAAGAATGATTATTTCTGAAATATTCATTCTTTCGAACTACATGAACTTAGAGGGCTATATTGATGATTAAAATGGTTATAATTCTTTAGATAAATACGCGTTACGGTCGCAGATCGCATTTGGTCCACATACAGCTTCACAGTGACCGGCAAATTGCAAAAAACATAAAAATATTTGAATTTCGCGGGCTACCCTGGAGCATTCACCTTAAGTTAAATCGTAGCAAACAAAAAAAAATAAATCTTTCCTCTTTTTACCCGACTGCGAAAGAAGGAGGATTATGTTTTTCGAATGTATGTATGTATATTTCTTTGGCACGCCCTAGAGCCTAAACGGCTCGATGGATTTTAGCTTGAGAAGTGTCGTTAGATTCGTATTTACTGTGAGAGTGACACTGGTGTATCAAAATTAAAAAAAAAAACAAAATGGCGGATTTTAGGCGCCAAATTACTTATAACTTATTTTTTTTTTTTTTCAAAACCTGTTGAGGTGGTATCAAGATAAAGGGCTCGAGGAGACAATTCCAAAAAAGTAACTCACTAAAATGTAGGAAATAAAAAAATAGTCTTTGTCAAAAAACTCGACCGCTAAAAACGACTATAAAGTACGAAACAAGTCGCTTTTCAAGCAGTCTGATGCAGTTCAATCACTGATCTGATGCCACCAACTGCATCAGACTGCTTGAAAAGCGACTTGTTTCGTACTTTTTAGTCGTTTTTAGCGGTCGAGTTTTTTGACAAAGTCAATTTTTAATCCTACTAATATTACCTATCAATGTGTAAGTTTAAACGTACCTAAATAGCACACTCTGGAACCGCTCCCTGCGAGTACCAGTACGTTGCTAGTAAAACTTTAGTTAACAACTAAAACAATAAATTACAAACTTGTTTTTTATAAGTTTTCATAAAAAAAATTAACTACAGTCGTATAGATTAATAAAACTCATGGTGGACAGACGTACAGGATACGTTAGTTTGTTTCAACTTTTAAATGTTATTCAAAAATTTTGAGCAACGGCTCACAAGCAAGTTTATTCATTAAAACCTGATCTCTTCAAAGTTAGAGTGAACAGGCTCCTTCTGGGTAAGCTCGCTCCATCGTAGACTTTCTTGTCTTTGTCATCTCTGACATAGACTAGAGTCAAGAGCAAACCCATTACAAATAAAAAAAAAAAAAATCTTATCATACGCTAAGTATAAATAATTATAATCTGGGGGGCTACTCTCTAAGCCCGAAGTCCGTAGTTTCTGGCTTAGTTGCGGGAGTATTCTACTCCGTACCACCTAACCAATACTAACCGCTAAGAATGAATGACAACACGGTTTGACAGTTCGGGTTCGAGACTAATCGTCAGTCCGTAGGTGACATGGAGTAGAATACGCCTGAAACTACGGACTTCGGGCTTAGAGAGTAGCCCCCCTGACTGTCTAGCTAGAGCATTTGAATTTAGAATCTGCAAATCAGTAATTAAACCAAAATATGGTTAAAAACTTTTATAAATAAAACTGAATGTAATTAATCCTAGAAAATAACGTCATATTCAATAAAAATATCGCTACCCACTGGACTCAAACGAACTCCCCTTTAAACCCGAATTAACCCGTCCCTGATCAGACCCACACACTTGTCTAATAAATGACATTATAGCAAGTGTCCGTCCGCGCTCCGGTCAGTGGTACGAGTACATTGGGGGGCTCCTGTCAGTGATAGGGTTATGGGACGCTCCACAGGTGGCAGGTTTGAGAGTGGGACACTTATCTGAAGTGTTGCTGAGGGTAGTTTTGACCCCATGTAGGTTAAAAAGGGTTAAGTTTATTGAGAGGCTAATTAACGAAGTGCTATCTACCTGAGGGCCAATTCTACTCATTTTTAGGGTTCGGTACCCAAAGGGTAACAAAAGGAACCCTATTATTAAGCCGCTGACCGTCCGTCCGTCTATCTGTCAGAGGGCTGTATCTTAAGAACCGTAAGGTAGACAGTTGAAATTTTCACAGATTGTGTATTTCTATTGCCTGATGATGATGATCACTAATGAATTGGCTAACCAACCCTTTTAAATTAACTTGACAAGACTGGTGTTGGATTTAACTTAGTTCATCCAAGGTACGGAGGAGTCTTTTCTTAAAATGGTCACCCATCCGTGGACTGAACTCGACAAGCATTGCTTAACCTTGAACATCGACCCTACGACTATTACAACTTAACCATAGGATTCGATACACTGATCATTTTCTTTCAAATCAAGCCGCTATCTCCCCTAATATTGGGTAAAACATCAACAATATTGTTCCATAATTGTCGCAGCGGGGTGCGGGGGTGTGCGGGGTACGTACAGGGGATAGTGACGTCACGCGGCGAAGTCAGTGATCAAACGTCGCGAGTGTCAGGAGCAGCGGTAAGGTGGCCATGTTTGACAACGATGTGGGATATTTTTAAGGTGTTTTTTTTCCTAGTGTGGAACTCTCTGTCAGCAAGCATATGTTTTTCATTTATGACATATATGCCAGCCTTCGAAAGCAAGATTGAACAGCGAAGCGCCACTGATGCATGGTGGACATCCCACCCATACGCACAAAATATTTAGGGAATACTTTCATAGTGCGTACAACTAAGGAGAGGAAAACCCTGCCGGATAATGTGTTTCCTGACAGCTAAAACCGGGGGAGCTTTCGGTCAAGAGTGTTACTTCTAGGCAAGGCAAGCGTGTTCCAGCATCGATTTCCATCGGGTAAAGAGTGAACCTTCATCTTTTAGGCTCACTCGCTCCATCGTGGAGCTAATCCATCGCCTCTGGTGAGATCGCAGTTAAGAGCGAGCACACTAGAAATTGCACTTTATTCACTGTAAAACAAAGTTAGAGTGAACAGGCTCCTTCTGGGTAAGCTCGCGCCATCGTAGACTTTGTCTCTGTCATCTCTGACATAGACTAGAGTCAAGAGCAAACTCATCTCAACTTAAAAAAAAAACACAGATAATATGAAATGTTTATTTCAATAGGGTATTTACGTGAAAAATACGTTCGAATATTTTTTTTAAATCTATTAGACGGACTAATTAGATTTTTTTAGTAAAATACCCCATTACAATGTGCGTTTCGAAGCATATTATTGGAGATCACCTTTTAAGCAAGGAATTGCTTGTATTAGGAGAAATATCTCTTATATCGGCTCAATATTAGAGGAGAAACAGTCGAGAGCCAAACCTCGAATTATGACTTTTTACGTACAAAGTCTCGCCGCCAGCATTTCCTCTTAATGTTCGTCATAGAATAGTTCGTTAGTGTCCGCGTAGAGGATTACAACCCACTCCCCCTCATAAAGATGAGTTCTGTGTCATAGTAGTGGGAACATTGATGATAAGGTAGGTATGCTTTCTATGCAATGTTTATGCAGTCAGAAGGATGATGTTGCTATCTTCTTGAGTTCATACCAAAGTCTGATATAATTGCTCATTCCAACATGCTCAGACGATGGAAGGAATGGATATTTTTCTATTTTGGAACCCTTTCGTTGTCGCAAGTTATTTGTAGACGGCGCAATACTTTGCCTTCTTCTATTCCGTCTTATCAAAAGTCAACGCTATTACTGATTACCTTTCTTATCATTCCGCACACAAACTACCACCTTTACCGGCCAAGTGCGAGTTGGACTCACACAAGAAGGGTTCCATACCATAAACCTTAATTTTTATTATACTACTCTGTCAAGAAAGTACCGGGAAAAGATCAATAATAAACAAAAGGTCTGTTATTCATCCAAATTTATTTTATCACCTTCAAAGTATGCTCCTTTAGAAACGATACACTTGCGCCAACGAATAATCCATTCATCAAAACATTTTTTAAACGCTGCTTCCGGAATTGAGTTGAGTTCTCGCCGCGAATTCTCCTTTATGTCTTCTATCGATTGAAAACGGTTCAGTTGGAAGGCGCCACTCCGAAGCTTGTTGACTAGTTTGCATGTCAAACTCGTAAACCCACGTCTCGTCACCAGTAACAATGCGTTTCATGAATGTTGGGTCCGAACTGACTCGTTCTAGCATGTCCTCAGCGACTTTCATGCGATTGAGTTTTTGGAGAAAATTCAGATCTTTTGGGACTAGCCGAGCAGCAACATGTTTCATACCCAAATGATTAGTTAAAATGGTACGGATCGACTCGTGAGATACAGAAAGTTCGGCGGCTATCTCTCTCAGAGTTGAATGGGGATTTTCAGTCACTATTTCCTTCACTTTTGCGATGTTAACTTCAGTTGCAGACGTTGACGGCCTACCAGAGCGAGGCAAATCATCCATCACATCTCGACCGCTTTTGAACGCTTTGAACCACTCATAAGCACGAGTTTTTGATAAAGTCGATTCACCGTAAGCCTTCTGTAACATTTTCAGTGACTCCGAACACGAAATTCCATTGGCGATGCAAAATTTAAGACAAACTCTTTGTTCGATATTTTTGTCCATTATGAAATTCGCAATACACACTATATGTATATGATATTACAAAAACCAGCACTGTATTTAATATAAATAACAGATGCAACTCAAACTCCGCGCCAAAATGGAAAACAGTTGTGCCAATCTAACAACTACTTACAAAAAAAACAAAAATTTGAATTTGTAACCATAAACAAATCATCCATTCCCGATACTTTTTTGACTGAATGTATGTTGATATAGTGGCAATTGAAATACACAATCTGTGAAAATTTCAGCTAATAGTTCTTGAGACACAGCCCGCTGACAGGCAGACGTACGATCGGACGGACGGACAGTGGAGGCTTAGTAATAGGGTTCCGTTAGTTACCCTTCAGGTACGGAACTCTAAAAACATTGTTTCATAATAGCCGCTTTTGCCCAAAATCACCGTCACCCTATCAAAGGTGACACCCCGCAGCGCGAATCAAAAATAAGTTACTTCTAAATTGTAAACCAATTTATTTATACACTCACCAAACTCGTATTCTTACAATTTTATACCTTAATCACATATAAATACAGCTCACAATTTTAAATCAACAATGTTATCAACTACGAATCAGATTGACAACTTTATTTTTGTAACTCAAGAACCAAGTTACAATGCGATTAAAGACTTTAAAGCCTCAGGGCATTAGAGTTACAAAATGTTTTGACGACGGTGAATGGGTGTGGTTTTTTGAGATAGGGCTGTCAATAATTTTGAACTGATTATAAAGATGAAAAGAGCGAATTTTGAGAGTCTTCGCGGTTATATCCGTTTAGGGGGTAAGCAGAGTCCCTGCTGTTTGTCTGAGAGGTTGGTAATATGACAGTGGTATCAAAAACATGACTGTTGCAATCATGACCCATCAGGACCCATCAGGGCCCATCAGGACCCATCAGGACTTTTTAAACTTGTGATGGGTTTGCTATTGACTCTAGTCGAGGTCAGAGATGACAGAGACAAAGTCTACGATGGAGCGAGCTTACCCAGAAGGAGCCTGACAACTCTGACTTTGAAGAGATTAAGGTTGAATGTGTTCGAAAACACAAACGCGGGCAGAGAGTCTCCTAGTCATTTGATGATTTCCCATCCCTAAAAAAAAAAAAAAGGCAGAGAGTCTCCAGCCAGGGTTGCGGAATTTGTTTGAAGGAATCATCGCGGCCCTAACTGGAACGCAAAGGGGTTTCAGTCAGTAAGAGTTTGACACTCCCTTCTGCTCCGCCCAGAGCGGGAGGTATCGTTTGATGATTTCCCATCCTTAAAAAAAATATTTATTGAATCGCGAGTTTACCTCAAAGTTTCTAAAATAACCCTCCTTCTTTCGCAGTCCGGTAATTAGATCTGAAATTGCTACACTTCATGCTAATTTGCTTTAACTGACAAATTATGAAAGCAATGACTTGTAAAGATACTGTTGTTATGGTGACGAGAGACAACTGAGACAAGTAACGGTGGTTGAAATCAACCAATGTTAATAATTCTTCCGTTATTGGCGACTGAGTCACTGACAGACAACGTACAGCCGAAACTACTGCTCGTAGAAAGGTGAAATTTGCCAAGGTTCCTTGGGGAGTGTAGGGCGGCACAGGTTTTCGCAATATTCCTACGGGAACGGGGACATCGGGATATGCGCGTACAAAATCGCTGGCAAAAGCTAGTATTTACATATATTTTAGATGCGAAAACCGAAGAAGTATCGCAACGTAGTACCCTTTTTTTTAAGGATGGGAAATCATCAAATGACTCCTCCCGCTCTGGGTGAAGCAGGAGGGAGTGTCAGACTCTTACTGACTAAAACCCATCCGTGTTCCTCCTAGTGCCCTTTACGTTCCAGGGCTACGGTACCTCTTTCGAACAGATTCCGCAGCCCCAGCAGGCAACGTAGTCCCCTTCGAGTATAATTGTAGTCATTGATAATTACTACTATTCCTTCACTAGTACCTGCAGTGATATTTTGCTAAGATAAGCTGCATACAGTGTCGGATTAACCCGTAAGCAAATTAAGCAACTGCTTAGGGGCATCACGTCTCTTGGGCACCATAAACAGATAACTATAGGAATACTACAGGTCGTACTTATGTTGGTCAAGTGGGACGAAATGTTGCAAACCTTATGGAAAGACAGCGAGGTGTTACAAGACCCAGAAGTCGCTCTAGAGACGACCGCTAATCTTTCGAATCGCCCATCTTCAGACTGTTTTTTGTAAAAAGTTTTTTATTTTTCACTTTTTAGTGGTACCTACCTGCGTACCCATTAACTTCGTACCGGCGTAAGAACTGGTGTAAACAATAAAAAGACATGCGATTTCAGCAATCCGGCTCCATTTGTTATCATTTATTGAGTTCCGTTGCCTACTTCCGAAGTTTCATAAAATTGAAATGGAACCAGTCCAGGAAAATACTCTTCCAAACAAAAAATAATCATTTAAATCGGTTGACTATTGGCGAAAATATCGCAGAACAAACATTGTCATGGGATCTCATCATCAGATCCTAATTTATACCTTCCATCATCATAATTACCAGGCACAAATATCTGAATTGTGTTAGAAAGTTTATGAAAAACATTGTATGTGCCTATAAAATTTTAGGGTTTCCAACGATTTACATGGGATCCCATCATCAGATTCTGACATGGTGACAATGGGACCAATCGGGAAGTATATCCTTTCAGATGAAACAAGAATTTTTCCAATCGGTTCATAAATGACGGGGTTATGAGGAAATAAATATTTAAAAAAATTAAAGAATCCAGAACCTCCTCCTTTTTTTAAGTCGGTTAAATAATGAAGAGCCGACTTTGATTAGAAGCCTGCGCAAAAGAAAAGCTACTGTGCAATTTAAAGACACCAGTTAAAGAAACTCCCGCTAAAAACTTTGAAGAAACAAACAAAAGTAAAAAAAAATATGTATCTATGTTTTGGCAGTTCGCTTTTATTTTTAAAGACATGTGAAGAGGAGGGATGAAACGCATGTAACTAGAAGAGTTATGAACGTAAATGTGGATGGATGGAGAGGGAGAGGAAGGCCGAACAAAAGATGTATAGATGGTGTGAGGAACGATATGAAAGAAAAGGGAGTTAGTGATAGCGTGTCGGCTGATAGGACAGAATGGAAGAAAAAAACGTTTTGCGCCGACGCTAAGTAACATGGGATAAGGGCAGAAAGATGAAGATGACTCACCCAGGGGCGTGGATTGCTAGGGGCATTAAATATTCTTAATCCAGCACTGAATACATACCATGTAATGAGATAGAACACTGGCCTGTATTCTACATTTCTACCCAAGTAAGGACTTGAGTAGAAATGTAGAATACAGGCCTATTATTGGGAATATTTGAAACTTAAAGGTTAAAAGGAAAGTTTCAATAGAAGATTATGCACCGAGGAGATAACACGGGGTCTTATGTCACGGGCGTCATATTGAATTCCGACCGTATTGAAGGATGCCTTACAAGAATCCTGAATGCAGTTAAGTATTCAAGCTAGCCCACATCAGACATCTTTATTCCTCACGAGCATTCTCTATTTCTGACAGCTACTGCGAGAACTGTGCTTGCACCATAGAGTAAGGATATTTGCGTATGCCACTGGCCACTATTATTTAGGTACTTACCAATATAATAATTTAAATATTATTATTTATTGTCCAAGTTCACTTTACTAAAACAATCACTCACACTTCACAAAACGATTTAAAGTTTTATCAAACAGATATTTCAACTTTTTAGTGTCTGCAAATAAGTTATGAATCAGATAACGCGATTTTGCGATTAGCAAATGACATACCTATAGAAAAGGAGTGGGAGACATCTCCGTGCTTCGGAAAGCTCGTTCATGTTTTGGTCCCGGCTATTTTTATAGATCTTTGACAGTCGTACAGGAAACTGGGGGCTACTCTCTAAGCCCGAAGTCTGTAGTTTCGGGGTTAGTTGCGGGCGTATTGTACTCTATCATCTACGGAATTACGGAATTCTTAGTGTTTAGGTGGCCCCCCTGATCCGTAACGGGTAGCCGGTTGTTAAGGCCTGTTCCCGCAGTGGACGTCTTTCGCCTCATATGATGGTGATGATTATGACGGGTGGTCAGAAGCCAGACAATCTAACGCCAGTCCTCTTCCCGCCAAAGGATATCGTATTTTTCAGTTATTGCACCGTGGAGTTCAGGTAGGCAGTCACTGCATGGTGGTACACAACTGCATCCGTTTAGTCTTAAAACTGACCCTAAAGTATTTAGGAAAGGGTTTGATAGATCGATCACATTCACTCTACAGTATTTCTAGCCATTCTGCAATTGTTTGAGCAGTATTTGCCAATCCGCGAGAATCTACAGTGGTAGTCACCAGAGGCTCTAGACAATTCAGCGGTAGCGTGACGAAGTCGATTGTCAAAACGTCAAAATTATAGGTGATTGACAAACGCTGTGGAAATGTCATGTGATCAATGCGTGATCGTGTGTGGTGTCGTTAGACCTTACTGCCCACACGATAAGAAGACGAATGCCTTATATTTGACATTTCTATAACCGCATTCGGTACCAGAATGGCAGTTTGTGTAGAGCTTCAGAATAGCTCAGAAACAATTGGAGGTTGCAGAAAGGAACGCTGATGGCGTTGAAAGGTTCTAGAATGGAGCCCGTACATAAGACACAGCGTTGGAAGGGCTCCTAGATTCTTTTCTCAATTATTTTGGGATCAGCTTACTTTTGTGTGATTGTGTGAGGAGTGATGTGCAAGAAAAGGGAGTTAGTGATAGCGTGACGGCTGACAGGATCAGCTTCCAGTTCTTCCGGAGCAGCTGGATTCAGCTGAGTACCAGTATTATTCATTTTGATATCCGGTAACTGATGTAGAATATCAATGGGACCATGTCAAAGAATAACCTTGAATAACCTTGCACTTAAATAATATTTCAATTTTAATTTGTCTGTCTGTCGCCGCTGGCAGAAGCATAGTAAGGCATAAAGTGTTTTACATACATAATCGTTAATCGTTAGTTTTAGCGTGAAAGCGTGACAGACAGACAGACAGAGTTACTTTCGCATTTATAATATTAGTAAGGATGTACCATTACCCATGTTCGCAAATAAATAAATGATTATTTTTATTATTTATTTATTTTTATTTTTTATATTTATTTTTATGATTATGTGAGGGTCGCGAAAATCCGCTGGATATCGATGTGGCGACGCTTGTGGGATGCCTTTGTCTGACCAGCAATGGACGCTCTATCAGCATAGGTAATGATGGACTGTATCTACCTAGTGAATAGGTTGGTAAGAGATTAGGGAGATGATGATGTCTTGAAATTTCTATCAAGATTAAAAGAGAAGACATGAAAAGGGAAATTCCGCAAAGGGTTACTTTGCGGATTTTTTTTAGGGTTACGAGATTTGTTCGAAAGAGGCATCGCGGCCCAGAGGGGCTACTCTCTAAGCTCGCTAATACGCCCGCAACATAGCCCGAAACTACGGACTTTGGGCTTAGAAAGAACACGAGTTTTAGTCACTAAGAGTCTGATACTAGCTGAGCGGAAGGCATCATTTGATGACTTCCCAGCCCAAAACAAAATCCCTAAGGGCTGAGATAGTTATGTTGCTGGGCAGTTTGTTGGCCACTTCTTCTCCACAGCTAAAACGCTAGGAAGTGGTGACGGGCGGGCGATTTGGGGAACTGTTTTAATGTAAATTTTGTCGTTGAAAAATAATTGATTCTTAGCCTACCTTCAATAATCCTAATATATAAAAATACTCTTTCAAACAAAAAAAGAATCATCCAAATCGGCTGACAATTGGCTGGCCTGTTGGTCTAGTGGTTAGTGACCTGACTGCTATGCCAGAGGTTGTGGGTTCGATTCCCACCCAGGACAAATGTTTGTGTGATGAGCATGATCATTTGTTCTGTGTCTGGGTGTAGTTTATCTATAATATGTATATATGTATTTAGAAATATATAAGTATGTTTATCAGTTGTCTAGTACCCATAATACAAGCTCTGCTTAGCTTGGGACTAGATGGCGTTGTGTGATAGTTGTGTGGAATATGAATATGAAAGTATCGCTGAACAAGAATTTTTCATGGGATCTAATCATAAGATCCTAATTTAAACCTTCCATCATCAGCTCAGCAACAGTTCATAAATGACGGAGTTATGAGGTAACAAAGATAAAAAAAAAAAAAAATACAAACCGAATTGAGAACCTCCTCCTTTTTTTGAAGTCGGTTAAAAAATTCCTCCGTTACTGACTGACAGACAGACAGAAAACGAACAGCCCAAACAACTGCTCGTAGAAAGCTGGAATGGTATGTAAGTTCTTTGGGGAGTGCAGGGAAGCACTAAGAGAGCCTTCATTCCTACGGGAAAAAAATGGATATTACGGGTGCGAAGTCGCGGGCAATAGTTAGTTAGGTACCTATGTAATATGTAGATAATGAGATAATCGCAAAATCGTATACTGTCGATTAGTATAGTGTCTATCTACATACCTATAAGTACATATCTGCTATACCTAGTCAATACAGTAGGTACATAGGGTAAACCACCACGCAAAAAAAACACTGATCACAGTTTCAAAACGTCACAAATACACTTTCACACACACGACACGATTAGTCGCAAAAACGCAAAATCGCAAATCTGTAAATTGCCTTAGAGATACGATCTTCAAGGCAGTCAAAATGATACTGCCGCAAGGGATGGGGTTGGTAGGCGTGGTTTGTTTACACCCCGCCCCATTTAAGGGGTGTGTTGGGGATGTTAGCCACGCCCCTCATCCCCGAGTAAAATATTTATAGGAACATAATGGAAGGGGTTGTTTCTCTTTGTTTTAGGGGGTTAAAGGGTAGTTATACATTTTTCGTTGAAAAGGGGTGAATGTTGGCTTTTCAGGATTTTGACTTTAAAAAGGTCAGTATTTATAACTGTCGGCTAAATAATAACAGTAACACGGGTCTTTAAGGTTAAGTAAGAAGAGTTGACGAGGTCGATTCGTGGATGGGTGACCTTCCATAATATAGAAATTATTATATCAATTAAAGTTTCAAATCACCATTTTGAATGACAGACTAAAGACTCATAAAGGAGGAGCTCGTGGCTAAAGAATAACAGCCGCACAGATCGATCTTCAAGGTTAAGCAACGCTTGCCAAGGTTGGTCTGTGGATGGGTGACCATCTTAACATACCGAGTTTCCTCTGTGCCTCGGAAAGCACGTTAAGCCGTTGGTCCCGGCTGTCATTTGTAGATCTTTGGCAGTCGTTGCGGATTGTCAGCTTAGAAGCCAGTAAATCTGACTCCAGTCTTGCCAAGATGTACCGTGTTACCCAGTTAATGGGTTGTGGAGGCCTGGTAGGCAGCCGCTCCACGTAAAACACTGTATTCAGCTGAATCCGGTTTGACTGGAAGCCTACCCCAATGTAGTTGGGACAAGGCAGGCAGATTACGCTTACATACAATAAAGCTGAAGAGTTTTTTGGTTTGAACGCACTAATCTCAGGAAGTCAGAAACTACCAGGCGGGTTTGGAAAATTATTTTTGCATAAGATAGCCATATCTAATCGTAAGGAAGGCTGTAGGCAATATGGGAACGGGAAACGTAGGTACGAAGTCGCAAGCAAAACCTGGTAATAATAATAGTAATAAATAATTGTTCTAGATTGTACATTGGGTTTGTTTACCGCAAAAGACAGATGTTATTTACATAGTAGGTATGTTATTGAACGTTCTTAGAACGAATCACAAAAACATATCGTCTCGACTTGATGTTTGCATAACCGGTTAACATGATCAGCGGGTTTATAAATATCTTAATAGTATTAGCAGACGATGCACCGAGTTAAGGAAACTTGGAGATGAAGTGTTCTTTTAATCATCAATATACTATACAAATATGTAACTGGAATCACGTTAAGGTGAATGCTCCAGGGTAGCTCGACAGAATGATTATTTCTGAAATATTCATTCTGTCGAGCTACATGAACTCAGAGGGCTATATTGATGATTAAAATGGTTATAATTCTTTTGATAAATACGCGTTACGGTCGCGAATCGTATTTGGTCCACATACAGCTTCACACTGACCGGCAAATTGCAAAAAACATAAAAATATTTGAATTTCGCGGGCTACCCTGGAGCATCCACCTTAAGGCGTTGGTCCCAGCTGTCATTTGTAAATCTTTGGCAGTCGTTACGGATAGTCAGAATCAGAAGCCAGTAAATCTGACTCCAGTCTTGCCATGACGTACCGTTGTTACCCAGTTAATGGGTTGTGGAGATCTGGTAGGCAGCCGCTCCGCGTAAAACTGGTATTCAGCTAAATCCGGTTTGACTGGAAGCCGACCCCAATATAGTTGGGAAAAGGCTAGGCAGATGATGACGATGACATATATGTATGTAACTGAAGTGGCAGTGGGCAGGACAGGACACATTGCTCGCAGAACAGATGGCCGAAAATTTCTGGAGTGGCGACCGCGTACCGGAAGACGCAACGTTGGAAGGCCTTTCACAAGGTGGACCGATGACCTGGTGAAGGTCGCGGGTAGCCGATGGATGCGAGACGCGCAGGACCGGGCGTTGTGGCGACGCTTGGGGAGGCCTATGTCCCGCAGTGGACGGCTTTCAGGCTGATACCTATGATGATGATGATGATGATATATGTCACCGGCAAATTGCAGACTCCATAAGATTGTATCCATCTTTATTTTTAGATTAGAAAAATCCTTTTGTAGGTACCTATACAATAAATCCCATTCAAATACAATAATTTCCAAGTAGTGTCTTATAGAAGAAAATAGGTAGTTTACGATTTCACGCGATATTTTAGGTACTTAACTACAATCTTACGGCGTTTGTAATTTGCCGGTGACATATACATAAAATTCTTCCGTTACTGACTAACTGAGCGACAGACAGACGCACAGCCTGCTGCTCGTAGGAAGCTGAAGTAGGATCCTTGAAGACTGTAAGGGAGCACTAAGCGAGAATTTCCCGAAATTTCAACGGGAACGGGGAAAAAATAGGACTGTTTTACACTAAAATAAAACAGTCATTATGTGCCGAAAGAAAGACACAGCGTTAGAATGAAGAAGAAGCAGTCTATGATTCTGGTTTCTAGGAGCATAGATATTGTAAAACATACCTGATTCTCTTTGGTTTTACGTTGTTACCTCTCATTTCCGGCAGGGGTCGCCATCTCCGGTTCCGGCGGCCGACCGTTTAGTTTTCATAGTGTCTTCATACCAGCAAGGGCCTTGAGCTAACGCTGTGTCTTTCTTTCGGCACATAATGACTGTTTTATTTTAGTGTAAAACAGTCCTATTATATGCCTACCAGAAAGACACAGCGTTAGAATGAAGACTTGTTTGATATCTGCTGGTGAAGGTAACATAATAAACGCTATGTGAAATAAATAAATGTGTTAAAGAATGAAAGAAATTCATTTCAGATTAAACATTTATTATCAAATACCATAATCCGTAAAGTAATAATACTGATAATAATTATAATTATTTAAAATTAAACTGAACAATTTGTTAGGTACTTCAAATTAAACAATCAACTTTGGCACATAAACTTAACAATTCTAATTAAAACTTGAGAAATTTAATCTTAATAAATCTTCCTCTTCATTATTTGTATTTTTAATAATTTCTCTACAGTAAAACTTTCTGAAAGTCTTATCGCTCTTCCAGTTTCCTCTAGCCAATATATCATCTACAGGAACATTCTCCCACCAGCCTTTGGATGCTACAGCTGCTCTGACGCTTCCAGGAGTAGCTTCTAAATTTAAATCTTTAAATATAGACTTAATCCAACCTGCTATGATAGTTTTTGTAGCTGGTTTTATTTGGCCTTTTAAAGAAACAAATAGACTTGTAACATTACTATTAAGTCGTCTATCCTGTGAAATCTGAATCAATTGTGAAATATGTCTCAAGGGACATATATTTGCATCTGGGTGTTTTGATAAAGACCAGCCAGACTGTCTATATTTGCTTGAGTCTGTTTTTGATCCAAATTTAGGCCATAATATAATTTTTTCTTCTTCTTCTATGAAGTTGTTTTGAGAAATATCCAACAAGATAAGGTCATGTATTCTTCTGCCTGAAGCTAACAATAAAATAATTGCAGTTCTTCTTGAGATGTCAAAAAGTGAATTTGTGCTTGGATCTGTTTTCAACCAATTGAAAATTAATTTTGTGTCCCATATAGGGGATTTTGTAGGTGGAGGTTTTGCTAATGCTATGGCTTTTAAAACTTGTTGAACAAAGAAATTTTTTGATAGATTATCTGCATTTGCAGCACAAAAGGTTGAAATAGCTGATTTATGTAATAAAATTGTGTTCACTGAAAAATTTCTTTTTAAATGCAGATCTGCTAAAAATCTTGCAACGTCTTTGCCATCTGGATTACTTTTATTAATATTATTTGTGGCACAAAAAGATAGCCATCTTTTTATAGGGGCTTTGTAAGTATTTAGAGTGCTTTCGCGCCAACTATTACTTATTAATTCAATTTCCTCCCTACTCCAGTTTGCTACTTGATCTGACCACCCCCAATTTTCCAAGCCTGGAGGGACAACTTGTCCACTTGTGGAGGACAGAGCCCCGTCGATCGATCTATCAGATTCTTCCGCAGATCTGTTATCGATATTGGGTTTGACAGGGCCCTGGCTTGTAGATCGGTTTGCCAAAAGCACTGATCCCACTGTGGTGCTATTACTATGTATGTCCCTATGGCTCTGTTTAAATGATGGAGCACCCGAGGGATCAAGTTGGGTGGAGGGAACACCCAGCCCAACTGAAAGTCCCAATCTCGACCCATCTGTTGAGTCCCAAGTTACGTATTGGGGGACCACTGCTGTTTCTTTTGAAGCGAACAGGTCTACGTCTGGGACGCCCCATTTTTGGAATATTATATTCTTGGCTTGGGGTTGTAGTTGCCATTCGGGGACCGGTTTTCCTCTTGAGAGGCGGTCTGCAATCCCGTTTAACCTCCCCGGGAGGTATGATGCCGACAGCGTTATGTTGAGCTGCTCGGTTAGGTGAAGGAGTTTGCTTGTTAGGCCCAACAGAGCTAAGGACCGGGTTCCCCCCTCGTTCCTTAAGTAGGCTATGAGGGTTCAATTGTCCGATTGCACTAGAACACGTGCGTCCTTCATGTGTGCACCTTGTCTTACTAAGGCTGCATACACGGCAAACATTTCCTTCACATTGGAATGCCACTTTTGTTGGCGGCGATTCCATTTGCCCGACAACATGGTGTTGTTCAGGTGTGCTCCCCAGCCCGCGTCCGCCGCGTCTGTGGTGAGAAAGTGGGTAATCTTGGGGGTGTGCATTGGTCTTGCACTTTTCCCTACGTTTCTTACCCACCATTGTAACTCCTGAGTCACTAAAGGTGGTAACTCCCTCTTTTGCCTTGGTCTGGCTCCTCTGAACGATTTTAGAAAAATCTGAGTACGGCGACAATGGAGACGACCGTTTGGGGTTGCTAAATTTGCAAAATTTAACATACCCAACAATTTTTGCATCACTCGGAGACACGACTCTTTCCTTTGTAATAAGCTTGTTGATAGTTCTAGGATTTTTTCTACTTTTTTTACAGGAAGTGAAATTAGTTTTGTTTTTGTATTCCATATTATGCCTAAATATTCTATTTCTTGGGTTGGGGTGAGAAGTGATTTCTGAAAGTTTACATGCCAACCCAACTTTTCCAGAGTCTGTATGGTTATTTTGGTGTGTTCTACGAGTTGTGTCTGATTTTGACTGGCTATTAGAAAATCGTCCAGATAAACTACTATTCTTATGCCTTGTTTTCGAAGGATTTCCGCAATCCAATTGGTCACTGAGGCGAAGGAGTGAGGAGCTGATGAGAGACCGAAAGGTAAGGCCGTTAATTGTAATATTTCGCCTCCAAATATTATGCGCAGAAAACGCCTGTGAGTTTCCTTTATGTTTAAGTGAAAATATGCCTGATGCAGGTCTATTTTTGTCATCCAGTCCCTGTCCTGTAGGAACTGAATTACATCCTGTCGGGAAATTAATTGGAAATGTCGAGTCGAGACATGTAAATTTAGGCTCTTTAAATTGAAAATAGGGCGTATTCCCCCATCTGGTTTCCTGACTAAAAACATTTTGGAGTGAAAGCCGGGTGTTATGTTTTTTGGTTTTTCTAAAATGTTTGCATCTTTTAACTGTTGTATGATTTCTGTCATCTTCTTGGATGGCTTTGTTGCAAACTTGTTTAATATTCTTTTGTAAGGGTAATGTAAAGGAGGTTTTGTTGAAAATGGTATGCGACTCTCCGCTATTATTTTTAGAATATATTGATTGGCCCCCAATTGTTCCCATGCCTGAACATGTGATTTTAGGCAACCCCCTTTGAATATCCTGCTTTGATTGTCATTTATCTTTAACGTTGGAGGTATCTTGGGTGCCTGTACGACGAAAGGAATGCTTTTTATAATTTTTGGATTTTTTGTCCGAGTTAACCTTAGTTTTCTTATTGAAATTAGTTTTATAAGATGGCTTGAAACTTTTATTGTTAATCTGAATACTATTATTGACCTTCTTTTTATCTTTTAAATAACTTGGCATGTTAAGCCATACCTGCGAGCCTCCTAAAGAATCTACCAGTGGAATGAGCGCTTCTCTGTTAAAGAGATACTCAGCGCTAGGTGGAATATTTTGTAAAGCTAATTTAAGATTAACATTATTAACTTCTTTCAGAATGCGGTCACGTCTAACCTCAATACATTCAGCTCGCTTGCCACATATGACTTGTATACAAGTTTCCATATTTTTATATGACGGGGACGCTGGACCAAATTTTTCAGATAATTTATCATAAAGAGTGCTTGCATTGAGCTCTGTGTCAGAACTAGCAGCCCAATTTACAACCTCCTGCAAACCATTTTTTAAAAGTTTCCTATTTTCCAAAACAGCATTTGACAATCCCGCTAACAATTGCTCCGTACTAGCTAAATAATCGGTCCTTTATTAAGGTGACATAATTCCTCATTCAATTTTAGGCCTATAAAACCTGGTGTTGCCATAAGAGCCTGCAAGTCCTTTTTATACCGAATGCCCTTCCAGGCCTGTGAGTTAAATTGTTGAAGACTATTTAACTCTGCTAGTTTAACGGGATCAGCAACAGGTACAATCTTAGATTCGTCATAACTTATTTTCAACTCCCCCAAACACATATTATTATTATTAGTTGCTTTATTTAAAACTTGTGGTTTGTTTAGAAACTGATTATTAATCGTATTCTTAGAATTCACGGAATTAAAATGGCTGCCGACATTTTCTTTACTATTATTAAAACTCGTACTAATAGCAGTGAAAATCTGCGGCATTTGAGCTACACAGTTTGATAAATATGTAACTTGATTAATTAGAGTGTCCATGCGAGGATCCGAACAAGTTTCGACTTGTTTGAACCTGCGCCGCTTAGACCTTTTATTAGGTGGCGGCGAGGCAAAACCTTCTTCGTCTTCCGAAGACGAGGAACTGCTTTGCGATGAGCTTGAGCTCACAGCTCTTCGCTCTCCATCCGGAGCAGCGACTTGAGCTACAGGTTCAGGGGCGCAATCCTCAGAGTTCATAATGGTAGGTACGTACTTACCGAATCGCCGTCAAGGACACAACACTGAACACTGTATAAACACTGAATACGTGTTTATTCAGACGAAAACAATGAATTATTAGAATCCAATAAGATTTTTGTCAGTTTTTTGAACTTTGAAAAACTTTTGCTCCTATCACGACAAAAATCATAAACGCTATGAAAACTAAACGGTCGGCCGCCGGAACCGGAGATGGCGACCCCTGCCGGAAATGAGAGGTAACAACGTAAAACCAAAGAGAATCAGGTATGTTTTACAATATCTATGCTCCTAGAAACCAGAATCATAGACTGCTTCTTCTTCATTCTAACGCTGTGTCTTTCTGGTAGGCATATATAATATCCCATATGCGCGTACGAAACGACGAAGTCGCGGGCCAAAGTCAGTAAGTACCCACAGAACTGTGTCTTTTTTCATAAAATAACCATTCAATAGAGCTTCATGAACTTAGAGGGCTATATTGAATAGAATAAAATTTATTTAGCACATTCATGAAACACGCGTACAAAAACAAACATATTAAGTATAGAAAATAAAAAAGGTAAGCCAAAAAACTAAAATGGGTATAATTCTTTAGATAAATACGCGTTACGGCCGCGAATCGTATTTTGTACAACCTACAGCTTCACACTGAGCGGCAAATTGCAAAAAAAAACATAAAATTATTTTAATTTCGCGGGCTACCCTGGCACAACGACAACGAGTAATAGTCGGCTAATCTATAAATTGTTACATTGCTGACGTGCTACTACGGAACCTACACTTGCTTGGCCCGACTTGCATTTGACTGGTATTTTCAACAGGTTGGCTAAATTCTATCCGGGTACGTCATTAACGCTGGGCACAGTAACTGAATAACCCGAAATGTACACCCGGATTTACAGTTCCTCTAACTTTAAATAAATTGTAATTTTATCGTAAGCTCGTGGCTAGATAATAACAGCCGCACGGGTCGATCTTCAAGGTTATGCAACGCTTGCCAAGGTTGGTCTGTGGATGGGTGACCATCTTAACATACCGAGTATCCTCGGTGCCTCGGATAGCACGTTAAGCTGTTGGTCGTGGCTGTCATTTGTAGATATTTGGCAGTCGTTACGGATAGTCAGAAGTTAGTAAATCTGACTCTATGGAGTCAGATTTACTGGCTTCTGTACAGTGTTACCCAGTTACTGGGTTGTGGAGGTCTGGCAGATAGCCGCTCCACGTAAAATACTGGTATTCAACTAAATCCGGTTTGACTGGAAGCCAATATAGTTGGCAAAAGGAAGGCAGATTATTTATCGTAAGGCCGTAAAAAATCGTTTTCTTCGTAAACACCTGACTCATATAGATCTGTGGTTTATAAATATTAAAATAAAATGTCGAATTAATAGCTAAACTCACTAATTGGTTTTTTAATTAGGTTTTGAACAGCTCGTAGAAAATACCCGTGTCGTGTATTGGTTTCGTCACGGAATTCCCACTGTGTTTTCAAATGTTTTATGTGCAATTGTGCAAAACAATTGGAAATTCATTAGTAATTCCTGCCATTAAAAAAAATAGGATTAATTATTTAATTAAAAATAATTACCTAACGCTCTTACACGTCAATCTTATTGGGCAATTAAAAAAGTAATTAGGGAACATACAGCCAGGATAAAAGTGCCTATGTGCCCATTCCAGACTATAATCTACTCTGTGCCAAATTCCATCTAGACCCTTCTGGCGTGAATCTATACTCTATACTAATATATAAAGCTGAAGAGTTTGTTTACTTGAACGCGCTAATCTCAGGAACTACTGGTCCGATTTGAAAAATTCTTTCAGTGTTAGATAGCCCATTTATGAAGGAAGGCTATAGGCTATATATCATTAGGTACGCTAAGACCAAAAGGACCGGATCAGACGAAGATGCGCGGTTCGACTAGTTCAAAATATATTTATTTATACGTTCCACTTCCGTGGTTGGGTCACATAATTATGTTCATTGTGTACCAGATTTCAAAAAAACCGTTCCCGTAGTTTTGGAGAAAATTGACTGTAGCAGACAGACTAACAGGCAGATAGACACACGAGTGAATCTATAAGGGTTCGGTTAAAAACGTGTGGAACCTGTAAAACCAGTAAAACCCGACTCGGGAATCGAACCAAGGACCTCACGCTCAGCAGTAGTAGCACTTACAACCGCTATACCATCGTGGCAGCCAAGCTAATATATTTTAATTCGGCGAATTTAATAAACAAATAACCATCTTCACAATAAAAAAAACCTTATTGTATCTATATTTAGTTGGTTCATAAAAAAACCATTCTTTAAAAATAACAAAAAACAGTAGGTACAATGACCAACTGAATAATAAGATCGGCCGCACATTGGACGCGTTTCCATACGACTTTGACTCGTGCGGACACGTACGAATAGCACGAACGATCCCGACGAACCCAAACTTTGAACGTTCAAAGTTTGGGTTCTTCTATGGAAGCAAATACACTGGAGCGGAGCGTTCTGCGTACCTAGGTATACGTCCGACTTCCGAAAAAAAATCAGAACTTGCTGGGTACGATACGATATATAGTAGTTCTTTTAGATTTTCACGATAGCGATATGATCCGGATCCCGCCAATTTGACCGATAAAAACATAAAGACACTCAAGTTAGTACTACCAGCCAGCCGGTATTTCTATAAACGTTTAAACGTTATATTCTATAAATGTAGTGAGCGTGAAGTGAAATGTCACTCCATCTTGTTTGTATAGATGGACAGTTGACTTCACTTCACCTACGCGTACACGGTGAGATGTTTACAGAATCGAACTGCAGAATAAAACGTTAAAGTACGATAGACGATACAAATCCATTGTGCGGCCGGTCTTAAAATGCCAACATGCAAATAATTCACTAACGACGCACCAACAAAACTACGCCCAACTCGCTCTAACTCCAGTACTATTGCATCTGCTATCTCTGTCGCGCAGGAAGATGGCCGCGTTTCATTTTGAAGGCATCTCACGTTCAACGGAGCGACACTAATGTCAGATAATGTCACAGTGGAGTTAAGTGATACAACGCGTAACTGTTTATTATTTTACTATTAATAGGTGTTGTGTTGACATTGCATCACGCCTGAACCGAGGGTTTAGGCAGAGAAGTGCACACTAATTCCAATGCAATCGGGGCGAACGGGGCTACTTTAAGTACTCTAAACACCATTTTTTAAACTACAATATTTAAGCTACATTTTTCTCTACTATCTAGTTTTATAAAATGCATGCTGTGGAACTCTATATTACATTGTTACCATATGACATTGTTACCATATCTTGAACGTTGTAAAAAAAAGCTGTTGAGTTTCCTATCAATAAATAAATAAACATGCTGCTGAGAAATTTCAACTTTTCCACACTGGGCCCGCGTGGTGGATTACGGCCCGCTCCCTCTCACCGAGAGGAGGCCTGAGTCCCAGCAGTGGGAACATTATAGGCTGATTATGCTCATGCTTATGCTTATGCTGCTGAACATTTTTGAGAGAGACACGGGGGGCTTAGGAATAGGGAACGTAGGAAGTAACATTATCAAGTATCTACCTATATTTAACTTATAAGTTTCAAACTTGCAACGCTAGATGGCGCAGTCTACTTCGCGCATGTTCCCCTAAACTGAGCGTGCAGGAATCACAGGTGGCAGCACAGAAGCGTCAACGTCAAGTATTCTTGACGTTCATGTTTCGAAAATGACTCAACAACTAAAATTCAACACTAGATGGCGTAGTCAACGCTGTGCACTGGGTTCCGTTACCCTTCGGGTACATTACAGAACTCTGAACGAATAACGACATAAAAAGTACACGCATAGGTATTAGGAATTCGCGGTCACGTAAATCAAATTGACGAGTACCTGGTAATCTGCCTACTCTTCTGAGGAAGTCAAGCGTGATGGTATGTTGAAAAAAAAATGGACTTCCAAAAAACCCGACCGCAAATATTATCTACTAAAAAGTTCCAAACAGACTCTTAGAACATTCTGATTTCAATCACGCACGGAACGTAACGGAAATTTATTTCCTACATTTTTGGAATCGTCTCCTCGAGCCCTTTATTTTTATATCCCACAATTCCCACATGAATATGGCACAAAATTACCCGCTTTCTGGGGCTGGCTTTTAGGGTACTGTCCATTACAGTGCAGCGTAGCGGAGAAACAGAAAAATTTAAACAAATTTGAATTGCATAAAATCTCCGCACCACGTGAGTCACTGATATTTTGACTAAGATGATTGGTTAATATTTCTCCGTTTCTCCGCTCCATTGCCTCGCTCCGCGCAAATAGACAGGCACCTTACCTCGGCGAAGGATAAGCATTGCTATACAACGTGGCAATACCGCCCGCGCCAGTCTTTTGGACTCACTTCCAGTCGACATCGATACAGATCATACGGACGAATTTTTTGACGCCATAATTTAGTTATGAATTTTTATTTTTATTGTTTATACTTAGTAAAACAGACACATGCACATACTCTCGAAAACATTACCCTCCCATCTAGGGCAGTCGGGTAAAACCCCGTGTCACATTCTTCTTCTGCACACCCACCACAGACTACATAGAGATAGATGACACCCACACGGCGTATTGTTTCGCGATCCATCATCGGAGCGATCCATCATCGGATCGCGCTATTATTTACAAATGGCGGCTGTCTGCGCGACATGTTCGAGTTGCTGTCTCGTGCGCATATTAAGCAGTAGAAAGGAGTATTTGCGTATTGTTTGGTTTAGATTTTCTAAACACGAATTGTAACATATTATCTATATTTGTCTAACTATTACTAATCTTATACTAATATATAAAGCTGAAGAGTTTGTTTGTTTGTTTACTTGAACGCGCTAATCTCAGGAACTATTGGTCCGATTTAAAAAAATATTTCAGTATTAGTTAAGTAGCTCATTTATCGAGGAAGGCTATAGCGTGATGATATATAGCCTATAGCCAGTGGCGTGCCGTAGGTGCAAGCCAGCAGAGTCCCTAGTCCCTATACACGGTGCCATTTTAGTCTCTCTAGGCTCTTTTATCATTTACGTTATAAACTACTAACTCAGCTGTTTTAGCTATTTTTATTATGTTATAATGATATAAGAAATAAAGACGTAGCAATATCACTATAGCACAGAATTCAATACAGAAACATCACGGTGCAGTGGGTCGGCATGATAGCGATGAGTTATATTATGGTATACCTATGCTGATCTATGCTGGCTTGCACCTACGGAACGCCACTGGCTATAGGCTATATATCATCACGCTAATACCAATAGGAGCGGAGCAGACGAAGTTGCGCGGGTCGACTAGTACTTAATATATAAAGCTTAAGAGTTTGTTTGTTTGTTTGCTTGAACGCGCGATCTACGAAACTAGTGGTCCGATTTGAAAAATCCTTTCAGTTATATTATCGCACTAGGACCAAAAGAAGCGGAGCAGTAATGAAAATTGTGTCGCAGACAAAATTGTGTGGGCCAGCTAGTTCTACGATAAAGCTGCGACTGTCCCGGCAATACTGGAAGGTTACCTTGGCGATTAAATAGACAGCATTCGCTTAGTACACTCACCAGCATGAATATCTAACACTAACGCAAAATCAGAAGCTATTTCTTCGTGAAACATTATCCTCGTAGACTCATTACAGCGCATGCTCGCTGAGCGGCCACCAGCGCGTCTGTGCTGTCAACATTACAACTCGCAAATTAAATACCTTTGCACCGTCCTCATCAAGAACCAACCTTGGTCTCAAAGCCCCCTTGAATAGATTAAAGATATCTGCAACAATGTTGATATAATTATTTACAGACTCATAATCCCAATTTCGCAGAAAGCTTATAACTAATAGCGACGAATCATAATTTCATAACCTACTTTTTATTTTTTACAATAACATTTATTTTTATTTTTTGCTACATGTGTCTGCCATTTTAACAATAATTTTGGAATGTTCTCGTACTGCACTCGTTATCGCATTCTGCCGTTTGGAATTTTGAATAATAATTAATTAATGTTTAATCTTAATGATAATTTTGATTTCAATTTAATTTATTTCTGTTTTTTTTTTAATTTGTGATTTTATGGATTAATGTTGATCCGAAATAAACTGATTAATAATAATAATATTTTTTTATTTATTTAAATATTTTTTTTATTGATTTTATTCAAATATTTAAAAATATAATATATATATGTATAGTTAAATGAATAAAGAAAATAATAATTTCTATTGTAATTTTGTTTTTTAATTAATGTTTTTTTCTTTGTTTCTAATTTAGTTTTTGTATCCTCACGAGTAAAGAATCTTGTTAAACGTACTCGTATGTAAAAGAATCAATTTTTTACGTAAGTGCTGTGTACGCCTGTAAGTGACTAATTCACCATAACTCAATGAATAATATGTTATTTTTATTATGTTAATGTCTCTAGTGAATAGGTCGTTGGTGTACCTATCAAATAAATAAATAAATAATACCTATTAGTATGTATTTCGTGTGTAGGTATAAAAAAAACTAGTAAAACTGGTATCTAAATGTGTACTGTTCATTCTAAACGTAACTGTTTCTTGATCCTAATACATACACATAACTAATATTAACTAACTTTTACTCGCGACTTCGTACCTACGCGCCCCGTTTTACTCGATCCCGTAGGAATTTCGGGAAATCCTTGACTGACTGAGTGAGTGATAGACAACGCTCAGCCGAACCTACAGGTAGAAAGCGGAAAGGAGATGTTCCAAAAGGAATGGACCCTGGACCCTGGGCCAGGTCCTTGTACACTATATTTAAAATTAGAGAAATTAATTTAAAACAGTTCTCAACTGTCCAATTTCTTTAAAATGGCTTTGTTTGCTGGTAAACAAAAGAAATTACACTTGAAATTGCAACACGCAACAAAAACCGGTCATGGCGGTCAGCTGTCATTTTGATTGATTAATGACGTTTGACATTTATTTCTGACATATTTATTTACCGGCAACGAGACGAAAGTGACTGAAGTGACATTGTTATGACAGCTGACAGTTATTTTTCTACGATCTGTAACTAAATCGGTGTGACGCCATGTTGAAAATCGATAAAAGTAATTTATAAATATCAATTAATACCACAAAACAGTAAACATTTAAATGAATTAAATGTATTCTTCCCTAATTCTACGGATTTTACTCTTTTTTATGAGGTAATGTACATAGACCTGGCCCATTTTGAAACATCTCTTTGGTATGTAGGTTCCTTGGGGAGTGTAGGGGAGGAGCACTAAGAGAGGATTTCAGAAATCCTTACTAATTTTATAAATGCGAAAGTGATTCTGTATGTCTGTCACGCTTTCACGCCAAAACTCATCATCTGCCTAGCCTTTACCCAAATATATTAGGGTCGGCTTCCAGTCAAGCCGGATTCAGCTGAATACCAGTATTTTAAGAAGAGCGGCTGCCTACCAGACCTCCACAACCCATTAACTGTGTAACACGGTAAGTACTTCATACATGGCAAGACTGGGGTTTCACGCCAAAACTATTGAACCGATTTAAATGAAATTTGGTACACAGATAGTCTAGAGCCTGAGAAAGGACATAGGCTACTTTTTATTCCGGGAATATGTTCTCTAAGGACCACGCAGGTGAAGCCGCTGGCATAAGCTACTGCAATATGAAAAAAAACTTACGGGAACGGGAAATACCTACGGGATATGCGCGTACGATGTCGCAGGCAAAAACTAGTAATATTATAATCTATACTTCTATACTAATATATAAAGCTGAAGAAGTTGGTTTGTTTACTTGAACGCGCCAATCTCAGGAACTACTGGTCCGATTTGAAAAATTCTATCAGTGTTAGATAGCCTATTCATCGAGGAAGGCTTAGGCTATATATCATCACGCTAAGACCAATAGGAGCGGAGCAGTAGTGAAAATCGTGACGCAGACGAAGTTGCGCGGGTCAAATAATATATATTATGCTAGCAAATAAGGTAACGACCACAGATATAGATAGACATAGATAACGCAAGAGCAACTACTTCGCGTGCCTAGCTTACGTACAAAAATCGTAAGTGGTCACAGTCTGCATCGGTATACAGCGCTAGTTGGACGTCAGTTTAAAATATAAAAATGGTTAATTGTGCTGTTATAAATTGTAAAAACTGTACAAATGCGAGGAGAAATAATAAAGTAAACGTTTCCTTCCAAATAGTGCTTGTGACGTCATATTAGGTAGTCAAAAAATGGCACGCTTGGTTTTCATACAGATCGTGATACTTGCGTTATCTATGTCTATCTATATCTGTGGTAACGACCATTAGCACAGTGGTTGAGCGAATGTTGTGTAGTGTAGAGAGTTCGATTCCAGCAATCTTGTCTTATCCCAACTACGTCTGTTCGTTTCAAAGAACAGAAAAAAAAACAGTTTTTTTTGTGTTCTGTGGGTCGTTTCACAGTTTTTTTTTTTTTTTACTATTGATAGGCACGCGTTTGACCACTATCTCACCTGATGGTAAGCGAGGATGTGGTCGAAGATGGAGCACGCTTGCCTAGAAATAACCTATTCACTCTTGATTTAAAGACACCCAGGTTGTAGTTATCAGGAAACAATTAAAAAAAAAAAAAAAATAAATAATAATAATAAAAATAAAATAAAATAAAAATATAATTAGAATTATATTTTTAGATAAACAGTATACCTAGATAATAAGTCTATGAGGAGCTCGTGGCTAAATAATAACAGCCGCACGGGTCGATCTTAAGGTTAAGCAACGCTTGCTAAAGTTGGTCTGTGGATGGGTGATCATTTTAACATAACGAGTTTCCTCCGTGCCTCGGTGTGCACGTTAAGCCGTTGGTCCCGGCAGTCGTTACGGATAGTCAGCAGCCAGTAAATCTGACTCCAGTCTTGCCAAGATGTACCGTGTTACCCAGTTAATGGGTTGTGGAGGTCTGGTAGGCAGCCGCTCCACGTAAAACACTGTTATTCAGCTGAATCCGGTTTAACTGGAAGCCAACCCCAATTTAGTTGGGAGAAGGCTAGCCAGGTGATGAGTATAGATAATAAATATTTTTTTCATGCATATTCGCTATTGTGAGGGACAAAACTTTTACCATATTCTATAAACCACAAATTGATCAAATTTGGTATTGCCCAGTAATTCTTACGAGGTCAGATTACAAACTTGGAAGTGCTAGATATGACCAAAAAGTTCTGAGAACTATTCTATATTAAGAAAAGGTACTTTACAATATTTAACAAGGATCTCGGAAAAAATGATAGGTAAGTACCTCAATAGTTTCCAATTTGTAAACACTAGTTTGGTTTTTACGTGTTAAATATTCAAAATGGCCGCCCTATATGGATTTTAAAGTTGTGATTTTGCAAGCAATACGCAAGGACGCTATAGTAAGACCTCAATACTATAAAAGACTACTGAGAAACTGGTCTTATTCACCCGCCATTTTAATACTAGTTATTCAAACCAAATTACACTTTATTGCTTTAGACTTAATGATCATAACAACTGCAAATTGATTTTGTTAAATCGTTCGAGTTGCGTTAGTAACAAAGTTGTCGATGTGTAGAAATAAAGGAAAATGGACTTTAGTGCCACCAAATAGAGGCTGCTATAAATTTAAAATGAAGATGGTTGCGTTACATCCGTGTCAATTTGCTTGAGCGAAACCAGATGTTGGTGTTGCCAGGCTTGAGAGTTTTTGCTTTTTTTGTGGGAACTTGGTTTGATATTTCAGGCAATTTAAAATGTAATTTGTCAAATTTTGTCGTTGTTTTTGAAATGATTAAATCTCCGTTACTTATATGTTAAAAAAATCTTTATTTTCGCTTAAAAAAATAGAAACTCTTCATTGGTCACCATAAACCGAACCGTTTTTTTCTTTTGTTACGTAAATGAAAATTGATGGAGATACGACGTTTTCAAAATTCTCAATTAGTCACGCCGTGGTATAACTTTCAGTGCGTTCTGACGTCACGAGCCTCCACTCCCGATTTTTAATACGTTTTATCTTTGTCAATATTCATTGATTTACAAAAAGAAAAAATACGTATCATATTTCCTAATTTTTTAAGCTATTGCATAGCTTCTATCGCGGGCCTTGAGCGTGGAGACCGAATCCAGAAATTCCGTAACGAAAAAAACCTAACACCCCCCACTCCGACCGGCACAGCGGTGATACTTTTTAGTTTTATTTTTTACTTTTTTTTAGCTCAAAGTGTAACTTGAATTATTATTAATATCAAAGAAAAAAAAACAAAAAAAAAAAATACTGCATAAATAAAATAAATACATAATTATAATTGCATAAGTTGATAACAAATGCTATGCAATAGCTTTACCGCGGCAGTCTCCGAGTGCCACACGACTTTTTTTTAGTGTGAATATGGATCTGGGATAGTCTGAAATAAAGTTTTATTATTATTATTTATTATTTTTCAATACTCTAACTGATGGACTAAATAGACTAAACATATTCTTCGACCTTATCATTAGAAAACTTTAGTTATTAATAAAACAGTTAAAACTTGTCACCATCGTCGGCCAGTTCTAACGTAAACACTTCTTGTATTTTCTATGCAAAAAAGAAATGTCTTTTTATGCGTGTATATTTGTTTTCATATTTATTTATTGTTTAATCAACAGTCATCCATAGGTTTGATTGGAACCATTTTTCACATTTGTATTAAATTACCCCTATTTATAATCTGTGGTCCAAGCAGATTTCAATATGAGAACGACAACACTGAGCACTAGTAAATGATTGTTTAGTCTGTGACGTAGGTTGACGTCGCGAGAACTTGTATTGCGTCGATCTCTACTTTAACAATAAAAACAAACTTTTTACGTTTATTTCGCAAAGAAATTATGTGATCTGTACGAAAATGAGTTCCTAAGAGGTTCAGTGTACTGTTTTAGTGATAGTTTTCATGTCTGTGGCAGCTAAAACTGTGTTTTATTAACATTTCATTGGAATTGCTACGTTTCGTCAACGAGCCTAAGGTATGTTTTACACTTAAGACTTTTTCTGTTGTGTTACTCTTTTTATTGCTAAAAGTTTTTAGGAAATAATGAATCGGGTTAAAAACAAAGTTTTTGTTAACGATTTGATAGCAAAAATAATTACTGAGACCCTTAATGGTCATTAATTTGTTTTTTTAATTGATTTGTTGTAGGTACTTATGTACTTTCTACCCAAATAAGCGCATTTTTATTTCAAGTCCTAAAAACGATGGTACTATATGATAGGTAGTAACATAGATTTTTATTTACTATTGTATATGGATGGATGTTTGTTACTCAATCACGCTAGAACGGATGATCAGATCTTATTCTGTAATAGCACAAATTCTACTTTTAGGGTGCCGTACCTCAAAAGAAAAAAACGGAACCCTTATAAGATCACTTTGTTGTCCGTCCGTCTATCTGTCAAGACCGTTTATCTCGGGAACGAATGAAGTTAAAATTAAAATCATCTCAAGTCTATAACCCTTGCAGCTGAAAAAATAAAATTTATAGGTTAACGTTATTAAGTTTACGTATATTTCGAAACTCAAGGGAATCAAAATGTATAGAGTATTTCCCGATGACCTTCAACTATGAAATTTGGCAAGTTATACCGTCACTACAAGTATAGGGAAAAGTGTGTAAACTAAACAATTGTAATTAAATCATGAAAAATATTGTCTTTATTTAAAGTAAATTGTAGCTACAAATTTGTATGGAATCCTCGGTGGGCGAGTCTATCTCGCACTTGGCTGGTTTTTTTACCCCTTGGGACAGTTTCCGATAATCCCGCGGGCGGAGCCGCTGGCAGAAGCTAATATGCAGATAAGATGGAGTACCAAGAACGCTAAAATTAAATTGTTTACATTGCGTAGTGACTCAAGAGGCAAAGTACATTCCAGCATCCTGATTCCTGATTGGTGGGTTTCTGGGCTAAGCAATTACATACCTACGTATCAAAAACGATATGTTTTGGAAGTTAGGGTCTATAAAAAACTGGACAAGTGCGAGTCGGACTCTCACATGTAGGGTTCCGTACCATAAACCGAAAAAAACACGGATTATAACTTAGTGCGGACCGCCACGCCCCGCGACTCCGTAAACGGGCACTACGGAACCCTAAAACAGCACACTTTTGGCTTGTCCTTCTTAATATTTTGTTTAATTAAAATGTGCGTGTCGAAAACGGTACTGACACATTTTAAACACCGATACACAACGTACCTACAGAGCTATGTACCTACCTATAGATATCTAGGTACTTTTTCACGCCTCTAGATGATCCAATCATACATTTTTAGCATTCCGAAATAAAATTGCGCTGACGAGTGCGTACGTACGTACCTATTTTAAGCCCGTTATTAAAGACCATCATCATCTGCCTAGCCTTTTCCCAACTATATTGGGGTCGGCTTCCAGTCAAACCGGATTTAGCAGAATACCAGTGTTTTACGTTGAGCGGCTGCCTACCAGACCTCCACAACCCATTGACTGGGTAACACGGTACTTTCTGGCAAGACTGGAAGTCAGATTAACTGGCTTCTGACTGTCCGTAACGACTGCCAAAGATCTACAAATGACAGCCGGGACCAACGGCTTAACGTGCTTTCCGAGGCACGGAGGAAACTCGGTATGTTAAGATGGTCACCCATCCACAGACCAACCTTGGCAAGCGTTGCTTAACCTTGAAGATCGACCCGTGCGGCTGTTATTATCTACCATCTACTACTTATATTCTAGACTAGTTGACCAACGCAACTTCATCTGTTCCGCTCCTCCTCCGACTGCTCGTAGAAAGCTGAAATTTGGTATGAAGCTTCCCTACACTCCAAAGGAGAGCACTGAGAGAGGATTTCCTGAAAGTACGGGAACAGGGAAAACACGGGATAAAATAGTAGACTATAAAACATCACGCTACGACCAATAGGTCAATCAGGAGTCACAATATTTTATTTCAGTTGGTTCAAAATATTCTTACTTTTATAATATGTGTGTTTATGTTTTCGAGCGTATGGCACTCGTGGGCTGCAGCTGAAAATCAGCGTCAGGTGGTATACCTTGTGTTGCCAGCTGGCATTATGCTGAGCTGAGGCCCGTTTGGCATTAATTGTTTTAATAATTTATTTTGTTTATTTTTAAGGTGTTTTTATTTGTATAATGCCAATAAACACACTTTTCTTTCTTTCTTTCTTTCTTTCTTTCTTTCTTTCAATAGGAGCGGAGCATTCATGAACAATGTGACGCAGACGAAATTGCGTTTGTCACTAGTCTATATTTCTATACTAATACTAGTTGACCGGCGCAACTTCGTCTGCTCCGCTCCTATTGGCCTTAGCGTGATGATATATATCCTATAGCCTTTCTCAATAAATGGGCTATTAACACTGAAAGAATTTTTGAAATCGGACCAGTAGTTCCTGAGATTAGCGCGTTCAAGTAAACAAACATAGATTCTAGCCGTGCCTGAAAAAATGTTTAGGAGAATCAATGGGATTGTCAAATCCTATCTACCAAGTACTTAGGTATTATAATAGGGAACATGCAGTATTTACATTTTTGCTTTAATTTTAAAGAACTCCGTCTAGAACAGACCACCACATAAATAAGAAATGAAAACGCTTTAATTTATTGTGCAAAATTGCGTTTTTAAATCGACAGTTTAAAGGTTCGCGCGAAAACGTACGATGACGTCACTCGTGTCTATCACTGGTCAAGAACTGTCCTAACTCAAAGACATAAGGTTGCCTTTTCGTTGGCATAACAGCAGATACTTACGTCACTAAACGCTGATTGTTACTTTAATTAATTATTTTTGTTAAAAATCGATGTTAACCAAAATAAAAACGTTGCAATAACCTTTATTTTATACTTTTTATCATCTCACTGACAACATTCTCATAAATTCTGTATTTGCATCTTCCCTATTGCGAGAGTTTATGAAGAAGTATCGAAGTTTTCATACTCTTTCTCGCGAACATACCTATTTTAGGGTTCAGTACGTCTACCGTGAGTTTTATTAACCTACTAGTTGACCCGCGCAACTTCGTCTACGTCAAAATTTTAATTAATGCTCCGCTCCTTTTGGTCTTATCGTGATGATATATGTATAGCCTATAGCCTTCCTCGATAAATGGGCTATCTAACACTGAAAGAATGTTTCAAATCGGACCAGTGGTTCCTGAGATCAGCGTGTTCAAGTAAACAAACCGACAAACGCTTCAGCTTTATATGTATACTAGCTGACCCGCGCAACTTCGTCTGCGACACAATTTTCATTACTACTCCGCTCCCACTGGTCTTAACGTGATAGTCTATAGCCTATAGCCTTCCTCGATAAATGGGCTATCTAACACTGTAAGAATGTTTCAAATCGGACCAGTGGTTCCTGAGATCAGCGTGTTCAAGTAAACAAGCCGACAAACGCTTCAGCTTTATATGAGGATAATTTTATTAGGATAAGAAGTGTATTTGTCAGTTTTCGACTTCAATGCGACCGCTTCATAAAAATTCGAGAATTTTAGTCTTAAGATTTTCTTTTCACTAACACATATTTTCTCGTCTACGACCGACGTGTACAACTGTACACGCATCGCGAGTAGTACAATTTCGCCACCGACGAACGACACGCATGCATTCACAATATTAAAACACGCTATTTATTCTATTCAGCTCGCAAATTACTGTGATGAATGTGATTATAGTCGACCATTCGACTGGACTAGCGTGTTTCTAGAAATATTGTGTTTGGCTTTCTGTTAAATAAAATTAACTGAAGCTGTGTGTTGTCGGCCGGTGCCATCTGGTGCCGTAAAAGAATAATACCATCCCATCACTTCCCGTGGGTGTCGTAAGAGGCGACTAAGGGACTCACCAGAGAATGGGCAGCAGCGTTCTCTGTAAAACGCAACATCATACACTACAATCGCCAACCCGCCGCACATGCGTGGCGATTATGGCAAACCCCGGGTTCTGGGGGAGGCCTATGTTCAGCATTGTCTTTTGTTGTTATGGTGATGATGATGAAATTAACTGCCTCCGTGGCCGAGTAACTGCCTCCGTTGTCGAGTGGTTTAGGTGTTTGCCTTGTGTGTTTGGTCGTGAGTTTGATTTCCACGGGAAGCATACTTTGTAAAGTTGTTTTCCAGTTTGGCTAGGACATTGCAGCCTTGAATCACCTGATTGTCTGATGAAAAGATGATTCCGTGCTTCGGAAGGCACGTATAAGCCGGTGGTCCCGGCCGCCAGATGGCAGTCGTCAAATAAACCTTGTCAGAGGCCTTTGAGGCGGTTTAGAAACTCTGACACTAGGGTGGGTCGTTAGACATTACTGCTCACACGATAAGAAGTTAAATTAACCGGTTTGTTTTGACGTATCATCGTGTAAATTAAATGAAGTCAGCGTGAAGTGAACGTAAACGTTAACTTGTATAGAAAAAACCGGCCAATTGCGAGTCGGACTCGCACACGAAGGGTTCCGTACAAAAGCTACAAATTACTTTAAATAAAGACATTTTTTTATGATTTAGTTGCAGATGTATAGTTTTCGAACTTTTCCTATACTTGTAGTATAAGACGGTATTACTTGCCAAATTTCATAGTTCTAAGTCTACGGAAAATAACCTATATATTTTGATTCGCTTGAGAGTATCGAAAAACACGTTTTTTGCGGCATAAACGACCGTATCTTTTTTTACGTAAGTACTTAGAAGTTTGATTTTTTCACAGCTACAAGGGGCCGAGTCGTTTTTATAGAATAGAAAAGAATACTCTTTATTATGTACACCATATAAGTTGGTTCCGTACCCAAAGAGTAACCAACGGAACCCAATTACTAAGCCTCCACTGTCCGTCCGTCCGTCTGTCTGTCAGCGAGCTGTATCTCAAGAACCGTTATAGTTAGACAGTTGAAATGTTCACAGCTTGTGTATTTCTATTGCCGCTATAACAACAAATAATAAAAAATTAAGATTTATGTTACGGAACCCTTAGTGTGCGAGTCCGACACGCATTTGGCCGGTTTTAATTTCAACTCGATACCTCCACGCGTTTCTGAGATAAACGGTCTTTACAGACAGATAGACAGACACCCGAGTGATCCTATAAGGGTTCCGTTTTTTGTTCGGAACCCTAAAAAGAAGAAAGAAGGTTCCTCAGTTCCTCACATAATCCATCCATCTTATCATTCTTATCTATGTACGCGACTATCTCCGTAATGATTAAGCGAAGACGTCGGCATTGCTTGCAGAATTACTCATGCGTTCATTATTATACTTATTAAGAAAACGACTGCACGCGCGAACTCACAATATTTCCATAGATCAGATACGTGCATAAAGACATGTTTGTACAAGTGTTTAGTTATTATGTAAGCATAAAGCGACAATAACGACCCAAGGCGGAAATATAACAACCTTGTTGGCAATAACATTTCGAGCCGTTTGGGGTTGAAACTCTTGGACCGTGGGGTCCGAGTGCTCATGCCTTATTTAAACACCTTTCTAAACGCTTAGTTGACACTTTACGTTAGCCAAGGGCTGGCTTTTACCTCGGACAGAGGATAAGCCCATACAACGTGGCAATGCCGCCAGTCTTTTGGGCTCACTTCCAGTGGACAGCGATGTGGAGGAATTTATTGATGCCTCGTTTTAGTTAGGATTTCTTATTTTATGTGTATATATTTTGTTTTAATAAAATATGTTGTATATGAAATTATAGCATAAATAATATATTATATACTCCACGATCATCAGACATCTAGACGCCATTGCATCTTACCATCCCTACCTTGTAGCTATTCGCTTGTATGCGCACAGCAAAGGAGTGGAACTGTCTGCCTACGTCTGCGTTTCCGTACGCTTACAACCCTAATCTCTTCAAAGTTAGAGTGAACAGGCTCCTTCTGGGCAAGCTCGCTCCATCGTAGACTTTGTCTCTGTCATCTCTGACCTAGACTAGAGTCAAGAGCAAACACACCTCTAAATAAAGAAAACCGGACCCACCGGGCTCTCGGTGGGTCCGGTAATAAACCTATATTTCTTTAAGGTTTAATTACAAACTTTTTCCTATACTTGTAGTATAAGACTGTATTACTTGCCATAGTTCTAGGTCGACGGGAAATACTCTATACATTTTGATTCCCTTGAGAGTGTCGAAATATACTTTTTGCGAAATAAACGGCCACAGTTTCAAGGGGCCGTAGACCTTAGTTAATTTCAACTCGATACCTCCACGCGTTCCCGAGATAAAGAGTCTTGACAGACGGACGGCCAACAAAGTGATCCTATAAGGATTCCGTTTTTTCCTTTTGATGTACGGCTCCCTAAAAAAGGGCAGATTCTCAGTGTTACATATGATCACACATTAATGAACAAACTCGGCCAGCCTTGCTTAAACTCGGAACAAAATATCTCCTGTTAAATAACCTCACTCGCTTAGCGGTTGAAAGGGCAGCCTTGACTTAAAGAGCTAGTGTTCGATTCTCAGAATCGATAACTCATGGTATTTAAAGTATTACCAGAATTCTCGGAGATCTTTAAGGCCGCTCTCTCGAAACAGCTTAAAAATAGCGTGCAGATGAAGCAGTTTTTCGTCTGCATTTACTGAGAAATTACATCTGAAAAAAAATTGGTAGCAATATACATGATATGGTTCGTAATTTGGTTTAGCCAGAATTTATGTATCGGTATCACATAATAAGAAAAAAAAATCACCAAATCACCTCCAAATCGTTGAGATGAAACCATTTTACTCCTTCATTTTATAACAAAAGACTAAAAAAAAATATCTACTGCTTTGCAATACAATCGAAAATAATGTGGTTTTGTTACTTTTTAAAAATATGTATTACTTTTATTATAAAAAAATAAAAACACGGGTAGCGAAGTGGCGGTTGAGGTGTAGTTAGCTCCGTTTGTATGCACAAGGTTATTGGTATGTATACAAGCCTTAAACATAGGTACATAATATGTTGCTGGAAAAGACATTGTCTACGTAATATAAGATAAGGTTTAAGGAAATTATGGTGTGAAGAAATGTACCTAGAAACGATAATGGGCAGACACGTGGCATCAACCACCCCGCGTAGTATATGTGCGATAGGATTGAATTACAACAAGAATTATGTAAACACAACTTTGTTAAAAATTTTAGGGTTTCGTTGGTTACCCTCCCAACGGAACCCTGTTACTAAGCCTACGATATCCGTCGGTCTGTCTGTCTGTCAGCGGGCTGTATCTCATAAAAAAAAATCATCATCATCATCATTTCAGCCGAAAGACGTCCACTACTGGACGTAGGCCTCCCCCAAGATCTCCATCTTGGGGAATCCCCCCCGGGTTTGCCATAATCGCCACGCTTGGCAGGCGGGATGGCGATCGCAGTGTTTGGTGTTGAGTTTTACAGAGAACACTGCTGCCCATTCTCTGGTGAGTCCCTTAGTCGCCTCTTACGACACCCACGGGAAGTGATGGGATGGTGTTATTCTTTTACGGCACCATACGGCACCGGCCAAAAACACCATACGGCAAAAAAACAACTGTTAAAAATAATTGAAATTAAAGGGAGCTCTCATACATGACCCGAGTTTCACGGAACCCTTCGTGTGAGACCCCCTGATACGGAGTAGAATACGCCCGCAACTAAGCCCGAAACTACGGACCTCGCACTTAGAGAGTAGCCCCCCTGATACGGAGTAGAATACGCCCGCAACTAAGCCCGAAACTACGGACCTCGCACTTAGAGAGTAGCCCCCCTGATACGGAGTAGAATACGCCCGCAACTAAGCCCGAAACTACGGACCTCGCACTTAGAGAGTAGCCCCCCTGATACGGAGTAGAATACGCCCGCAACTAAGCCCGAAACTACGGACCTCGCACTTAGAGAGTAGCCCCCCTGATACGGAGTAGAATACGCCCGCAACTAAGCCCGAAACTACGGACCTCGCACTTAGAGAGTAGCCCCCCTGATACGGAGTAGAATACTCCCGCAACTAAGCCCGAAACTACGGACCTCGCACTTAGAGAGTAGCCCCCCTGATACGGAGTAGAATACTCCCGCAACTAAGCCCGAAACTACGGACCTCGCACTTAGAGAGTAGCCCCTCTGGGCCGCGGTGACTTTTTCAACTCCCGCAACACTACGATGCCTCAGTGTTGTATCAGACCATTGCTCTAGGGTTTCTCA
This sequence comes from Lacanobia oleracea, assembly GCA_950371165.1. Classification (NCBI taxonomy): domain Eukaryota; kingdom Metazoa; phylum Arthropoda; class Insecta; order Lepidoptera; family Noctuidae; genus Lacanobia; species Lacanobia oleracea. The sequence goes on along the minus strand of CATNUG010000002.1, from coordinate 226,815 downwards.
CGATATTATCCTTATAGCTAATTAATATTCAATGTTGTAAAAAAGAAAACGTGCCTCGGTTTTATGGGCTATTAATTCAACTTTGGTCCGTCCCATAATCGTGTTCAGTAACAAGACAATTGAAGAGAGACCCGTTATTGTCTGGCATATTGAGTATTTTATGTGGCCTACCCAAATGTCCTTACTTCGGTATTGTTCGTCATATCGTTTAGAGGTCCTACTTTTGGCCGAAAGGTGTCGACGTTTCCGAGGACGGTTGCGCGACACCACGCAGCGAAACACGACGCTGACGTTACGTGTATAGTTTTAATATAGTTTATAATAATTATGTATTAGTTTGTTATCATCTGTCTAGCCTTTTTTTGCTGCCTACCAGGTTCCGTTTTTCTGTAAGAAGGTTCGGAACCCTTAACATTTCCGGCCAAGTGAAGTCGGACTCTCACACGAAGGGTTTTTACGTTTGACACGTTTCTTTTACGGGACCTCCTATAATTTTTAATTCATTTTTTTAATTTGTGAAATTGTGGTTATGCTAGAGAAGCCGTGGCTAAATAATAACAGCCGCACGGGTCGATCTTTAAGGTTAAGCAACGCTTGCTAAGGTTGGTCTGTGAATGGGTGACCATATTAACATACCGAGTTTCCTCCGTGCCTCCGAAAGCACGTTAAGCCGTTGGCTGTCATTTGTAGATCTTTGGCAGTCCTGCTAAGAAGTACCGTGTTCCCCGGTTAAGCGCCGTCCACAAACATCCGGGTCAGGGCTATCCAAATTCCGGGTCAGGGCTATCCGAGTTCCTGTCAGGGACGGGCCGTCCGTCACCCGTGTCCACACACATCCGGATCAGGGGCGTCAGGGGTGTCAGGGCTATCAGAGTTCCGAGTTTTTCGTTCAGTGTTCACACACATCAGGAAAATCGGAATAATCTGTTTCGGTGGCTGATACGCGATGTCCTTGTTTAACACAGGGGAATTGGCAACGATTGAAATGGTACTAGATGAATATAAAGAAGAAGCAGATGAGACAGACAGTGCTCTTGAATCCCTGACGGGACGCGGCCGGGACGGAGGCAAAAAATCGGGCGTTGTTAGGGCGTCCGTGCGCGCTCCGGGACTTCCTGACACGGATATCTGTGAGCAAGTTCGTACAAATCGTATGTAACCGATTTTTCTCCATCCCGGCCGTGTCTCGTCAGGGACGGGAACCCGGATGTGTGTGGACGGCGCTTTAATGGGTTGTGGAGGTCTGGTAGGCAGCCGCTCCACGTGAAATACTTGTATTTAGCTGAATGCGGTTTGAAGGGAAGGCGACCCCAACATAGGTAGGAAAAGGCAGGCAGATGTTGATGATGATTTGTGATTATAGCGACAAAAGAAATGCACACTGAAAATTTCAACTGTCCAGTCTACCTATTATGGTTCTTGAGATACAGCCCGTGAACAGACAGACGGACAGACGAGGCTTAGTAACAGGGTTCCGTTGGTTACCCTTCGGGTAGGGAACCCTGAAAAAAACTGACTTCTTGAAGGTCGAAGTTTATTCAAAACAGTTTAGAAGAACAAACAACGGAATTCAAAAGTTTTACATGCACATAAATCGATAGTATTTCAAAGTATAATGTTAGCAAATGGCCGTATTTTTTAATACGTCACGAATTTTTCCATGCGTCATTGTCATGATGTTTTACAAATACTTACGATACCACAGATTATGGCAGCGACTAGATATATCCCACTGCTAAAAATTCATTCTCGAGGAGCTTGTGGCCAAATAATACCAGCCGCACGGGTCGATCTTGAAGGTTAAGCAACGCGTGCCAAGGTTGGTCTGTGGATGGGTGACCATCTTAACATACCGAGTTTCCTCCGTGCCTCGGAAAGCACGTTAAGCCGTTGGTCCCGGCTGTCATTAGTAGATCTTTGGCAGTCGTTACGGATTGTCAGAAGCCAGTAAATATGACTCCAGTCTTGCCAAGATGTACCGTGTTACTCAGTTAATGGGTTGTGGAGGTCTGTTAGGCAGCCGCTCCACGTAAAACACTGGTATTCAGCTGAATCCGGTTTGACCGGAAGCCGACCCCAATGTAGTTGGGAAAAGGCTAGACAGATGATGACTAACAATTCGTTCTCGAGCCAGCTAGTCTATTCTGTAAATAACCATTTCGATATCAAGCTTCACCTGAGTGACAAACCTCACAAAGTGAGCTTTATTGCACACAAAATAAAGGTCTTACGTTTGATGTAATTTGATATTCACCCCGAGAAACGAAAATTTTGTTACAGAATAGGGGTACAGTTCAGCCGGTCGATTCTGTAAACGGCGGCCAATTTTCAAGATAGAATGACAGCACACTTCGTGTAAAAAACTAGACAAGTGCGAGTCGGACTCGCCTACTGAGGGTTCCGTTCTAATTTGTAGGTACTTTAGATAAAGACTAAATTTTTTATGTTTTTTTTACAAATGTATAGTTTTCAGATTTTTTTGTAGTTTAAGATGGTATTACTTGCCAAGCATACTTAGTTCTAGGTCAACGGAAAATACTCTATACATTTTTATTCCCTTGAAAGTGTCGAAATATACGTTTTTTGCGGCATACAATATCAATAGTAAAAAAAAATACACTGCCTTGTCTTTTTTTTTCACAGCTTCAAGAGACCGTAGACTTGAGTACATGGTTTTAAGTTCAACTCGATACCTCCACCCGTTCCAGAGATAAAGTTTCTTGACAGACAGACAGACGGACGGACAACAAAGTGATCCTATAACGGTTCCGTTTTTTTCCTTTTGAGGTACGGAACCCTAAAAATGATATAAAGTTACAAATCGTTGTCAAATTCTTGGGTAAGGTAAATATTTTGTGTCGTACCGTAGGAACTCGTAAAGCCCCGCAAACGGAGGTCATTTCATAACTTTTACGTAGGCACATTATTTGACCTTTTTATTCAATTTTATTTGGGTTTTCCATTACCTTTCGGATTTTATCAAATAGCTGTGTAGCGAGGTCGTGAGTTCGATCCTGCGTGTTGCACTTTTGACATTTATTTTTAACTATTCCTACTAGAACGGGTTTAGGTTAAATAAACATCATCATTATTTCAGTCGAAAGACGTCCACTGCTGGACATAGGCCTCCCCCAAGATGGGGGGGTTTGCCATAATCGCCACGCTTGAGTTTTACAGAGAACTCTGCTGTTCATTCTCTGGTGAGTCCCTTAGTCGCCTCTTACGACACACACGGGAAGTGATGGGATGAAATTATTCTTTTACGGCACCATACGGCACCGGCCGACAACATAACACACACACATATTTTAACGAATGGTTCAATTGATTAAGTCGTCGTTATTGTTGTATTTACAATGGCTTTTAGTTGAAATTTATTTTTAAACCGACTTTTTAAATAAAAAAGATGAAAAAAACTTTGGTAGCTTCCCTACACTCCGTAGGGGGACAGAGAGAGGATTTCCCGAAATTCCGGTGGGAACGGAAGAAAAACGGGACACGCACGTACGAGCTTTCAACGACTAGTAGTTTCCGTCGTGCGTTGTCTGTCAGTCGTTTAATCAGTAAGTAACGGAAGAATTTTATATACAGGGTGGAATTTTGTAATTAAATTTTAGTTAAAGAATACATTCCTTTATTTTTGTAAAGAAAGAAAACTGCATTCAAAGATTTTCGGAAATGAAGCCCATTTATTTCGAGCAACCACTTAATTAGTTTACCATTTTTTTTGTAAATAATTAAAGTAATTTAAGATTTCATGGTTTTCCTTTCATTTGGAGGAGCTCGTGGCTAAACAATAATAGCTGCACGGGTCGATCTTTAAGGTTAAGCAACGCTTGCCAAGGTTGGTCTGTGGATGGGTGAGCATCTTAACATACCGAGTTTCCTCCGTGCCTCGGAAAGCCAACGTTAAGCCGTTGGTCCCGGCTGTCATTTGTAGATCTTTGGCACTCGTTATCGATTGTCATAAGCCAGTAAATCTGACTCCAGTCCTGCCATGAAGTACCGTGTTGTTACCCAGTTGATGGGTTGTAGAGGTATGGTAGGCAGCCGCTCCACGTAAAACACTGGTATTCAGCTGAATCCGGTTTGACTGGAAGCCGACCCCAATATAGTTGGGAAAAGGCTAGGCAGATGGTTTTCTTTCATTCATTTTATCAAGTTTGTTAGAGAGATTTCATTCTTATAAATACCCTAACGATCGATGTAATAAAAGTACAGGGTATAATATTTAAAGATTTTAGTCGGTTCGATTCCTGGGTGTGGCAAGGGAATTTTCCAAAGTCTCTGAATACAGTATTTTTTCTTTTCAAAAATAAAAGAAGGTTTTCTTTGAATAAAATTTTCTATCTACAGTATGAACAGTACTTTCGCATCAGATGGCATTGCGAAATTCCACCCTGTATATTGATTGATATATTTCAGGCTATATTAAAAATATCATAAAATATTAGTAAGTACAAGATTGTATAGATTCAGTAGAGTTCGACTCTTTAACCTTCGTTCAAAAATATATTCGCGATCGATAAACTATTACACATACAATATCTACATATTCAGCAGTACGTATCGTTCCATGTTGTATCTTCACACCGGTGCGCGGTGACTCACACAGCGCAGCCATGTGTTCCGAGTTCTGCGAATTAGTCTGAACACATCACAACCAAAAAATAATATTATAGTTATAACTGCCGCACGAGTTTATCTTCAAGGTTAAGCAACCCTAGCCGAGGTCAGTCTGGGGATGGGTGACCATCGATTACGTACCGAGAGTCCTCTGTGCCTAAGATAGGGGGATGCTCGTAGGTCAGTAATAAAAGCCGGGGTTCGATCTTCAAGGTTAAGCATCTTCTGGGCACGCTCGCTCCATCATAGACCTCATCTATCAGGCGTGATTGCGGTCAAGAGGAAGCCCATTCCTAAAAAAAAAGCAACGGTTGTCGGGGTCTGTCTATGGATTGGTAACCGTCCATTACGCATTTCAGAATTATAACCATTAAAATCAGTAAATTAACTCCATAAGTCGGTATAATCCTAAAATGTCAAGATTTCATGAAATGGTCATTCTTTCGGGTTACCTGGCCCTATGGAGTTTTATTCTTGACTTAAATGGTTATAATTCTGAAAATACATAATTCTTACGACCGCGAATCATATTTTAATCAACATAAACCTAATACTGACTTCAAATTGCAAAAAACGTAAGAACATTTGAATTTCGCGCGCTACCCTGGCGCATCCACCTTAATAAAGAATAAAAATTGGCCAAGTGCGTGGCGGACTCGACTAGACTACACTTCTTATAGATTTTCCTGTAATCTTTAGGTAAAGTTCTATTACCTCCATTTTTTTCAAAATTTTAGGCTCAGTATTTACGTAACACGTTCGTGTTTGGATCGCAGAAGTCCATATGCAAACCAGATTTCAACAAAATCGGTCCAGTAGATCCGGAGAAAAGGACCCGGACCAGTAGAGACGGACAGACAGACACCCGAGTGATCTTATAAGGGTTCCGTTTTTTACGGATTTTCGGAACCTTAAGGGCGCTATTACAAAATCGAGCGCTTGCCCCGGACTAAAGCTACAAACCGCGTTTCCCGAGATTTATAGTGATTGTGGGGCTGTATACAAAAATTGCTTAAAAATATGAGTTTATTTTTAAATGGACCAATTTTTTTTTATGCATTATAACAATACCTCCTTAATTATTAATTTTTTTTTTTTTTGAATTTGGATTAAACTTTCATAGATAAAAAAATATAGTTTCGTACGGAAAATTGTCAATAATTCTCAGTTTTACAAAATTATTTTTGGTTTATTAGTACATGAATCGTAACAAATTGATTTGATCATTCCAAAGTAGAAGGTACAGTTGTATCATGGACATTTTTAAAATTGATTAAATTATTATATCTTCGGTGTACCAAAGCATCAAAAGATTCCCAAAAGCGTAATTTTATGAAACACCCTTTGCGGAGACAAGAAATTTACTGATGTACGTCTATCAAACTTTCTTAGGCGTATTTTTGTTTTTTTTTTTTTGTGTGCTATATCTAAAGCATAATCAGACATCAAAACTCGAATCAAACGCTCAAATTCAAGAAAAATTGTGACAGCGCTCTTAAAACAAATTTGATTTCCATGATGCTTGACGTAGTTTGAAGCATCCAGTAGCAAGTGCAGTCCGAGCTTTGTGTTCCTAACACAGCGTGGAATGGAACGACATTATTTTGATACGTAAACATTATTAATAGGGTTTTTCATAATTCTAATGCTTTATTTATTTTTATTGTGCTACTAGTTGACCCGCGCAACTTCGTCTGCGTCACAATTTTCATTACTGCTCCGCTCCTATTGGTCTTAGCGTGATGATATCCTCTTTCTTCGATATGGTCTATCTAACACCGAAATAATTTTTCAAATCGAACCAGTAGTTCCTGAGATTAGCGCGTTCAAGTAAACTAATTTCTATTGGTGCAACTATGAGTTAAAATTTAATCCAGAGTTCGCAAACCCTGAGTTTATTATTTAACTCGAAGTTTTGGTGCAAGTGGGCCTAAGTGGATCGCCTTTTTACACGAATGTAAATGGCACCGTGTATAAATAACCCTTTTTCGTAACACGTGGTTGTGACTAGAAAGTAATCTATTTCAAGTTAACTCGTAAAACAAGTTAATCGTAAGTATTTCCCGAGGAAAAAACCCCGACTTCCCAACTAGTCGATATTGCTACGTAATATCTACTATAAAGTGCTCGATTTAGAACATAAACAATGACGTATTAGCTACGAGGAGCTCGTGGCTAAATAATAACAGCAGCTCGGGTCGATCTTCAAGGTTAAGCAACGCTTGCCGAGGTCGGTCTGTGGATGGGTGGCCATCTTAACATACTGAGACTCCTCCGTGCCACCTTTGGGTACCTAACCAACGGGACCATATTACTAAGCCTTCGTCTGTCTGTGTGGCTGTTCTTGAGCTACAGCCCGCTGACAGAGGGACGGACAGCGGAGGTTTAGTTATAGTGTTCCGTAGGTTACCCTACGGGTACGGAACTCTAAAAAGGTTTATGTAACGCATTTATTCTGTTACATATAGTGTAGGAACGGAAAGGTTGTACAAACTGCGCCTCAGACAGGGTAAGTGGTCATAAGCAATCGTAATTAAGCATGAATGAAATTATCATTTAATTGCTCCGACGATTAAGCGTTAACTATTTACTGTGAACATGTGTAAATTACTCGACGTTTTAACTAAACAGCGTTTTATATAATTTAACTTATTATTTACTATTTTTTGCCCACGACCATGACAGTGTAAACAGTATTTTTATGGGCTATAATTCTAAGCTATTGCATAGCTTCTATCGCGGGCCTTGAGCGTGGAGACCGAATCCAGAAATTCCGTAACGAAAAAACCTAACACCGCCCACTCCGACCGGCACAGCGGTGATACTTTTTAGTTTTACTTTTTACTTTTTTTTAGCTCAAAGTGTAACTTGAATTAATATCAAACAAAAAAAAATACTGCATAAATAAAATAAATATATAATTATAATTGCATAAGTTGATAAAAAATGCTATGCAATAGCTTTACCGCGGCGGTCTCCGAGTGCCACACGTCTTTTTTTTTTTCACTAAACTAATACTTTTTAGTGTTCCGTACCCAAAGGGAACCCTATTACTAAGCCTCCGTCCTTCCGTCGTACGTCCGTCCATCCGTCAGCAGGCTATACCTCAAGAACCGTAATACAGTAGTAGTAGTAGACAGTTTGAGGGTTCCGTACCAAAAAACGAAAAAAAAAAAAAGTTTCTTGTATGGGAGCCCCCTTAATTTTTAATTTAATTTCTATTATTTATTGTTATGGCGGCAGTAGAAAAAAAACTCTTTGTGAAAATTTCAACGGTCTTCCTATTACGGTTCTTGAGATACAACTCGCTGACTAACAGACAGACGGACTAACGAATGGCGGAGACTTAGTAACAGGGTTCATTAATAATAATATAATATAATATTCCACACAACTATCACACCACGCCATCTAGTCCCAAGCTAAGCAGAGTTTGTGTTATGGGTACTAGACAACTGATAAACATACTTATATATTTCTAAATACATACATATTATAGATAAACTACACCCAGACACAGAACAAATGATCATGCTCATCACACAAACATTTGTCCTGGGTGGGAATCGAACCCACAACCTCTGGCATAGCAGTCAGGGTCACTAACCACCAGACCAACAGGCCAGCCATTGGTTACCGTTTGGGTAGGGATCCCTAAAAAATAAATTTTATAGTGATTATCTGCTCCAAGCATGACGCATATACAGAAATTAAAGGTTCAACAAGATTGCCTACGACGACATAACCATAACACAATATTTATCCCGTTTTTGGAATAAATCCACTGTGAGTCATTTTGAAATCAACTGTTCTATGGTAAAATTATTTAGTTTTCTGCATAAGAATACCACCGTGCCTTATGTGTGAACTACCGTGCTACCCAGTTAATGGGTTGTGGAGGTCTGTTAGGCAGCCGCTCCTCGTAAAATACTGGTAATCAGCTAAATCCGGCTTGACTGGAAGCCGCTAGGCAGATGATGATGATTTTTTCCATCTGTTCGTGAGCGGCTGGACAGGACATGGCTGGAGGTGGATCACTGTGCTGCCCAATTTCTCACAGGTCATGGCAACTTTAAGAGTAAATTATTTTCCTTTAAGCTTGTGGCCTCGCCTTTATGTCAATGTTCTACAGCTGAGCATGAAAACGAACAATCCGCACATCACATCTTATGGGAGTGTAGTCTTTGGCAAACGGAACGCGATATTATGTTAGATAGTATTCAGGTTACATCTGGGGTAGTTTACTATATGGACCTTGTTGAAACCGGAACAAATTTCCGTGCGTTCAAGCGATTTTGCCATACCTATTACTGGAATCAAAAGTAGCTCACAATAAAGGATCTATCAGTTTTACTGGTAAGATGTAATCCGTGGTGCTTGGCAACTGGGCTTAACCCAGTTGTATATGGCCCTTGGTGCTTATTGGCGTAGTTCTATTCTGTCTCCTGCTTCATACGGAGGGAAGTGGAAATTATATATATATTTTTTCCTACTCCGCTGTACTTTTCTGATTAATTTCGTAGCAGGATGATTAATCTCGTCGGGTTTCATTGGCTCGGCGTTTTTCTGGTGGTCGCCACTGTTGATTCTGGCTTTCAGGAGTTGCAGTGGTTAGGAATGTGTGGCGGGCATGTCCCAAAATATAAATAATGACGATGAAGTCTATAGTAAAATTACATACTCACACACATGCTCATACAAATGTCTCGCTGATGGTGGCGCGTGTGCTAGATCATTTGGTTCCCTTCAAAATGGTTGAGCTGCATAGTAGGTATTGATACACGCGTCATGTTCGTCAACGGGCGCCGTCAGTTGAGACTTGTCATCTCTTACCTGCCACTGGCTTATTTTAATCTGCATTTTGAATTGTTTTATAAATTTTCTTGTTCTGTGCATTGTCTTCCTTCACGTATAGAAGCAATCAAAGATAATGTTTCTAAAATTTTTATAACACGTAACATGATTGAAAAGAGTGTCCGTGGAGTTTCATACATGTTCTTCTTCATAAAGATCTACGCTTTTGAACGTGCAAATAGCTTCATGTTTTTGGCCGATCGACCTTGACAATAGGGAATACGCATGCGATTATTTTATTTGGAAAATAAAATACTTATTAGCTGTAGTAAACAATCATGAACGCCACCAAAACACAGGCGTGTCTTTTTACCGCAAAAAGGAGTCGTTTTGACCAAGCTCCTACTTTTCGGGGTGCATCTATTCCTGTGACTGATCGGCTCGAGCTCCTAGGCATGGAGTTGACATCCAGTCTCAACTTCGGCGCCACCATCCAGTACAAAGCCCAAACTGCAGCCAAGAAGCTGGGCATCCTAAATAGGGTGGACAGCTTTTAACCCTTTACAAAGCACAAGTCCGATCCTGTATGGAGTATTGTAGCCACCTTTGGGATGGCTCAGCTAAGTATCAGCTTGCCGCGTTTGACTCGGTGGAACGCAGAGCTAAGAGGCTTATCGGTGACGCAAAACTGGTGGATGCCAAGCTACATAGCTGCAGGCTCATCGCCGTAAGGTTGCCTGCTTGTCGGTCTTCTACAGATTGTACTTCGGTGAGTGTGCCCAAGAACTCCACGACCTCATTCCACCGGCCCCCTTCTACCATCGGACATCCAGACGCACTGCATCTTACCATCCCTACCTTGTAGCTATTCCACCAATATTTTTTTTTAAGTATGGGAAAACATCAAATGACTCTTCCCGCTCTGGGTGAAGGAGGGAGTGTCTGACTCTTACTGACTAAAACCCATCCGTGTTCCTCCTAGTGCCCTTTTGCGTTCCAGGGCTACGGTACCTCTTTCGAACAGATTCCGCAGCCCCAGCAGGCACTTGCCAGACAGGTGCTCGCCGACCCGGGGGAACTCTCTGCCTGCGTCTGTTTCCAAAAGCTTACAACCATAGAAATCTTACAACCCTAATCTCTTCAAAGGTAGAGTGAACAGACTCCTTCTGAGTAAGCTCGCTCCATCGTAGACTTTGTCTCTGTCATCTCTGACATAGACTAGAGTCAAGACCAAACCCATCACAAATAAAAAAAAATTAAAATATTTTTAAAAATGTACCTTTAACAGCGATGAAGTTAAGATTACAATTAGAAAGAGAAGTCCGACGTAAACTTTGACGTCATCGTCTATGACACCCATACAGCTGCCATAGAAAACAGCGTTTTCCGAGTAATTTTGTATCTATTTTCACTGTTAGTATTATTTTTAGATAAAGTGAATAGATGTTAAATATGTTTTTCGTGCATATTCAGCATAATCTCTATTCAAAAGTGCCTGTAAATGTTTATCTGAAATATATGGTTTGAGTTTGAGTTAGTAAAGGGCTTTTGTAAATATTCGCCAGCTAGACATCGCAACGCTGTCACAAGAACTAGGAAACCCAAGTACAATTACCTAATTGCGTAAGAAATGCTCAGATCAATAGGTCAGAACGAGACCAACGAGATCCGTAATTACACAATCACTACGCGGATAAACCCAGCGGTTGTAACTTCACAAATAGTTATGTTTCTGTAATATCGGTAGATCGATACTAGAAAGGTTTAAGCTGGTAAATAAAGGTAAACATTCTTGATGTGAATTTTTACATAAACACAGATGGGCTATCTAACGCTGAAAGAATTTTTCAAATCGGACCAGAAGTTCCTGGGATTAGCGCGTTCAAGCAAACAAATTCTTCAGCTTTATATATTAGTATAGATATATGTACTGGTAGACCGGCGCAACTTCGTCTGCTCCGCCCCCTATTGGTCTTAGCGTGATGATATACATAGCCTATAGCCTTCCTCGATAAATGGGCTATCTAACACTGAAAGAATTTTTCAAATCGGACCAGAAGTTCCTGAGATTAGCGCGTTCAAGCAAGTAAAATTAGCGTCCGTAAACCGACTTTACAGACAACCAATTTTATACCGGGGGTTGTCCTCCGCCCAGGGGCGGGCGGAGGGGTCTGTCAGACTCTTACTGAAATACTTACTAAAAACCATCCCGGTTTTCCATCTCTCACCCACGCCGGGGATCGTGGGAACTCACGCGACTTCCGTAATTACCGGCTGGTGCCGGGCCTCTGCGGGCCACCTCAGGTCAGCGGGAGGAGTGAGGTGCTTGACTCCCACGGCGACATGAAAGAGGGGCGCACGGGAACACCACGCGCCGCTACCTCGGTTCCGGATGAATGGGGGCCTACGGACATCCCCAGGTCCCAGTTAGGGGGGCCGGGAGAGTGCAGCGTATCCTCTGACGCCCGGTGCGCCTGCTGCAGGCCGAGAGAGAGGTCGAGATCTCCCTCTCCCTTTCCGCAGCCTCCTTCTGCGCGATATAACAGTTCCGCTGTAGACGCTGGTTCTGCGCCAGCTCTCCGGTCCTGTCGTATTCAGCAGACTATGATTGTCAAAGTCAAAGATCTTAATTGTGAGACAGTGCTTACAGAGGTGTTATGAGGTTAATTTGTGTGCGTTTGCACTGCATACAATGGCATAACATGGCATACAATGTGTCAGTGTGATGTGTGTGTGTGTGTGAGAGTGTGATGGAAGATTATTATCCCGAAATGTAGACAACAGACTTGCCACCGGTGGTGGTGGTCACCCATCCACGCAGTGACCGTGGGAAAAGTTCTTTTACCTTGCAAATACATCGACTAACAGAAACTATTAGCTGCCGCCCGCGGCTCTGCCCACGTGACTGAAACTTATCCAAGGGATCATTCTCCTGAGATAAAAAGTATCCTATAAACTACCTCAGTGCCAAATCTATCAAGATCCGTTCAGCCGTTCTGACGTGATTGAGTAACAAACATACATACATATTTATATACTAGTACTGGCTGACCTGTGCCCACTTCGTTGGGCGGTATTTTTCGGGTTAAAATTGTAGCCTATAACACTCACAAATAACGTGGCTTTCTATTGGTAAAAGAATTTACAAAAAAATACAACCGACTACTTCCAAAAACAAAACACTACAAGGTACAAAATAACTTCGGAAGAAAGAAAAGAACTTTAATTTCTGAAGTCGGTGTTTTTGGTTATTTTTTCGTTTTTTGACACCGACTTCCGAAATTAAAGTTCTTTTCTTTCTTCCGAAGTGAATTTATACCTTTCATCATCAGCTCAGCAACATGAGATGATGATTACCAGGCACAAATATCTAAATTGCGTTAGAAAGTTCATGAAAAACATTGTTTGTGCCTATAAAATTTGAGGGTTGCCCTCGATTTTCGTGGGATCCCATCATCAGATTCTGACATGGTGACAATGGAACCAATCGAGAAGTATACCCTTTCAGATGAAACAAATTATAAATATTTTTCAAATCGGTTTATAAATGACGGAGTTATGACGTAACAAAAATTAAAAAAGAAATACAACCGAATTGAGAACCTCCTCCTTTTTTTGAAGTCGGTTAAAAATCGGTTCAGTAGATCTAGAGATTACCCCCCCTACAACCTCACAAACTTTACCTCTAATAATATTGGTATAGATAGATGCTATGTAGTGAATCAGTTTATTTACTCCTACTAATTAGAACAGATTTTTTCTTACTAACGGGGTATTTTTATATCGAAATCTTTTTAACCGCAAATAAAAACAAGCGATAACTACGTATAAAAAATATTATATGCTGTTTAGTTTAGGAAAAACCGGTGTTTTTAAAGCGTTGTTGACATGGCAAATGTCACGGTTCTATACTAAATGTGCTCACATGCTCAGGGTCGCTAGTTCAACTGTTCTGTTACATTGAACAGTTGGTTCTATTGAAATATTAAGGTTTCCTACTGTTCTTACCTAGTACATTGTAGCGGCTTCAGTACCCCTACGTCTTATCGTGTGCGCAGTAAGGTCTAACGACCCCACTCACCTTGGTGTCAGAGTTTCTAAACCGCCTCAAGGGCCTCTGACAGGGTTTATTTGACGACCGCCATTTGGCGGCCGGGACCACCGGCTTATACGTGCCTTCCGAAGCACGGAATTATCTTTTTACTAGTTGACCCACGCAACTTCGTCTGCGTCACAATTTTCATTACTGCTTCGCATTGATCTTAGCGTGATGATATATAGCCTATAGCCTTCCTCGATAAATGGGCTATCTATATCTGAAAGATTTTTTCAAATCAGACTACTGGTCTTGTTCTTGAGATTAGCGCGTTCAAGCAAACAAACAAACTCTTCAGCTTTATATATTGTATAGATTAGACAGTCAGGTGATTCAAGCCTGTAATGTCCTACCAAACTGGAGACAACTTTACGAAGTATGCTTCCCGTGGGAATCGAAACCACGACCACCGGGTCACAAGGCAAACGCCTAAACCACTCGATCACGGAGACAGTTAAGAAGGAGAAGAAGAAGCCTATTTATTGAGGAAGGCTTTATGCTATAATATTTCATCACAATACGACCAAAAGAAACGGAGCAATCATGAAAAATGTAACGCGGTTAAAATTTGCGGGTCAGGTGCTTTTATATGTACTTAATATCATCATATTCATCATCATATCAGCCGAAAGACGCCACTCATGGACAAAGGCCTCCCCAGAAAAGGGGGGGGGGGGGTTGCCACCATCGCCACGCTTGGTACTCGGGTTGGCGATTGCAGTGTATGGTGTTGCGTTTTACAGAGAACGTTGCTGCCCATTCTCTGGTGAGTCCCTTAAGCCCGCTCCACATTCAGTGTTTTTAGATTCTCGCGAGTGTTGAGCGCGCTTTAGTCGCCTCTTACGACCCCCACGGGAAGTGATGGGATGGTGTTATTCTTTTATTACTTAGTATAATATAAAGATGTTATATTTCGATATTACAAAAAGACACTCCAATTTTATGTATTTGCTCTGATTGCCTCACTTATTTAGTTCAGGGTAAATTACCTATTATTTAAAACAGATCACAATAAAATGTATCTGCTGGGTGAAACCCAGTGACTGATAGCCTCTGCCGGACACAGTGATAATGGCATAGTGTTCATATCTCTTTTAATAGTGCATACACCAAACAACATAAATGTTTTGCAAGTTTTTCATTTGTATTGATAAATAATAATGTCTAAACTAATATTGTAAAGCTGATGAGTTTGTTTGTGTGTTTGGTTGAACGCGTTAATCTCAGGAGCTCCTGCTTCATTTTAACCGACTTCGAAAAAAGGAAGAGGTTCTCAATTCGGTTCTATACTTTTTAGGGATATTTTCACAGATTGTGTATTTCCATTGCCGCTAAAACAACAAATAATAAAAATAAGGTTTATAGTACGGAACCCTTCCTGTGCGAGTCCGACTCGCATTTGGCCGGTTTTTTAGTGTTAGATAGCCCATTTGAGGAAGGCTATAAGAAAACGTCACGCTACAACCAATACGAGTGGATCATTAATGAAAATATGACGCAGGCGAAGTTGCGCAAGCCAGCTAGTTAACAAGTAAACTAAACTAAAGCGTACAAATACGACCTCAATGCTGTCAGCAGACTGCTCAAGAGACTGACGGCATCGCTTCGCTATGCTGTATGGCAATGCTTAGCCTCTGGTCAAAGTAAAAGCCAGCCCTTAGGTCACGGGAAGTGTCAACCAGCCGTTTTGAGATTTCTTTGAAAATAATTGGTATTTTAGTTCAAACTAGCTTTTGTTTACGGCTTCGCTCGCTCAACCTATTTCTCCCCTGTATGTTTAATTTTCGCAAAAAAGTTACCTGATATTGTCTCCAGGGCCCCATTTATATCTGTACCAAAACTCATCAAAATTGGTCCATCGATTTATATTCGCGAAAGCATCACAAAAGAACTCGCTTTCGCATTTATAATATTAACTAAGATTAAAGTAGAAGTAGGATAGAATGATTTTTGTATCATAATCTTGGCAAAGGCGTTTGACACGATCAGTTACCTTATTACAGGAACGAAACTTGGACTCTGGGAATAACAAGGAACCCAGTTAAATTATATTGAAGTCTTCCTGGACAATTTTAATCAGTACGTGTTAGTAGTTCTAAAAATAAAAAACTTCCGGTTTCGAATGCGAGTTCCTCAGGGCAGCATTCTAGTACCAACTTTGTTTCTTTCATCCACTAGCTTTTTCTTGCAGATTCATACCAGTATTTTATCTCACAGTAACCGTGCATTTTTATGGGAAAAAGTAGCTTCAGGCCCTCAGCTCAGATCAGTGCCTCTAGTCTCTATTTTTTTACTAGCTTGTGTGCCCCACTGCCGGGAAAAGGCTTCCTCGTTCGCTTCCCAAACCTATCCACCAAGTTAACTCTTACCAACTTTGGCCCGCGAAAATGATCAAATATACACACCACCTTCGCCTCGGTCTACCCCGACGTTTTCCCTCAAGCGTCCAGTGAGTGACGATCTTCGCCCACCTCTCCAGGTGAATTCGTGCGACGTGACACGCCCAATCCCATTTTGGCTTAGACTGCAGGATTTTGGATACACCGCACAGGTCAAGAGAGTAGGTCGTATAAAATCTGCAACGTAGTTCGAAATTTAAGAATACCAGGTTTAAAAAGCACTTCTCTTTATACATCTGCCGAAACGCCTCTGCTCGGGTGTGAGAGAGAGACAGAGCTTTACAAGACTATCGCTTTCTTACAACGGAATCTATGCTAATATATAAAGCTGAAGAGTTTGTTTGTTTGTTTGCTTGAACGCGCTAATCTGAGGAACTACTGATCCGATTTGAAAAAATCTTTCAGTTATAGATAGCCCATTTATCGAGGAAGGCTAAAGGCTATTATCATCACGCTAAGATCAATAGGAGCGGAGCAGACGAAGTTACGCAGGTCAACTAGTCATAATAATATTATTGCCAAGTCCCAATACGTACCCTGGTTCGGGAGAGAATAAAAAATATTGTTACAAAAAAATCTGTACTGTTGGAGTGGTATTAGATTATCATAATATTATGACGTCATTCGTCAATATTTTGATGCGCGTGCGTTCAATCCGTCCGCTTCACTGGCAGACGCAGTTCAGCTGCCGTAGAGAGCAGTCGTGTTTGATCGTTTTGCATTTATTTACGTAGTAGCATTTTATCTTGAGTTTTGTGAAAAATAAGTGGAATTATTGTTTTATAAAAGTGATATCTGTGTTTTGATAAAACTTTAGGGTTTTAACGTAAGTGGTTTTTAAATCATTATATTTTCTAGTGATTAATTATAAATAACAAAATAGCGTAGTTTGTTATCAAGCTAGCGTTGGGTAGATAAGAGTATTTATTATATATTATTGTATCAACTTCTGACCTTTCGCGTTTGGTAGTGAAACGCTGTTTATCAAAATAATATTTTTTTAAGAATATTATTATAAGTATTATTATTTTTAGAGATCCGAACATCCGTAATAAACGGAACCCTTAAAGGATCATTCGGGTGTCTGTCTGTCTGTCCGTCTGTCATAGCCAGTTTTCTAAAAATCTACTGGACCGATTCTGTTGAAATTCGGTACACATTCTGTGCCCCAAATACGGATGGATTTCGTAAATAAAAAAAAATTGTTTGGGGGCCAAACTAGACATCGTGTAACATATTAAATGAAAGGGCTTACTGTGAGGGTTTTAATTATATCTTTTTCAATATTTTAAAATAAAAAGTTTTAAAGTTATTTAAGAAATTAGACCAAAAAATACCAAACAGGCTCTGTTATTTCGGAGATAAAAAAAACTTTGAAAAAATTCATAAAGATTACAGGAAAACCTATAAGAAGTCTGTGGTGTTAAAACAACATGATAAAAAAATGAACTTGGTTCGGAACCCTTTGCACGCGAGTCCAACTCGCACTTGGCCACTTTTTTGGGAGTATGTCCCAGGACAAATGTTTCCTATGTCTTAATCCAAGACGTGGTCTACATCTGTGTCAAGTTTCATCAAAATCCGTTCAGCCGTTAAGACGTGAACTGGTAACAAACAGACAGTGTTACTTTCAAATGTATAATACTAGTTCCTGCCCGCGATTTTGTTTGCATGGACTTCTGATCGGAATAAAAAGTCTTTTGAATGTATATCAAAACTAAGAATATATTGTGTGTCAAAATGCATCTAATTCCATTTTGTGAATGAGTAACGAATATCTATTCGTTCATCCATCCTCACAAACTTTCGCGTTTATTATAATGTAATAGTAGGACTAGTTGACCCGCGCAACTTCGTCTGCTCCGCTCCTATTGGTCTTAGCGTGATAATATATAATCTATTATAGCCTTCTTCGATAAATGGGCTATCTAACACTGAAATAATTTTTCAAATCGGATCAGTGGTTCCTGAGATTAGCGCGTTCAATCAAACAAACAAACTCTTCAGCTTTATATATTAGTACTAGTTGACCCGCGCAACTTCGTCTGCGTCACAATTTTCATTACTGCTCCGCTCCTATTGGTCTTAGCGTGATGATATATAGCCTTCCTCGATAAATAGGCTATCTAACACTGAAAGAATTTTCCAAATCGGACCAGTAGTTCCTGAGATTAGCGCGTTCAAGTAAACAAACTCTTCAGCTTTATATATTAGTACTTGTTGACCCGCGCAACTTCGTCTGCGTCACAATTTTCATTACTGCTGCGCTCCTATTGGTCTTAGCGTGATGATATATAGCCTAAAGCCTTCCTTGATAAATGGGCTATCTAACACTGAAATAATTTTTCAAATCGGACCAGTAGTTCCTGAGACTAGCACGTTCAATCAAACAATCTCTTCAGCTATATATATATAAGTATAGATGTATGGATAATAGATTACATGGGTACCAAGCAGCGATACCTAATCATTAAGCCTGTATCCCCAAAAGTGAAAACCGATTCTCATTACGCCCCACATTTTCAGACTCCTGGCTGTAGACCTCTGTTGCGGAATTTGTTTGTAAGAGTCACCGCGGCTCTGAAACACAAAGGGTTTTAGGAGGAACACTGATAGGTTTAGTCAGGCCAGCAGCTCGTGGCTAGATAATGGCAGCCGCACGGGTCGATCTTCAAGGTTAAGCAACACTTGCCAAGGTTGTTCTGTGGATGGGTGACCATCTTAACTTACCGAGTTTCCTCAGTGCCTCGGAAAGTACGTTAAGCTGTTGGTCCCGGCTGTCATTTCTAGATCTTTGGCAGTTGTTACGGATAGGCAGAAGCCAGTTAATCTGACTCCAGTCTTGCCATGAAGTACTTACAGTGTTACCCAGTTAATGGGTTGTGGAGGTCTGGTAGGCAGCCGCTTCGCGTAAAATACTGATATTCAGCTAAAATCCGGTTTGACTGGAAGACGACCCCGATATAGTAAGGAAAAGGCAGGCAGATGCTCATCCATGATCCATGGTTCATACTCGCTCCGGCCCTCACTATAGGTAGAAATTACCGCAGTTTGGTTGTTCTGACCGCCAAGTGGGCATCGCCGAGCGAGTGTCGCTGAGCGAGTACACTCTTTGAGCTTTTGTCGCTGTGATCAAATACAGGTAAGAGCCGCTCGCCGGCAGTGTGAACAGCCAGCTATCGACTATGAATGAATGTGTCTCTTTTACTCACACGAGATATATCTTTTGTCCCTTTCCTCAGCGAGCAAATGGTCAATAGCTACTCGCTCCCTCGCCGGCGGTGAGACAAGTGCCTTAAGAGCGTTTACGCCGTACTGAATTTCTTACAAACTTTTACGCATAAGCAGGATTCATAGTAGATATTAATAAGTTAGGTAAGAACATTTTCGAAATTATTTATTTAAAAAAAGATCGTTTAAAATCTGTCGAATTTAGATGTAACACTATTTTTCGAAAATTTACTCTGGAATAGAGGGGCTCCAATAAGTGGGCCATATTTTGAACTCTGGTATCAATCAGGTCGGTAAAATCCCATTTATGCCAAGTTGTATTCCGAAGGGCATACTCGGGTGTACTATAGGTACATCTCTGTCCAACCGTTCGTGGAAAGCAAGCGTGATATCATGTTTATAAAACTTATCAGTCCACATGTTGTCCTGGTGCGATTTATCACGGCGGCTGGCTATATTTAAATGTGTTATTTATTATCTTATTTATCGGGAATGGTATGTGCACTTTATTGCGGAGTGAAATTGCAGCGCAGTCTACAGTATGTCGACTGATCTTGAAGGTTAAGGATCTTGAAGGTTAAGCAACGCTTGCCAAGGTTGGTCTGTGGATGGGTGACCATCTTAACATAACGAGTTTCCTCCGTGCCTCGGAAAGCACGTTAAGCCGTTGGTCCCGGCTGTCATTTGTAGATCTTTGGCAGTCGTTACGGATTGTCAGAAGCCAGTAAATCTGACTCCAGTCTTGCCAAGATGTACCGTGTTACCCAGTTACTGGGTTGTGGAGGTCTGGTAGGCAGCCGCTCCACGTAAAACACTGGTATTCAGCTGAATCCGGTTTGACTGGAAGCCGACCCCAATGTAGTTGGGAAAAGGCTAGGCAGATGCTACAGTATGTCGACTCCATTCAGGCCAACAGCCGCATGGGTCGATCTTCTACCAGTGTTGCAGAATTTGTTCGAAAGGGTCATTGTAGCCTTGGAACGTAAAGGGCATTAGAAAAAACATGCATGGGTTTTAGTCAGTAAGAGTCTGACTCTCCCTTCTGTTCCGCCCAGAACGGAAGGAGTTATTTGATCATCATCTGCCTAGCCTTTTCCCAACTTTATTGGGGTCGGCTTCCAGTCAAACCGGATTCAGCTGAATACCAGTGTTTTACGACGAGCGGCTGCCTACCAGACCTCCACAACCCATTAACTGGGTAACACGGTACTTCATGGCAAGACTGGAGTCAGATTTACTGGAAGGAGTCATTTGATGATTTCCAATAAAAAAAAAGCGGTGAAGAACGAGTCGGACTCGCGCACTAAGGGTTCCATACCACCATATAAGTCCCTATTAGGTGTATTTAAATTAAGAACCTGGGTCAATATGATAAAAACGGGCTAGATTTTCGCAAATGCCCTTTGCGTTCCAGGACCGCGGTGACTCGTTCGAACAAATACCGGGACCGCAGCTGTAAATGTTTGCAGTGTCAAAGTCAATATGTTTACTGTAGAGGGTCAGATATCTGTATATTTTACGTGATACTACGATAGACTACTGAGGAGCTCGTGGCTAAATAATAACAGCCGCACGGGTCGATTTTAAAGGTTAAGCAACGCTTGCCAATGTTGGTCTGTGGATGGGTGACTATCTTAACATACCGAGTTTCCTCCGTGCCTCGGAAAGCACGTTAAGCCGTTGGTCCCGGCTGTCATTTGTAGATCTTTGGCAGTCGTTGCGGATAGTCAGAAGCCAGTAAATCTGACTCCAGTCTTGCCAAGAAATACCGTGTTACCCAGTTAATGGGTTGTGGAGGTCTGGTAGGCAGCCGCTCCACGTAAAACACTGGTATTCAGCTGAATCCGCTTTGACTGGAAGCCGACCCCAATATAGTTGGGAAAAGGCTAGGCAGATGATGATGACTACGATAGGCTACGTACGGATTCTTATGCAGAAAACTGTATAATTTTACCATTGCAATGTGGGTTTCAAGTGACTCATAGTACATTTATTCAAAAACGGGATAAATATTATTGTGTGTTATAGCGATCTTATTGATTCTTTTTTTGAGCAAATAAACACTATTTCTTTTTTTAGGGTTTCCTACCCAAAGGTTAACCAACAGAACCGTATTACTAAGCCTCCGCTGTCCGTCCGTCTATGTCAGCAGACTGTATCTCAAGAACCGTAATAGGTATGGTTCTGTTGCCGGAACGGAACCCTTCATGCGCGAGTCCGACTCGCACTGGATCGGTTTTTTTTTAAGTTTATATATGAATCATCAGGAGGAGTAAACGCTCGAATTATTTATAATTTTTTTTTTCATATGATTTTTCTATTAGATTCAAATCACTGTTATTGAAGTGAATATGTGAATTTCATTATATCGATTCCCATATTTCGGACGTTGTGGTTTTATGAACGTATCTTTCATGACGCGTCGAAACGGCATTGTTTTTAAAGGTTCTGTACCCAAAGGGTAACCAACGGAACCCTATTACTAAGCCTCCGCTCTCCGTCCGTCCGTCAATCCCTGTGTCTGTATCTCAAGAACCGTAATAGGTAGGCATTGAAATTTTCACAGATTGTGTTTCTATCGTGTATGGAACCCCACTTTACCGTTTTTTTTTATTCTGCCAATGACAACATCGCGTGAAATTCGAAAATAATCCCAAGCGAACATTATCCCGGGATAAAAGTGCTGTCCTATTTCTACCATAATGACCAAATTTCATCTAACAAATAGATAGTCGGTGTTTACTTTCGCATCTTCTTTATAGATAGATTTAGCCCGCGACTTCGATCGCGTATATCCCGTTCCCTTTGTAGTTTCGAGAAATACTCCCCTACACTCCCCAAGGAACCTTTTTTTTTTTGTTAAGGATGGGAAATCATCAAATGACTCCTTCCGCTCTGGGCGAGGCGGAAGGGAGTGTCAGACTCTTACTGACTAAAACCCATCCGTGTTCCTCCTAGTGCCCGCCGCGTTCCAGGGCCGCAGCGGCTCTTTCGAACGGATTCCGCACCCCGGCAGGCACTGGCCCTAGCAGGCCCCGTCTCCCATGCTGACAGCTCCTTGAGGCGCTTGGAACACAGCGCGCCGCCGACCCGGGCCTGGTTCTGATCGGACGGCGAGCTACCCAATGCTCGCCGTCCGCAGGCCCGCGCCTACGGTGGCCGGAAATAGTCCTGCGACTCCCGACGCCTAGGGCGTCTTCTTCTGTTGCGGCGGCTGGGTCGTGAGGTTTCCCTCTCTCTCACACGTTCGGCATCCTTCTTCGCTAGTATTACTGTTTCGCAGAAGGTCCCCAAGGAACCTACATGCCAAATTTCAGCTCTACGACCAGTAGTTTCGGCTGTGCGTTATCTGTTGTCCCTCAGCCATTGAGCCATGTATGGAATGCATTGATATACTCGTGTTTGACCACTATCTCACCTGATGGTAAGCGATGATGTGGTCGGAGATGAAGCACGCTTGTCTAGAAGTAACCTATTCACTCTTGACTTAAGACTCCCAGGTTGTAGCTATCAGGAAACATAGATATGTTTTACCGAACTGTCTGTTTCTTTTTTGTTGCAATTATTTAAGTTAATTTATGAATAATAATGAGGAGCTCGTAGCTAGATAATAGCAATTAACTTAAATAATTCATTATCGTCTGCCTAGCCTTTTCCCAACTATATTGGGGTCGGCTTCCAGTCAAGCCGGATTATCTGAATACCAGTATTTTACGAGGAGCGGCTGCTTACCAGACCTCCACAACCCATTAACTGGTATATTAAGATGGTCACCCATCCACAGACCAACCTTGGCAAGCGTTGCTTAACCTTAAAGATCGACCCGTGCGGCTGTTATTATTTAGCCATTTTGTTAAAAATCGATATTAACCAAAATAAAAACTTTGTAATGTCTTTTATTTTATACTTTTTTATCATTTTACTGACAACATTCTCATAAATTCTGTATTTGCATCTTCCCTATTGTCTCAGAAGTAGGTTTTTTTCCTACTCCTCCGCTGTACTTTTCTGATTAATTTCGTTGCAGGATCCAAGACAGTTGAATCGTTTCTCCGGGACTCGTCGGGCTTCATTGGCTCGGCGTTTTTCTGGTGGTCGCCACTGTTGATTCTGGCTTTCAGGAGTTGCAGTGGTTGGGAATGTGTGGCGGGCTTGTCCCAAAAAAAAAGCCGTACTAAGTTGCGACTCCCGGTGGGTTCAGTAGGTTGATGATGAAGTAGGAGTTTTGCAAAATGTGTTTTAGCAAAAATAACCTTTTTTCCCTTTAATAAACTCCAATTTCCATTGTAACTAAAAGTAATTTGACGCCAGCCGACCTCCTCACCATTCCGAAATCAACCTTATCGAATTTAGTTACAGTTTACATTTGTATAAGTTAGAAATATTCATAATTTAGGCCTATTTTTCCGCTTATCAGTTGGTTGGCTGTTTTTTGGCCAAAAAATTTTTGATAGCGTTTTTTTTTCTAATAATAATTTATAAATTATACTAGAGGTCAGGTCCTGATAAGATAACAGTTCTAAACTTCAACGTATTGTAAAATACAATGTTCATTTTATTCTATTAAATATTAGTTACTATAGCTTCTGCGGTTTCGCCTGCATAATTGTCGGAGATTATCCCAAAAAAAATAGCATATATTATGTGCTGTTGCAGTTCTTTGGTGAGTCTCCTTAGTCGCCTCTTACGACACCCACGGGAAGTGATGGGATGGTATTATTCTTTTACGGCAACATACGGCACCGGCCGACACCATAAGGCCAGTACGAGGCATGCCTTTTAAGTTCTGTCGTTTCCATATTTCCCGGCAATTTTGAATTTGGAACTGTTCTATATTCGAATGTGTTTAAATTTTGAATCTCAAAACAGTTGTATTAGGATTAATGCTATTGTTTAGTCACAGCGTCGATTGGAATCTGTCAGATTTACATACGAAAAACAATATTTCTAAGGAAAATGTTCGTGCAATAATTTTCAACAACTTTAGAAGAAGACTGACACGGCTTCAGTGTTTTGAAGAGCTAACATCTGTGTTCAGTTATGAAGCCCCATGTCTGCGGACTGTCGAACGCTGGTATTTAGAATTCCAGCGTGAACATACTAGTGTTAGTGACAAATCTCGCGAAGCACGCCCAAAATCCGCCTTCACTGAAGGTAACATTGCTGTGAGACACTAATTCTCGAAGATCGTCATGTGACGTATCGAGAGATAGGGGCTCTATTAGGCATCTCAGGGACAACCATTCAGAAGATCTTGCATAGCGCTTGGTGTGAGAAAGCTAGTTTGCCGTTGAATACCGCATCTGCTTTCCGACGATCACAAGGCGGCCCGCGTCAGATGGTGTAAGAAAACTCTACGACACCATCAGTGGTGACGAATCTTGGATCTATGCCTACAATCCTGATTCCAAACAACAATCTACAATCTGGGTTATTCCAGACGAGCCAAAGCCGACTAAAGTTGTTCGTTCTCGAAGCACTTCAAAGAAGATGGTGGCCACGTTCGTTGGAAAAACCGCCTATGTTGCGACTATTGCACTTGAAGATCGTAGAACGGTTAACACAGAGTGGTATACCACAGTTTTTTTACCACAAGTCATCGACGAACTTCGAAAATCTAACTCAAAGCGACTCATCATCCTGCACCACGACAACGCAAGCTCACACAGTGCTCGTCAAACGATTGAGTAATTGAAGCAGGAAAAATTTGAAATTCTTGACCATCCTTCATACAGTCCTGACCTAAGCCCTAACGATTTCTTTAAATTTCCTAAAATTAAGAAAAGTCTTCGTGGTCGAGGTTCCAGTCCGGTGAAGAAGCATTCGACACTTTCAAGTTAGCCATTTTGAACACCCCCACTTCCACATCATCACTTACCATCAGGTGAGATAGTGGTCAAACGCGTGCCTATCTATAGTAAAAAAAAACTGGTTTGAGCGAATGGAAAAGTGTATTAAGCTACGTGGTGAATAGACAAAGTCGACGAGACGAGAGACGACAGAGACAAAGTCGACGATAAAACTAGCCTTTTCACTCTAAACTTGAAGAGATTTAGGGTTGTAAGCTTTCGGAAACACAGACGCAGGCAGAGAGTTCCACTCCTTTTGCTGTGCGCATTATAAAAGACGTTTAGAAACGTTTGGTGCGAATCACATCTATTTACATTGGTTTTTTTTATTTGAATTTTATTTTTATTAAAAAATATTATAAAGACACTTCAACATTGTTTACCTGTATTTAATTACGTAAACCTTTCTAGTATATGTATCTGGAAAAAGGCTAAGCAGGCATTATACTTACTTTAGAATTAAACTGCCTCCGTGCTCGAGTGGTTTAGGCATTTGCCTTGTGACCCGGTGGTCGTGAGTACGATTCCCACGGGAAGCATACTTAGTAAAGTTGTTTCCAGTTTGGCTAGGACATTGCAGGCTTGAATCACCTGATTGTTTGATAAAAAGATGATTCCGTGCTTCGGAAGGCACGTATAAGCCGGTGGTCCCGGCCGCCAAATGGCGGTCGTCAAATAAACTATGTCAGAGGCCCTTGAGGCGGTTTAGAAACTCTGACACCAAGGTGTGTGGGGTCGGTAGACCTTACTGCGCACACGATAAGAAGAAGAAGAATAAAATGGCGCGTTTGAGATTCGGGTGACGAATTATACACACTAGATGTTGTTATCTCTGATAAGTGATAAGATGTAATGTTGTATCCTTGCAAATAAAAGGAAGTCATATGATTCCACAGCGTTTCTGAGTGGATTTTTTTTTTTTCATAAGATTTCTCAGTAATCAGATAAGCCACGGTTAAAAATCCGGCCAAGTGCGAGTCGGACTCTCACACAAAGGTTCGGTTTCGTACCTTACATCGAAAAGAAAAAAAACACGTTTCTTGTAGTTATGGGAGACCCCTTTAATTATTTGTTGTTATAGCGGCACCCAATAGAAATACACCAAAAATTTCAACTGTGTACCTATCACGTTTCTTGAGATACAGCTCGCTGACAGGCAGACGGATGGACAGACGCTCGGATGAACGGACGGACGGACGAACAGCGGAGTCTTAGTAATAGGGTTCCGTTGGTTACCCTTTGGCTACGGAACCCTAAAAATCGGCTAAGTACGAGTCGGATTTGCGCGCACAGGTTTCCTAACGAATCGCATTTTAAAAATAATACCTAATTACGTTATTTAAAATCATATACGTCTTGTAGCATTGTAGGGTTTCCTTCCTGTAGTCAATAAGTAAAAAAATATTGTCTCCTACTCTACTGGATGGTCACCCATCCACAGACCGACCTCGGCAATCCTTGCATAACCTCGGAAAAAAATGTTCTGTTCGGCTGGATTGGCAAAACCTCAAAAATACCTTTGGGAGAGGGTATAAATATTTTGATTCAGTCAGAGTTTAATTTTAGCTTTATAAATTGTTTCTCAGTCTGTGTAAATATACGGAGTCGTTTGTTCCGTTGTTTATCTTGGCTAGTGCGGAAAGAAATACATTCACTTTGATTTAATGTGCTTTGTGTTCTAAACTGGCGAATACATGGGTGTAAACACGAGATCGGGGGAATTCCCTGCCAGAGGCAGATTTTATTGATAGACTAGCTGACGCAACTACGTCTGCGTCACGTTTTACATGAATGCTCCGCTCCTATTGGTCGTAGCGTGATGTTACATAGCCCTTCCTCGTTAGATAGCCATTCGAACCAGTAGTTCCTGAGATTAGCGCGTTCAACCAAACAAACAAACAAACAATTTAGCTTTCTTACCCGACTGCGAAAGAAGGAGGGTTATGTTTTTCGAGTGTATGTATGTAGGTATATTTCTTTGGCACGCCCTAGAGCCTAAACGGCTCGATGGATTTTAGCTTGAGAGGTGTTGTTAGATTCGTATTTACTGTGAGAGTGACACTGGGTATATCAAAATAAAAAATACAAAATGGCGGACTTTTGGCGCCAAATTCAAATGTTTGACTCGCTCTGTAGCCTAAACGGCTTGATGGATTTTAGCTTCAAAAGTGTCGTCCTATTTGTATTAATTGTGAGAGTGACAATTGGTATATAAAAATTAAAATGGCCGACTTGTGGCGCCACATTATGCCTTCAATCAATTTTTATTTTTCAAAACCTATCGAGAGGGTTATCAAGATAAAGGGCTCGAGGAGACAATTCCAAAAATCCAACTCACTAAAAAGTAGGAAATAAAAAAAAATACTTTGTTCTTTTTTTTTAAACTGCATCAAACGGCTTGAAAACCATTTTTTTTATTATTAATAAATAGATTAGCTGAGAAATGGCCATCTCGAACCTAACCTAACCGAAACCCGACGATCATGTACCGCTGCGATACGGTACCCCAATTTATGTCTGCATAATTTTAAGGAACCTTACATGGATAGGATGACGGGAGCTTAGTTCATTCGCTTTGCTCGCTCACTCTAGCTCCCGTCATCCCTTTTGAACCTAACCCATCCGTGTTGGGGTGCCCTAAAATTCTTCAAATCTAAGTTAATGTCGGTCATATGGCAAAATTCTACGTTTCTCAAAAGTGTAGAAGCGTTCTCAATCGTGATCATCATATCGGTGGTCGCCCGTGTTGATTCTGGCTTACAGGAGTTGTAGAGATCGGGTATAGTTTGGTTCCGAGGCACAAAGGAACCACATTATGACGATCTCGCATTATGTTGAGATCGTCACTCATCCAAGCGCAAGCCTTGGCAAGCGTTGCTTTACCTCAAAGATATGTGCGACTGACATTATGTAGCCCAAGCTCATCTCCGCTACTCATTATCTGCCTGCCTTTTCCCAACTATTTGGTTGGCTTCCAGTCAAACCGCATTCAGCTGAATACCAGTATCTTATGTGGAGCGGCTACTTACCAGACCTCCACATTCCATTAACTGGGTAACACGGTACTTCTTGGCAAGACTGGAGTCAGATTTCTGGCTTCTCCGTAACGACTGCCAGAGATCTACAAGAAACTACGGAGGAATCACAGTATGTCAAGATGGTCACCCATCCAATGACAAACCTCGGCAAGGGTTGCTTAACACTCGTCTCCGTTACTACGATTAACAAATAACTTTTTATTTTCTCTCTGTTTCCAGCTATGTCCGGTCCAAGCTAACACCATGCGGCTTCTAGTTCTGGTAGCATGCTTCTCTGCCTCCTGGGCGCTCAGCTGGCCGCAGAACTGCGCGCTCGTCACCGGCGA
This sequence comes from Lacanobia oleracea, assembly GCA_950371165.1. NCBI lineage: Eukaryota > Metazoa > Arthropoda > Insecta > Lepidoptera > Noctuidae > Lacanobia > Lacanobia oleracea. The sequence continues at coordinate 198,456 of CATNUG010000002.1, read as the reverse complement.
CGAGCTGGAGTTCTTCTGTCAGCATGTCGGCGGCGCCAACGTCAGCTTCAACGCCAAGACCAATGAATACGTCAACATTCATTGTATGGTTAGTAGTTGTCTACATTCGAAAGGCACAGAACCGGTTGCCTACTCAGGTAGGCCGCTGCAAACACAACATGGCGAAATGGGGTTTCATAGACCCGTCAGAGACTCAATGTGAGTGCGGTCAGAACATAAACCACACACGTTGGAGTGCCGCAAGTGCCCATAACATGCCCATAACCCTGTACTTTAGGGGATTTAATGAATGCCACCGAGACGCTGCAATTAACGTAGCCACCTACTGGGCCTAAAAAATCTAAGGAGTTTTCCATCGACTCGGAAAGAAGAAGATTGTCTACATCAAATGTCATTCATCTGACGAAGATGAGCCATTAGAGGCGGTTGATAAGTAAGTTTTGAACATCAAAATGACAACAGTCGGTACACTAAACGCCCGCCCATCATCACTTTCTTGTGGTGGAAGAATATACCTCATTAGGGCCTTAGACAAACTTTCTTTTACACCACCTGCCCGAAAACGTCATCGTTATCTTATATGACATGCAAACTCAACCTTTTTTTTTTTGCGCTGGGAAAAAAAATGTTACGTATACCCTTCCATCGGGGGAATGGGAGGAGTATGTGGGATCCCCGGGCTGACCGGTATACCCACTAAACAACCCAGCGGCATTCCCGTATCGTCTGAGTGGAGGGGGACTGGGAGATCGGCGCAGCCTTAGCGTCCAGTCCTCCTCCGACGACCGCCCGCCTACACGGCGGGCCCCTCACGTCCTCCCCGTGGAAGGAGGGCCGGGAATGTCCGGCGAAGGTGGTGTAGAGTGCAAAGCGGGTGAATGCGCCCCCGCCCCTGTTGCCCGCCTATCACCACCATGAGGAGGGAGAAGACGGCGTCTTCTCCGGCCTCTTCTTCGCCTTCGAAGCGGCGCAGCGAGAGGGCCGTCCTCCCGCGCGCGCTCTGCCGCCTCCTTTTGCGAAATGATGTCTCCGCAAAAGGAGGCGACCGCTGCCCAGGACCCCTCACTTTCCAGCATGTCGTTGACCACGCTGGGAAGTGAGAGGTCCTGTCCGATCTCCGCGATTAGACTGCGGCGCGGCTCAGACCAGGCCGGGCACACCTCGAGGGTGTGCTGAGCCGTGTCCTCCGCCGTGCCGCAGTCATGGCTCGCCGGAGTTTCCTCCCTCCCGATCCGGTGCAGGTGCGTGCCGAAACAGCCGTGACCTGACAACATCTGCACCAGACGGAATGAGAGGAAACCGTGGGAGCGCTCGAGCCGGTCTCGCAGGACCAGACCGAGCGCGTCCAGTGTTCGGCGGCCAAAGGTGGCGGTGGCAAGGTCCTCCGTCCAATGGACGACCCTCGACGAATAGCGTCCCTCGCGCTTTCCATCGCGCCTTCCACTCGTACACTCTGGCGAGCACCCACGCCTCCAACTCCCAAGGAGGGGTGCCTGAGAAGCTTACCGACCGGTAGGCCCTCGCCTCCTGTGGAGGGAGTCCACCCAGATACTGAGGAGCTTTATGGATGGCCCTTTATGGGGGGGGGGGGGGCATAAAGGGCCATGCTCCTCGGTATGCCGGCATCGTGCGTTTGGCCCTCCCAGATTCGGGAGGAGCCACGATGGGGCGTCCGCGGCCTTCGGCAGGCGCGTCGACAGCCCGCTGAAATGCGGGTCGAAGCGCCACCTGCTGTCCAACACCAGGCCCAGGTGAAATATCCTATCCTATCCTGACGCCCTCCACGACGATGTGGGAGTCAGGAGGGCTGCGCTGCCGAGGCCCGTGAAAGAACACGGCCTCGGTCTTGTTCAGCGCCGCCCATAATCCCAGGCGGCGGATCCTCCCTGCCACCAAGGATCCTCCAGCCGAGGCCAGACGGGCCGCCTCCCCGAATCTCCTCCCCCGGGCAGTAAGGAGAATGTCATCCGCGTAGCAGATGACACTCGTGCCCTGGAGGAGGGCTCCCCGCAACAACCAGTCGAACCCGATGTTTCACAGGGGGGGGCCCTAAGACTGACCCCTGTGGAACACCGGACTCCGCGCCATATCGCCTAATTGCAAACTCAACCTAAAGTAAGTCATTATTGCCCGGCGGGTTAAAATGAAATTCAGTACAATATTATTGTAATGTGATTTGAATTTGGAACTCAACTTTGAGACCGACGGGAACCGCTCGCGACTAGCCGCCTTTCTTCATAATTCGCGAACAATTTTCTCGCAGTAGGTGTGAAAAGTAGAGTATGCTTCTCAGGGATAAAGGTGTCTTGCCTTGGGCTAGCTTGAATCCGGATTCTTGTAACTACCTCGCGTTGCTCCTGCATTAAACTCTTAAACTCCTTCGCTACGGCCTACGCTCGTGAGTTAACTTTCGAATCCTTCATTAGGTTCGGGATTTAATAATTATGATGATAGATGCCCGTGACACAAGATACTGCTTTATCCCCTCGGTGCATAATCTACTTTTATATCAGCTGGGCGCTGAACTTTAGAAAATCTTGTGGGTGCCCAGTCCATCCTATGCCCATTTGATATGTATACTATAAAATAATAGATACGTTTAAAATAACTGGTGAATGAAATCTGGCCTCATTCAATCATCAAACATCCTTGTACTGACGATCAGACGATCTCACTAAACAGTTACTGCTATGTCTCCAGGGCACAAACTTCACGTGCGCGGACCTACCCGTGCTCAACCTGGCGAACGACCTACCGCTGCCATCCCTCACGATCAAGGGCTGCCCGCCCTCCATCCTGCCGTGCATCAACGAGGTCCTGAAGACGCCCTCAGTCTCCTTCCTCGCAGTAATAAACGGCGCGGCGCCGCTGCAGGGCGAGCATGTGGCCGGCCTCGGAGACGTGCAGAGCATCATGATCACAAAAGGTAAGCGAGGTCTGGATGAAGATGGGTGGGGTTAAGCAGCTGTTGATAAAGTTGAGAAATGGATAGGTAGACTAAGCTATAGTAAGGTTTGAAGTATGATGGGTGGAGTTAAGTAGCTGTTAGTGAGGTTTAGAAGTGGATAGGGAATGGATAAAGCAGCTGTTAGTGGGGTTAAAAAATGGATGGGTGGGATTAAGCAGCTGTTAATGGGGTTGGGGTTTAGTGGATGGGGTTAATAGCTTTTAGTGTGGCTAAGAAATGGATGGGTGGGACTAAGCAACTGTTGGCATGGTTGAGAAAAGGATGGGTAAGGTTAAGCGATCGTTGATGGTTCGGAAGAGGATGAGTCGGTCAAGCAGCTGTTAGTGGGGTTAAGAAATGGATGGGTGGGGTTAAGCTGTAGCAGATGAGGTCTGGCAAAAGGATGAGTGGGTTTAAGTAGCTGTTAGTGAGGTTAAGCATTGATCCTGTGGGATTAAGCTGTTGTTGGTAAGGCTTAGAAAATGATGGTTGGGGTTTAGCAGATGTTAGTGCGTTCGAAATTTGGATGGATGAGGTCAAGCAAATGATAGTGCGGTTAAGAATTGGATGGGTGGGATTTAGCAGATTCGCCTCAAGTTCAAATAGTAAAATCAAAAACTGACTGTATCATCAGAAAACTCACTATCAACTCTCCAACTCCAGGTCCTGAGAAGTCGATCCCTTCATCAGTGATGGAAGCCCTGCCGAGCCTCCGCCGGCTGCGGATCACGGGCACCCAAGTGACACTGCAGCCCCACGCCTTCCGCAACGCGAGCCACATAGAGTTCCTGGAGCTGTCGAATGGGGTGACCGGCAACGTACCTGAGGATGCATTCGCGGGGCTATCCAACCTGCAGATCCTGAATATGTGGGGGAATAACATTAAGGAGATTGGTGTTAATTCACTTAGAGGTAAGTTCTAGCACTTCGCCCGCGACTTTGTCCGCGCTGCAGTTTCCTTAAGGATCTCTAATTTATTCTAGTAATAAAAATATATAGTGGAGTGTGTTAAGTTTAGGGTTCCGAACGTCCCTATAAAAAAGAAACCCATATAGGATTACTTGTGTGTCTGTCCGTCTGCCAGTCAGCCAATTTTCTCCCAATATCAACCAAATCGGTTCATATTTGTCTGTCATTTGTAGATTTTTGGCAGTCGTTACGGATAGTCAGAAACCAGTAAATCTGACTCCAGCCTTGCCATGAAGTACCGTGTTACCCAGTTAATGGGTTGTGGACGTCTGGTAGGCAGCCGCTCCACGTAAAATACCGGTATTCAGCTAAATCCGGTTTGACTGGAAGCCGACCCCAATATAATTGGGAAAAGGCTAGGCGAATGATGATGATGATCAACCGAATCGGTTCAGTAGATTCGAAGAAAATTGGCTGTGATTGGCCATTCAAGTTTTACGTAAGCAGTCATTTTAAACCCCCCTCCCCGCCCCTTGTCAGCAATTGTAATCAAAGCTCTCATCCCTCCCTGCCATGATCACGTAAGCATTGGTACAGGTTTTACTCACGCGGGACTTATTTCCCTTCTGTTATTTCTTACTAAACATCGCGTGAGAGTAAAAACAAATAACTAGTCATAATTATGTCAAATTAAAAACTACTCAGATTTGCACACAAAAAAGCAAATAAATATTGCTGACGTAATCACCATTTAAACCCAGCCCCCCCCCAACCCCCATGTCATCTAATAAAAATTATTTCAGTGTTAGATAGCCCATTTATCGAGGAAGGCTATAGGATATATAACATCACGCTACGACCAATAGGAGCGGAGCAGACGAAGTTGCGCATAGTAAAAACCCCCCACCCCCCACAGGTGCTTACGTAATACATGAACGACCCCTTCCAGACGGACAGACAAACACACCACAGTAATAACAGTTCAGTTCGACAAGTAAAGCATTAAGAATTCCTCCTGCAGGGCTCGATTCACTTCAGAAGCTGTCCCTGATGTCGTGCCAGGTGTCCCACATCGCAGCCGGAGCGCTGGCGCAGGCCCCGCGCCTGCAGTCGCTGAACCTGTTCCGCAACCAGCTGCAGGACTTGCCTGCAGGCCTGCTGACTAACCTGACGGAGCTGGAGAATGTAAGTATACGATTGCTGAATAGGGTGTAAAATGTCCCGCAAACCTCCACTGAAAAGGGAGGATGCTCCGAGCAGACGGGTGTGTCTGGTGGGCAACTGCCCGATGGTTGATCTTCGGACTGTTGTATAATTATGTTCAAATAGCACGGAAAACTCTGATACCGCGATGCAGGATTTGTTTGACGTAGTTCGTTGCTGTCGGGATCGATGTAGCTATACGTATCCATAACGTCTCGGGTTTGTCAGATACAAAACATCAACATTAAAATATGATCATGTTCTTGTGATACACCCTGTATAGAAGGTGTAATAGAAATAGGGACTGTTTGAAAAAAGAAAGTAAACTTGTGCGAGTCGGACTCGGGTGCAAAGGGTTCCGAACGGTTGTACGTTGTTTTATAGAATACATGTTCACAGAATTTCATTTTACATGAAAATGTTCGTCACAGAATAATCAATACGCAGAATACTTACTTTGAATAAATTGAAATCATAGATTTTTGTTACAAATAAACTTTGTTTCGATATTCATCATATCATAGAATATCAAATCAAATATTCTTGATCCTCCTATTGAGTAGTTAACATAAAACTTGTTACCAAGAAAAACATTTTATCGACTGAAAGTTTTAACCTTTTGACAAAATGCATACCTTCCTATAAAATCACAACATCGCGTTCACAAAAACAATGCGGGTAACTTCTAGTCAAGCAAATCTTTTCATTCGGGCCGGTCGACGGAACTCCACGAAGTGGCAATGGTGGCAAATGGCGATGGGAATAAAAGGCCAAAATATGCAAACAAGCATACATCATGAATGCAGCAAGCATGCAGCAGGCATACAGCAAGCATACGGCAAGCATGCAGCAAGCATACAGCAAGCATGCAGCAAGCATACAGCAAGCATGCAGCAAGCATACAGCAAGCATACAGCAAGCATGCAGCAAGCATACAACAAGTATGCAGCAAGCATACAGCAAGCATGCAGCAGGCATACAACAAGCATGCAGCAAGCAAGCAAGCAAACATGCTGCACATAAACGAGCATGCAGAATACAAGCAAGCATAGAAAGAAAGAAAGAAAGCATGCAGTATGCAGGCGAGCATGCAACATGAATGCAGCAAGCATATAGCAAGCATACAGCAAGCATGCAGCAAGGAAGCAACAAGCAAGCGGCATGTAACATGCAGCATGCGGCATGCAACACGCGGCATGCAACAAGCAGCAACCATGCAGCACGCAAACGAGCATGCAACATGCAGAATGCAAGCAAGCATGCAGGAGGCATGGTTTCTGTCACGGCTCCAGCGATACCACGCGAACTTACCTTTGCAGATGGTTTTATAACACCTGCTCCTCAGCTCGCGAGCCGCCTCGCCCCTCCGCGCCTACGCGGGCTTAAATTACACTGTTGGGGTAGGGCAGACAAGTCTTCGTGGGGTCGGTTTTACAGCGATTCGTTTCTGTCACTAATTTTTTAGCACACGTGTTGATTTTTGAAGATCATATTTCAATTAAAGGTTAAAATGCTATTTTATAGAAATGGCAATATGCGTAGTAAAATTATTCCAAATAAAATTCTGCCATCTTAAAAGTATGTCATGGACATATTATAAAACAATAATATTTAATTATATTTGCATTTTCACTGAAATATATAATTATATTGTAAAATAAACCGGACAAACAATATTCGTTAAAAATAATTCTGCTGTTTGATAAGTTAAATAAAAAATGTGGCCATGAAATTCATTTAATTGTTTCTGTGAAATAGGTTTCATTCAAGTAAAAAGTCTTTGAAACAATAATATGTGACATAAAATTACAAGGACAAACATTTTATGAAACATTTTCTGCGCAACGAAATTCTATCAAATTTCTGTCTGCGAAACAAGGGTACACCGTTCCGAACCAATTTTATTATTTTCAATCCCCCGGGTATAGTAATCAACCTCTTACCCTCCCTATTTACCGTAAACATTGGCAATAGTTTTTACTCGCGCGGGACCTATTACCCCACTTCTATTATTTCATAGTAACTATGATACACCGCATCAAACAGTTTTCGATCAGCGAGTAGCGAGTGAAAGTTTCAGTAGTTTTGTCGCTCGGCTTTCAGCGAGTGCTTCAGTGCGACGGGCTTTTACTCGCAATACTCGCTCCGGCCCTCACTGTAGGTAGAAATTACCGCAGTTTGGTTGTTGTGACCGCCAAGCGAGCATCGCCGAGCGAGTGTCGCTGAGCGAGTACAATGTTTGAGCTTTTGTCGCTGCGATCAACTAGAAGTAAGAGCCGCTCGCCGGCAGTGTGAACAGCCAGCTATCGACGATGACTGTATGTGTCTCTTTTACTCACACAAGATCTATATCTTTTGTCTCTTTCCTCAACGTGCAAATGGTCGATAGCTACTCGCATCCTCGCCGGCGGTGAGACAAGTGTCTAAAACCAACAAACTAGCCATAACTATGTCAAATCAAAATCTACTAAGTTTTGCACAAAAAAAGTAGGTAAATATTGCTGACGTAATCCCCATTACCAAGTCATCAAAAATAAACATAGTAAAGAATAGAAAGAAGAAAGTTGCCGCATGGTGTCGTATGGTGCCGTAAAAGAATAACACTATCCCATCACTTCCCGTGGGTGTCGTAAGAGGCGACTAAGGGACTCACCAGAGAATGGGCAGAAGCGTTCTTTGTAAAACGCAACACCGTACACAGCGATCACCAACCCGCCGCACAAGCGCGATTATGGTTAGCCCCCTCTTTGGGGGAGGCCTATGTCCAGCAGGAGATGTCTTTCGGCTGTTATGAGGATGATGAAAGCCCCTCTCATCACCCCCATTGGTGCTTACTTAATACTTGAACGACCCCTAAATAAAGACATTTATACTATTTGCTTTCAGATAACCATCACGCAAACTTCAAACGACCCTCCCTTGAAGCTCTACAGACACTCTCTACAAAACCTCCCCGCATTGAAGAAGCTTATCATCACGGACTGTTCCACCGACCTTCCCGAGGACCTGTTCACCGGATGTGACGAGCTGCGCACCCTAGACCTCTCCGGCAACAAGATCACGTCACTTCCAGTCAATATCTTCAGGGGTCTACAGAAGCTGGAGTGGCTGGACCTGAATCGGAACAAGATCGCGAAGGTGGAGTCAGGTGTCTTCGCGCCTTTGAAGAAATTAAAGTATTTGAACATGAATAGGAATTATTTGGACTATTTGCCTGAGTAAGTATTTTTCTTTATTAATTAACTATTGTGGACTCGGTAAGAAAAGGTGATAGACTCGATTCGAAGCTCCAAAGTCTTGAGCATCGACGCCGACTTGCTGGCCTGACGGTTTTCTACCGGTTGCATTTTGGGGAGTGTGCGACGGAATTGCATAATTTAATTCCGCCTAGCCCGACCCATCATCGGACCACAAGACGAACGGCGATGCGCCACCGGTACATGGTGGACATCCCACCCATACGCACAAAACGTTTTGGTAACACATTCATAATGCGTACAGCTAAGGAGTGGAATTCCCTGCCGAAGTCTGTGTTTCCTGATAGCTACAACCTGGGAGTCTTTAAGTCAACAGTGAATAGGTTAGTTCTTGGCAAGCGTGCTGCATCTTCGACCACATCATCGCTTACCGTCAGGTGAAATAGTGGTCTCACGCGTGTCTATCACTAGTAAAAAAAGTCTTCAGATAAATTGGCAATAACGGTCAAACCACATAAGTTTATTGACGCTACCATAAGGACTATGACATTTCATACGAGCAGCCAAAAAATGTTACACCAGTCTTGCCGTATGGTGTCGCCGGTGTCGGCTGGTGCCGTAAAAGAATAATACCATCCCACCACTTCCCGTGGGTGTCGTAAGAGGAGACCAGAGAATGGGCAGCAGCGTTCTCGGTAAAACGCTACACCATACACTGCGATCGCCAACCCGCCACACAAGGGTGGCGATTATGGCAACCCCCCCCCCCCCCTTGGGGGAGGCCTATGTCCAGCAGGGGACGTATTTCGGCTGATATGATGATGATGAGTCTTGATAAGGGGTATCGGGTATCGTTTTACCCAGTTGCTAAGCTTTGCAGGTCAGATACAGGCAGTCGCTCCTTGCAACATGCTGGTATTCAGCTGCATTCGATTAGACTGCCCATCATCACAACAGCCGAAAGACGTACACTGCTGGACATAGGCCTGAGCCATAAGTCGCCACAACGTTCGGTCCGTCTCGCATCCAAAAAAAATGTCAGTGTACCAAAAAGCTACGCTAAAATATGTCAGTGTACCTAAGGACACGCTAAAATATGTCAGTGTACCTAAGGACACGCTAAAATATGTCAGTGTACCTAAGGACACGCTAAAATATGTCAGTGTACCAAAAGGCTACGCTCAAATATGTCAGTGTACCAAAAGGCTACGCTAAAATATGTCAGTGTACCAAAAGGCTACGCTCAAATATGTCAGTGTACCAAAAGGCTACGCTCAAATATGTCAGTGTACCAAAAGGCTACGCTTAAATATGTCAGTGTACCAAAAGGCTACGCTCAAATATGTCAGTGTACCAAAAGGCTACGCTCAAATATGTCAGTGTACCAAAAGGCTACGCTCAAATATGTCAGTGTACCAAAAGGCTACGCTAAAATATGTCAGTGTACCAAAAGGCTACGCTTAAATATGTCAGTGTACCAAAAGGCTACGCTCAAATATGTCAGTGTACCAAAAGGCTACGCTCAAATATGTCAGTGTACCAAAAGGCTACGCTAAAATATGACAGTGTGTCCGTGGCATGGTATACCTCAAACAGACAGTAGCGTAGCTAGCATGGGTGACACCCGGGGCGGATAACCCCACCCCACAAATTAACCCCCTCCCCCCCAAATAATTATGAGGGGCGTCTTTGGCCTTTCGTTGTTGTGACAATAAACTTAAGCCATTTTTCCGAAGGGGAAGGTGTGTTCTTACATCATACTTACATTCAAAATCTCGAAAATAAGTGTGATTATTTTGATTTTGTTTTCATCATTATCCAAACTAAATATTGTTGAGTAACGCAAGTAAGCTTAAGAACTAAAATAGGCAGAACACAAGAGCGAGCGAAGCGAGCTTGTATTTTTTTGCATCACACCTCGAATAGATTTTATTTATAACCGACTTCAAAAAAGGAGGAGGTTCTCATTTCGATTGTTTTTTTTTCTTGTGATCATTCATACTTAAATGAAGTAACTTTATGGAGTGATGCAAGAAATCTTACTTACGGAGAAAAGACGGAAGACAAGAGCGAGCCAAGCGAGCTCGAAATTGTTGTTACCTAACCTCGGACAGTAACTTTATGGACTGATGCTCATTAATGGAGAGAGAGAAGAACACAAGAGTGAGCGAAGCGAGCTCGAAATTGTTGTTACCTAACCTCGGACAGTAACTTTATGGACTGATGCTCATTAATGGAGAGAGAGAAGAACACAAGAGTGAGCGAAGCGAGCTCGAAATTGTTGTTACCTAACCTCGGACAGTAACTTTATGGACTGATGCTCATTAATGGAGAGAGAGAAGAACACAAGAGTGAGCGAAGCGAGCTCAAAAATTTTTATATCCCACCACGCATTGGTTTTGTTGTCTTTCAATCATTCATGCTTAAAATAAGTTGCTTAATGGACTGATGTCAGAAACCTCATTAATCAAAAGAGGATACAACATGAGAGCGAGTGAAGCGAGCTCGAAAATTCATGAACCCCGGAAAGGATATATTTTCTTTCGATCATTCATATCATACTTAAATGGAAGTAACTTTATGGATTGATTTAAGAAAGCTAATTAACTGAGAAAGGGCAGAACACAAGAGCGAGGGAAGCGAGCTCGAAAATTCATGCACCCCAACTCGGAAAGGTTTACTTTTCTTTTGATCATTTCATACATAAACATAATCATTTCGTTGAGTTTATACAGAAATGCTCGAGAGCAAAGAGAGTACAGAATGTAAGGGCGAGCAAAGCGAGCTCGAAATTTATTACACCCCACCACGGACGGGTTTCATTACGTCATCCGTTAAGGGGTGACACCCGATCATGACAAAAAGTCAACGAACGAGTGTCACCCCTAAATGCAGAAAACCTGAAGAACTAAAGACATTTTTGCAACTCATCTCGGAAGGGTTCGAGCTTAAAAATGTTGGCACCATACTTCCGACAGGTTTCATTGCGTCAAACGTTGGGGGCTGCCACCCGGTAGTGATAACGACCAGTCAACCAGTCACCCGGTGCGGGCCGCCCCTTCCGCCCCCTCTCGCTACGCTACTGTAAACAGATCAACGGATTTCGATGCAGTTTTTTAAATATATTTGTTTCTTTACAGATACCTATTCGCCGGCCTCGTAAACTTGAACTACGTATCGATGGACCACAACTTGCTCACAAAAATAAACTCACAGGCCTTCGCAGGAGCAAACGGGCTTAAGACAGTGTCCCTTAAATACAACAAATTGACCCTAAATGACAAAATACTCTCAGATGGGTATCAGAACTTTGAGGAGTCACCGTTCAATTTACTGGATAAGTTAAAAAACTTATATTTAAATGGAAATCAGATCAGTACTATGTTCTCCGATTGGCGGATGGTCTTGACGCAGTTGAAGAATTTGGATCTGTCCGATAATAGTTTTACTGTTTTAGATGTGAGTATACTTGTTTACATCATATTATCAATCTATACAATATATTTCACCGAATAATTGTAAACTCCGTAAGATCGTTATAAATCTTTTTTAGATTATAATTTCTCGATACATTTTGAAATCAATAAATTCTATTCATATTCAATAGTTTCCAAGTGTTTTTGAGAAAAATAGTTCACAATTGCACGCGATATTTTTCATTCTTACAGAGTTTGCAATAATCCTCTGACATATACAACGTGCAACAGTAAAAACTCAATATATCTTAAGGCGTCGTTGTACTCATCATGATGATCAACTTTTCCCATGGGACAAACTCCGAAATCGCGAAAAAAACCAGCTGTTCAGTACACTTTCATTGGCTAAATATTGAATTTTGTATGAAACAGCTGATAATTTTTTTCTAATTTTCAGGGTTGTCCTCAAAGTAAAATTGAAAAAAAAAACCAAGGTTTAAAATGATACTTAAAATTGTTTCAGGGCCTAGATTGTCAATTCCTGAGCAGCAACTTAGTTGTAGATTTAAGAAGAAACAATATATCCCAGCTCATGCTATACAACGCGCCCCTCGCAGAAGGAGACCCCATGTACAAGGAGTCCAGCAACTCCATTCTGCTGGCCCAGAACCCGTTCTGCTGCGACTGTGGCCTGTACAACCTCGCCATGAGGCTCAAAGGGTTCAAGACGATCAACACGGAAGCTAATTTTGTAGTAGACAACGTAAAATGTGCGTCTCCGAATCATTTAAAAGGTCGTCTGTTCAGGAACGTGTCGCCAAAGGAATTGAATTGTGAATTACCAGTTGAGAAGTGTGATAGGAAGTGTTTGACATGTGAGATTCAACCAGCGAATAGTGATTTGGCGTTTGACTGTCTCAGTCTCCCGCAGAACTTGACGAAACCTGAAGAATATGGACTGAAAAAAATGTCTTTAAAGTTACAAACACCCCCGAACAGTATTTCGGGGCTAAATTTGAATGTTTTGAATATATCAAACATAGGATTGGAAGAAATACCGTTTTCACCTTCGAGAACTGTAGAAACGATCGATTTTTCAAATAACAAATTGACTCAAATCCCAATGCAGTTTTTGGAATCAAATATAAGTTTGTATTTGTCGAATAACCCTTTTCTATGCGACTGCTGGCATTCTGAGGAGTTATCTATATTGAAATCGAGTAAAAATGTTCTGGATCTTTCGTTAATAAAATGTGGGGATAAATTACTATCCACTATGGATCCTCACGATCTGTGCAACAATTGGAGAGCCGCCGCTGTTGCTAGCGCGACATTCATAGCTCTAGTCCTCATTGTAGCTATCCTAGCGACAATAATATACAGAAACTTACACGAAATCCTAATTTTTATCATCAACCACGGTCTGTGTCCATGTTGCTTTGTCGATAACGCCGATGATATAGATAAAGAATATGATGTATTTGTGTCTTACGCCCATAAAGATAGACAGTATGTCCAAAAACTAATGCCCAAGTTAGAAGAGGAATTTGGTTTAAAAACGTGCGTTCACTACCGCGATTGGTTCGTAGGGGATTTTATCCCGGATCAGATTAATCGTTCAGTCGAAAAATCGCGGAAAACTATAATTCTGCTATCGAATAGTTTCTTAGACTCTGCGTATGCTAATATGGAGTTCAGGGCAGCGCATAATTTGGCGTTAAGGGAAGGCAAAAGTAGGATCATTTTGATTTTACTCGAAGATGTGACGAAACATCAAAAATTGTCGGAGGAGTTAAAGGCACACATGAAGATGAATACCTTTCTGAAATGGGATGACCCGAGGTTTTCAGAAAGGTTGCAGAGAGCTGTGCCTTTAAGGAATAATAAGAAATTTGTGTGGCCTGAAGCGTTTAAGCAGGCGGGGGAGAAAACTGTTAAGAGTGGTCTGGATGTACATTTGAATAGTGACGGACAGTTGGTCAATGTGGCTCTGAAAGATGCCGTGTAAGTTTATCTTTTTATGACCAAATTTTGTAGTAAGATATGTTTTTAAGGACAATTTTCGTGTCGTTGTTTGGATATCTTCTCATGAATGTCAGCGTATTTTTTTACGGCCACTATCTATCTTTTTACAGCCAAAACTAGTGTTGAGCTATCTTTTTATGGCCAATATTTTGGTGAAAGTATCGTTTTACGGCCGATTTACCCAAGTGACAATTATCAAATTATTTTTAGGTCAAAAATTAATGTCTAAGGGTCTTTTTAGAGCCAATACTATAATGTCTACCGAACTTTTTTGACGAAGTATTTTTTACGTTAGATATTGTCTAACGTCAATTGTCAAGCTATAGTTTTAAGACGTGAACTAATTTGAAAGTATATTTTTACCACCTCTGATATTGTGTATCTAACTTTTTGCAGCCAAAATTAGTGTTGAGTATCTTTTAGAGACCAAAACTAATATCAATGTATCTTTTTACCCCCAATATTGGTGTTAATGTATCTTTTGAGTACTTTCTTAACTGTAACTTTGTACTGTGCTGCTTTTTAAATAACGGCAGTTTTTATAGTAAATAGTAATTTTTAAAGGAGACTTCAGCCGAATCTCTAAAACTTAGCTATAATCGAATGAGCCATTTTCTATAATTAAGTCTTATTTTAGTTTCTAAATGTAATCTCGAAAAGCAATGGAAAATGTTCTGATTAGTTTAAGGATTTAAAATCAATAGTATTTTGCTAAGTGTTTTTGTAAATGAAAAACTTCTTACAAACATTTGAATTTATTATTCGAGGTAGTTTCGATTTCACGCCGTCAACTCAATTATCGACTAATAATCACGAAATTATGTACAAACTCGTATTAAAAAAAAATCATTGAGCATCAATGTTTTTTTTTTATTTGGGTTATGGTATGGGTTTGCTCTTGACTCTAGTCTATGTCAGAGATGACAGAGACAAAGTCTACGATGGAGCGAGCCTACCCAGATGGAGCCTGTTCACTCTACCTTTGAAGAGATTATACCTATTTAATTTATTCATCATCATGGGTTCCGCGTGCACATCGAGTCTTTCGGGACATCAGCAAACAACTTGTCGACAGTTCACGTGACCAGAGGGCTGGACTTTTCTCCGGCCAAAGAATCAGCATTGCCATTCAACGCGGCAATGCTGCCAGTGTTCTGGCCACTTTTGCCATTGACAGCGATGTGAATTATTTAGTCTTTATACGAGCTTGTACATAATTTCGTGATTATTAGTCTGTTTAATTTATCGACTTAAATGAAATTGTTTGTAAATTAATTCTTACGTAATGTTTTCTTATAAAGTATGGGTTGCAATGCAATTTAAACTTTGTTTTGTAGCTTTGTGTATAACATAGAGTTTGTTTTTCCATAATTCTTATCTCGGATAGTGAATTGAAATCTGTCATTTAATTTTGTGAATGTAATTGTATATTTTATTAAGGAATCGTCAGAAATGCTATTTTGAGCCAGTTTTGCAGCATTTTATCTATTAATTAAACCATTCATACCTGATTACGTAATAAGCTTTTTAACTGTATATATACAGGATGTTCCAGAACAGAAGTTACGAAGAAAACGGCTAAGAAGTTCCGAAAAATTTTGCAATAATTGTTTGAATTATTTTACTTCAACCACAGATTTGATGGCACCAAATGCATCAGACTGCTTGAACTTTTTAGACGTTTTTGTTGTAATTAAAAAAAATCACATTACAAAATTGTGATTTTTTGACACAAAATATCAAAAAATCACAGTTTTGATATTTTTGACGTGATAACGTCTCATAAATCGATGAACGCCGGCTACACGAAAAAGTGTCACGTTCCGAGAGCGGGAGCGCGGAACAAGCGACAGAGAGGCACGATTGGCCTAAGCGTTCGGCTTGTTTGTTAAGAATTCAATTGTTTTATGACGTTATCACGTAAAATTATCGTCCGTAAACCGACTTTACAGACAAACAATACTATTACGCGAATACGCACTTGTGGAACACCCTGTATATGAAGACTATAGTTTTACCACTTACGGTGCCTTATTTTGACATATTATGGTGCTAAAATTACCTTACAACGTTTTTTGTTCGCCAAATGATGTTTTTAAAACTAATCATATGAGAGCTTTTTGGCGAAAAAAAAAAAAAAGACGTGTGTCACTCGGACACTGCCGCGGTAAAGCTATTGCATAGCATTTTTTATCAACTTATGCAATTATAATTATATATTTATTTTATTTATGCAGTATTTTTTTTTCTTTGTTTTTTTTTTCTTTGATATTCATTCAAGTTACACTTTGAGCTAAAAAAAAGTAAAAAGTAAAACTAAAAAGTATCACCGCTGTGCCGGTCGGAGTGGGGGGTGTTAGGTTTTTTTCGTTACGGAATTTCTGGATTCGGTCTCCACGCTCAAGGCCCGCGATAGAAGCTATGCAATAGCTTAGAATATTTACTGATTTTTTTAATACATATTGACTTATAATAAGCATACGTAAACATTTTTGTATTTATCTTAAGAGACTACCCAGACACCCCGGTTTGCTCGGGAATAAAAGCAATAATATTTTGAAAATGAATATTTTAGTTCTAAGGAACGCCAAAACGCCAGCATAGCTCGATTTTTAATAGCAAAAGATTTTTTGTAGGTTACAAATATGTATTTACCGAAATATATTAATTAAAATTAACAGAGGAGCTCGTGGCTAAATAATAACAGCCGCACGGGTCGATCTTCAAGGTTAAGCAACGCTTGCCAAGGTTGGTCTGTGGATGGGTGACCATCTTAACATACCGAGTTCCCTCCGTGCCTCGGTGCGCACGTTAAGCCGTTGGTCCCGGCTGTCATTTGTAGATCTTTGGCAGTCGTTACGGATAGTCCGAAGCCAGTAAATCTGACTCCAGTCAGATTTACTGGCTTCGCCAGCCATGAAGTACCGTGTTACCCAGTTATTGGGTTGTGGAGGTCTGGTAGGCAGCCGCTCCACGTAAAATACAGGTATTGAGCTAAATCAGCCTTGACTGGAAGCCGACCCCAATATAGTTGGGAAAAGGCAGGCAGATGATGATGAATTAAAATCAACAATACTATCAGTATGTTTCTATTGGCAAACTAAATTATTAGCAAAGTATAACAGAACAAAAGGCAAACGGTTAAAAAAAATCGGTTCCCAATACATTTATGTACGTACGCATAACTGGACGAAATGTACTGAACTGCTATTTTTTTTTTCGCGATTTCGAGGTTTTTCTATAAAAGTAAAAGTTGATCATAATGATGGGGACAATGATCCCTTTTCAAATATTGCGTTCATCATCATCATCATCTGCCTGCCTTTTCCTAACTACATTGGGGTCAGCTTCCAGTCAAACCGGATTCAGCTGAATACCAGTGTTTTACGTAGAGCGGCTGTCTACCAGACCTCCACAACCCATTAACTGGGTAACACGGTACATCTTGGCAAGACTGGAGTCAGATTTACTGGCTTCTGACTATCCGTAACGACTGCCAAAGATCTACAAATGACAGCCGGGACCAACGGCTTAACGTGCGCACCGAGGCACGGAGGGAACTCGGTATGTTATGATGGTCACCCATCCACAGACCAACCTTGGCAAGCGTTGCTTAACCTTCAAGATCGACCCGTGCGGCTGTTTAGCCACAATGATCCCTTTTGAAATATTGCGTTCTTTCTGTTTATTTATGTAATTTTAACCCCTAAAATATTGTCAGTGAATTAAAAATCACTGTGTAAAGATTTACCTACAAAACCTGTATAATTTAAGTTTTTTTTTTGTATAATCTCGGCGTTCTTAAATAAAAACATTATTATATCATTCTAGTCAGTAGCGACAATACTTCCTGACAAACATCTCAAGTACGAATCTTTTTCGACGTAAGTAATAATGTAGCAACTCAGCTTTAAGGGTTAAGGGTACGCGGATGGAGAAGTGTAAAGTGTTTCAACAGTTTTATATGAACTAACTAGATTTTTCTCGTGTCTTTGCTCGTCCATTTTAGTCGTCTTACGTGTTACGGTGGCGGTGGTTTTAACAAAAGCGGCCTACTTTATGTACTCAACAGAAACTACCTACAGGCACCGTGCAGAATCTATAGGTGACAGCACAGAAATGTCACTGTCAAGTTTGTTTCAAGTTAAAAATTCGAAATAGCTACGCTAGATGGCACAGTCTTCAAGATAAGATAAGATAAGACCATTTATTTGTCCAAAACATGAGTATACACACACATGGCATGCAAGATGTTACAATTCATTTACATAATATATCAGTCATGTTTTGAAATCATCAAATGACTCCTCCCGTTCTGGGTGAAGCAGGAGGGAGCGTCAAACTCTTACTGACTAAAACCCATCCGTGTTCCTCCTAGTGCCCGCCGCGTTCCAGGGCTACGGTGCCTCTTTCGAACAAAGTCCGCAGCCCCAGCACAAAGTGCGCAGCCACAACAAGTATTCTGACACTTAAAACTTCCAATATGCGACACTAGATGGCATAGTCAACGCCTTGTACGGTCCCTATAGGCGCGACTTTTTTTTAAATCGTTAAAATAATAGTATAATAAAAATAAATAATGCATAAGAATTATGAAACAGCCTGTTAATAATGTTTACATATCAAAACCAATGTCGCAGATCTTGGAACAAAGGCTCGGACTGCGCTCGCTCTTGGATGGTTCATACTACGTCATGCGTCATGATATGAATGAAAATATTTTTTTTTATAATTCTGTGTGTCTATAAATATCGTCTTTTTAGTGGTAGTCATTGGATAGATGAAGTGGCCTGCCTTTGTCAGACGACTAAAATAGAACTGAGTTTATATGGCCCATTGAAATAGATGGACAAACTTTTAGAAATCATTCGGACTACCAAAATAAGGACAGTCGTAAAAATAATATTAAGAAAAATGCATTCTATGATACTTCAAAAAAATCAGCTAACGAATTATCGTTTGAAAAAAAATAATACAAAAAATTTTGGCAATTTATTATTTTAAGTCAAAATAGAATAACTTATCAGTGCTTTTTTTGGATATCTTTGGTTAAACGTACCTGCTGAACGCTGTGTTAAAATTGGTCATCTATTTTAATGCGACCTTATATACAGAGTTATTTGTAAAACACCAACCGGCGGGCATGTGATGGAACACGGGTGGGCTTCAGTCAGTAAGAGTCTGACTCTCCCTCCCAATTTTTTTTTTTTTTTGTAAGGAAATTAATCAAATCTACTTACTACGTACTTGTACGCTTAAAGGCTACTCTTTATTCTCGAAACAACGCGCGGGCGCCACGGGCACAGCCAGGGGAAAAATACTAGTAATAATGTGAACTTTGTACTGTTTTAAAGAAGTTGTAAATTAGTTAAGTTCTTCCATTGCACGCAGTTATTTTATCAATATTATGTAAATAAACTGTATTTTATTGAATTGTTGTTTTTTTTCACCCTTATGACAAATAAGTACTTATTTTTTATCCAAATACTGGGTTGTTCAAAAGTCGTTTATTCAAATTAGGCTGAGAGCCAACACTTTTTGAACGTCAAGTTTAACAAAAGACAGTCTCCCAAATGGCCCGCCCGTCACCACTTCCTAGTGTTTTAGCTGTGGATAACTTCTTCTCCACAGCTAAAACACTAGGAAGTGGTGACGGGCGAGCCTTTTGGCCAACAAACTTTGTACCCTTTGGGTACGGAACCCTAAAAAGAAAGCGTCGCCATCGGCGGGCCAGGGGTGGAGATCGGCTGATCGCAAATCGAGAACATTCGCATTTCCGAATGCTATGCTGCTAGCGAGCGAGCAAGCGGGAGCGGGGTTATGTATGACCGCGAACATCGACGATCTAGTCGATTTAAAACGAGAGGATTTTCAAAGAACCTTACCTTTCATGTGCGCGCAAATATATATTATAATCCGGCACTGTCTGTCAGTCACCCAGTAACGGAAGTATTTTATATTTTAGGATGATAACATACTGAGACTTGCGAACAAAGCACACCCGCTATTTAGATTACTTGCAGTCTTTACCATTTTGCCCAGTAGGTTGTGGAGTTTAGTGGTACGCAGCTGCATCCGCAAGTGCGGGCCTGTAGCAAATTTTACTAAGAGGCAACACAACACTCACCACTCAATATTAGTTTAGGGATGTCCTTTTCACATTACTATTTATTCTATTCTGTCTTCTTGTCTGTTTTATTTTGGCTACTAACACTAGTAATAGGTTATAATATTGTTTACTAACACGCTGGATCATTGTTGCCCGAAAATAAAGAATTATTATTATTATAACCCCTTCTGTTGCACGGTTTTTGAACAACCATGCAGAGGTCGAAAGGTATCTAAATTTCGACTAGCAAGCCATAAAAAATAAACATTAGTGACTCACGCAGATTGGGAAAATATGCGTCACGTACGCGGTAAAACGGCTATCGCAGAGTATAGTAGGTCTTAAGACTAGCGTGTGAGTCAGAGCCATGGTGTTGGTTTTAGCGAAATGTTTTTATAAGCGCGGGGCCTCCGGATGCGCGGGGCCTCCGGATGCGCGGGGCCCCCGGATGTGTGGGGCCTCCAGATTCGCGGGGGGCCCGTAGCCTTTGCTACTCTTGCTATATGGGTTACTAGCTTCTGCCAGCGAATTCGCCCGCGTGGTCCCTAGAGAACATACTCCCGGGATAAAAAGTAGACTTATCCTTTCTCAGGCTCGGCTCAACCCACACTTTATTATAAAACATTACGTCAAACATCAATTTACAAACAATTTCGTTTAAGTCGATTAATTAAACAGACTAATAATCACGAAATTAGGTACAAACTCGTTTAAAAACATAATAAATCTTTGGGCATCAAAAAATAAATATAATAGATACAGATAAAAAAAATACAGTTACATAAAGTACACAAGGTACTATAAGATTGTAGTTTTTCACGTTCACTAAAGTTAACGTTACTATATTTATACGTCAAAATATTCGTGCTAGGCCCTCTGATGTCCCGAAAGACTCGATGCGCACTCGGAACAAATGACGACGAATAAGGCTCAACACACACCGAAAGAGCGGCGAAGGGCGGCGAAGCGCAGAGCCACGAAGTCCCGCGCCTTCTCGAGCATTCCAGCGACTTCTCGAGCATTCCAGCGACTTCTCGAGCATTCCAGCGACTTCTCGAGCAGTCGCAGGAATGCGCGCGCCTTCCTGAGCCCACCCGCGAATTCATGGGTCGCTCTCCTATGCGCAGTTCAGTTTCAACAAAACTTGAGGAAGCTTGTGTTTAAGCAGTGAATATCATGGGTATTTTGGATTTAATTATTATTGCACATATAATTGAAGAAGAAGGGGAAGAGGCTGAAGAGAAAAGGAGGGAAAGATTTAAAAGAAAAAAAAACTTTTGGGTACACGACCCGTGGAAGAAAAGACGTTTGTTTGGCCAATTTCAAACATTTTGCACAAATTTACATCTGTATCCTAGCATTCATTATGACTATTATGAAATGAACTATGACAAATTTGAAAGTTTGTTGGAAATTCTCAGGCCACATATTCAAAAACAAAATACCAATTATAGATTGGCTATTTCTGCTGAAGAAAGACTATCAGTCTGCCTCAGGTGAGTAAATAAATAAAAAATCTATGGTTCAATTGTATTGTTATTTATTGTTCAAATACACTGTTCTGACAAAAAATATTTTGAAAGAAAATTTAGATAACAGTTTTTTAATAGTCTTATGTCGTATCGATATCGCTATCGTAATCCTCTTCGCGCAATACAGAATCAGAGGACCTTTTTTGTGATTTCGATATAGCGTGTGGTATATAAGGCGACGGAGGTGGGTCGATTGAACTATAAATCGAAAGTGGGGAGTTTGTCTCGTAGATATTTTCTTTGTTCGTTTCTTGATAACTTGTTGAAGTTGACGGTATTTTAGATGATTTGTATGAAAAAGATGTAATAGATTTTTTTTCTGCAGCCGGTATTATTGATGGTGTGTATGAAAAGGATGTGGTTGGAATGTTTGTTTCATTGTAATTTTCTGTCACAGATCTAGGATTGATACTGGTTGTTTCCAAGAAGGTGGCATGGTTGTACTATTTTCTGTGGCAGATAAGTTGAATTCATCTGTATCTCGTGTCATGTTACCACCGCCGGTGTCATCGGCTAGTCTTATTTCCGTTTCATTTATAAGGCGGAAAATTTTGCCCTTTAATTTGGCTTGAATATTTTTGGGCATTGTTTTCACAGTTCGGCCCATGGTTATGAAAAAACTAATGGTTGGGTCATCTTCTATTTTCTTTCCTTCAATATATTGTTTGAGCAATAAATTTGACATTTTGAGAGGCTGTTCGTTGGATGAAGAGGTCCGGTTTGATAGCTGCGACTGTGGCCGTGGCGACGGTAATAGCTGCGACTGCGGTCTTTGTGACATAGACTGATATTCACCATCTGTGGTAATATCTGAATCTTCTGGCGAACTCGTTACATTTGAAATTGGTTTCCTGCTTTGTATGAAGGGTTTTATGAATTCTAATTCTTTTTCAAATTTTAATGGGCGTTCTACTGTTCTAGCTGACCCACTTCTAGTCTCTCTTAATGAAATGCCCTTTCTATAACTATCTCGTAATTTCTTCCAAGACTTTTGGCAATCCTCCACTGAAAATGGCAGTAATATAATTATTAATATAACAAACTTGTTATGTTTTTATGGTTTTAATTTTTTTATCATCATCATCATCATCTCAGCGTTAATCCCAGTCGCATCCGAAGCCTTCAGCTTTGGAGTCTGGGGTCAGCTACCAGCCTAACTGCTGATTTGGCTAAACTTCGATATTTTCCGTGAAGCGACTGCCGTCTGACCTCGACAACCCAAGGGCGATATCGAAGCTTTACAGTTAGACCAATTGTTGGACTTTTGAGGGCACCAACAACCCGTAACGACTGCCATTAGATATTACGGCTTAACGTGCTTTCCGAGGCACGACCAGACCAGTGCAAATATTCATATTCATGCATACAAATATTTGCACTGCGCGGGGATCGAACCCGCGCCTCCTTGCGCGGCGGTCGCGTTCACTACCGCTACGCCACGGAGGCTGTGGTTTTAATTTTTTTATGATGGTAACATAATAATCTAGATAATAATAATTATATATGTCGCAGGGAAATGTCGAAATCAGGGATTTCACGAAATCCCGGCAAATGACGAATAATCTCATTTATTACGTCTTCTGACTGAAAAAATCTAGTGAAATGTCAGAAAAGCGGATACTGTCAAATAAAAATCGAGCCATACATTTCTCTCGTTCGTTCTAGTACCTACCTACGCGGGTGTAAAGCATGATGGAAACCCTTGATGGTCCTTTTAAAGTATTAAGAGTAAATACCCTCCGTTTGGGTATTTACCCGGGTATAAACCCTGGGTTGGGTATTTTGGGTATTTAACGGGTAGAACCCATCTCTAACCGCACGCGGGCACTAGTGGGAGCGAAACTTTATTTTCTAATAAGAATGCATCAGTAAATTTGGAATTTGGTTTTTATATTTAGTAGAATAAAACTTTATTTTCTAATAAAAAATATCAATTAATTTGTAACTTTGTTTTTACTTTATTCCACATTTTCATTTCATTTTTCCCAACATAATATTATTTTATATGATAATCCTGTATCTATGTAATGCTGTTGGTGTGCCAATAAATAAATAAATAACATAAAATAAAAATATTACCCGCGTACTAGAACGAACGAGAGAAATGCATGGCTCGATTTTTATTTGGCAATATCCGCTTTTCTTACATTTTACTAGATTTAGTTTAGTGAAACGATATTTCACTATTATTTTTCAGTAAGAAGACGTAATAAATGAGATTATTCGTCATCTGCCGGGATTTCGTGAACTCCCTGATATCCTCATTTCCCGGAGACATGCACACGGACAGAAGTAGACAAACTACCGGGGCTGTTACTCTTGATTTGTTGATAAGTATGTGTAACTATGTACCTATAGGCACGGAATAAGTAATAGTACAAGTACAGAAATTGCACTCTTCGAACGAAATCAGGCGAATATAAACCTATTAACAACCCCAATAATGTTCATAAAACATTGCACGGCACAGACGCGACCTTCAAAAAATATGCCTACGAGTCCGAGTGGTGATCGTTACGAATCAAAATGTGCCTTATGTCCGCGCAGCGAGAGTTTCTTTTGTTACGCACGATAAGAACCTTTGAACAAGCCGCTTCTGTCGGTTGAGATTTGTGAGAAAACAAAATTAAATGTAATTTATTAATCTTTGATAATTGATAGTAAAATACACAAAAATATCTAGGTACAACTAGGTACTAGATATAAATGTTATCAGTAATAAAAGTAGCTTGTGATCTTTAAGGTCATTGACTTTTTGCACGAAAAATTTCGTAAACTGCAGAGATGTGGTACTGTCATTAATAAAATAATAGCAAGAAATAAGAGCCACGTTAAAAGTGTTGAGAATGTTATAATTAAATACATACAAAATTAAAAATCGAAGTTTCTGTTCTTATTTAAGCACCCATATGTTATGCTGTACGTTTCGACTTTTCGCGTACCTACCCATATTTAAAAAAAATCTAATACGATACGAAATTCGAATTTTTTTAAAAGCGCGCGTCAAGCGGTCGTTCGTATGTACGTGACACGCGTGACACACCGCGTCGGGCAGGCCGCGAGTCGTAGGTATAAATTCGTGCCTAAAGTTTGAAGTGCGCAGGGCCTGCTTTAAGTAACTGGTGATAATAATTATACATATTTTGTTTCAGATTTTTAACTACTGCTATCAGTTTCAGAGCGCTAGCTCACGAGTATCGAATGGGATATACTACTGTACTTCTAATTGTTCACGAAACTTGCTCCGCGATATGGAAGTGTTTACGGCCGCGTGTTATGCCAAAACCGACAGCTGAGCTATGGACCAAAGTAGCAAAGGAATTTGAAACTCAATGGAATTTTCCTAACTGTATAGGAGCCATAGATGGCAAACATGTTAATATAAGAGCACCTTGGAACAGCGGCAGTCAATTTTATAACTACAAAAAAATTTTCAGTGTAGTTTTGTTAGCCATAGCTGATGCAAATTACCGATTCGTTGTAGTTGATGTTGCAGCATACGGTCGCAATAGTGATAGTGGCATTTTAAGCAACTCCAGATTAGGAAAATCATTGAATAATAATACCAGTGTATTATTATCCAGTGATATACCACCTAATAAATGTTTGCCAGGTACGACAGAAGCATTGCCACATGTTTTCCTGGAAGCCAAGTGTCGACAGACGTCGAGAAGAAAATATTTAATTATCGCCTAAGCCGTGCAAGACGTATTGTTGAGAGCAGTTTCGGAATACTAACACAAAAATTTGAGATTTTTCAAAAGAGAATTAGAATGCAACCCAAATACCTGGACATTATGATACTAGCGTGCACTTTTTTACATAATTACCTAATAAATGATGAAATATTTGAAAACACAATTGAAACAGTGCCAATAAATAGTATATTACAAAATCTTCAAGCGGATTCTGTTTCCCGAGAAAATGCTATGTGCATAAGAAATAAATTTAAGACTTATTTTAATTCTTGTGGTGCCGTTTCATGGCAAAACGAAATGATTTCCCGTAATTAAGTAAATAGATTTAACAACAAAGTAGGTACGGAAGTGACAAAGTGGAAGTTTTACAAAAGACTGCGCCGTATGTAAACTAACGATTCTGCTATGTGCTGCTAAACTTTAAACTGCTACGACATCGCAACAATTTAAAGTTTTTTTTTTTCATTGTAATTAAAATGTTATAAGTATTTTAATTTTCAAATAAAAATAATTAAACAAATACATACTTACCAGACATATTCATTTCAGCGCCCACTTTTTGCCAAGCGTTATTTTTCATGTGTTTATTGCTGTAATGCCTTGATTTGGTATTGTATAGGCAGTCGTACATTTGCACCAAATAAATAAGTTTTTCTTCGTCCTCCACCACTTCTGTGTTCGTTGCACTGAAAGGAATGAATGCGAATGCTCGCCTGCAACAAATGCTCAGCGTGCAACAGACGCGCGCGGGGAGCGGACGCGAGGGGCGGGATATTGTCAGCGGCCGCTCGCGAATGCTCGAACTTTCTCGGGAATTCCCGCGACTTCCCACGCAGTCGCATGGCTTCGTTTATGGAATTCCCCGGAATTCCTGCGGCGCCGCGGGCATCCGCACGACTCGTCGAGTTTCTCATGCGATAATAAGTATTATGATAATGAAAATAAAGTTAAAAATCATATGACACTGAAACTGCGTTCCGCTTCGTTGCCCTTCGCCGCTCTTTCGGTGTGTGTTGAGCCTAAATCAAATGCATCAGCCCAATGATTTATTTAGTTTGTATACGTATTTGTAACTGATTTCGTGATTATTAAACTCACCAAAATCTAACAAGTTCCATTTGACAGCTGAGTAGAGAGGGATAGAAGATTGCTTTACCAAAAGAGATTTATTTGTGTCACTTTCTTACTAGTAAACCAATGTTGTATATCCTGCTGTCTAATCGGACTTTTTAGATCTTGGTGACTTTATCTAGTCGATAATAGGGAATATGCATGAAAAACATATTTGGAAGCAAGCAAAGACAGGTGTACTTCTATCAGTGTAGTACTTGACAGTCTGCTTTAAACACAATATAGCTGCTTCTGTAGAGAGACCGGCTTTGAAACCAAACTAGTTATCATGTAAATTTAAATATTTATCCAGCCTAGTGTTAAGCAAACTGTCAAGCACTTTTGAAATAACAGTGGCCAAAGAAATGGGCCGATAATGGTTTTATTCTTAATAATTGGCACCACCACTGTATTCATCATCCGCTCAGGCAGATACGAATGTCCTATACACAAGGAGTAAAACATCGCTAAGACTCTGGGCAGATGATGACCTGCATGCTTAAGGTGCTTGCGTAACTTGCTCTTCGATATCGACATAATGACATGTCTTACCTCCTTTGCCGTAAACCGGACACTGAACTCC
Organism: Lacanobia oleracea; assembly: GCA_950371165.1. Taxonomy (NCBI): domain Eukaryota; kingdom Metazoa; phylum Arthropoda; class Insecta; order Lepidoptera; family Noctuidae; genus Lacanobia; species Lacanobia oleracea. Next base: position 171,727 of record CATNUG010000002.1, on the reverse strand, counting down.
TTACCACTACAACCAGCACTGCCTGTAAACTGTGACGGTCCCAACGGCGACGAAACAGCGAAGTGCTGCCTAAATAGCTCGGCAATCCCTGTGACATCAGCAGCGCCACTGACGCTCACGGGCAGGCCCGGCCTACCATTGAGTTTATCGGTGGACTTCCAAAAACCACGGAAGTCACTCTTAGAATGACGCGACGCCAAGATATCCATTTTAATTTGGTCCCTATTGTCTTGACACCATCGTAAGCGCGACTTAAATTTGTCCGACTTGTTTGCATATCAATCCAAACACGCCCCTACCGCGGCCTACCGTACATAGTCACAACATGCACTTAATTCAATTGGAAAGTCAATATATTTTTAATTATCATTACAAAATTTAGTATAAATGTCAATTTGGTTAGGTTTTTGAGTGGTACCTAGGTAGGAAGTCGGTGTCAAAAAACGAAAAAATAACCAAAAACGCCGACTTCAGAAATTAAAGTTTTTTTCTTTCTTCCGAAGTTATTTTGTACCTTGTAGTGTGCGACCCGTGCGGCTGTTATTATCTAGCCACAAGCTCCTCTCTCTCTCTTTCAAGCGTGATCACCTCGCCCGTTTTATAGTAGGTACACTTTTTTTTTTTACTATACATAGGCACGCGTTTGACCACTATCTCACCTGATGGTAAGTGATGATGTGGTCGAAGATGGAGCACGCTTGCCTAGAAATAACCTATTCACTCTTGACTTAAAGACTCCCAGGTTGTAGCTATCAGGAAACACAGACTCCGGCAGGGAATTCCACTCCTTAGCTGTACGCATTATGAATGTGTTACCAAAGCGTTTTGTGCGTATGGGTGGGATATCCACCGTGTACCGGTGGCGCATCGCCGTTCGTCTTGTGGTCCGATGATGGAACGGGCGGGAACACATAATCAGCACTACCTTTCTCCGTCGTGTCTTGATGCTCTTTAGTAATGAAGATTGGCACTGTTTTTATTGCAGCTTTAATTTTCCCTGCACCCTGGCGGTACCAGCGGTGCCCAGGTATCGGTCGCTCATATTACGCTTTCTGCAGTGGGAAACTTTTTCCCACACGTCATTATTATGGTTTTGCATCAGCTCAAGTATAATAGGCGCCGTCGGTGCCATAGCCGTATGCTTGACCGTTTGTCGCTGCGGTGACGTCACGGCCTTCTGCCTCGAAGTACTTGAGCTAGCAGTGGCGGCGGCATAGGCGCGGGCCCGCCTGTGTCGGTTTTTGCGACGCGGGGAGAGGAGCTGCGCTCGGCCGCTCGCTGCGGCAAGACAGCTGACTGATTACCGCGGTTGGAAGTTTCTGCGTCTACCTCCTTTATTTTTCTAATTTGTTTTTCTTTATTATGATGCATATGTAACGTGGATTCATCGATACTACTATTGCAGTCAACCACAGCTGATGAATTATTAACGTGGGATAACCCAATGGGACCGCTTTCCATTAGCCATCCGCCTCGTCTCATGTTCACTTTGCACACAGATGCGGGTATTAATGAGTCATTTTGTAGTCTCAAAATATCCGTTTTAAAGTCTTTCAATTGTGTCTGCGTCACATAAGCTTCTTTAATTTGTTTGACTTCATTTTGAACTAGAAGCAAATCCTTTAGGAGTTTTGTGCAATCAAGACGGTCAAACAGTATTGGAGGTATTTTTTCAAATCTACCTCCTAGCTACAAAAATTGGAAGTAGATCCGGCACCACAGACTTAAACGCATTAATTATGTCTACACGATCTCGTTGTTCCTTGCCTTTTTTGTTTGCCTTCTCCACATGAACCGACTCGTACAGCAGTGTTTTCGATTTTTCGATATCTCCACTTGTAAACGTAGATGTACATAACCGCACTAACGTGTCTTCATCAATCACTGATATTTTGTTTTGAATATACGACATTAATAATTCATCTATCACTACGTTACAGGAAATGCATTTAATCACTTTCGAATTTTTTACAAAAAATCTAAGTTTCGTTCGTCAGAAATACATACTACACTAGGGACTAATATACAAGGTGTTGTTTTGCATCCTCGTCAAATTCCGGAGGTTGTCATAAAAGACATAAATATTGAAAGTACGGTAGCGGGCAATAACTAATAAGCGCTGCTTTTATTTGTTGTTGAAATTTAACAGTATTTCAGAATTAAACCCTTAATTCAACACAAAGAAAACAGAATCACCCGACTACGCACACAGCGACAATGCAGCTGAGTGCGTGAGTGTCGACGTCTTACCTACGAAGTGCTAGCGCGTGCGCGGGCATTGACCGCTACATAATTTTACCTAATTTTATTTCGAAAATCACCTACATTATTGTCATTTTCGCTTGATAATTTAACTCATTTTTGAGCATCATTGGATTACGGAAATCTTACTAAAGACAGTAATACTAGTGCGCCAAAGAAAAGTTCACTGACCTGGTCTCAGATGATTAATAAAATGTTAGTTTTACTTTATCCTTCAAACTAAAGTTTTCGTAGTGATTTTGTTTTATTTGTGGATTAAATTGGTTAATTTGAAATTTTCCTTACCACTCAACGAGCTTCGGACCGGCAATAATATCTACCTTAGTTGGTGTACCGATCTACTAAGTCTAAAAATGTTTTCTACGTTTGACGAGAATGGGAAGACGTGTTAGTTAAGTGTAAGTACGTGGTGATACTTTCACTCTTAGGTATTTTTGACGTAGTTAAAAATTTTAAATCAACTTATTTACACTAATAAAATTGATTAAGCTAACAGCTATTTAAAAAATGTACAAATAAATAAATTACCTACTTGGTCAGTGGGTCTTAGTTACCCGGAGGTATTGTTCAAAGTTGCCACCATCCACTTTTCGCACAATCGAGCACAAAGTAGCTGGTTTTCCTTTAGCTTACGTAACACTAACACATTCGTTTTTAAAGTGTCGAAAGCCACCATGACGCTCTGGGATGGGGTTCCCGAGCGGGAAACATTTTCGTGAACATCCGGATGGCTCCACGTAGGCTCTCTCCACTGACGGCATACAGGCGGACCATCTCTACCACTCGACATTTGAATAATTGTCCGTCATCTTGCACTTTCTACCTACGTCCGAGAGCGGATTTCGCAAAGCGCACGCGCGATTCGGCGACATGAAACACACTGCTAGTTCTGGGGCCGCGGGGGCGGGGGGGCTAGGAGCTTGCGCGGGAGAGTACCTGCACCGTGATTGGTTGGGGTGGAATTGATTACCTACGAATTTATTGAATGATCGTTTGCGTATGCGTTGTGTACCATGTGTTGTTTGCGTTTGTTTGTGTGTGAAAACGCGGTTATAGGGCTAGTATCAGACGGGCCGCTTTTAAATACGGCTGGCTCACACTTACGGAATTCCGTAAATAAAAAAAAAATAAAAAAAATACTTACCCATTTTATTGTTGATTTGGGTCGAGAATCATTAGCATAATTACGTCCTTGAATTTGACTAGGATGCAAATCAAAAGCTTGTATACTACGCTAGGGATGCGCGCGCGATTAAAACTTATTCATTAATCGCGCGCGCATCCCTAGCGTAGATCAATCACTGGTATGATGCTACCAACTGCATCAGACTACTTGAAAAGCGACTTGTTTCGAACTTTTTAGTCGGTTTTACCGGTCGGGTTTTTCGACAGTCATTTTTTACCATTTTGGTACAGAACCCTAAAAATGTATTCGTGAGTTTAGCCATTAATTCGATACAAATTAATATTTTGTCCACAACAATAATAATATATAATATAATAAAGACGAAAGATTTGTTTGTTTGAATTGAATAGGCTCCGAAACTACTGGACCGATTTAAAAAAATCCTTCACCATTACAATCCTACATTATCCCTAATGAACATAGGCCATATTATATAAAAAAAAAAAATAAACATCCTTAAGAAAATTGCAATAATGTACCCAGGGTAGCAACATTTTGCCTATAAAATTCATTATTTAGCGTTTGCTGAGAAAACTATTGTTGATACACAAAAATAATGTAAGTACTACATAATTGAAGTACTTAATAACGTATAAAAAGTCCACGAGGTTATATACCTAACTATTATGGTAAGGAGTCGGCTCAAAAGGGGGGGGGGGTTGAAAAAAAATATCTAAATATCACAAGGACGGAGGGGGGGGGTGTAATAAGATATCACGTGTAATTATTTTAACGTTGAACGTGTATTTTCCAGAATTGAATAAGATAATCCTTGCATTTTAAGATAATAATTTATTCTGATTTTTTAAGATCTTTGTTCAAAAATTCGAATTGGTACAATAAAATTGACCGCTTTTTGTTCAAATAATTCAAATAAAACCCGGGCGGAACGGAATAGTGGTGATTTTGGTATCATGATATTAATCCTTATCCATTTAAATGGTTTAATAATTAAGGTGGATTATGTACATGTAAATTACACTTTAAATTATTCAAATCTGACCTTTCATTTAAAAGTTACGACGGGTATAAAATTCTTAAAGTAAAAAAATGCTGTGGTTAGAGCGAACTGCCCTACGTTGAGTCTATTAATAAGTAATTTACATATTACCCTACAAAGAGGGAGGTATAGGAGATGAAGATCGTGGTGTACCTACTAAAACAGCGCGAGCGAAGTCGCGGGCGATGTATTAGTTATTAATAAAGCACAGATATTTATGAGACAGTGTCTAAGAATACGATTTTTTTATTACTTTACGATAAAATTACAATTTATTTACACTCAGAGGAACTGTAAAAACGGGTTTACGTTTCGGGTTACCCTGTACCTGTCTCTAGCGTCTATTGTGACGCCTCTGCCGAATAAATTACCCAGATTATAAATGGATGTAGCAGAATTTAGCCAAGGTTTGAAAAAAAAAATCCAGCCAAGTGCGAGTCGGACTCGCACACGAAGGGTTCCGTACCATAAACCCTATTTTTTAATTATTTTTTGCTATAGCGGCTATAGAAATATTAATTCAAAACCAATATAAATGAACCCAACGGCTTGGCACGCGACGATGGGAAGAGGCCAGATGGGATGACCATAATGCCTTGGAAGTTGGGTAGGCCTTTGGTGTGGGATGCAACATGTGTCGACACCCTTGCGCCATCCCATCTTTTTAGCACGGCGGGCTGCGCTGGGGCGGCCGCTGCAGGCGCAGAAAACCTCAAACGGCGCAAATATAACAACTTAATGGGGAGTTACATATTTGAGCCGTTTGGGGTTGAAACATTAGGGCCATGGGGTCCAAGTGCGCATCGAGTCTTTCGGGATATCAGTAAACAACTTGTCGACTGTTCACGTGACCAGAGGGCTGGACTTTTCTTCGGACAAAGAATCAGCATTGCGATTCAACGCGGCAATGCTGCCAGTGTTCTGGGCACTTTTGCCATTGACAGCGATGTGGATTATTTTTTTGATGCCCAATGATTATTTTTATTTTTTTATACGCATTTGTACATAATTTCTTGTTAATTAGTAAGTTATGTAAATATAGTATCAAAGCTTGTAAAAAGACAACGATTAAGTTCTAATGAAACAATTAGGCATTTAATGTGACTGCAATATAAAAATTCCATTATTAAAAATTATTATTATTATTAAATTATATAAATTAAATTCCAGAAACGTATATCAATAAAGAAGAAGAAGACAATCCGTGAACATTTCAAACTTCTACCTATTACGGTTCTTGAGATACCGCCCGCTGACAGACAGACGGACAACGGAGGCTTAGTAATAGGGTTCCGTTGGTTATCTTTTGGGTACGGAACCCTAAAAACGGACAAGAGCATGTCAGGCCACGGTCACGCGAAGTCTAGGGTAGCACGTCAAGATTGTAACATTTATAGGTTGGCCGACTATTAGGTAGGTTGGCCGACTATTAGGTAGGTTGGCCGACTATTAGGTAGGTTGGCCGACTATTAGGTAGGTTGGCCGACTATTAGGTAGGTTGGCCGACTATTAGGTAGGTTGGCCGACTATTAGGTAGGTTGGCCGACTATTAGGTAGGTTGGAAAGCCTATTTAGATGTCATAGTTTTCCTTTTATTCAATTCGTTGATGATTTTTTTCATGTCTTTAAAAACAACCGTTTAGCACTTTACAGCTCAACATCTTGCAAACGGCTCCTTGTATGGAAAAATGTTTCTCGCATAATCTTAATATTTTTACGCTTTTTCACCGTGATTAATGTGTATACATGGCAAATTCTAACTATCTATACAGTGTAAGGCGTCTCCGCGCGCAGAGCTAAACCGCGGACTGACAGACGGACAGATGGTCATGGCGAAACTATAAAGATTCCTTGATGACTACGGAACCCTTTTTTTTTTTTTTTTTTTAAGGATGGGAAATCATCAAATGACTCCTCCCGCTTTGGGTGAAGCAGAAGGGAGTGTCAGACTCTTACTGACTAAAACCCATCCGCGTTTCTCCCAGTGCCCTTTGCGTTCCAGGGTACGGTGCCTCTTTCGAACGAAGTCCGCAGCCCCAGCAGGCACTGGCCCTAGCGGGCCCCGTCTTTTACGCTGACAGCTCTTTGAGGCACGCGTGAAACACAGCGCGCCGTCCACCCGGGCCTGGTTCTGATCAGACGGCGAGCCACCCAATGCTCGCCGTCCGCAGGCTCGCGCTTACGGTGGCCGAAAATCGCCCTGCGACTCCCGACGCCCGGGGCGTCTTCTTCTGTTGCGGCGGCTGGGGCGTGAGGTTTCTCTTTCTCTCACACGTTCGGCTTCCTCCTTTGCTAGCATTACTGCTTCGCAGAAGGAGGTGACCGCTTCCCATGTCTCCTCGCTTCGGACCATAGCCTGAACCAGGGCCGGACGCGAGAGATCGCCGCCGCCGATCGCCTCGGCGAGGACACGGCGGTGCTCCGCCCAAGCAGGGCAGACCTCAACTGTATGCTCCACCGTGTCCTCCGGGCGATCCTCGCAGTGTTGACACCCGGGCGTATCCTCCCGCCGTATTCGAAACAGGTACCTCCCGAAACAACCGTGTCCGGTGAGTACCTGCGTCAAGCGGAAAGTAAGGACGCCGTGGCGCCGCTCTAGCCACTCCTCAAAGAGGGGACTTATCGCCGCAATTGTGGCGTGACCAGCGCTGGGTTGGGACAGTCTTTGTCTCCATACTGCCATGAGATCCTGCCGGAGCTCCGCCCGCCGTACTGCGATTTGCCGCGGCAGAGGAGTCTCGCCCCGGCGTAGCAGTTCCAGGCGCCATTCGTAAATGAGTACGAGGGCTCTCGCCTCTAGATCCCATGGCGGCGTCCGGCAAGGAGGTTCGCCGCCTCGCCAGAGACCGTGCGGTATCCCCGGGCAAGCCGGATGGCCATCACCCTCTGGGACGAGTTGATGTAACGGGCAGGTCGCTTCCTCAAAGTAGGCGCCCACACCGGCGCCCCATAAAGGGCCATGGACCGCACGATCCCCGCGTAAAGCCTCCGGCAGGAGGCGTTTGGACCCCCTAGATTGGGCAAAAGCCGCTTGAAGGCAGCCCCGGCTCGCTCCAGTCTAGGAGCCAAACGTCGGAAATGCTCAACAAAGTTCCACCGGCTGTCAATAACGAGACCCAAGTAAGTCATCGTCGATCCGACGCTGATTTGAACCCCTCCTACCGTTATTTGGGATCCCGACGGTGGTCTGTTCCGAGATCCATGAAAGCACATGGCTTTGGACTTGTGTAGGGCCACCTCGAGACCCAACTGCCGGATCCTCTCAACGACTATCGCAACCCCGCGTGTCATAGCGTCAGCCGCCGCTTGGTGCGATCCCCCTTGCGCCAGTACCAGCGTGTCGTCGGCATAGCACACAACGCTGACGCCACTAGGGAGGTCGGCGCGCAGCACCCAGTCGTAGCCGATGTCCCACAGAAGCAGCCCCAGAACGGAACCCTGTGGAACACCGCACGACATCCCTCGCCGGTTCCACTCTCCCAGGTGACCGGTGTAGATGACGGCTCTGTCCGTCAAGTAATCCTCGACTACGCGACGGAGGTAGGTCGGCACCCGGTGATACTGAAGTGCCTCCCTGATGCAACTCCAGGGCAGGGTGTTGAAGGCATTGGCGATGTCTAGAGACACCGCCAAGACGACCCCGCTCCGGGAAACCGCGTCCCCCGTCGAGAGGGCTCTCACGCGCATGATGGCGTCCACCGTAGAGCGTCCCGTGCGGAAACCGAACTGGTTCTCCGCCAGATCCGGCCCCACCCTCCCTAGGTGCTCGACAAGGCGGTTTGCAATTACTCTTTCAAAGAGCTTGCCCACCTCATCGAGCAGCACAATGGGCCGGTATGCGGACGGAGAGTCCGCAGGGCGCCCCGGCTTCTTAATGAGGACCAGTTTCCCCGTCTTCCAACGAAGTGGGAACTGGCCCCTCTCCAAGCATGCGCTTAGGAACCCTCTTAGTCGAGGCCCGAGAGCCTCCAGACTACGGAACCCTAAAAAACCGATCCAAAAGCAATCTTCATCTCCAAATTACCATGTAGGTAGGTAGATAATTCGGTGTTCATCGATTTTTATTAGATATTTATGAACTCGCTGCAAATCAGGATGAGAACCGGTTATGTAAACATCAAGTCGAGGTGAGATATTTTTGTGATTAGTTCTGAGGACGGTCAATAACATACCTTTTCTTTTTTTTTTAAGGATGGGAAATCATCAAATGACTCCTTCCGCTCTGGGCGGAGCGGAAGGAGTAATTTGAGTGACTAAAACCCATCCGGGTTCCTCCCAGTGCCCTTTGCGTTCCTGGGACGCGGCATCTCTTTCGAACGGATTCCGCACCCCGGCAGGCACTGGCCCTAGCGGGCCCAGTCTCCCTTGCTGACAGCTTCTAGAGGCGCGCGTGGAACACAGCGCGCCGCCAACCCGGGTATGGTTCTGATCGGACGGCGAGCCACCCAAAGCTCGCCGTCCGCAGGCCCGCGCCTACGGTGGCCGGAAATCGCCCTGCGACCCCCGACGCCCGGGACGTCTTCTTCTGTTGCGGCGGCTGGGTCGTGAGGTAACGACGAGGCGGTTTGCAATTACTCTTTCAAAGAGCTTGCCCACCTCATCGAGCAGCACGATGGGCCGGTATGCGGACGGAGAGTCCGCAGGTCGCCCCGGCTTCTTAATGAGGACCAGTTTCCCCGTCTTCCAACGAAGTGGGAACTGGCCCGTCAATAACATACCTACTATGTAAATAACATCTGCCTTTTGCGGTAAAAAAAACCTAATGCACCTAAACAGACTTTTTTAAGAGGGAACTCTAGTCGCCATCGGTAAGACTGCAACTCCTTTCTCCACACAAGCGCATTCCGCTGTTTTCTTCGTGAATGATGATTTTTTTTTTCTCAAAAAATCTAGATCTAATTATTACGTGCCTTTATCATTTTCTTTTTTCCAAAACGTAATTACATAAGGAATTATGACAGTCCATAAACCCGAAGAAACAGCTTTATACTCCTTTTAAGCAAATAATGCTTGTGTTAGGAGACTCCGTTCTTCACATAATATAGCAATAATTACTAAAACTATAATTACAAGTACCTACCTATGTGTCTAAAAATAACAAAAAATAGTACAAAAAAAAAAATTGTTGAGAGAATTTCCCGAGTGTGTGTACATGTGAGAAATTGAACAGTGGGGTGGTTGAGTGTGTGAGGGTGGTATGTGAGAGTGTGTGAAAGTGTGTGTGGTGAAACATTTGCTAATGTGTATGCTATAGAAATGCCTTTGTATCATCATAGGTAAGTTTCTTAAGCCAATTGGTTAAGATTCTTTTACATTCAAAACTAGTTTTGTTGTATACCTAAGTCATTCATTTTGTTGTAGAGTTTAGCTGAACGTTTATTGAATTGTCTGGTGGCAAATATTGTTTTAGTATGTGGGATTTGTGCAACAATATCAGCCCTTCTTTCCTGCAACAAGACTGGATCATAAGGCAGGGATTTATGCTTTTTTAAAACTGTTTGTAAAATGTACAGTTTTCTTATGGGGTTTAGCTGCTCCTCCTCAAACAGGAATGCAGTATAAACAGACTGAACCAGTAATATTTCATTTAGAACATTTCTTGGGGGGACTCCACTACTCATAAAATTTTTAGGTAAAATATTTTATATTTTAAACTTCGGCAAGTATTTAAAAATCCAGCTCAATCTCCTAAGTCTATTTGTGAATTGTTCAAGATGTGGTAACCAAGATGGCCGCTGGTCAACAATTACGCCAAGATATTTAGTCTGTGTTACTTTTTGAATGCATGAACAATTAAAGTTTCGGTTTTTGGCATCTCTACGTGTGTTTATTTTTAGAGGTAATATTGCACATCGACTTAGACGAATTAGAGGTAATATTGCACATCGACTTAGACGAATTAGAGGTAATATTGCACATCGACTTAGACGAATTAGAGGTAATATTGCACATCGACCTTTGGAAAGAGACAATCGGCTTATTTCGGCTTCGTAGAGTATTTTCTCTGTCGCACACTACCTATTTCCTAGTTCGTCCAAGTGATTGCTAAGGGACTCTATGAAGTTATCTGTGTTTGTGTTTGATAGCAAGCGGTATATCAAAACACTGTGTTATTCAGAACGTCCAGATGAAGACAGTAGGCTTGTGACAGCAAAATTTATTTTACTTTAGGTTTTAAGGTTTGTTTTACATACACCACCACCCTATCATTAAGTTTAGCTGCTGTTTAGTTACAAAATAACATAATTTTTTAGTTGCGAAAAGGGTTAGTTAGCATTTAACTTACATTCAATCAGTATAATAATGTCTGTTTCAGGAATAGTTGATAAGTTAAGCATATTTTGAGAAATTATTTTTATATATTTATATAGTAAATATAGATATCATTATATAGATATCATTTTTCTTAATATGTATGTGTCTACTGAGCTCTGAGATGCCGTATTCGACTGTGCGGGCAATTTCTATATTATCTATTTCAGATACAGCTAATAGAGCGTCATCCATTTAGAATCTTAACCAGTAGAATAAATGTTTTTTCGAGATAAGTATTTCTATAGCTAAGGTTAACTTGCACTAATAGAAGAGATACCTTGCCGATTGTGCACATATTTATAAGTTTCCGATCCATATTTGTGAGTGAGTAGTTATGGTAGTAGGTACATATAGGAGCGAGTGTGTGAGTTGTTCGAATGGGGTTGAGTATGAGTGTTGTTATGAGTTACGGCTTAAAGTAAGTTCAGGCTTATAGTGAAGTAAATAAATATTAAGTACTTGAGACATCTTACAGTAAAAACATAAAATAACAGGTTCGAGGTAAGAACTAGCAAAAGTATTGATTTACAATTTATAACATTTGGTAAAACGGGTAAGCAAGTAGTTAGTCATGCTTTCACGAGGAGTGTATGTATCTGTTCCTCAGAAGAAATTAATATTGATTTCGAATGTTCATCCTTTTTTTATAATACACCTTCCCATATGTAGTCCAACAGAACTTAAAGGCCCCTGATTTAATCAGGTCTCGGGCAAGGAAATGTAGTTGCGATCCTTAAGGGGTTAAATGCTCCGACAGAAAGATAAGAGTGTCTTCTTGAGTTTTGAATTCAAGGTGTTTACAGCACATTTTAGTTTGGTTTTTCAACTTATAAGCCTTACTCATCCTTAGAATCTCGGACCTCAATATAGTGGAGGCTGTTTCTACAACAATAGGGCTATTTTGTTGTTTAGAGTTTTTCCCGCGCACTCTGTAGATGTTCTTTATATCATATTTATTCATATACAACTCAAGTTGCGGGAAAGGAACATTATCATTTCTAGAGGGTCCTCTTTGGTTTCATGCCTTTTTCTTGGTTCATTTTTAACAACAAAGAATGGTTATTTCATGAAAAAGGCATTCTCGCTTCCACCTTAAAGGCTCGCATTCGAGCATAATCTAGGCTTTAATTTTTTCACAGCTTCAAAGGGACTGTAAACCTGAGTATATGGTTTTAATTTCAACTCGATACCTCCACGCGTTCCCGAGATAAAGGGTCTTGACAGACAGACGGACGGACGGATAACAAAGTGATCCTATAAGGGTTCCTCTTTTTTCCTTTTGACGTACGGAACCCTAAAAATGAATCGTCGAAATGTATGTACTCGTAATGTGAGCTGTCCCTTAGTTTGTCATATGTTATTACATAGCTGCACTTTCTGATTGTGTAATAATACAGGTGTGTTTTTTTCTAAATCAACCGTTTCGATACCTCGTTTTTCGAAGTCGGTTTAAAATTCAGACGATAGATCGTTAAAATTTCGTCAAGCTATTGATAAGTACACTCCTTTCTCGATTATGAAATGTCCCTACTAATGGTACACTAATGACGCGTAGAATTAAATTAACGCTTGTAGAACAACGTAGGTAGTAAAAGTGTTGATTATAACGCCTTTAAAAGCGGATTATAGCGATAGCAACTTTGTTTTATTATTATATTGAACACATCATGAAGTGGTTGGCAGCCCTGTTTGCTGCTGTCGTGTTGGTAGCCAACGTAGCAGCCTGGACTCGTAAGTATACATACAGTCCTACCAACTTATCTGTGAACTGAAAGAGGACGGCACCGTCGATTCAGTGTTGCTAATTAATATAAGGTGCCCAAAGTTGAGTAAGTTTTCAAGAAGGAAATTTCACATTAGACATAATCGTTTAATAAGAATTACAGTTTTTACAAATGAAAAACTTAAAAAAAAAAAAAAAGTTTTTTTAAACAACAAACAGCGTGCCGGCGTGATGTTTTGTTATGAACTGGTGTAAACAATCAACTGACATGCGATATCATAAATCCCGATCCATTTGCTATCATTTATTAAAGAGTTCCGTTGCCTACCTCCGAAGTACTTCATCAGATCTTCACCAAATTTAAATGGGACCAGTCCGAGAAAATACTCTTCCAAACAAAAAAAGAATCCAAATCGGTTAACAATTGGCGAAAATATCGCTGAACAAACATTTTTCATGGGATCCCATCTTCAGATCCTGACTTATACCTTCCATCATCAGCTCAGCAACATGAGATGATGATGGAAGGATTACCAGGCACAAATATCTGAATTGCTTTAGAAAGTTTATGAAAAACAGTGTATGTGCTTATAAATTTTGAGGGTTTCCCTCGATTTTAATGGGATTCCATCATCAGATTCTAACTTGGCGAGGAGTATAGGCTTTTGAATAAAAAAATATTTTTTTAAATCGGTCCAGAATTGGCGGAGAAATCGGTGACAATACATAAAAATACATACAGCCGAACATAGAAACTCCTCCTTTTTGAAGAAGTCGGTTAAAAACAATGATACCTATATAAAGTAATAATTATTTATTTAAATTATTTTTAAATTATTTTATTATTATTATAAAGTAATAAAATAAATAAAAAGAATTTGATAATTAACAGTTACGTAGGTACGCTAACAGTTTAGTCTCTCAGTAATAAACAATGGCTTTATCTTAAAAGTAACCCAATGAAGATGAAATTCAGCAGATAAAATGTTCCACTGGGGATACAACTTTCATTTAATGCAAAGTTAAGTAGGTACCTACCCTGCAAGAGGTACCTGGATGTCTAGCATTTAGTTATGACCGTACACCAGATTTGACTAATTGTAATTAGCATTGGTACCCAGTGTTAGTGTAGTGTAATAGAAAAAACCGGCCAAGTGCGAGTCAGACTCGCACACGAAGGGCTCCGTACCATAAACCTTAATTTTTACTATTTGTTTATATAGCCGCAATAGGAATACACAATCTGTGAAAATTTCAGCCGTCTACCTATTACGGTTCATGAGATACAGCCCGCTGACAGACAGACGGACGGATGGACGGGCGGACGGACGGCGGAGGCTTAGTAATAGAACCCTAAAAAAACAAATTGCTTTTCAATAAGTTATTGAAAACCAGGTTTACAGTAATTTTGATCTTTAGATGAACCTGCCTACACAACTTCATCCTTTTTGTGAGGCCATACTCCGCATATTTCCGTACCACTAGATCATCACTATCGCTTTCGGTTTCAGTGTCACTTACCACTTCTATAATAAAAGGTTTATCTAAATACAAATCATGCTTTAAGTATTCTCCTTCTAACCTGCGAACGTGTCTACAATGCTGTGCCCACTCATGGACTGTAATAGCGTTAAAAGCTTCTCTGACTAGGCGGGGAATTCCAGCATTTTTGTGCTCAATATTTACATCGGCAACTTTTCTTTTTATTGTGCTCCATATGAGTTCAATGGAATTGAGATCACAGTGATAAAGTGGCAAATATAAGCATTTGTGTCTATTGTCTTCTAAATTTTTCTTAATCTCATATACAGGTTCAGGCTTGTTTCTCTTAAATATTTCTAAAAGCTGAGATTTAGTCAAATCCTCTCCGTAGTCAATTTTATTTTGGATCAACCATAATTGCATATTTTTTTTAAGGAATTCGTATTTGGGATTTTATTCACACAAATACGGTGATAAGAAGCATTATCTATCACTATTATGGATGGCTCTCGTAAATTAGGCACAAGTTTTTCAATAACCCACTTTTAAAAGTTGGTACTATTCATCGCGTTTTTGTGTTTGATTTAAACACAAGTAGTGCATTTGTAACAACATTTCTTTGTTGATCAGGTACAGAATGTAACTAACAAACTTCTGGGCAAGACAAGTGGCAATATAAATATCAGAAATTCTTTATTCATGTCTCCGGTAGTACCTCAAGATATACTACGTGTAATAAAATATTCAAAAAATAAAAAAAGTTTTGGATACGACGAAGTTTCTACCGCGGCAGTAAAATTTGTTTCAGAAATTATAGCGAAACCGTTGAGCTACATAATAAAAGCATCTATAAGCTCAGGTATATTTCCAGATCAATTGAAAACTGTTGTCATAAAACCGCTACATAAAAAAAACACTAAGGAGGACATGTCAAATTATAGACCAGTAGCTTTGATTTCAGTGTTTTCTAAGATATTCGAAAAGATTATATATGAATGTGTTTACTCATTTGTTATTAAATGTAATAAATAATATATTATGCGAAGAGCAAAATAGCCTTAGGAAAAATAAAAATATTAGCATGGCAATATTTGATCTTATAAAAGTGATAATGAATAATGTTGATAGGAAAAACCCTGTATGTGCAATTTTCACCGACATGACAAAAGCTTTCGATTATGTATAACATGACACGCTATTAAATAAGCTTGAAGACTATGGTATAAGAGGCAACGTACTAAACCTAATAAAGTCTTACCTCACTGATCGAAAACAATACATAGAAATATCGAGAGTATGTACTAAAACCAAGTGCGAATTTAAATATCTATCGTCCAGTAGAATACCTAAGTTTGGGGTTCCACAAGGTAGTGTACTCGGGCCATTATTATTTCTGCTTTACATTAACGATCTACCGCGTCAAATTCATCAGCCAATGACATTATTTGCGGATGATAGCACAGTGATAATTGAATGCAAAGACAAAACGGAATACAAAAAAGATATGAACAACACCCTTAAAAGTATAATAGAATGGTTTAATAAAAATAATCTAGTGATAAATTTAAATAAAACTCAGGTCATGCATTTCTACCAGCGACTTGAGCCAGAAAATATTATAATTAAATATAATGACCAAAACGTAGATACAACAATAGTAACAAAATTCTTAGGAGTTCACATCGACAATAAACTAACATGGAAACATCATGCTGAAAACGTTTGCAATAAATTAATTAAAACGGCATATGTACTCTATAGTCTTTCAAAAAAAGTTAACATAACTACATTAGTGAATGCTTATCATGGTTTAGTTGCTTCCTCGCTAAGATTTGGTGTCTGTTTTTGGGGAAACTGCAGTGAAAGAGAAAGTATATTTAAGGCCCAAAAACGTTGCCTTCGATCAATGACAGGTCAAAAAAGTTAAAACTACAGAAAGCTGTCAACCTGTTTTAAAGCTCTAAGATTACTTACGTTGCCATCATTGTATATTCTTGAAGTATCCCTATTCGTTAGGACGAACAAGCACCTGTTTACATCAGTAGTAGATAAAGACAACGCTCCGGACCAATAAGATCTCAATATCAAAATCAACTTTACACAGGTGGTTATCAAACGTCTTTACTTAAAAAGAATATATTAACCATGGGTCCTCTTATATACAACAAACTACCGATACATATGAAAGAATTACCCATTCATTTTTTTAAAAAAAAGTTACCAAAACTGCTACTAGACAAGTGCTACTATGCAATTAAAGATTTTCTTAATGACAATACTTTCTATTAAGGTGAATGCTCCAGGGTAGCCCGCGAAATTCAAATATTTTTATGTTTTTTGCAATTTGCCGGTCAGTGTGAAGCTGTATGTGGACCAAATGCGTTCCGCGACCGTAACGCGTATTTATCTAAAGAATTATAACCATTTTAATCATCAATATAGCCCTCTAAGTTCATGTAGTTCGAAAGAATAAATATTTCAGAAATAATCATTCTTTCGGACTACATGAACTTAGAGGGCTATATTGATGATTAAAATGGTTATAATTCTTTAGATAAATACGCGTTACGGTCGCGGAACGCATTTAGTCCACATACAGCTTCACACTGACCGGCAAATTGCAAAAAACATAAAAATATTTGAATTTCGCGGGCTACCCTGGAGCATCCACCTTAATGGGGTGTACGTATGTATTGAATTATCTACATTTTTAATTTATTTTGTTCACATTTCTATATAAATTTGTTGTCATGTTTTTTGATTTAAATTGCTGACATTTCTAATTTAATTTTCTGTTTTTTTTTTTGTCTAATTAGTTGATATTTGTATTTTAATTTATTAACATGTGTATTGTATTTTCTTGACATTTTGCTAAAAATTGTAATGTATAATAATAATATGAAAAATCTTTGACAATTGCATGTACATATTAGACATTTGCACACCTGTTGATGTAAAATATGGCTGAACTTTTGTTATTTGTAACATCACATGTATGTACCCATATTTCAGCAAATAAATTATTTGTATTGTATTGTATTGTGCCCTTTCGATACAGGCTCCAATACTCAGTCTTCACCCTCTCCTTGCCAACATTTACCCGATTATGCGAAGAGTAAATTTAGGTCTCATCTAAATAAATAATGGCCAGGACTAGGGCGATTTATTATTTTTATCCACTGCATGCAAGTACTTAGCTCTCCAAGCCGATATTTCTTTACGCTCCATAAGACTCTCTCGCTGAGCTTTCGCAGACTCTCTCGCTGTCCTGTGTAATTTATTTCTGTCTTTAAGTCCTCTAGGAGCTTTTTAACAGTAGGGACCTCCACTTTCACGTCCACTTTGACGTTTTCTGTCCTTTTTTGGTGACCGAATTTTTGTACCAGTTTCTTCTGCTGCGTGCCCTTCCTTAACTATTTTTTAAATAAGTCCTTAACTCACACCTGAAATATAAGATAATAAAATAAATGTTAGTAGACATTTGAAATCTGGCAGGTTAGTTGGCTCACTCACTTAGCAGGTTACCTAATAGACGTATGTTACCGTTACGCTAACCTGCAGCAAGAATAGAAACGAATATTTCGTGGACTTAAATAATTAGTTAAGTATCGGGTAATTTATAACAAGAAAGTTGACAACACTAACCTGTCGCTGCCGAAATTCGTTTGTATATTTGATTAAATGGAATAATAATCGGAGACCCCGCCCGAGCTTCTTCTTCAAAAAAGGTTTTAACCTTTAGAATAATGTTTCGAGGATCACTTTTAATAGCTTTCGGTATATTTAACTTTATAAATTCACCAATATTACGACAAAACAACCCGAGAACCCGAATGTAGTAGACACTGACAATCGAATGACATTTCGACATGACGGCCGTAGTTCCAATTTTCGCCATTTCACAGATAAGTTGGTAGGAGTGTATTCTCAAGGTGGAAGCGCCAGGGTAGCCCGCGAAATTCAAATATTTTTATGTTTTTTACAATTTGCCGGTCAGTGTGAAGCTGTAAGTATGTTGAACAAAATACGATTCAAACTCAAACTCAAAAATATTTATTTCAAATAAACCATTTGCACGTTCCAAAGCGTAGATCTCTATGGAGAAGAACGTGCAAGAAACTCCACGGACACTCTTTTAAAAATAATAAGTTGAAATTATACATACATGTGAGAACGATGTAAAAGACGGACAGGATAAAAGCGTCCGGAAATAAATGAACAATTCAAAGAAGTCATTTAAATAAACCATGGCAGCTGAGAATGACCAGTCCCAACTCACGTTCACAAACATGACGCATGCGCTAGCACCATTCGGTTCAACCATTTTGAAGGGAGCCAAATGATCCAACGTTAGACTTTGCATGACACTCCCAACCACCAGGGTACATTCAAGTCAAAAACAAACCTAAAACTGATAGCTATACTTAAGGTACACAGTACTCACACATGTGCCGTTAAAATGGATGAAATTATACAATGCTAAATAAATTGAGTATTTACAATACAAATTTATCAAATTGGTTATTTACAATCTTCAGCCGGTCCAACAATGTTTCCATGAGCTAACAGATTATTTTGTGCGCCCTAGTGGCTGTGGAGCAGGACCAGCATTCAGCCAAGCATTTTTATCTTCAATATAATCCCCCAACTTATAATGTCTGCCTGCATAGTGTGCGTTTAAAACAAGATTTAAATTTTGTCACATTTAGTTCTAATATATGGGGAGATATCTTATTATTACATTTCAAATATGAAAAAAAAAACACGAAAGAGATATTTATTTATTTATTTATTTCTTCTTACATCTATCATTACAGGCTTAACCCAATGCGATAAATGCGCTTATCCTAACTTACTATATACTAACATCTATAACTAATTATAAATAATGCATTCTTTGTGAACTCACCCAGAGTACAACAAAATAGGATGAGACTACATTAGCCAGTCTGAAACCTGGTTGAACTAATTGGACCCTATTTCTAGTAACCTAATTATGTCTGTCGCCTCTTTTAATAAAATATGTAAATTCTTTCTGACATACATGATGTTTTCATAAATGTATTGACAAGGTACCGTCATGATATTAATATTCTTAAACAGTTCCCTTAGAGAATCGCGCCGGCGGAGATTGTATATTGCTTTGATGGCTCTTTTCTGCAGAATAAAAATAGACTCAATGTCTGCAGCCCGTCCCCATAGTAAAATACCGTAAGACAGTTTCTTGCACGTTCTTCTCCATAGAGATCTACGCTTTGGAACGTGCAAATAGCTTCCATGTTTTTGACTGACCGACCTTGACGTTTCAAAAGTGCCTGTGAATGGTTTATTTGAAATAAAATGCTTTGAATTTTAATTCATGATACTGTGAAAGTAACTAAAATAGACCAGTCTCGCGGTATCGACATCCGTTAATTGGCGGATTTTTCTAACAGCATAAGCTGCTGAACTTAGCCGTCCTGAAAGAGATGTTATATGAGGGCACCATTGTAGCTTTGGGTCAAGCGTAATTTTCAGGAAAACCGTTTTATTGACAAATTCTAGTTTAACCCTGTTCAATACTATGTCACAATCGCTGCTTTTGACATTTGGTAAGGCAAATCTTATACATTTCGTTTTTTTTTAATTCAGAACCAAGTTATTCGCCGTGCACCTATTTTGGACTTTCATTAGGGCATTATTTATGACATTAAAATTATCCGTCTGTCTATTTATCTTAAAAATTAAGGAGGTATCGTCGGCAAACAGCACCGTATAAATTTTTGTTGCAATAAATAGGGTAAATCATTGATATATACCAAAAATAAGAAAAAACCCAAAATCGAGCCCTGGGGAACGCCCAGTTTCACGTTTTATCCCGACGAATTGACACTGATTTTTGAACTAATTGCTGTCTGTCATTCCAATAAGATTTGACCAAGTTTAACGCTGTTTTACCTAGTCCGTAATGCTCGAGCTTCAGGACTAATGTATCGTGATCAACGCAATCAAACGCCTTCGAAAGATCACAAATGGTGTCTTTTGTGATCTCTCGAAGCGTTTGATTGCGTTGGCATGACATGGCATCCTGTGCGTCCTCCCACGCATCAAAGATGTGCTTTAGTAAGGTAACACACCAGCGTCAGTTGTACAACGTCCTTTGGTGAAACCATACTGTGTATCATGAAAGATGTTATTCGTGTTAAAATGATTAAGCATCACTTTTTTAAATATCTTACTAAACACTGGCAACACAGATACTGATCTATAATTATTTGTGTCTTTACTATACCCAGATTTAAAAAGTGGTATCACCTTACTGAATTTCATTAGGTCCGGAAAGATGATTTAATTTGTGTGTGGATCAAGGAGATCCACACACAAATTAAATATTAAAGCTAAGTACGGCGCTACAGTCTCGATAATTGAGGTACAAACTTTGATAGACAATCCCCATATATTTCCCGTCAGTTTTATTTTGATTTGTTTAAAAGCTTTCATTACTACTATGGGGTTTATATGTTTAAAATTAAATTCAGTCGGGCAGGCTGACACGTTCGCCTCTAATATATCAAAAGCAAGCGAAGGCGAAGAATTTAAGGCTTCAGTAGTTTTAATAGGAATCCTCGTAAAGAAATTTACAAATTCTTGAGCAACTTGTTTGTTATCACTAATAAGTCCATGAGAAGTCTCCAATCAGTAATCAGTGTTATGTCTTTTGTTTCTATTTGTTTCACTGTTTATAATTTTCCAAAACTCCCATCCTTGTTTATTTTATTGTCTGCTGTTTTTACTTTATTGTGTAAAGCCTTGGCTACCTTACAAGTGTTTTTATAAATTTTTGAGTAGGTAGCTACATACTTATTAAAAGTTCCAGTGTTAATAAAAGGCTTAAGGCCATACAGCTCATAAAATATTTCCCTACTTTTTCCGAGTCCTTTAGTTTTTATTTTTTATTTTTAAGTATTATTGAATTCGGTTTGGACTAAAGAAAAAAATATTAGTATTATCCATTGTAAGGTTCCAATCACTCAACTTTCCGATTAAAGTGCGGTTAAATTTATTTAAATTACCGGATGTTATTGGTCTGGTTTGTATTTGCACTTGTTGAATTTGTATGTTGGACTCAAAGCTCGCTGTGATCAGAAGGAAGGTAATTTACAATGGCTTTCTCTAAGTAGTTGCTACAACAAAAAAACGTTATCAATACATGTAGCACTAGTTGTAGTTGTACGGGTTGGTTTCATGAACACATTAGACACATTGAATGATTTAAAGAGATTTTGGTAACATAGGTACTTTGCTAAGTGAGGAGCTCGTGGCTAAAATAATAACAGCCGCACGGGTCGATCTTCAAGGTTAAGCAACGCTTGCCAAGGTTGGTCTGTGGATGGGTGACCATCTTAACATACCGAGTTTCCTCCGTGCCTCAGAAAGCACGTTAAGCCGTTGGTCCCGGCTGTCATTTGTACATCTTTGGCAGTCGTTACGGATTGTCAGAAGCCAGTAAATCTGACTCCAGTCTTGCCATGAAGTACCGTGTTACCCAGTTAATGGGTTGGGGAGGTCTGGTAGGCAGCCGCTCCTCGTAAAATACTGGTATTAAGCTAAATCCAGCTTGACTGGAAGCCGACCCCAATATAGTTGGGAAAAGGCTAGGCAGATGAGGTACTTTGCTAAGTGACAATACTTTCCGGATCGATAACGTCTGTATAGTACGTCCGGG
The DNA here is from genome assembly GCA_950371165.1 of Lacanobia oleracea. Classification (NCBI taxonomy): domain Eukaryota; kingdom Metazoa; phylum Arthropoda; class Insecta; order Lepidoptera; family Noctuidae; genus Lacanobia; species Lacanobia oleracea. The sequence continues at coordinate 150,054 of CATNUG010000002.1, read as the reverse complement.
TGCTCCTAGCGGAGCTCCACATCGGTGTCAATGCGGTGAAGCAGTCGACCGCCTCGGACACCATGGCTTGTCCTGTAGTAGGAGCGCTGGTCGGTTAGCACGGCACGCCAGCAGTCATGACATTATCCGTCGGGCTCTTGTCATCGCCGGGGTGCCAGCTGTTTTAGAACCCAACGGCTTGGCACGCGACGAAGGGAAAAGGCCAGATGGGATGACCATAATGCCTTGGAAGGTGGGTAGGCCTTTGGTGTGGGATACAACATGTGTCGACACCCTTGCGCTATCCCATCTTCTTAGCACGGCGGGCTGTGCTGGGGCGGCTGCTACAGGTGCAGAAAACCTCAAACGACGTAAATATAATAACTTAATTGGAAGTTACATATTTGAGCCGTTTGGCGTTGAAACACTAGGCCCATGGGGTCCGAGTGCGCATCGAGTCTTTCGGGACATTAGCAAACAACTTGTCGACCGTTCACGTGACCAGAGGGCTGGGCTGTTTTTCGGCCAAAGAATCAGCATTGCGATTCAACGCGGCAATGCTGCCAGTGTTCTGGGAACTTTTGCCACTGACAGCGATGTGGATTATTTTTTTGATGCCCAATGATTAATTTGGTTTTTATACGCGTTTGTACATAATTTCGTGTTAATTAGTGTATATAGTTAGTTAAGTATTTGTAAATTAATAAAAGAGATTTAATAATCTACAGCTATCTGAATTGTTTTCTAAAATATTAATATTAAAGTCTCCACAGGTAATTTGTTTATTGCCAGTTGCAAGTTTTGCCAATACATCTTCCATCACTGACTCAAATATAGCGTAGTTCAGATAATTAGGGGGTCTGTACACGCATACTATGATCTGCTTATCTAGCTCAACACAGGACAGTTCAATGCTATGTTCAACAGACAAGTTAACTATGTCTGTGAAAGTTTTAAATTTAACTAATACATTTTTTTATTAAATTTAGTGAACCCCCACTTAGTATTGTCTTTCGGTTAACTGAACTTCCCACACTGTAATTCTCGTAATTAATCAACATTTCAAAATCTTTTAAACAATGCTTAGTGAAACAAATTATGTCAAACATTGCTTTTTTCTAAAAATAACTTGTTTTGAAGAAAAGCCATGAATATTCTGATGGAAACATTCCAAGGATTTCTGCTTAGCCCCTTTATTAAAATTAGCTATGTGAGAGCAAGAAGATACCCAGGTTCATGGTACAATTGGTAGATGTAACTATACAGTTATTGGTATCCTATGTTGTCGTACAATTCGCGGCCGTAACGCGTATTTTTCTAAAGAGTTATAACCATTTTAATCATCAATATAGCCCTCTAAGTTCATAAAGCCCTATAGAATGGTTATTTCATGAAAAGGCATTATATAGGGCTTCATGAATTATAACCATCTTAATCGTAAATATAGCCCTCTAAGTTCATTTAAACCCTATTGAATGATTTTTTCATGAAATAACAGGCTCTTTCTGGGTAAGCTCGCTCCATCGTAGACTTTGTCTCTGACATCTCTGACCTAATAAATAAATAAATAAAAAATCATAATCAGGGGCGGAATATCCTTATGGCAAAGTAGGCACGTGCCTAGGGGCGCCAAATTACACAGGGGCACACGAGGAAAATTAACACGAAAAAGTACCTGCACTAGAAAGGTAGTTAAATAAAGGGCAACAATCTTGATATGTCTTTTTTCATCTTTTTTATTTAAAAACTTTGTTTAAAAATAAAATGCAACTAAAGACCAATGTTAATACAACAGTTAAGGCAGTAGTTTATTTGATTTTTATCCGCTCAACTGTGGCGGTCGTATATATAAAAAGTCATAAACAATATTGCCGCCCGTTATTTAGAAGAAACAGAAACAACATAACTTAGCCCAACCCGGTAAAATAGAGTCCGCTTATTGTGCCCGCGATAAAACAACGGTTTAACCAGTTCAAATACCTAGGGCACCTTGTCACTGAGGATCTCGATGACCAAGATGACATTCAAATCGAGCGCAGGGCATTGGCGGTAAAAAGTAATATGTTGGCACGTGGGTTCGCTCGCTGCAGTAAAAAACTGCCTCCGTGGTCGAATGGTTTAGGCGTTTGCCTCGTGACCCGGTGGCCGTGCCGTCGTGGGTTTGATTCCCACGGGAAGCATACCTTGTAAAGTTGTTTCCAGTTTGGCTAGGACATAGCGGTCTTCAATCACCTGATTGTCTGATAAAAAAGATAATTCCGTGCCTAGGAAGGCAAGTATAAGCCGATGGTCCCGGCTGACAAATAGAGTCGTCAAATAAACCATGTCAGAGGCCTTTGGGGGGTTTAGAAACTCTGACACTAGGGTGTGCCGTGTGTGGGGTGCGCGTCCAGTATAATAATAAATTCAGGATGCTGCTAGGGCTGCCCACTTTTGTAGCGCTTCGGGGTATGTGCGTAAGCGCACCGCCTCCCTACTGATCAGAGTACGGGGCAGCACTAACAGTATCCCTTAAGTTGCTGATTACTCGGTAGCCGATGGATGCGAGACGCTTGGGGGAGGCCTATGTCCAGCAGTGGACGTCTTTCGGCTGATATGATGATGATGATGACTCGGCAGTCATGAAGGCTTTCGTTCCGATTATGGTCGGATAGCGAAACTCAAACTCGAACGAAAATAAAGATTTCATAACTTTAACTCCCCTGTATTAACTCTACTGTAATGTGTTTACTAACACATAGTAGACTAATAATAATAGACTAACAAATGGAGTATTTGTCTGAATAAATAAATTCATCATCATCTGCCTAGACTTTTCCCAACTATATTGGGGTCGGCTTCCAGTCAAAACGGATTTAGGTTAATCCCAGTATTTTACGCGGAGCGGCTGCCTACCAGACCTCCACAACCCAGTAACTGGGTAACACGGTACTTCATGGCAAGACTGGAGTCAGATTAACTGGCTGCTGACTATTCGTAACGACTGCCAAAGATCTACAAATGACAGCCGGGAGCCCGGGACCAACGGCTCAACGTGCTTTCCGAGGCACGGAGGAAACTCGGTATGTTAAGATGGTCACCCATCCACAGACCAACCTTGGCAAGCGTCGCTTAACCTTGAAGATCGACCCGTGCGGCTGTTATTATCTAGCCACGAGCTCCTCAAAAATACTGAATAAATAAATTGATTGATTGATAATTCGAGGTTTGGGTTTCTCCCGCCCGTTTCCTTCTCTAATATTGGACCGATCTAAAAGATATTTCTTAAACTGAATAAGGATATAATATACTGTGCCTCCATGAGCTTTTTTTTGAGCAGGGAGAGTTTCGGTCCAAACTCTCTCTTTACTTATAAGGATAGTATTTATCCTACTCACTCACCGACTCACTCAACATCTTGATGTTGAATGATGTATCATTCAACATCAAGATAATATGCACACTTACATCGAGTAGGCTACGTTACCCATAATTTAAATACTTAAATCCAGGAGCATGCTGTCACAGCCTGTCACAGCCAGTACGTCAACCAATGTAGTCAAATGAAGGTTCCTATTTGTTTCTGTACTTTTGCATTCAGAACCTGACGCTTGTGACTGTGTAGATTTAAGTCAAGGAGACCATTTTATTTGGGTGGTTCTACGCTAGACCAGCCGAGCACGAGCTGAGCGCAAGCCGAGCCGCTCTACTCGCGGTATCAAGTGTGGACGTACAACGAGCCAATAAAAAACCGACAATAGGCGGAGCACAGTCGAGCACGAGCCAAACACTCGAAGCGCGCTCGTTCGAGGCTTGTAAGTCGGTCCACCCTACACGAATTTTAGCTCTGCTCGTGATCGGCTTGTCTAGCGTAGACCTTAAGTTTTAACTTTAAAATATCCCCCAGTTAAATATACTTTAAATGACCCTGAACAAAACCAATCATCAAATGACTCCTCCCGCTCTGGGTGAAGCAAGAGGGAGTGTCAGACTCTTACTGACTAAAACCCATCCGTGTTCCTCCTGGTGCCCTTTGCGTTCCAAGGCTACGGCACCTCTTTCGAACAGATTCCGCAGCCCCAGCAGGCACACACCCTAGCGGGCCCCGTCTTCCACGCTGACATCTCTTTGAGGCGCGCTGGGATCGCAGCGCGCCGCCGACCCGGGCCTAGTTCTGATCAGACGGCGAGCCACCCACTGCTCGCCGTCCGCAGGCCCGCGCCTACGGCGGCCGGGAATCGTCCTGCGACTCCCAACGCCTGGGGCGTCTTCTTCTGTTGCGGCGACTGGGACGTGAGGTTTCCCTCTCTCTCACACGTTCGGCCTCCTCCTCTGCTAGCATTACTGCTTCGCAGAAGGAGGTGACCCTGAACCAAACCTAGACTTTAGATTTTTTTATTTTTACATACTGTGCATAAAACTTACATTTTTACACAGCGGAGCAGATGCGTCAGCGAGGCTGGTGTCTTGATCACTACATGTGTCAAGATAACTGCTACTGTGAAAGTGTAGTCAACTACAGCAGGAAGATGTGCAGGTGCTACCCAAAAGGCCCGTCTGAGTAAGTGTTAGGGCACAAGACAGAGATCACTGTCACAACACAACACTATCACTACATCACCATCACTACATCACCATCACTACATCACTATCACTACATCACTATCACTAGATCACTATCATACATCTCTATCACTACATCAATATCATATATCACTATCACTACATCATTATCATACATCACTATATCACTACATCACTATCACTTTCTTTGTCAACCTTTTCCCCCAGATATTTGGGGTCGGTACAGACAAAGTAAAGAACACAACAATTAGAAATAAAACCAAGGCAAAGGATAATGTGGCCATAAAAGTACCCCTCTCGACAGGTTTCATTGCGTCAAACGTTTAGGGGTGACGACCGATAGTGACAAAAATCAGTTAACGAACGATCGGGTGTCACCCCTAAGCGGGTGTCAAACAGTGCGGGCCGCCCCGGTTGATCGCCTGCTGCACTCCTCAATATCCGGCGCCCTGGGCTGTCACCCAACCTCGCCCTACCCTAACGCCGCTACTGAGATGAGCGACGATATTATAAAAAACCGGCCAAGTGCGAGTCAGACTCGCACACGAAGGGTTCCGTACTATATAAACCTTATTTTTTTAATATTTGAGTTGATTGAATGAAAGGTAAATTGCGGTTTCCGATTTATGACGTATAAAAAAAAACTACTTACTATAGATCTCGTTCAAACTAGTTTTCGGTGGAAGTTTGCATGGTAATGTACATCATATATTTTTTTAAGTTTTATTTTTCTCTTATTTTAGAAGTAACATTTTACCACTTTGAAAGTGTCTCTCGCGCAAACTATTCAATTTAGGAAAAAAATATATTATAAACCTCAATATCATTTTTGAAGACTTATCTATCCATAGATACCCCACACGTATGGGTTTGATAAAAAAAAATGAGTTTCAGTTCTAAGCATGGGGAACACCAAAAATGTAGTTTTTGTTTCTCATTTTGTGTGAAAATCTTGATGCGGTTCACAGAATACATATCTATTTACCAATTTTCAACAGTATAGTTCTTATAGTTTCGGAGAAAAGTGGCTGTGACGGACAGACAGACATGAAGAATTAAGGGTTCCGTTTTTTGCCATTTGGCTACAGAACTCTAAAAATTATTGGTAAAATCTGGAGTAGAGTAACTAGAGACAGAATTGCATGAAACGAATGGAGGAGGCTTTCACCGCTATTGCTAGAGGTAGCGGTCCTTGTCTTTATTTTATTATTTTTTATTATTCTTACTAATATTATAAATGCGAATGTAACTCTGTCTGTCTGTAGCGCTTTCACGCCAAAACTGCTGAACCGATTTAAATGAAGTTTAAATGTAGAGATCGCTAGAGCCTAAGAAAGGACATAAGTTATTTTTTATCCCGGGAGTATGTTCCCTAGGGACCGCGCGGGCAAAGCCGCTGGCAGAAGAACTACACTAAATCAAGAAAAACTATTACTAACATTTACACGAAGAGTTAACAGCACACAGCCTATTTATTTGTTTGTAACACTTATAAATAAATAATTTAAGGCAAACAAATTGCTGAAGGAAATATATTTTTTTTTTATTGAGGTTGGTATCCTGTCTTACCGGATGCCGCTGAATACTTGTACTTTACATAACATAATCAGTAACTCGGTTAATACGAAATAACTTCCCAAATAATATTTTGGTGTCAGTTATAGGCTTTTTATGACTTTAAGTAATATAACAGGGTTATAATTATCTCAGTTATTACTAAAGACGATATAGAGGAGTTAACAAACAAGTTTTAGCCCCAATCGCAGTACTAAAGCTTTAATGGACTACGTAAAACAGCTTATAATGAATGGATGGATGCAGAGTTATAATGGCGCTAGTAGCAGCAAGTATTCTTAATACGTTATACCTTTAACCTTTCTGTGACACCCAAGTCTTTATAAAAGTGTTCGCCGACACCTTTTAACACTTATTGTTGTATAGTTATTGCAATGAACGCTTTTATACCACTTAAGGTGCTACATTGACTGTTATCGCAGACATAGGCTATAAAATAGAGTTTATCGAGAGTTTAGTAACACGAGAAACTAAAAGTATCAAACAACTCCTCTATCTAGGTTTAACCTGCAATAAAGGGTTCAACTAAAGCTTATTGTGTTAGGCAGTACAATTTTACAGACGTTCTAAAGGTATTGGTGTCAAACAACGCAAGTATGGGTCGTTATTAACACTAACCTCACTTTAGTAAAGTTCGCCATGTTTTGGTAACCTAACAATTAATATTATTTCGAGTTATTCAACATTTGACTACAATAAACAAAATTTCTTACATTATTTGAAGCATTCCATGAATGCCACTTAATTTTACAAACCACTGCTCAAGAAGCAGGAATGAATAATAATGTTTAGCTTGAGGTACCTATTTTATTATCATATTTTTTCTTTTAAATCTTTAATAAATCCTAGGCGCGTTAAAATTGAGATGAGAAACATGGTATACATTTACCGTGATATCATAAGGGCGGTAATTTTTCACTTCAAATACTTAAATAACATAATATTCCATAATATTATTCTGCTGTGTTGAATAATGGATGACATAACACTTCCATTACGAACAGATTTAATTTTAGTAAGGTTAAAGGCATTTTCATCTTGACGTGCGCTTTTTACCACCTGTAGTGCTCACTAACGTGGTAGTACCGGTTAAAGTAGTAGCTGACGATGAATAAACGCTCTTGTGCAGCTTTAATATCTTTTTGACACCTTACTATAGGATTTATACAACCTGTAGCGTTTACCAACTCTATTTTACAACGGTAATACAGATTAAAGTAGTAGCTGACGATGAATAGGCGCTCTTATGCTGCTTTAATATCTTTGTGACACCGTACTATAGGCTTTCTTTAACTTTTACCTGTAAAACTGTGGGCCTCTTTCGTGGGTATAAGTGAGTTAGAGCATGCTCTAACTCAGTTGCACAGGTATGCGTAAACACTTTTATATTCAAATGGAACTGATGTACGAGTCTTATATAGGTTTTTTGAAGCTTTAGTGTTAGTTGGGTTGGTAACACTGATTTCCTGGCCCCTGATGACTATCCGTATCGGCTGTCAAAGATCTACAAACGACAGCTGGGGCCAACGCTATTATCGTGCTTCAGAGGTAGAAGAATCTCGGTATGTTATGATGGTCGGTCACCCATCCTCGAACAGACGTGGGGAAGCGTTGCTTAACCTTGAAGAACGACCCGTGCGGCTATTATTATTTAGCGACGACGTTCTTGTATCTTCTTTATTATTGTTATTTGCTGTGTCCTGTGCTGTGCGTGACCCAAATAACAATTTTCATCTTTTTCTTCGATACTCTTGCACCATCTCATCTTCCTAGTAGATCATCGTGTTGTGGCACTGCCGCTGCGGCTGCGAAAAACATCAAGCGGCGTTAATATAGTAATCTTAATGGTAACTATATTTTCGAGCCTTTAGGGTTGAAAACCTCGGGCCGTGGGGCCCTTGTGCTCACAGCCTTTTCAAAGAAATTTCGAAACGGCTGGTTGACACTTCCCGTGACCCAAGAGCTGGCTTTTACTTTGGGCAGAGATTAAGTATTGCTATACAACGTGTAACATACCGAGTTTCCTCCGTACCTCGGAAAACACGTTAAGCCGTTGGTCCCGGCTGTCATTTGTAGATCTTTGGCAGTCGTTACGGATAGTCAAAAGCCAGTTAATCTGACTCCAGCCTTGCCATGAAGTACCGGATTACCCAGTTAATGGGTTGTGGAGGTCTGGTAGGCAGCCGCTCCACGTAAAATACTGGTATTCAGCTAAATCCGGTTCGACTGGAAGCCGACCCCAATATAGTTGGGAAAAGGCTAGGCAGATGATACAACGTGTATAGCAATGGATGGATGCGAGACGCGCAAGGCTGGTCGTTGTGGCGACGCTGGGGGGAGGCCTATGTCCAGCAGTGGACGTCTGCAGGGTTATGATGATGATACAAGTACGTGTCGATGCCACCAGCCTCTTGATCACATTACCGGCTGATAGCGTTGACGACAAATTTTTCGATGATATATTTTAGTTTGTAGTTAGTGTATTTGTTAATTTTAGCTAATTCTATTGTAAACTTTGAACTTCAAAGCAATGCTTGTTGTTTCAGACCCGTGATAGGCCGTCGTCGGGCTGAATACCTGTAGAATGTGACGTCACTTGCAGCGGTGACACCGGGAACCCTACCTGTCTGGAACCAATAAAGTCACTGTTCTCGACCGTCTGCATGTTCCAGCTAAACCACAACTCTTCAGCATCGTCACTATCACTACATATTATAAAACAACTAGCGATTGCCTGCAACTTCGTACGCGAATATCCCGTTTTCCCATTCCCATAGAAATTTCGAGAATCCTCTTTTGTGCTCCTCTACACTCCAAAAGGATGAAAGGATCCTACATGCCAAAAAAATATATATATTAGCAACGATGTCCTCCGACGCGTCTTTCTGTTCGCAATAAACATAAAACCAGCCAAGTGCAAGTCGGGGTCTCACACGAAGGGTTCCGTACCATAAACCGTAATTTTTATTATTTGTTGTTATAGCGGCAATATACAATTCTAAAACACAATCTGAAAATTTCAACTATCTAGTTCTTGAGATACAGCCCTCTAACAGACTGACGGACGGACGGACGGACCGACAGACAGCGGAGGCTAGTAATAGGGTTCTGTTGGTAACCCTTTGAATACGGAACCATTAAAAACTATCGCATAAAAAATTATAATTTACAATTACTCAGCTGGATTTCAACTCGAATGCTAGCGGAGGAGAGTGCTCCGTGGAGTTTCTTGCACGTTCTTCTTCATAGAGGTCTGCGCTTTGGAACGTGCAAATAGCTTCATCTCTTTTACCGACCGACCGACAGTTCAAAGGTGTTTGTACAACTTATCCTATTCAAGATTGTGGTTCGTTAAAATAATATTTAATAGCATAATATTATTTGGAAGTAATACTTTTTGACTCTTCAAAGTAAAACCGTTTTAAGTTATAGGAAAATTGTATGAATCGATCTCCTTATTGCGGTGTCTTAGTGAAAATTCGGTAAAAAAATATTGAAATTCTAACAAAGGCCGGACAGCCCGGACACGGTCTAATTTGGCCGGACACACATTCTAAAAGCCTGAGTATGTCGCTTTATCCAGGCGCCTGGCAACCCTAACTATATTAACATCATCATCTGCCTAGCCTTTCCCCAACTAAGTATATTGGGGTCGGCTTCCAATCAAACCGGATTCAGCTGAATACCAGTGTTTTACGTGGAGCGGCTGCCTACCAGACTTCCACAACCCATTAACTGGGTAACACGGTACTTCATGGCAAGACTGGAGTCAGATTTTACTGGCTCTGACAGTCCGTAACGACTGCAAAAGATCTACAAAAGACAGCCGGGACCAACGGCTTAACGTGCTTTCCGAGGCACGGAGGAAACTCGCTATTTTAAGATGGTCACCCATCCACAGACCAACCTTGGCAAGCGCTGTTTAACCTTGAAGATCGACCCGTGCGGCAGTTGTTATCACGAGCTCCTCCCTAACTATATTTACATAAATGTATAATATACATAATATAAATAAACAATAAATAAATGTAAAACTGCAGGCGTCCTTTAGTTTTGTTGAGGATGAACCGTCGCGTCGTACGTAATAGGCAGCGTGCAGAACTGTCAACTATGTTTCAAGTATAAAATTCGAAACAGCTACGCTAGATGGCACAGTCTTCTTCGCGCACGTGCCCCTAAACTGAGCGTGCTGGAACCACAGGTGGCAGCACAGAAGCGTCAATGTCAAGTATTCTGACCCTTAAAACTTCCAATTTGCGACACTAGATGGCATATAGTCAACGCCGTGCACGGTCCCTATAATAGTGATACTGAACCACACCTTCCAGTAAGCCTGTATGCTTACTGGAAGGTGTGATTCAGTATCACTAACTTCGAAGACAGTGTGCATTTTTCTTCCATGCTATCAGTATCGTTAGTATGAAATACTCATTTTTAGGGATCCGTACCTCAAAAGGAAAATGCGGAACCCTTATAGGATCACTTTGTTGTCCGTCCGTCTGTCTGTCAAGACCCTTTATCTGGGGAACGCGTGGAGGTATCAAGTTGGAATTTAAACCATATACTCAAATCTGCGGTCCCTTGAAGCTGTGAAAAAATCACAGAAGCTACGACCGTTTATGCAGCAAAAAACAAATTTCGACGCTCTCAAGGGAATTAAAATTTGTATTTTTTTCGTTGACCTAGAACTATGAAATTTGGCAAGTAATACCGTCTTGTACTACAGGTATAGGGAAAAGTCTAAAAACTATACATTTGTGATTAAGTCATGAAAAATATAGTCTTTATTTAAAGTACGTAATCAATCATCGAGCGTAAAACTACTGATTGGATGAAATATGGCAAATACTTACCGTCTTATATTTACAAATTAAATTAATTGGTCAAGTACCATAGGGAAAATTCTGAAAACTATACATTTGTAATTAAATCATATAGGGAATATGCATGCGATTTTTTTATTAGCAAAATGAAATAATTATTAGCTCTAGTAAACAATCATGAAATTATTTTTTAAATACTTTCATCAGCGATGAAGTTATAAAGCTTCAAAGATTACAATTAGAAAGAGAATTCCGATGTAAACTTTGACGTCATCGTCCATGACGCCTATACAGCTGGCATAGAAAACAGCGTTTTCGCGAGAGGGACAGATATATTTGTTTTAAAATAATTATAACTCCTTCATTTTTTCAGTAATTTTGATTCTATTTTCACTATTTTGTTATCATAATTTTTCTTTTAAATCTTTAATAAATCCTAGGCGCGTTAAAATTGAGATGAGAAATATGGTATACATTTACTGTGAAATCATAAGGGCAGTCATTTTTCACTTCACATACTTAAATAACATAATATTCCATAATATTATTCTGCTGTGTTGAATAATGGATGACATAACACTTCCATTACGAACAGATTTAATTTTAGTAAGGTTACAGGCTTTTTTATCTTGACGTGCGCTTTTTACCACCTGTAGTGCTCACTATCGCGGTAATACCGGTTAAAGTAGTAGCTGACGATGAATAAGCGCTCTTGTGGAGCTTTAAGATCTTTTTGACACCTTACTATAGGATTTATAGCACCTGTAGCGTTTACCAACTCTATTTTACAACGGTAATACAGATTAAAGTAGTAGCTGACGATGAATAAGCGCTCTTGGGCAGCTTTAATATCTTTGTGACACCGTACTATAGGCTTTTTATAACTTTTACCTGTAAAACTGTGGGCCTCTTTCGTGGTTATAAGTGAGTTAGAGCATGCTCTAACTCAGTTGCACAGGTATGCGTTAACACTTTTATACTCAAATGGAACTGATATACGAGTCTTATATAGGTTTTTTTAACGCTTTGGTGCTAGTTGGGCTGTTAGTATTATATTTTTGTATATTTTTAGATAATCTGTATAGATGATAAATAAGTTTTTCATGCATATTCCCTATTGTTACCTACCGGAACCATCGGTGGGCGAGTCCGACTCGCACTTAGCCTGTTTTTTTTTACAATTGGTAGGCATACGTTTGACCACTATCTCACCTGGTGGTAAGCGATGATGCGGTCGAAGATGGAGCACGCTTGCCTAGAAGTAACCTATTCACTCTTGATTTAAAGACTCCCAGGTTGTAGCTATCATGAAACACACTCTGGCAGGGAATTCCACTCCTTAGCTATATGCACAATGAATGTGCTACCAAAATGTAGTGCGTGTGGGTGGGATGCCACCATGTATCGGTGGCGCATCGCCGTTCGTCTTTTGGTCCGATTATGGAACGGACTCAGCGGAATTAAATTATGCGATTCCGTCGCACACTCCCCAAAATGCAACCGATAGAAAACTGACAGGCTAGCAAGTCGGCGCCGATGCTCAAGACTTTGGAGCTTCGACACGACGAGCCTATCATTGTTGGTGATTCTCTTGGCTCGTTTTTCGATTGACTCAAGGGCATCAAGCTGGTATCTGGCAGATCCATTCCAAAGATAGGAGCAGTACTCCAGACACGACCGAAATTGCGCTTGATAAAGTTTGAGCAGCTGTTCCAGCGTGAAGTACCATCTCACTTTTGCTAGGATCCCTAAAGTTTTTGCAGCCACTTGAGCCTTTACCTCTAAGAAAGGGCCTAAGTTGAGGGTAGATGTTAACGTAACACCAAAAAGCTCAATTCAGTCGGTTATCGGCACGGTTACACCTAGGAAAGTTGGAACTGGGCTCCTTTAAAAAAAAGACATGTCTTAGCAACATTGAACTTGACCAGATTGGCATCGCCCCATTAAAATACAGCCTTTAAGGAAAAGTTCATGTTTACGAGAAACAAGCAAAAACTACAACAAGAGATATACCTTTCCCCCCTCCCCCACTCAAAGCTCGACTCCCATTCTCGGCGACTGTATGTTCATCTGGACACTTCAAAGAATAATAAGGTAGTTAATGATATCGAAAAAGATTAATAAACTTTAATTACGTCTCTAAAACTCTTCTACAACTTTGTATCTTAATGAGAGGTATAACTTGACTTATATCATTTATCACAAATTTACAAGTCTAGAACTTTAGCAAGCTAAAACAATACAGGTACATTATGAAACTACCCCTAATATAAGCAAAGAAATCTAATCTTTAGCGTAGTATTTTTATTATTCGTTTGAGCAAGATTGTGTTAGGAACATATTCTAAGGAGTTTTTAGTTTGTTTTTGTTCTTTCATATCAGTTTACACACCGACACCTTATTGGTGCAACATAATTTAACTGTACTTATATCATTTATCACGAAATCTTAATACATATTGAAATTGAAAATAAAAAAGGTACAACTTACAGGTTTTTCATGAATTACTTTAAGACAATTAACACTTACCAAAAAAATTAAAATGCACCACAAAAGTGAACGTTTTCATGTAAAAAAGAAAGTACTTATGTGGAACCTACACAGTTCACAAACAAAAAATTTATTAATTTTATTTTAATTCTTCTGTAAAGTTTTGATTTTTTACTTGTATCACTTATCACAGGAGGCACAGATATATATTATTATTTTATCTATAGTTTACAAGTTTTCTTTCAAGAAAATTTACAGCTTTAAGGAGTTTGCAATTATCCGTTGACATAATAAAATTTTGCACTTGACTATCGTGTTATACCAACCTGCATAAAGATATACAAGGTGTTGTTTTGCATCCTCGTCAAATTTCAGGAGGTTGTCATAAAAGACATAAATAATCAATTGAAAGTATGGTAGCGGGCAATGATTAATAAGCGCTGCTTTTTTTGTTGTTGAAATTTAACAGTATTTCAGAATTAAACCCTTAATTCAATACAAAGAAAACAGAATCACCCGACTTCGCACATAGCGACAATGCAGCTGAGTGCGTGAGTGTCGACGTCTTACCTACGAAACGCTAGCGCGCGCTATACCTTTGATAATTAACTAATTTTTGAGCATCATTGGAATACGAAAATCTTACTAAAGACAGTAAGTAATACTAGTGCGCCAGAGAAAAGTTCACTGACCTGTTTTTTTTAATTTTTTTTTTTCATTTTTCATCTACTAAGTCTAAAAATGTTTTCTACGTTTGACGGGAATTGGAAGACGTGTTAGTTAAGTGTAAGTACGTGGTGATACTTTCGACTCTTAGGTATTTTTGACGTAGTTAAAAAATTTAAATCAACTTATTTACACTAATAAATTGATTAAGCTAACAACGTATTTAAAAAATGTACAAATAAATAAATTACCTACTTGGTCAGTGGGTCTTAGTTACCCGGAGGTATCTATTGTTCAAAGTTGCCACCATCACATCACACTTTTCGCGCAATCGAGCACAACGTAGCTGGTTATCTCCTTTAGCTTACGTTACACTAACACATTCGTTTATAAAGTGTCGAAAGCACTAATGTTCCTTGCACGTAGGGTTACCATATCTCAGGATTTGTCCTGAGATTTCAGGATTTTTGGACTCTTCTCAGGATTGCGGCTGGATTTTGCAAATCTCATGAAATCTCAGGATTTTTTTATTTTTCCATAAAATACAGCTTACATTTTAAAGATCTCTTTAATAAAAAGTTAAACAAAATAAAAATAATCTTCCTTTGGTAATAATTGCACAATTAAAATCAGTACTTATTTATCCAAGTACTTAGGTACCGTCAGTTTCAGTTTTATCAGTTTTATATGATACATTTTTAGGTAAGGTTTTTTCCTTAATTATGGATTTATGAAAAATTCTCAAACTGTAAAAAATCTCAGGATTTTTCTATGGAAATCAGGCTTTTTCTCCGGACTTTTGATTTTTTTATCTGGTAACCCTACTTGCACGTAATTCTGTTACACTTGTCACAGGCCAGGCCACAGGTCCTCCGCGACCGATTCAGTGGTCACCAAAACTTTCGGTCAAGTAGTCGCGTACTTGCGGAACGGGTGCTGCAGTTCACGCTTACAGGGCCCCAAGTCTGCTATTACAATAGTGTCAGAATGGCCGATCACTGATCTCATAATTGTTGATTTTGACAAGTTTGGTAATCTACTAACATAATAGTGTCATTATGACTTTCCAATGAACAATCACTGACACTCCACTGAACGAAATGGCATAAAATGGTAATCTCGTACATAATGACAGTCGTATGCGGTAATCTGCTAAAATTTTGACAGTTCCATCGATCAGTGACCTACGTAATTGTGTAGTCATTGCTTTTCCAGTCACTGCGCCATTCTACCGGCGTTTTATATCCAATATTTTTTGGACAAACTTCGCCCTTCATTGGTGCGGCTGCTGTAGCCAAGCGCCAGGTGTCAGTGGTTTTCGAGAAACTCAATGAGAGCCGAAAGGAGAAACCGTAACTCCATAAAAACTTGGGCCTGGCGTTACAGAGCTGAATTTCGCCATAAATTAGAGCATTTAGGTAGGTTTCACGAGCCCAATTTTGACCCACTGACCAAATCAGATAATATTTGCCCATATTTTAGGTTATTATTTTTAAATACGAGTTAGTAGTTACAAGCTTTAGCTCGCGACTTTGTACGCGCATATCTCGTTTTTTTCTGTTCCCGTATAGCCTAACAATATAAAAATATTTTTTCAAATCTGACTGATTCCAGAGATTAGCTCGTTCAAACGAAAAATGCATATTTGTGACTATGTTTCCTACACTAAATATTATCAAACATTCGTCGTTATAGAGATCTAAGACTATATACTCTAGAATGCACTTGCAGCTATGCTGCAGTGCTTGCATCCTATAATGACGATTTTTTATAAAAGTGCTCAGGCTTTCAGTTTCTTTAAGCTGAAGTTTTCAGAAAACTATATTTTTAGACAAGGGCCATGTGCATCACTTCTGGCTTGCTTTTGCTTATATTGTATTTAATAGGGTGCTAACTTATATCAGGTACAGTAATAAGAAATAGTATTATATTAAAATAAAACATAGCAGTAAGTAAATCGTTTTAATCATCTTCTTCATTAGGATTATCATAATATGTGTGTAGGTAGGTTCTTCTCTAAATGAGGAATGTCTTGACTGTTCCGCTCATTGACAGCTGATGAAGATGCCCCAGATGGTGAGGGGCCTGAATGGAAATACCGGGATGCTCTATTTGCTCGCACCCATCAAAAGAAGCACACTTGAAGCACCCACCTGAAAATAATTTATCCACATTACAGGAAGCCATTACACAGAGACATTGTGTATGTGTGTGCCCATTTTGAAAATGACTGAATTAATGAAATCCTGCAAATGAGAAATGTTGATGTTAAGAGCTTGACTAATATTAAATACTAATTGACCTGCGCAACTTCGTTTGCCTCACAATTTTCGTTACTGCTCCGCTCCTGTTGGTCTTAGCGTGATAATATAGCCAATAGCCTTCCTCGATAAATGGGCTATCTAACACTGATAGAATTTTTAAAATCGGACCAGTAGTTCCTGAGATTAGCGCGTTCAAGTAAACAAACTAACTCTTCAGCTTTATAATATTAGTACTAGTTGACCCGCAACTTCATCTGCGTCACAATTTTCATTACTGCTCCGCTCCTGTTGGTCTTAGCGTGATGATATACAGCCTACAGCCTACCTCAATAAATGGGCTATCTAACACTGAAAAAATTTTTCAAATCAGACCAGTAGTTCCTGAGATTAGCTCGTTCAAGAAGTATAAATAGATAATGAAAATAACACTCTCTATGCCCTCGTTAACAAAACTAAACTAAATAATGTTTTTCATAACCCGTGAATAAAACTAGTAAACTAACCAAGCACGGTAGAATCCATTATATTACACTCTTGCTGTACCAGTTCTGTACTCTACAAGTTGATGAGGACAAACTTTTTTCAGAAGACAACATCCACATTGAATAACACTCATCGGTGTCCTAGTGTCTGTTCATTTCCATCTGGTCTACTTTCATCAAGAGCAAGCTTGGAAGATGAAGTCATTTTCATTTATCTGAAACAAACAATTTTCATTCGACTATTAGGTCTAGCACTAGCATTTAGAAATAAACATCTGAGTGGCTATTTTTGGTAAACATAAGTGGCCATAATTATTACATTTCCATTGAAGGGACGCTGGCCTCCCCTCTGAGAGAGAGAATAGGTTGTAATTGACCATACAGATTTAGTCTGGATTGATGATGTTTTGAATTTGAATTTGTTGCACATTCTGGTATTATTTTTAAAAATAAAACCATTAAAAGAAAACTTAACAGAACCTATTACACCATTTAGTTTGTTTACATTAAATATTGCGTACAAAAATGTTAAACGTTTACGATTTAGAAATATCAGATACTAACCCACCCATTCCTGTACAATAGGAAGAATGATTCATTTCCAATATTCACCTTCCTATTGTATTGCAGCGTTCCGTTGCTATTCCGCAATTGATGCACAGTCTCATGATGTCGTTATTGAGAAGTAAAAAAGAGAAATAAACAAATCTATTAATTAATTGATTTTTTAATGACGCTCACGTTAAAACACCGGTCGCTTCAAAACAAATAAAACAGTCGTCGACGTCAGTAAAGTCAGTGCCTAATGTAGTAATGTCACTAATGTCACATTTGACTTTGACAGCAAAACGGATAAAATATAAATAAGTTTCATTACGTATTTGCTATTTACGACTTTGTTACTACTTCAGATTTCATAGAACACTAATAAATAATATGTAAAATTATATACAATAGCAATCTGGCATAAATTAATGTTCAAATTTAATAGCAGTTTTTCGAAAATTATTTCTCCAAACGGGTTTTATAATAATGGCAATACGACACTGTCATTCCACTACAATTTCATTACGAGACCACTGACATGCTACTGAACGATCAGTGAAGGATCATTATGAATTTAGCAGATTACGAACTTTTAGCAAAATGACAATGGCATCGTGTTGGAATGACGAATTTATAAAAATTAGCAGACTAGGGGCCCGTGGTTCATCTCTACCAACTCGACATTTGAATAATTGTCCGTCATCTTGCACTTTGTACCTACGTCTCAACTATGTACCGAGAGCGAAATTCGCAAAGCGCACGCGCGCTTCTGCGACATCAAATACACTGTTATGTAGTTCTGTGACCGCGGGGGCGGGGGGGCTAGGAGCTTGCGCGGGAGAGTACCCGCACCGTGATTTGTTGGGGTGGAATTGACTACCTACGAATTTATTGAATGATCGTTTGCGTATGCGTTGTATATGTATTGTTTGCGTTTGTTTGTGTGTAAAAGCGCCGTAATAGGGCTAGTAACAGACGGGCCGCGTATAAATACGGCTGGTACACACTTACGGATTTCCGTAAATAAGAAAAAGTAAATCGGTCGGTCTGTGGATAGGTCACCATCTTAACATAAAGAAAAGCACGCTGAGCCGTTGGTCCCGGCTACCATTTGTAGATCTTTGGCAGTCGTTACGGATTGTCAGAAGTACTGTGTTAAGCGCCATTTACACGATGCGATCGAGTGTCTCGAACGTTTTGGGGCGAAAAGTCGTATGATCTTTAGACGATTATCGCATCCGTTTGTCATACGATAATCGTAAGGTAATTATCGCCTAGAGTTTTGTTTACACAATGACTCAATGCGATATTTGCCTACGATTTCTCGACATTTTTTCAAGTTCATGCGAGTTTCGTACAAATCGGTTGGAACCTATCTGCATGTGAGACTCGCCCGACGAGGTCCCATAGTCCAAGGCTTTTTGTTTCATCCTTGAAATCCAGCAATAATGAATGAATTTGGATGTTTCGGGATTTGTACTCAAAAGTTTACCTTTTGAAATCTTCCGCTAAAGTTTTTTTTAAGTGTCACCCTTGAAAATGGTGCTACTTCTGGTACCTACAGTAGATTCCTTTTACCGCTATATTTATTTATTCTTTCAAGTATTATTCATTTTATATATAACTAGCGACCCGCCCCGGCTTCACACGGTTGCAAATTATATACTTAAGCCTTCCTCGAGATCCACTCTATATATTAAAAAAACCCGCATCAAAATCCGTTGCGGAGCTTCAAAGATCTAAGCATACATAGGGACAGACAGACAGCGGTAGCGACTTTGTTTTATACGATGTAGTGACTAGCTTCTGCTAGAGGCTTCGCCCGCGTGATCTCAAGGGAACATACTCCCGGGATGTATATAGATAGCCTATGTGTTATTCCAGATTTGAATCTACCTCCGTGCCAAACTTCACTAATTGCACTCATGATAGCGACTGGGTGAACTAAAATACGATTTTCTTGCTTTCAATTTTGGAGAAGTCCAATATCCAAAGGCGAGGCGATTATCGCCCTTCCACGAACGATATCGTATATGATGTTTAGATGATCACATTTTTTTCTTACTTTCGAGAATCGTATGTTCGAGGTAATTAAGAAACTCGCATCGTGTAAATGGCGCTTTACCCATTCAATGGGTTGTGGAGGTCTGGTAGGCAGAAACTCCACGTAAAATACTGATATTCAGCTGAAACTGGTTTGACTGGAAGCCGACCCCAATATAGTTGGGAAAAGGCAGGCAAATGATGATTATTTTACACTGCGTATTCCGAACAATGTACGCGACGAAGTGACCTTAGAAACGATAAATACTATTCTTTTGAATTGTATAATTTCACGCATTATCTCAAAGCGAATGTAATCATCATCAATTCAATCCTTCTCAATAGGATCTACTCTTTGGACGCGCAACTGCCGCGCTGGTCGGTGAGTGTGTTTTGCTGCAGAATAACTGGCTGCTCTTGTCCCTATTTCAAAAGTGCTTGTAAATGGTATATTTGAAATAAAGGATTTTGATTGACTCCCGCATCATCAGTTATCTTTAACACCGGCCTCATCTAGTTTAAATTGATAAAAAGAAACGATAAGTGTTCAAAGTATTATTTATTAGGTAGAAGAAGTGCAGCATATTTGGGATACTGCAGGTAATGTGGAATACTGACATGTATCGATAGAACATGAAAACAGACAAGTCTAGAACTTTATTGGTTCCAGACAGGTAGTGTTCCCGGTGACACCGCTGCAAGTGATGTCACATTCTACAGGTATTCAGCCCGCCGACAAACTACTCCAAATGGGCTGAAACAACAAGCACTAATTGTAGCAGAAAAAGAATACTGTTTAAATTTTGATGGAAAGTCTATGAACCAATTCTTCTTTTTCTTATCGTGTGGGCAGTAAGGTCTTACGACCCCACACATTCTAGTGTCGAGAGTTTCTAAACCGCCTCAAGAGCCAACCAATTGCCACACTGTAGTGGTATTTTTGTGGGGATGCCTCAAGTATATTCTTGTGAAAAGGGGCATCGCCAAACTAAAGTGGCAGTGGGCAGGGCACATTGCTTGCAGAACAGATGGTCGATGAGGAGGCAAAGTTCTGGAGTGGTGACCGAGTACCGGAAGACGCCACGTTGTAGCTCTCCTGCAAGGTGGACCGGTGACCTGGTGAGAGTCGCGGGTAGCCGATGGATGCGGGACACGCAGGACCGGTCATTGTGGCGACGCTTTGGGGAGGCATATTGGCAATAAAAATAGGCAAGAAATGAGAATTCTAACTGCCTCCATGGTCGAGTGGTTTAGGCGTTTGCCTTGTGACCCGGTGGTCGTGGGTTCGATTCCCACAGGAAGCTTACTTTGTAAAGTTGTTTCTAGTTTGGCTAGGACATTGCAGGCTTGAATCACCTGATTGACTGATAAAAAGTTGATTCCGTGCTTCGGAAGTCATGTATAAGCCGGTGGTCCCGGCCGCCAAATGGCGGTCGTCAAATAAACCATGTCAGAGGCCCTTGAGGCGGTGTAGAAACTGTGACACTAGGGTGTGTGGGGTCGTTAGACCTTACTGCCCACACGATAAGAAGAATGTGAATTCTAAAGTATTAATATTTTCTCAAAACTGCCGGCTCAGATTTTGATGCCCCTTAGCACAAGGGTACAGTTATTACCCATTTACTGGGTTGTGCACGTCAGATAGGTAGACACTCCATGTAAAGTACTGGTATTCATGTGTACCACACCTGTATCAGGTGTATCATACTTGCACATGTACAGATAGACTGGAAACTGATCTGAGTAGAATAGAATTCTCTTTATTTATTTAAACACTTTGAGCACAAAAATGTACAGAGGCGGACTTAATGCCATAGGCATTCTCTACCAGTCAACCTTTAGATACTTAATGCAGAGAATAGTCGTAGGTGCAATAAAGAAAATTTAAAGCGATTCAAATACAATAATGAACAATATACAAATATAAACCATACATACAATATAAATATATAATAAATATACAAATCAACAAGATAAATATACAAACGAAATACTAAAACAATTAAGGCGAATTAGCTAATGAGAAACATTAGCGCTGTGATGATACAACTGCCAACCTCTTATGAATGTGTTCACGAACCTTAACTCCTTAACCTCTTTATAATGTACCTACAACATACTGCTCAAAGTACGTGGGGAATCGATAGAGCGCCGCGGCGGCGCGCCGTCGCCGCTGTGTTTTTGAAACGGCGCGTTGCCGCAAAGTATTTTTTTGTATTAGGGTATATATTCATAGCGTTTTAAACGAATGTTAACATTGAATTTGAACTAAAAATGACTATAATATAATTAACCTCAGCCATGCCCAGGAAGGGGTGCGAGACGACCTAAACACCTACTGCTAGGGTTGGTTCGAGCTGTTTCAGAACAATAATACCTGGAAGGACTTGGGGGAGGATTTTGCCCAGCAGTGAAACAGTACAGGCTGAATAAAAAAAATGCTTACTTCGTCCTGTGTAGCACTTACTCGTCCTACACAGATCTCTCTCAAATCAGAATCATGACGGAATTGGTACGTCATAGTAAGGCCCTAGGCGGGTTGTTTTGATGCCAAGTCAGACCATATATTCAAGAAGATACTGTATTTTCTTTAAGCCAAAAAAGCGCTCCTTCAGTGATCGGTTGAAGGCCGCGCCGCCGCCACCGTGTAATATTTATCTCCACGCCGCCGCCGCCAGTAGGTAGAGTAAGTCATAGTGATCTCCAGGCAGAGTTAGTGATAGTGATATCTAGTGATAGTGATCTCTAGACAGAGTTAGTGATAGGGATGTATAATGATGTAGTGATAGTGACCTCCAGGCAGAGTTAGTGATAGAGATGTATAATGATGTAGTGATAGTGACCTCCAGGCAGGGTTAGTGATAGGGATGTATAATGATGTAGTGATAGTGACCTCCAGGCAGGGTTAGTGATAGGGGTGTATAATGAATGATGTAGTGATAGTGACCTCCAGGCAGGGTTAGTGATAGGGATGTATAATCATGTAGTGATAGTGACCTCCAGGCAGGATTAGTGATAGTGATATGTAGTGATAGTGATCTCTGGCTGATATCCTTACACTTACTTTTTGGGGCCTGAGTTTCGGCACTTGCACATCTTCGTGTCGTAGGGGGGGACATAGAGACAGCTGCAGCCGTCCGGACACATGTAGTCAGCTACGCACGAGCCTCTCTGACGCATCTCCGCTTCTATGTAAAAGTGTAAGTTTTACGAATGAATACCGAGAGATACAATAGCTGTGACCGTGACTTTGTTAGTATAGCGGTCTACCATCTAAAAGACGAGGAAAAAGTGAAGTGAAGTGAAAACTAAGTACCTACCTAACACACTTTTTAACCCCCAACCAAAAACAGGGGTGTTATAAGTTTGACCTCTGTGTCTGTCTGTGGCACCGTAGCTCTTAAACTCTTAAACGGGTGAACCGATTTTGATGCGGTTTCTTACTATTTGAAAGCAGGTTTTTCTAGCGGTGGTTCTTAGACAAGTTTTATCAACATCGGTCGAGCCGTTTGAAAATCATCAGCCCTTTTCTAGTTGATGAAGGCATTTTCTTAGAGTATTTTTATACCCATCGTAACTTTTAAATGACGTGTCCGTTTTGAATAATTTAAAGTGTAATTTACATGTGCATCATCATCTGCTGCCTAGCCTTTTCCTAACTATATTGGAGTCGGAGTACAGTCAAACCTATGTGCATAACCAACCTTAATTATTAAACAATTTAAATGGATATCTAAGGATTATTATCATGATACTCAAATCACCACTATTATTATTATTATTAAATAATTTAAAAAAAAGCGGTCACTGTAACTTTATCATGAAATAACCATTCAATAGGGTTTCATGAACTTAGAGGGCTATAATGATGATTAAAATGGTTATTATTCTTTAGATAAATATGCGTTACGGCCGCGAATCATATTTTGTTCAACATGCAGCTTCACAATGACCGACAAATTGCAAAAAAACATAAAAATAATAAATATAAATAAATTTATAATTTTCTTACGTTTTTTGCAATTTTTAAGTCAGTATTAGGTTTTATGTTGATTAAAGTATGATTCGCGGGCGTAAGAATTATGTATTTTCAGAATTATAACCATTTAAGTCAACAATAAAACTCCATAGGGCCAGGTAACCCGAAAGAATGACTATTTCATGAAATCTTGACATTTTAAGATTATACCGACTTATGGAGTTAATTTACTGATTTTAATGGTTATAATTCTGAAAATACATAATTCTTACGCCCGCTAATCATACTTTAATCAACATATAACCTAATACTAACTTGCAAATTGCAAAAAACGTAAGAAAATTTGAATTTCGCGGGCTGCCCTCCTATCATTCTCAGCTTGATCAAGTCATAATTATTGAGTTCTCTTAAGGTGGATGCGCCAGGGTAGGCGATTTTATTATTTTAGCTTTTAAATGTATTTGATTAGTATTATATATCTATACTAATATATAAAGCTGAAGAGTTTGTTTGTTTGCTTGAACGCGCTAATCTCAGGAACTACTGGTCATGTTTGAAAAATTCTTTAAATGTTTTAGATAGCCCATCTATTGAGGAAGGCTTTAGGCTATTATATCATCACGCTAAGACCAAAAGGAGCGGAGCAGAGGAAGTTGAGCGGGTCAACTAGTATATGATATATTCTTTCCGAAACAAAATTCTACTTTTTTAGTTGCGCTCCTACCACAGTGTACCTACCTATTCTTTTTAACATAAAGGTTGACTGGTAGAAAATGCCTTGTTGCATTATGTACGCCCATGTAGGTACAATTTATTTACCTACCCCAATTGTTCATAAAGTTTAAATAAATACTTGGATATTTTTTTTTCTACAGGGAGTAAAGCCCGCCACTGAAAAGGGATGATTCTCCGACCAGAAGGTTGTTGTATCTGGCGGGCTACTGCCCGATAATTGATATTCGGGCTAATGTATATTCAAATCGCACGGTAAACTTTGCTTGCGCTATGCAGGATTTTAGTTCGCGCCTGGTTGGATAGATGGCGTTGCGGTTCTTTATGCTGCTTTGTTGATTTGCTCCGTTTGTTTTTCTTGTGGCGGCATTGATGACGCTACATTTTTTTACTATAACGTTCAGCCATATAGGCCCATATAAGGTAATGATTGAATAGCAATTATGAATACATTCGTATCAAATGGCTCGGCATCATTCACTGTATTGTTTTCCTCTTCGCTTGCTAGGTTGCAGTCAGCGTGCAGTCGTTGGAACTGCACGCCAACTGCACACCGACTGCAATCAGGCTGCACGGTTGGTAGGTATGCAGTTTAATTGCAGACGTAATAACTGCATTCAAACTGCGCAGTTGAAATGCAATCCATCTGTCTGTAGTCTATGATCTGTCTAGAGCCTGACAGATAGGCTACGAGGATCTCTCTAGGTAAAAACAGCTATTACTAACCTGTCCAAGCCGCTACGTTGGCTAACAACACGACAAAGATAAGCAAGGCTACCAACCGCTTCATGATGTATTCAATATTATTCTGTTACTGTACAACGAACCATGTCGGTAGCGCTTTATCCGCTTTTAAAGGCAATTATTATCAACACTTACTGCGTTGTTCTTGAGATTACAACAAATGATTATTTAATTTGACATGTTAAGTATTACTGCTCATTATGTAACAAACAACGTGTTGTTCCTTGTAGGGGGCTTTTAGAATTGATATCCGATGGTAATAGGGAATTTTGATTGATATTTTAACATGATGACGTGTATGAAACAAAGAATGACTGTAGGTACTATTATTTTTTTGAGTAAAATGAATGAAAATTGACCAATAATAATCAACATAATTTAAATGACATGTTTAATGTATATTGTAAATTGATATTGGAATTATAATATTGAATTGGAATTGTGATAATTATGGAATATTGAATTGTAATAGTATTGAGAATGAGCATTACCTACATAATTTATTTAATCATTTGACATAAGTAGTCCCCTTACAGGGTGCATGTACCTACAATACTTTGACATGAAATTTTAATGCATGCCTACTAATTATAGTATTGTGTATATGTAAGCAACAAATAAATAAGTATGCATGCATTTTTTTTATTTGCAAAATGAAATACTTAGGCGCCGACCCCACTGCACGCGATCTAGCGGTCAGAGTTCCGCGTCCACTGTAATCTATGCGGAGGCTATATAAGAATCCTACACACAGCAGAAGCTGTTAGACCGCGACGGTCAAAGTGTTCTGAAAAGCTCGATGTCCGACGAGACCGAAATGTTTAAATGTTTATTTAATTAGTGAGGGAAAAACGTTTTCTTCATGATTTGCGTGACATGTGATTGAGTGTGACATTAATTTGGTTTTCAGTACCTAAAGAGCGTGCGACGTGTTATCGCTGCTTAAGATTACCTACTGAACTCCAGATTTTTAGACCGCTGGCAGTGTGCGCGTGTGAACGCGGAATGGGCCGCGCGCAGTGGGGTAGGCTCCTTATGAGTCACTGTTTGGAGATCTAGCGCCCGGAGTGATTTATCACAGCTTCTTGCCAAGAAGTACTGCAGATGTGTGTCTAAACGGGATTAGCAGTACCTACTGCAGATGTGTGTCCAAACGGGATTAGCAGTAGGTACCTACTGCAGATGTGTGTCCAAACGGGATTAGCAGTAGGTACTGCAGATGTGCAGGTACTGTGAAGAACTGAACACAATGATGGAGAAACTCGCACGTCTCCAACCAGCTTTGGTCAATCGCAGACGGTCTATAAATTACAAAGCTGGGGCTGGAAGCTCTCCTCATCCGCCGTACTCACCAGACCTGGCGCCTACAGACTGCTACTTTTTGCACAATTTGGATAACTTCTTCTCGGGAAAAAAAACCGGCCAAGTGCGAGTCGGACTCTCACACGAAGGGTTCCGTAAAATAAATCTTATTTTTAATTATTTGTTGTTATAGCGGCAATACCATAATCTGTGATATGTAATAACACAATCTGTGAAAATTTCAACTGTTTACCTATTACGGTTCTTGAGATACAGCCCGCTGACAGACAGACGGACGGACGGACGGACAGCGGAGGCTTAGTAATAGGGTTCCATTGGTTACCATTTGGGTACGGAACCCTGAAAAATAATATCCGAGAGGCAGTATAAAATGACTTTGAAGAGATTGTTGCCTCTCGACCAGCAAATTTCTTCAAGAAACGCATCAATAAACTCCAACTACGTCGGCAAAGATGCATCGATTGTATGATTACTTTGAATAATAGTTACTTAGAATTAAGAAATATAGGACAAACTTACGTTGGGTGAAGTGACTACAAGCTGTTATTTCCGTTTCGACCTGCCCGATCTACTCGAAGTTTATTTAAACCTGTTTCAGGCCCAAATAAGTCTACAGTAATCTGGCGTTTCTTGCGAAGCCTCCTTAGGCGCGAGGCCAAAGAGTATAATAATGATATGGGCGAGGCCGTCATTGGTCGCCGACGCCTACATAACGGCCGACACAATCATAGCGGAACGCAGCGCAAAACATTTTTCACTGCCAAACTGTTAACGACTTCGTCCTCATTTAAATAATATCTAAAATCAATTAACACAACAATTGATTCCTGAAGACTGTGACAACATGCGGGTAACGCGCAGCAGGTACAAGAGTGCGCGAGCATGCGCGCTACTCCGCGCGCATCCGCTTCCGATCGTACACGTTTGGAGTCTGGAAAAATTGCAAAACGAATGACCACGGTGTGTCGAATATGCGCAGTCTCGAGCATACTCGCGCATTCTCGGGTAGAAATTCGCCTAACGTGTGACGCGTTTAGGAAACTTCGCGGGCATGCTCTGCGCTGTGGTCCTTTGCTGTCGTTGGCACACGTGAGTGCCATTGGGCGTCAACGGAAATGGACGCTTAATGGCATTCCACATGCCTTACCAAATCACGCAGTTTAAGCTTCTTTTTTTTATAAAACGCAGTGTTTAATATCCTATGGCCCCCGATCGACCAAATACATGGCGGCCGCCGATTTTTTTACAATAAAACTATTCAATTTTTGTTGCGTCGCGACGGCTATTAACGAGTGGGTAACCACAGGTAAGCTGTGTTTTTTGAGGAGCTCGTGGCTAAATAATAACAGCCGCAAGGGTCGATCTTTAAGGTTAAGCAACGCTTGCCAAGGTTGGTCTGTGGATGGGTGACCATCTTAACATAACGAGTTTCCTCCGTGCCTCGGAAAGCACGTTAAGCCGTTGGTCTCGGCTGTAATTTGTAGATCTTTGGCAGTCGTTACGGGTTGTCAGAAGCCAGTAAATGTTACCCAGTTAATATGTTGTGAAGGTCTGGTAGGCAGCCGCTCCACGTAAAACACTGGTATTCAGCTGAATCTGGTTTGACTGGAAGCCGACCCCAATATAGTTGGGAAAAGGCTAGGCAGATGATGATGAACCACAGGTAAGCTGTGTTCAATAAAAGTCAGCATTATACAATATATTTAATTAATTCACCACAATCAGTTCACACTATTTTATATTTAAATAAAAGACACAAAAATCAAACATAATTTTCTACTAAAAGATAAGATTAAAAACATGCCATATTGAGATCATAATATTAGAATAGTTACATTTTGATACAAGGGAGCAAAGTTTGTCCATTGCAGCTGAGGCGGGGTTGACGCGTTTGGACCGCTCAAGTATGACGTCAGCACCCCTGGGGGGGGGGGGCAATGATGACATGGGGGAAGGGGGGAAGGGGCAGTGCCGGATTACCCCATAAGCTAATTAAGCAATTGCTTAGGGCATCACGTCTGAGGGAGCACCATAAACAGATAAAAACATTTCGTTGTTACTGTTCTTTTTTGACAACCTTGTACTGTCAATAAAAAAACGACCGAACACACATTTAACTGAAAATTAGTTTTATTGAAATACTAAAAGGGCAGGGTTTCAAATCTGGTTTTTGAAAAACATTTTTTACTCTTTAGTTCTTGTTCTTTCTTACACAGTAAGAATGATAACCAGTAGAGATATTTTGCAATATTCCGATAGGGAACGTGCAGGAGGGTAAGTGGCAGCACAGAAGTGTCATTGTCAAGTGTGTTTTACTTAAAAGTTTCGAAATTAAAACGCTAGATGGCGCAGTCTACTTCGTACACGTTCCGCTAAACGGAGCGCGCAGGAACTATAGATGGCAGCACAGAAGCGTTAACGTCAAGTTTTTTTGACGTTAAAGTTTCGAATATGCGTCACTAGATGGCGCAGTCAACGCCGTGCAGTTCCCTATTCCCCGATCAAACGACGTTCGTGATTTCGGTTGATATTATATTGAGAGTACGATATAATAAACTGAATGATCTATTATACTACTATATCCGCACGAGTAACTGGAAAAATACCGGCCAAGTGTGAGTCGGACTCGCGGCAATGGGTTCCGAGCGATTTATTAGGGTTCCGTAAGTACCAAGAATAACCAACGGAACCCTATGACCAAGCCTCCGCTGTTTTTCCTTCTGTCTGTCAGCGGGCTGTATCTCAAGAACCGTAATAGGTAGATAGTTGAAATTTTCAGTGTGTATTTTTATTGCCGCTAGATAGCAACACATAAATAATGAAAATTAAATTAAGAATTAAAGGGGACTCCCATACAAGACCCGTGTTTTTAAGGGTTTATGTTACGGAATCCTTAGTGTGCGAGTCGGACTCGCACTTGACCGGTTATTTTTTAACATGTTACTTTAAATCCATGGACAATTCTTATAAGTTTTCCTATATAGATAATTTTGCTAGCGCGAATGGCGAATTGTCAATTTTCATCTAGATATTTTCTCAATTTAGCTAGCAGGATACAGGGTTCGTGTGACGTCACTGTATCAGTAGTTCAGTGGCTATGGCGGCACACAGCTAGGGCTCCGTCAGACGGCGCTGACGTGGAAGTACACGTCGCAGGGGGCTCGCCAGGGCTCCGGCGCCGGCTCGGGCTTGAACACGTCCAACTTCGGAGACTGCGCCCCCAGCGGCTCCTCCGGCTTGATCTGGAACCAGTCCACATCACATCACATCTCACTTGTTTTTAATCGATAGTAATATTATATACGTGAAGAGTTTGTTTGGTTGAACGCGCTAATCTCAGGTACTACTGGTACGAATTGACAAAGTCAAAGTCAAAGTCAAAACGTTTATTCCAATAGGGAACATGCAATATTTCCATTTTTGCTTTAATTTCAAAGAACTCCATCTAGAATAGACCACCACATAAATAAGAAATGAAAACGCTTTAATTTATTGCCAAAATTGCGTTTTGAAACCGACAGTTAAAGGTTCGCGCGAAAACGGACGATGACGTCACTCGTGGCTATGTACTGGTCAAGAACTGTCCTAACTCAAACACATAAGGTTGCCTTTTCGTTGCCATAACAGCAGTGACGTCACTAAACGCTGATTGTTGTTTTTATATACGTTCCGTTTCACATTTACTTTAATTCATAATATTTGTTAAAAATCGATATTAACTATAATAAAAATGTTGCAATGGCCTTTATTTTATACTTTTTTTATCATTTTACTGACAAAATTCTCATAAATTCTGTATTTGCATCTTCCCTATTAGGCCATTAAACGGCACTTTGAAACGTCATTCACATTTCAAATATATAAAAAGGCTTGTGTTTAAACACCGCCCAAAAAAGTACCTATTTTACTACCAAAAAAGTTCTAAACGGTTACCAAAACGGATAAATGGTCACCAAATAATATTCGAGAAGTAGCGCTCGCCGGCCGCTGCCGCGGCACCGCTCGCTTCGCTCGCTCGGCTCGCGCGCGGTTGGTCACAATTCTAACCTAACCTAACCTATTTTATCCAGTTTGTAACCCCAAGCCTACATTTTATGGCAATCACAGTTGAGTTGGATAGAATTTGGTGACCATTGATCCATTTTGGTGCCTAGGCTTAGAGTCTTAAAGATATTATTTTTGGTGACCGTCTAAATTATATCCATATAAAAATTCTGAAGTGACTCTACTGTCCATTCGGAAAGGTAGATTCTTATGGAGAAGAATGGACAAAAAAACTCCATAGTTACTCTTTTCAAATAAATCTTTTACAATATTTGGTAAGAATACAAAAATTTAGTAATATGTGAGGACCATACACCTAAGGTATGCAGAGGTAGACTTATAAATTTTCTAAATAAGTAGGTACATGATACTCACACATTTACAAATATTGGAATCACTAATTAACAGTGTGTGAGTTAACAGAAAAATACAAACACAAAAAGAAACAGAACATCTATAAAGTTAATACATAAAGCAACCAGTTTGATTTTGTCCACAACATTGACTGTCCTATGGAGCAGGACCAGCATGCTTCCAGACAAATTATTTCAGTGTTAGATAGCCCGTTTATTTAGAAGACTATAGGCTATATAACATCAAGCTACGTCCAATAGGAGCGGAGCAGTAATGAAAAAAATGATCTGTAAAGTCGGTTTACGCACGATAATTTACGAAAAGAATAGAATTCTTAAAGCTGCTCTCTCGAGAAAAGCTTAAAAATAGCGAGCAGATGAAGCAGTTTTACGTCGGCATTTACTGAGAGATTACATCTGTAAATAGGTAGTTATCTACATGATATGGTCCGTAATTTGGTTTAGCCAGAATTTATGTATCGATATAACATAATAAGAAAAAAAAAATCACCAAATCGTTGAGATGAAACCATTTTACTCCTTTTTTTTTTATCAAGAGTATAAAAATATATTTACTGCTTTGGAATTTATACAAAATTGTACTATTTTTGTTATAACAAATTAAAAACACGGATAGTGGAGTGGCGCGTAGAGGTGTAGTTAGCTCCATTTGTATCCACAAGGTCATTGGCATGTATACAAGCCGAACGCTATCGTGCCTCTCTATCGCTTGTTCCGCGCTCTCGCCTGCTCAGGCGGAACGTGACACTGTTTCGTGCGTGCAGCCGGCGTTCACCGATGTATGTTTAGTGATGACGTCACAAAGTGGGCCCAGTACAGGAGCATACCTTGGCCGAGCGCCTCAGCTTCAGATGTACCAGCTTGACGTGCGTGCGCATGGCCGTGCGCTGCGTGAACCTGCCATACAATACAATATTATTTAACCTTGCCTTTACTACTCAGAAGCATTAGCCCAGCAGTGGGACAGTGCGGACTATTAAAAAAAAACGGGTTGCTCTCCGGGAGTGCCGGCAGAAGTGAAAACTTGAATACGTGCTTCTCTCCCTCCGTCTTACGAATTTTCGATAAGGGTCACGTGTCCTGACGCGAGTTTAACATTTTTTACCCATCAAAAATAAGTGCACAACGCCGCTAAAGAAGTTTTCACTTGAAAAACAACGGGTTGCACTCCGGGAGTGCCAGCAGAAATGAAAACTTGAATACGTGCTTCTCTCCCTCAGTCTTACGAATTTTCGATCAGGTCACGTGTCCTGACGTCTTACGAACCTGACGGGGCACGTGACCTGACGCGAGTTTAACATTTTTTACCCACCCCATTCTCACTTCAAAAACTTGAAACGTCTCTTGGTAATATCAAAACGACAGCTTTTTACTTCATGCATATGTAAAGTTCAGCGGGTCTAAAAAGGCTTCAGTAGAATCATATCAAGATCATAATATTAATCATACAACAATCTTTCAAATTTCATTTTCATCTTTATCGCTGAAGCATTAGGTTCAAGCTTGATTGGGAAACTTTGACAGTTCCGGGTAGTTTGATGTACTGGCTGATTGTACTAGTTGCCTTTTTAGATCCGCTGAACAATATTTTTTTAATGTCGCTCGGCAAATTTCGTGTTATGTCGGTCATCGGATTTCTATCGGTTGCCTTTTGCACTTGATGCAGACAGGACGCTCTCAATCAACTCTTAAGGGGGCATTGTACTCATCATTATGACAACTTTTACTACGGGAGAAGTCCGAAATCGCGTAAAAAAACCAGCTGCTGTGGGCAGTCGATATTTTTTCGTGATTTCAGTATTGATACCGTAGTAAAAGTTCTTCATATTGATAAGCACAATGACCCCTTAAGAGTTTATTTATTTATTTATATATGCTTTATTGTACACCAAAAAAAAAAAAAGAAAACAAAGAATATCTTAAACTAAAACAACATACAATCGGAGTTATTGTGTTTATTCTGTTAAAGTTGTATAGTGTTGTTAAGTTAATGTAATTTATTAAAAAGATTAGAGAAAAGCTTGTTTGTCTTCGGAAATGCGACGATTGCCGAGTGACATAAAGAAAGTAGATGTAGACACGTTCGATACTTATAACCAAAGCACCATTTATAATATTTTTGTCTGTCTGTTTGTTCCGGCTATTCTCCGAAATGTCAGGTATGACTTTCACTGGCAGGAAGCTGATGTGTGTGTGTGTGTTGTGCTGTGTGTGTGTGTGTGTGTGTGTGTGTCTGTGTGTGTGTGTGTATGCTGGTGGTGTGCTGTGTGTTTTACTAAAATAGTTTGTAAGATATTTTATGACTAACAAATGGACTATTTGTCTGAATAAATAAATTGATTGTTATAAGGAGTAGGCTACGTTTTATAAAATAAAACCCATGAAAATACTTCATGCGGGCGAAACTGCGGTCAGAAGCTAGTCATAATCAGCCTATTATGTTCCCACTGCTGAGACACAAGCCCTGAAACTTAGCATGTAGCTTCCTTGGGGAGTGTAGGAGAGCACTAAGAGAGGATGTCCGGAAGGCTACCGGAACGGTAACAAACGGGTTATGTGCGTACGAAGTCGCGTGCAAAAACCAGTATAAAATAATAATTAGTCACCTTCGGCCACACTCGCTGCATTCGAAGGGTTTCTCTCCCGTGTGGGTCCGCACGTGGTTGGTTAGAACGCTCTTACCCTGGAAATAAACACTGTCATATTAATACAGGCAGAGAAAACTTTGGTACTCTTTTTCAGTTTTGCACGAAGATATTTGGCGTAGTTTTCTTTTTATTAGTGATATGTTTGATCTTGACCTCGTCCGTCTGTCTGTCAACGGGCTGTATCTCAAGAACCGTAATAGAATTAAAACCGGCCAAGTGCGAGTCGGACTCGCACACGAAGGGTTCCGTACCATAAACCTTAGTTTTTTTTATTATTTGTTTTTATAGCGGCAATAGATATACACAATCTGTGAAAATTTCAACTGTCTACCTATTACGGTTCTTGAGATACAGCCCGCTGATAGACAGACGGATGGACGGATGAACGGACGGACGGACTGACGGACGGACAGCGGAGGCTTAGTATTAGGGTTCCGTTGGTTACCCTTTAGGTACGGAACCCTAAAAGGTAAGCCTCAGGAAATTTCTGACATGCAAGATACTCAAATGAAACACGTAAGTAAAGAATATTTACCAATTAGGTAGAGTTATTTATGTACTTGCATCGAAATGTTGATGTTAATATGGATCCCGGGATCTAGTACATTTTGTTAGGCGGGGAGAGCTCCGCATTTCCGCTATTGTTTTATTTTGTTCTCACAAGCGATGTTGTGCGAACTACAAATGTAACAATTCTCATCTGATGGGAGTGTAGTCTTTGGCAAACTGAACGCAATATTATGTTAGATAGTATTCAGATTACATCTGGGGTAGTTTACTATATGGACCTTGTTGAAACCGGAACAAATTTCCGTGCGTTCAAGCGATTTTGCCATACCTATTACTGGAATCAAAAGTAGCTCACAATTTAGGATCTATCAGTTTTAGTGGTAAGATGTAATCCGTGGTGCTTGGCAACTGGGCTTAACCCAGTTGTATAATATGTCCCTTGGTGCTTATTGGCCTAGTTCTATTCTGTCTCCTGCTTGATACGGAGGGAAGTGGAAATTATATTTTTCCTACTCCTCCGCTGTACTTTTCTGATTAATTTCGTTGCAGGATCCAAGACAGTTGAATCGTTTCTCCGGGACTCGTCGAGTTTTATTGGCTCGGCGTTTTTCTGGTGGTCGCCACTGTTGATTCTGGCTTTCAGGAGTTGCAGTGGTTGGGAATGTGTGGCGGGCTTGTCCCAAAAATATATATATATATATATTTGACAACATCGCGCGAGTGCGTATTGGAATTTTGCAACTTCGTACATCCGATGTTGTTGATGTAAATTTGGCAACGCGTCGCGCGTGCAGTGTTTTAAATTTGGTAAAAGTAGATAACTTTTTTTAATTAATCTCGGGATTTAGGCATATTATCCATTTTATTCTATAGATGTATGAAATCAGTGTAAGTAGATAAATAAGTGTACCTAATTATTAATTTAAGCGGTGTGTTTTTATATTGTGTTCACACTATAATTTTCATTTTAAATCTATACATTTATCGAGGAAGGCTATATTTCAACACGCGCAAGGCTATATAAGACCAATAGCAGCGGAGCAGTAATTAAATAAATGAAGCAGTGTAAGTACATAAACAAGTGTATCTAATTCCGAGTTGTGATCATTATAATGTATTGTGATAATTTGATGCACACAAACAAGCATACTTTTATATATACTGATACACTCTTCACGTACAGACACAAACTTACGCAACACACACCCACACACATTTTTTATGTTTATAATTTTTGTTTGTTTACCCTTTTTTCAATTAGTTAAATAGCTGTCAAATAGTATAATATCATGTAAGCATACTCCTACATATTATTGTACTAGTTTTAGAAGAGCGGGGCCTCCTAGCACAGGTATTTCTTATACTTAAAAGGAGACCCTGTGTAAGATATATTGTAGAAGTCGTAAAGTTAGTGAATAAAAAATTATAAAAAATATTATTCTTCAACGTTCATCATCTGCCCCAACTACATTGGGGTCGGCTTCCAGTCAAAGGGATTTAGCTGAATACCAGTATTTTACGTGAAGCGGCTGCCTACCAGACCTCCACAACCCATTAAATGGGTAACACAGTAGGTACTTCATGGCAAGACTGGAGTCAGATTTACTGGCTTCTGACTATCCGTAACGACTGCCAAAGAGCTACAAATGACAGCCGGGACCAACGTGCTTTCCCAGGCACGGAGGAAACTCGTTATGTTAAGATGGTCACCCATCCACAGAGCAACCTTGGCAAGCGTTGCTTAACCACGAGCTCCTCAGAGAAAATTATTATTATTATATGCATAATACAGACCCGGAAGGCCTTCCCGCAGGTGTCGCAGACGTGCCGGCGCGCGGGCCGCTCCCCGCCGTGCACGGCGTGCGCGTGCTTGCGCAGCGACGCGCGCGAGGCCAGCGCGGCGCCGCAGTCGGCGCACGGCCACGCGCGCACGCCCTCGTGCTGCACGCGCGCGTGCGCCGCCAGCGCGCGCGCGCACGCGAACTGCGCCGGGCAGCGCGCGCACCCGAACCTGCGACACACGAGCCTGGTAGCCTGGTAGCCTGGTAGCGAGGGGACGTCCGCCGCCCCATCATACACTGTTCTAATTTATAGCATACCGTTTGCTATAAGTGCGCATTCACGTTGATTCGCGGGCGCGGTCACGAAATATCTATACTAATATATAATGTTGAAGAGTTTGTTTGTTTGCTTAAACGCGCTAATCTCAGGATCCGATTTGAAAAATTCTTTCAGTGTTAGATAGCCCATTTATCGAGGAAGGCTATAGGCTATACATCATCACGCGCCCTATTGAATGACTTTTTCATGAAATAACCATTCTATAGGGCTTCATGAATTAGCTATCGAATCGTATTTTGTTCAACATACAGCTTCACACTGACCGGCAAATTGCAAAAATCATAGAAATATTTGAATTTCGCGGGCTACTCTGGCGCATCCACCTTAATAAATACCTACATAAACTTACCCGATCTGACAAAACGGAATATTAAACAGAAACTTACAGAGTGGCTTCTTCCTAGTACATGGTCAATGATTAAGTACACATGATTTAAACCACTTTTACTTTGACAACAATCAATCGATCAAACTTTATTTGTGAACACAGGTACTACAATAAAGGTTTTATGCAAATATTTAAGTCGAGCACTATGTCCTACCAATGAAATTGGTGTACAAATATATTAGTTAGCTTTTAGAAATTATGGATCTATAATCATTAAATACTACGATAAATTTTATAAATTAATTTTGAAATTTTTTTTTTTAAATATTTACATGTACCTATGTCAATAAATTATATTAAACGTCATATTTTATCATGAATGTCAATTGTAAATTATATTAAATGTCATATATTCTTCTTATCGTGTGGGCAGTAAGGTCTAAACCCCACACACCCTAGTGTCAGAGTTTCTATACCACCTCAAGGGCCTCTGACATGGTTAATTTGACGACCGTCATTTGGCGGCCGGGACCACCGGCTTATACGTGCCTTCCGAAGCACGGAATCATCTTTTTATCAGACAACCAGGTGATTCAAGCTGGAAACAACTTTACAAAGTGTGCTTCCCGTGGGAATCGAACCCACGACCACCGGGTCACAAGGCAAACTCCTAAACCATAGATTGTTACAGAAAACTTACTTTAGACTATTCTTATCTCGATGCTTCAAACTCTTTTGTAGATGTTGTCGGAGACTGTGCGCTGATTTGAACCTGAAAGACAAAGCTTTTTAATATTCAACCCCCTTAGTCCAAGATCCCTGAGGCGGCAGACCTTAACTACTCATTTTGACTTTAACGGGGGAGGAATATGGTCGACCAACAAGGACCCACATCGGCAAGCCGCTTCTCTCTCTGCCTAGCCTTTTCCCAACTATATTGGGGTCGGCTTCCAGTCAAACCGGATTTAGTTGAATACCAGTATTTTACGTGGAGCGGCTGCCTATCAGACCTCCACAACCCAGTGTCTGGGTAACACGGTACTTCATGGCAAGACTGGAGTCAGATTTACTGGCTTCTGACTATCCGTAACGACTGCCAAAGATCTACAAATGACAGCCGGGACCAACGGCTTAACGTGCGCACCGAGGCACGGAGGAAACTCGGTATGTTAAGATGGTCACCCATCCACAGACCAACCTTGGCAAGCGTTGCTTAACCTTGAAGATCGACCCGTGCGGCTGTTATTATCTAGCCACGAGCTCCTCCCATAGAATTCTACGGTATTTAGTACATAATCTTACCTGAAATTTTCCACGGCGTTTCAATCGAATATATACGGTGAACACATGAACAAATAAGGTCCAAATTCCTACCTGACGTCGCACTCCACGCAGTAGTATTCCTTGACGTCTGTGTGCGTGAGCTGATGATGTTTTATCTGAGTTCTCGTCCGGAATCGTTTGCTGCATATCGAGCATTCGTAGTTCTTGATCCCTTGGTGTATTCTGTAGCAAGAATAATGGTAGTTTTTGGCTTCTGAGATTTTATAGGGTTCCGAATATCCGTAAAAAAACGGGAAATTGCGAGTCGAACTCTCACACGAAGGGTTCCGTACTAAAAACCGAATAATTTAATTTAATTTGAGACCCCTTTAATTTTTAATGTATTTTAATTTTTATTATTTGTTGCTACAGCGGCAATAGAAATACAAGTTGAAAATTTCATCTGACTACCTATTACAGGCCTTGAGATACAACCCGCTGACCGACAGACAGACAGCAAACGCTTAGTAATAGGGTTCCGTTGGTTACTCTATAAATACGGAACCCTAAAAACGGATACCCCTTACAGGATCACTCGTGTGTCTGTCTCTCCGTCTGTCAGACAATTTTCTCCGAAACTACTGGGCCAATGTTGAAAGGGCTCATTGTTACATTTGTGAATATTTCTTCATAATAAAAAAAAAACCATCCATTAATCGACCCACCTTATCTGCGAAACTACTGGGCCTAAAATATTGAAAACTGGCCAAGTGCGAGCCGGACTCGCGTGCAAAGGGTTCCAAACCAATTTCATTTTTTTAACGTGTTATTCTAACACTACAGTCTTCTTATAGAAAAAAAAAGAGAGATAAGGGGGGAATCGTCATTTTTGGTCTAATCTCTTTAATAACTTCAAAACTATTTATTCTAAAATTATGAAAAGAAATATAATTAAAACCATTACGAGCTGACAGCGCTGAGGATGAATTTTTTGTTGCTATATTTTAGTTTGTTTTTAGTTTAGTGTATTTGTTAGTTTTAGTAACTTATTTTACCTTACAATAATAAGATCGACAATAATGGTTCATGTAGTACCTACTAGCTAAATTATATATATATTAAAACCCTCACATCCGGAGAAAACTGGCTGTAACAGACGGACAGACAGCCACACGAGTGATCTTATAGGGGTTGCGTTTTTCACGGATGTTGAAACCCCAAAAAAAGATCATTACATTATAGATTAAGTACAAGAAAACCTGTAGATTCAGATTCAAGATTCAAGCATTTTATTTCAAATAAACCATTCACAGGCACTTTTGAAACGTCAAGGTCGGTCAGTCAAAAACATGGAAGTTATTTGCACGTTCCAAAGCGTAGATCTCTATGGAGAAGAACGTGCAAGAAACTCCACGGACACTCTTTTAAATCATGTCAAATCATTTATCATCAAACCGGCGGTGATCAATAGAATGTAGGTACTCACTGCTGATGTTCCACTAAGGAGTCCTTGTTGATGAACGTCTTCCCGCACAGCTCGCACTTCGGTCTGTCACCGCTGTGGTGGTTCCTCATGTGACCTCTGTGCGTTTTGTTGTTACTGCAATATCGATCACCAATCAATATATAATAATACTAGTTTTACCGCGCAACTTCGTCTGCGTCATAACTTTCATTACTGCTCCGCTCCTATTGGTCTTAGCGTATAGCCTATAGCCTTCCTCGATAAATGGGCTATCTAACACTGAAAGAATTTTTCAAATCGGACCAGTAGTTCCTGAGATTAGCGCATTCAAGCAAATAAACAAACAAACAAACTCTTCAGCTTTATATATTAGTACTAGTTGACCCGCGCAACTTCGTCTGCGTCACAATTTTCATTACTGCTCCGCTCCTATTGGTCTTAGCGTGATGATATATAGCCTTCCTCGATAAATGGGCTATCTAACACTGAAAATTGGACCAGTAGTTCCTGAGATTAGCGCGTTCAAGTAAACAAACAAACTCTTCAGCTTTATATATTAGTATAGATATATATATAGATAAAACTAGCTTCTTCCAGCGGCGACCAACCTTGGCAAGCGTTGCTTAACCTTGAAGATCGACCCGTTTTTTGCAATTTGCCGGTCAGTGTGAAGCTGTATGTGGACCAAATACGATCCGCGACCGTAACGCGTATTTATCTAAAGAATTATAACCATTTTAATCATCAATATAGCCTTCTAAGTTCATGTAGCTCGAAATAATGATTATTTCTGAAATATTCACCACATGCAGCTTCACCCTGACCGGCAAATTGCAAAAAACATAAAAATATTTGAATTTCGCGGGCTACCCTGGAGCATCCACCTTAGTAAGTACATATTAAGTATAGATTTTTCCGATACTGAGTGACTGACAGACAACGCAAAGCCAAACTACTAGTCGTAGAATGCTGAAATTTGGCATGCAGCTTCCCTACACTCCGTAGGGGATCATTAAGAAAGGATTCCCTGAAAATCCTACGGGAAGAACGGGATACTTTTACGCGTACGAAGTCGCGAGTACATTTTCTATTTTTAACCGGCTACCAAAAAAGGAGGAGGTTCTCAATTCGGCGGGTATTTTTTTAATCTATGTACACCGATTACTCCAAGGTTAATAGTTCGATGCGGCATGCTTGCCGTTTGGTCGGGACCAAACGGCAAGCATGACAAATTTGATTCAGTTTGGTTCAATATTTTTGATGTTATGAGCATTTTTGCTTGTTTAAATTTTTGCATACATGAAGACGTCGTATCACCACTTAAAAGTGAAAAATAAAAACCTTTTTTACTGTGTTAAGAAACGAAGATGCAAAACCAAAAACACCCGACTTCCAAAAAAGATGATTTCGGAAGTCGGTGTTTTTTGCTTTGCATCTTCGTTTTTTAACACCGACTTCCGAAATTAAGGTTATTTTATGCTTTGTAGTGTTTTTTTTTTTGGAAGTCTGTTATATTTTTTTTGTAAAGTGTTTAAAAAAAGCACCATTGCAGCATGTATCATTACATGAGTAGCGTTCAGCCGATTTGGCTGTTATCTGTTTTGTTGCGTTGGTAATTCAAACTCAAACTTAAAGCATTTTTTTCAATTAAACTATTTACAGGCACTTTTCAATTTTCAAGGTCGGTCTGTCAAAAACATGAATCTATTTACACGTATTTTTAATGGGAAATTCGACGTTGTAGGTAAAATCGACCGACTATCCGACCGATAGAACGAACTGACAGTAGTCAGTTGAAAACAATTCTCCCTGGGGCTGAAAAGTAATACTTTCAACCCGCTCCTCAGGCAACTTCAGGCCTACTTTTCGAGTATAAGTAATAAAAGATATAATCGGTACTTACTTTGATACTTTCCCGCAGAGATGGCAAGTGAATAATGTTACAAAGCCTTCGTGCTGTGTTCTGGAACAAAACAAACCCTTTTAGTCCTATACTAATACACTGGACAGCTAATAAACCGAGCCACCCGCTACCTAAGGCACTCTAATTCGATTACCTCAAAAACTAAAACACCTACAATTATCAAAGTTGTACCTACAGAAAGTGCGTTTCATGGTGATTAAAATGAAAGGAAACTCATTGGGTTTAATCAATATTTCAGTGTTTATTAAGGATTTTACAAAGAGTCGTTTTCCAGTCGTGACAATCGTTAGTAATGATAAAGTGAAAAAAAAATTAAAGCCAAAAACAAAGATAAAATCAAAAAAAAGTTTTTGATCAATATTCCGTATTCCCTCCCCTTGCTCGGATAACTGCCAGCATCCTTGTATTCATCGACCTTACGAGCCTGACGATAAAATCTTGAGGAATTGTATTCCACTCCTCTTCAATTGCGATTCGCAGCTCTGGAAGCCTTGTTGGAGCAGGTACCCGGGCTCGAACCCGACGTTTCAGCTCATCCCATAAGTGTTCTATCGGATTCAAGTCCGGGCTTCGAGCTGGCTAGTCCATCGTACGAATGCTGACGTCACGTAGATACTGGGTCACCACATGAGCAACATGAGGCCGTGCATTATCATGCATCAAATGCATATCCTGTCCGATATATCCTGCGTAAGGTACCACATGGTCTGCGAGGATTTCAGAAATGTAGCGATGAGAAGTCAGTCCACGTGTACGGCCCGTCGGTTCGATGAAAACTAACGCTGTATGTGCTGTTAACGAGATGCCGCCCCAGACC
The DNA here is from genome assembly GCA_950371165.1 of Lacanobia oleracea. Classification (NCBI taxonomy): domain Eukaryota; kingdom Metazoa; phylum Arthropoda; class Insecta; order Lepidoptera; family Noctuidae; genus Lacanobia; species Lacanobia oleracea. The sequence goes on along the minus strand of CATNUG010000002.1, from coordinate 108,351 downwards.
ATTACAGATCCTCCTCCATAAGCAACAGTTTCCTCGATGCAACACTGAGAATAACGTTCTCCAGGGCGACGATATACTCTCTGACGTCGATCACTTCCATGTAGACTCACCCTGGTCTCATCAGTGAAGAGTACATTACTCCACTGCTCTAATGTCCAATCCCTATGCTCTCGAGCAAATTCAAGTCGTGCTCGACGGTGTGCTACCGTTAATGCTGGGCCTGTTGCAGCTCTTTTTGGGGTCAGGTTCCGTTCAGCAAGTCTCCTTCTGACGGTATCTGAACTTATGACCACTTGGCGTTCGTGACGCAGACTTTGTTGGACTTGAACTGCGTTGAGGTGGCGATTTCGCAGAACAGTAAGGTGGATATAACGATCATCTGCTGCTGATGTAGCCCTAGGTCTGCCCGTACCTGGACGGCGATCGAATGCTCCAGTCTCTAGGTATCGTCTGTAAACTCGTTGTACCGAAGATCTGCTGATTCGAAGCCTTCGAGCGACTTCACGTTGCGCAATGCCTGCTTGAAGTAATGCTACAGCTTGAGCTGCTTCCTGAGGTGTTGTATCCATTATCAATCGAAAAAAGTAGCAAAAACACACGCGTCTGAGCAAACGATGGACAAAAACTAAAGAAATGATAAGAAATATCCGACTTCCCTCATTGTAGAGAAAAAGAACGCTAATTTCAAACTCTGGTGAAAACAGAGCAAATCGTTAGCATTGTGTTTGTTGCTTGATTACAATGTGAGTTGACGGTACTTTCGAATTAATTTGTAGTCATTTTAATCACCATGAAACGCACTTTTTGTAGGTATAACTTTGATAGTTGTAAGTTTATACTTTTTGAGAAAATCGAATCAGAGTTCCTAGGTAGCGGGTGGCTCGGTTTATTTGCTGACCAGTGAATTATACAGAGTTGATACGACAGAGGGGCATTAAATTAAACTACGTATACTATACGTGTTCAGTATTAATTCGATACGGTACAAAAACAAAAAGCGCCAAATATGAGAAAATATTTTTTTCAAACAAACTAAATAGCTTGCAAATCCGAATAAAACGCAACCACCCTTTGTAAAAAAATTACACTGACCTTAGATACCGCTAGGTAACAAAGCGGCAACGTCGCGCGCGCGCCGGAGCGCGGTGTGCGGTATCTCGTGTGCTCGGCGGGGGCCGGGGCGGGGGGGCGGCCGGCGACTTAGGCCTCCGCTCGCACTGGTTTTTATGTTAGGTAACGTTTCGAAGTAAGCGCACAAAAATTTTCGATGTGTCCTCCATTCACATTGATGCATAAATTATACCGACGGAGAATATTGTTATTTATTTTTCTAATTAGATCACTGTCCGTCGCTAAGCACTTTAATTTGTGAAATGCTAAAATAATCCTATTTTTTAACTCATCAATTGTATTTACCTCTGAGGTAAATTGTATTTACCTCTGAGGCATACACTTCACCCTTAATGTACCCCCACAAAAAGAAATCCATGGGAGTGAGGTCCGGAGATACTAATACTAAATAATAATAGGTAATCCCAAGTTACGTGTCCTCTCACAACAAAAGAAAGAAATACTGTCTTAAACTTATTTAGTGTCCTATCACAATAACAAAATAAAATCACAATTGTTTGCGCGCGAATTCCACAAGGCCCCGCTTACCGATTGCAAAAAACAAGGATGCAACAAACTGACCTATCTGTGTTTCTATCGCTCTCTCTATGTTAGTCGCTTTCGTAGTGAAAGTGCAAGTGTGTGTGTATTTATTGCTTCCTTGTTTGCATTGCCAATTTTTAGTGAATGTCCTTCGACATGCGTCAGACCGGCAACAACGCATCGTAGATTTATCGTTGTAAGGTGCATGACCTATGCTTAGACGATAATCAGCTGTTAGAAAAGATACATCGTGTTCAAACCGTGCAAAAACTTTAAAAATCATTTGCGACTAAACTACTGCTCGTATTTAATTTATTTTTGGTACAGAGCTTGAAAATGGTACCACGTATAGGCAGTTTAAAGGAAAGCCCCTCTGTCGTATCAACGTTGTATATGCGAAAGTAACTCTTTCTCTCTCACTAGGAAGAACCCGTGCGGCTGTTATTATCTAGCCACGAGCTCCTCAAATAAATAAATAGTCGCAAGTATTGGGTGTACAAGGTCCCTCACCTGTAATGCTCTATGATGGACGCGCGGTCCAGCATGCGGCGCCCGCACGCCGCGCACTCGTAGCGCCGCGTGTGCACGAGCGAGTGCACGTTGTAGCTGTACGAGGTGGGCAGGTGCATGCGGCACAGCTTGCACTCGTACGGGCCCCGGGACTGGGGGCCAATTATACTACGGTCAATAATAATTCACCGAGATTTACAGTTGACCATATATTACAACTAGTTCACACGCGCAATATTGTCTGCTCTGCTCCTATTGGTCTTACCGTGATGATATATAGCCTTGAAATAATTTTTCAAATCGGACCAGTAGTTCCTGAGATTAGCGCTTTCAAGCAAAACAAAACAAACAAACAAACTCTTCAGCTTACGCCCTCTATCTTAAAAACGATTGAGCGCATGAAAAAATGTTCAAAACAAAAATTGTTGCAAATTTTACGCTCTACAATTTTGATCATAGGTGTTAATGGCTTTATTTACGAATATTAGAGTTATATTCCTCTGTGACGGCATTAAGCAACAACATGATGGACAAACATAAGTATAAGCATAATCAGCCTATAATGTTCCCACTGCTGGGACACAGGCCTCCTCTCGGTGTCTCGGTGGATAGACATAGCTAACGTTAACTGTAACCTGTGACCTAATAGCAATGCTAGAAACGTGGTTACTGCCAGAAGACATAAGTTATCTATCAACAACAACAGGCATAATTTTAATACTAGAAATAGGAACAAATTAGATCAACCCCGATTCAGATTGGCCAAAGTACACACTTCTTTTATGGGGTACTGTATTAAATTTTATAATAAAATACCAGTTGATATTCTCGAACTGAATGAGAGAAAATTTAAAGCATGCATAAAACACACACACTATGTAGACAAGCGTATTATAAACTGGAAGATTATATCCTCGATAAAAACGCTTGGCTAAATGCTGGTCCTGCTCCACAGTCACAGCTGCTGTTGAAAAGCGTTCTGCGCATTACTATTTCTACTTACCGGACTGTGCTTGCTCATATGATTCTGCAATTTCGACTCAAAGTTGAAGCCCTTATGGCACAAGTTGCACTGGAACGGGAATTTCAAGCCTGCTTTGCTTTGCTCCTGAAACAGAAACATTACTGGTCAATATAATGTGATAGTTATCTCAACATCATGATCATCATATCAGCCGAAAGACGTCCACAGCTGGACATAGGCCTCCCCCAAAAGGGGGGATTGCCATAATGGTCACGCTTGTGCGGCGGGTTGGCGATCGCAGTGTATGGTGTTGCGTTTCACAGAGAACGCTGCTGCCCACTCGCTGGTGAGTCCCTTAGTCGCCTCTTACGACACCCATGGGAAGTGATGGGATGGTATTATTCTTTTACGGTATCAAAACACCCCAAAATGAATTAAAATTTATACCGCCAGCAACGAACTATCTACATAAAAAAACCTACATCGCGATTTGATCAGCGATTTGGACATACAAACAGCTCAAATATCAACCATCGGACAGTTGCCCACCGGACACAACAACTGTCCGGTCGGAGGATCCTGCCTTTTCTATGGAGGTTAGCGGTGCCCTGTCTCAAGGACGTCTATATGTATAGTGTAAGTCACCTCTCTCTGCTTGATCTGCTCCTCAGGGTTGAGGGTGACTATCCTGATCTTCGCTGGGTCCAGTTCCACCGGCTTCCTTATCGAGGACTTGGTCTCTGCTTGACTCTCGTCTTCCGGTGTTGCCTCACTTAAAACAAGTATTGTCGTTGCTGTTAATAACAAACACCGGCCAAGTGCGAGTCAGACTCTCACACAAAGGGTTCCGTACCATAAACCTTAATATATATTTTTTTTTTTGTTATGGGTTTACTCTTATCTCTAGTCTATGTCAGAGATTACAGAGACAAACTCTACGATGGAGCGAGCTTACCCAGAAGGAGCCTGTTCACTCTAACTTTGAAGAGATTAGGGTTGTAAGCGTTCGGAAACACAGACGCAGGCAGAGAGTTCCACTCCTTTGCTGTGCGCATTATAAAAGACGTTTGGGAACGCTTAGTTAATTTAGTTAATGTTAATTAACGCTTAATTTTTATTATTTGTTGTTATAGCGGCAATAGAAATACACAATTTCAACTGTCTAGGTAGACAGTAACAGGTGTTACGGTTCTTCAGATACAGACCGCTGACAGACGGAGGGACGGACCCTTTGGTTACGGAAATCTAATTATAGATAACATTTATTCGACATAAACACAACACACATACAGTAAATCTTTATAATGTGCACATTTGAAAATGAGGGAAACTATACCTGAATTTACCGACGGAAAACGTATTTAAAAAAAAAATGGATTTCTTAAAAAGTTATTAGTTATTTGGTTCACACAACTGTGACCCAAGTGTAAACAAAACTCTGTTACTTTCGACAAAAGAAAGACATAATGACACAGTATACAACGTGTTGCAGAATAACGCAATACCTCGAAAGGGGTCGTTGAACTCACCATTATGAACGACTTTCACTATGAGACCAACACTGAAATCGCGAAAAAAAACCGACTCCCCCATACATTAATGTGCGCATACCTCGACAAATTAATGTACTGAACAGCTGCTTTTTTTTTTCGCGATATACCGTCCGATATTGGAGGAGGAAACAGGGGGGCTACTCTCTAAGCCCGAAGTTCGTAGTTTCGGGCTTAGTTGCGGGCGTATTCTACTCCGTATCAGGGGGGCTACTCTCTAAGCCCGAAGTTCGTAGTTTCGGGCTTAGTTGCGGGCGTATTCTACTCCGTATCAGGGGGGCTACTCTCTAAGCCCGAAGTTCGTAGTTTCGGGCTTAGTTGCGGGCGTATTCTACTCCGTATCCGGGGGGCTACTCTCTAAGCCCGAAGTTCGTAGTTTCGGGCTTAGTTGCGGGCGTATTCTACTCCGTATCAGGGGGGCTACTCTCTAAGCCCGAAGTTCGTAGTTTCGGGCTTAGTTGCGGGCGTATTCTACTCCGTATCAGGGGGGCTACTCTCTAAGCCCGAAGTTCGTAGTTTCGGGCTTAGTTGCGGGCGTATTCTACTCCGTATCAGGGGGGCTACTCTCTAAGCCCGAAGTCCGTAGTTTCGGGCTTAGTTGCGGGCGTATTCTACTCCGTATCAGGGGGGCTACTCTCTAAGCCCGAAGTCCGTAGATTCGGGCTTAGTTGCGGGCGTATTCTACTCCGTATCAGGGGGGCTACTCTCTAAGCCCGAAGTCCGCAGTTTCGGGCTTAGTTGCGGGCGTATTCTACTCTCTAAGCCCGAAGTCCGTAGTTTCGGGCTTAGTTGCGGGCGTGTTCTACTCCGTATCAGGGGGGCTACTCTCTAAGCCCTAAGTCCGTAGTTTCGGGCTTAGTTGCGGGCGTATTCTACTCCGTATCAGGGGGGCTACTCTCTAAGTGCGAGGTCCGTAGTTTCGGGCTTAGTTGCGGGCGTATTCTACTCCGTATCAGGGGGGCTACTCTCTAAGCCCGAAGTCCGTAGTTTCGGGCTTAGTTGCGGGCGTATTCCACTCCGTATCAGGGGGGCTACTCTCTAAGCCCGAAGTCCGTAGTTTCGGGTTTAGTTGCGGGAGTATTCCACTCCGTATCAGGGGGGCTACTCTCTAAGTGCGAGGTCCGTAGTTTCGTGCTTAGTTGCGGGCGTATTCTACTCCGTATCAGGGGGGCTACTCTCTAAGCCCGAAGTCCGTAGTTTCGGGCTTAGTTGCGGGCGTATTCCACTCCGTATCAGGGGGGCTACTCTCTAAGCCCGAAGTCCGTAGTTTCGGGCTTAGTTGCGGGAGTATTCCACTCCGTATCAGGGGGGCTACTCTCTAAGTGCGAGGTCCGTAGTTTCGGGCGTATTCTACTCCGTATCAGGGGGGCTACTCTCTAAGTGCGAGGTCCATAGTTTCGGGCTTAGTTGCGCGCGTATTCTACTCCGTATCAGGGGGGCTACTCTCTAAGTGCGAGGTCCGTAGTTTCGGGCTTAGTTGCGGGCGTATTCTACTCCGTATCAGGGGGGCTACTCTCTAAGCCCGAAGTCCGTAGTTTCGGGCTTAGTTGCGGGCATATTCCACTCCGTATCAGGGGGGCTACTCTCTAAGCCCGAAGTCCGTAGTTTCGGGTTTAGTTGCGGGAGTATTCCACTCCGTATCAGGGGGGCTACTCTCTAAGTGCGAGGTCCGTAGTTTCGTGCTTAGTTGCGGGCGTATTCTACTCCGTATCAGGGGGGCTACTCTCTAAGCCCGAAGTCCGTAGTTTCGGGCTTAGTTGCGGGCGTATTCCACTCCGTATCAGGGGGGCTACTCTCTAAGCCCGAAGTCCGTAGTTTCGGGCTTAGTTGCGGGAGTATTCCACTCCGTATCAGGGGGGCTACTCTCTAAGTGCGAGGTCCGTAGTTTCGGGCGTATTCTACTCCGTATCAGGGGGGCTACTCTCTAAGTGCGAGGTCCGTAGTTTCGGGCTTAGTTGCGCGCGTATTCTACTCCGTATCAGGGGGGCTACTCTCTAAGTGCGAGGTCCGTAGTTTCGGGCTTAGTTGCGGGCGTATTCTACTCCGTATCAGGGGGGCTACTCTCTAAGCCCGAAGTCCGTAGTTTCGGGCGTATTCCACTCCGTATCAGGGGGGCTACTCTCTAAGCCCGAAGTCCGTAGTTTCGGGCTTAGTTGCGGGAGTATTCCACTCCGTATCAGGGGGGCTACTCTCTAAGTGCGAGGTCCGTAGTTTCGGGCTTAGTTGCGGGAGTATTCTACTCCGTATCAGGGGGGCTACTCTCTATGTGCGAGGTCCGTAGTTTCGGGCTTAGTTGCGGGCGTATTCTACTCCGTATCAGGGGGGCTACTCTCTAAGTGCGAGGTCCGTAGTTTCGGGCTTAGTTGCGGGCGTATTCTACTCCGTATCAGGGGGGCTACTCTCTAAGTGCGAGGTCCGTAGTTTCGGGCTTAGTTGCGGGCGTATTCTACTCCGTATCAGGGGGGCTACTCTCTAAGTGCGAGGTCCGTAGTTTCGGGCGTATTCTACTCCGTATCAGGGGGGCTACTCTCTAAGTGCGAGGTCCGTAGTTTAGGGCGTATTCTACTCCGTATCAGGGGGGCTACTCTCTAAGTGCGAGGTCCGTAGTTTCGGGCTTAGTTGCGCGCGTATTCTACTCCGTATCAGGGGGGCTACTCTCTAAGTGCGAGGTCCGTAGTTTCGGGCTTAGTTGCGCGCGTATTCTACTCCGTATCAGGGGGGCTACTCTCTAAGTGCGAGGTCCGTAGTTTCGGGCGTATTCTACTCCGTATCAGGGGGGCTACTCTCTAAGTGCGAGGTCCGTAGTTTCGGGCGTATTCTACTCCGTATCAGGGGGGCTACTCTCTAAGTGCGAGGTCCGTAGTTTCGGGCGTATTCTACTCCGTATCAGGGGGGCTACTCTCTAAGTGCGAGGTCCGTAGTTTCGGGCTTAGTTGCGCGCGTATTCTACTCCGTATCAGGGGGGCTACTCTCTAAATGCGAGGTCCGTAGTTTCGGGCTTAGTTGCGGGCGTATTGTACTCCGTATCAGGGGGGCTACTCTCTAAGTGCGAGGTCCGTAGTTTCGGGCTTAGTTGCGGGCGTATTGTACTCCGTATCAGGGGGGCTACTCTCTAAGTGCGAGGTCCGTAGTTTCGGGCTTAGTTGCGGGCGTATTGTACTCCGTATCAGGGGGGCTACTCTCTAAGTGCGAGGTCCGTAGTTTCGGGCTTAGTTGCGGGCGTATTGTACTCCGTATCAGGGGGGCTACTCTCTAAGTGCTAGGTCCGTAGTTTCGGGCTTAGTTGCGGGCGTATTGTACTCCGTATCAGGGGGGCTACTCTCTAAGTGCGAGGTCCGTAGTTTCGGGCTTAGTTGCGGGCGTATTCTACTCCGTATCAGGGGGGCTACTCTCTAAGTGCGAGGTCCGTAGTTTCGGGCTTAGTTGCGGGCGTATTGTACTCCGTATCAGGGGGGCTACTCTCTAAGTGCGAGGTCCGTAGTTTCGGGCTTAGTTGCGGGCGTATTCTACTCCGTATCAGGGGGGCTACTCTCTAAGTGCGAGGTCCGTAGTTTCGGGCATAGTTGCGGGCGTATTCTACTCCGTATCAGGGGGGCTACTCTCTAAGTGCGAGGTCCGTAGTTTCGGGCTTAGTTGCGGGCGTATTCTACTCCGTATCAGGGGGGCTACTCTCTAAGTGCGAGGTCCGTAGTTTCGGGCTTAGTTGCGAGCGTATTCTACTCCGTATCAGGGGGGTTACTCTCTAAGTGCGAGGTCCGTAGTTTCGGGCTTAGTTGCGGGCGTATTCTACTCCGTATCAGGGGGGCTACTCTCTAAGTGCGAGGTCCGTAGTTTCGGGCTTAGTTGCGGGCGTATTCTACTCCGTATCACCTACAGACTTACGATTAGTCCCGAACCTGAACTGAGAATGAATGACAACACGATTTAACAGTAACTGCCAAATCGTGTTATCATTAATTTTTAGTGGTTAGGAGCTCGTGGCTAGATAATAACAGCCGCATGGGTCGATCTACAAGGTTAAGCAACGCTTGCCAAGGTTGGTCTGTGGATGGGTGACCGTCTTTACATACCGAGTTTCCTCCGTGCCTCGGAAAGCACGTTAAGCCGTTGGTCCCGGCTATCATTTGAAGATCTTTGGTAGTCGTTACGGATAGTCAGAAGCCAGTAAATCTGACTCCAGTCTTGCCATGAACTACCGTGTTACCAAGATAATGGGTTGTGGAGGTCTGGTAGGTAGGCAGCCGCTCCACGTAAAATACAGCTATTCCGCTAAATTCGGTTTGACTGGAAGCCGACCCCAATATAGTTGGGAAAAGGCTAGGCAGATGATGAGGTGATAAGGAGTACATTACGCCCGCAACTAAGCTCGAAACTACGGACTTCGGGCTTAGAGAATAACTAACTATTACAAATCAAAATGTTTTCCAAAAATTTAAACAATACTTTAATGAAAGATCTAAATCCAAGGGAATATGGTACAAAAGTATACAATACGAAACTCTTCATGTCCCGTGGTTTACCAGAACTCAACTGAGTAGATGTCAAACAGTGACCTCATGTCGATTGCGTTCCGGACACATTCCTACTACAAGTTTTGCATTACTGATTAATTTACAAATACTTAACTAATTATATACACTAATGGGCTTTTGGGAAAATAAACGTCTTTTCTTTCTTCTTTTCTTTCTTCTTTAATGAACACGAAATTATGTACAAACGCGTATAAAAACAAAGTTAATCATTGGACATCAAAAAAATAATCCACATCGCTGTCAATGGCAAAAGTTCCCAGAACACTGGCAGCATTGCCGCGTTGAATGGCAATGCTGATTCTTTGGCCGGAGAAAAGTCCAGCCCTCTGGTCACGTGAACTGTCGACAAGTTGTTTGCTGATGTCCCGAAAGACTCGATGCGCACTCGGACCCCATGGGCCTAGTGTTTCAACGCCAAACGGCTCAAATATGTAACTTCCAATTAAGTTGTTATATTTACGCCGTTTGAGGTTTTCTGCACCTGCAGCAGCCGCCCCAGCACAGCCCGCCGTGCTAAGAAGATGGGATGGCGCAAGGGTGTCGACACATTTTGCATCCCACACCAAAGGCCTACCCACCTTCCAAGGCATTATGGTCATCCCATCTGGCCTTTTCCCATCGTCGCGTGCCAAGCCGTTGGGTTCTAAAACAGCGCCAGCCGGCGGTGACAAGGGCCCGACGGATAATGTCATGACTGCTGGCGTGCCGTGCTAACCGACCAGCTCCTACTGCAGGACAGGCCATGGTGCCCGAGGCGGTCGACTGATGTTGATCGATGAAGTTGACTCACCTAATAGGGAACATGCAATATTTCCATTTTTGCTTTAATTTCAAAGAACTCCATCTAGAATAGACCACCACATAAATAAGAAATGAATACGCTTTCATTTATTGCCAAAATTGCGTTTTGAAACTGACAGTTTAAAGATTCGCGCGAAAACGGACGATGACGTCACTCGTGTGTCACTGGTCAAGAACTGTCTTAACTCAAAGACATAAGGTTGCCTTTTCGTTGGCATAACAGCAGATACGTCACTAAACGCTGATTGTTGTTTTAAAATACGTTCCGTTTCACGTTACTTTTGTTAAAAATCGATATTAACCAAAATAAAAATGTTGCAATGGCCTTTATTTTATACTTTTTTATCATTTTACTGACCAAATTCTCATAAATTCTGTATTTGCATCTTCCCTATTGTGACATTTGTGGGAAAATTGACTACGTGCAGTACTTTTTAATGGAATGTGTGCGCAATGCAAACAAAAGAGAACAATTAGCAAGCCAATTTAATGTAAATTATGTCGATGTTGGTGCCTTTCATAGTGTTCTAGCTTCACCAAGTTCGGATGCAGCTAGAATGCTATATTCCTTTAAGTTTAATTTAATTGTAATTTATAATTAGAATAAGTCATTAGTATAAGGTACAATGGGATTATCATCGTCATTTTTATGTACAAAAATCCCTTAAAATGGAAAAGATTTAAAAAAAAAACGGACTTCGGGCTTAGAGAGTAGGTCCTCAGGCGAGAGCCAAACCTCGAATTATGACTTTTACATACAAAGTCTCTCCGCCCGCGTTTTCTCTTAACAAACACATCCTTACTACGCAACCTCGCACATCTGCTGGAACCGCAGCCTCAGGCACAATTTGAACCTTTAAAACTTAACGTGGCAAATTCGTCCTTAACTCCACGACGAGCGGAAGAAATATTTCAGAAGGAATATGGGCATTACGTTATGGAGATAAGGGTGATTATGCCATGTGAAGTTTCAGATTGACGCTTCCGTTCCGCGGCGTTGTAAATTGAGCCTTACTGACTGAGGCGCATTTCAATTTTTTTTTTCGATTTTTTTATTTGCAAAATGAAATACTTATTAGCTCTAGTAAACAATCATGAAATTCTTTTTTAAATACCTTCGTCAGCGATGAAGTTATTAAGCTGCAAAGATCACAATTAGAAAGAGAAGTCCGATATGAACTTTGACGTTAGAAAATAGCGTTTTCGCGAGAGGGACAGATATACTTGTTCAAAATAATTATATCTCGTTTGTTTTTCGAGCAATTTTGATTCTATTTTCACTGTTCGTATTATATAGACACTAATATTATAAAGAAAAAAAAAATTAGTTTTGTATGTGTGTAAGTATGTTTGTAACGAAAAAACTCAAAAACTCCTGGACCGATTTGAAAAATTCTTTCAGCAATAGATAGCTACATTATCAGGGAGTAACATAGGCTATATTTTATTCCCGAACTCCCACGGGAACGGGAACTAAGAGGGTGAAACCGCGTGATTTTTGTATATTTTTAGAAAAGCTTAAAAATATTTTTTACTTGCATATTCCGTACTTCGCAACAATAAAAGTAAACTTACATATCTTTCTTCTTCTTAGCTTTTATATCTTTAGTCTTAGTTTTCCTCTTCTTCGTTGGTTCTTCTTTAACTTCCACTTGATCAGTTTCTTGTAGTAGGGAAGCTATGTCATCCTCTGTTATTTTCGTTGCTACGGACCTGAAAATATACTAACATTATAAAGCTGAACAGTTTCAAAGTCAAAGTCAGAAACGTTTATTTCAATGAGGCCATTAAACGGCACTTTTGAACGTCATCATTACATTTAAAATAACATAGTGACTCTACTGTCCATTCGGAAGGGTAGATTCTTATGGAGAAGAACGGACAAGAAACTCCATAGTTACTCTTTTCAAATCAATGTTTTACATGTGCTGTGGTATACAAAACTTCTGTTAATATACAACGTTGATACGACAGAGGGGCTTTCCTTTAAACTGCCTATACTAGGTACCATTTTCAAGCTCTGTACCAAAAATAAATTAATTAGGAGCAGTAGTTTAGTCGCAAATGATTTTTAAAGTTTTTGCACGGTTTGAACACGATGTATCTTTTCTAACAGCTGAATATCGTCTAAGCATAGGTCATGCACCTTACAACGATAAATCTACGATGCGTTGTTGCCGCTCTGACGCATGTCGAAGGACATTCACTAAATATTGGCAATGCAAACAAGGAAGCAATCAATACACACACACTTGCACTTTCACAACGAAAGCGACTAACATAAAGCGAGCGAAAGAAATAGAGATAGGTCAGTTTGTTGCATCCTTGTTTTTTGCGATCGGTAATCGGTAAGTCCCTCCCTCAGTGCGCCGACGCTTGTTTTTCGGAACGTACGTTTTGTGGAATTCGCGCGCAAACAATTGTAATTTTATTTTGTTATTGTGAGAGGACACGTAACTTGGGATTATTATTATTTAGTAATAGTGTTTTTTTTTTTGTGATTGACTGTTTTTTATGGTGATAGGACACGTAACTTGGGATTATTATTATTTAGTATTAGTATCTCCGGACCTCACTCCCATGAATTTCTTTTTGCGGGGTTACATTAAGGGTGAAGTGTATGCCTCAGAGGTAAATACAATTGATGAGTTAAAAAATAGGATTATTTTAGCATTTCACAAATTAAAGTGCTTAGCGACGGACAGTGATCTAATTAGAAAAATAAATACCTAACAATATTCTCCGTCGGTATAATTTGTGCATCAATGTGAATGGAGGACACATCGAAAATTTAAAAATTTAGTGTTTGTTTTTGTGCGCGTACTTCGAAACGTTACCTAACATAAAAGCCAGTGCGAGCGGAGGCCTAAGTCGCCGGCCGCCACCCCGGCCCGGCCCCCACCGAGCACACGAGATACCGTACACCGCGCTCCGGCGCGCGCGCGACGTTGCCGCTTTGTTACCTAGCGGTATCTAAGGTCAGTGTCATTTTTTTACAAAGGGTGGTTGCGTTTTATTCGGATTTGCAAGCTATTTAGTTTGTTTGAAAAAAAAATTTTCTCATTTATGGCGCTTTTTGTTTTTGTACCGTATCGAATTAATACTGAACACGTATAGTATACGTAGTTTAATTTAATGCCCCTCTGTCGTATCAACTCTGTATGTGAGGACCATGAACCTAGAGTATGCATGGTACTCACATTTCTACATAAGTACATGGTACTCACATATTTACAAATATTGGAACCATGTAACGCGCTCATCCCTATTTAAAAACACCGTAGGGCCTGCAAGGGTAGGAAGCCTGCGGGAGGGGCGGGAACGCCTCCACCCCGCCGAGCGGTGGTGCGATGCGTTCGCGCCGCGCGCCAGTCGGCCATGAAATGAAAAGGGTTCGGGGTACGCACGCGCGCTCGTGTCTCGCTCGCGTCTTCGCGACCTTACGATTTTGGTTCTCGTATCACCTAAATTCTATGTCATGGTTTTAATTACATGCCTGTGTGTATTGTGGACAAATAAACTGTTAAACGTGCAATGTGTTTTCTTCCTACACCGAACGTTATAACCATTAATTAGCAGAGTGTGAGTGAACAGAAAAATAAAAACCCAAAAATTAAACAGTAGGTACAAAAGTAAATACATAAACCAACCAGTTTGATCTTGTCTCCACCATTGATTGTCCTATGGAGCAGGACCAACATGTTTCCAAGAAGATTACATTCAGGATAAGAATCCTGAATGCAATCAATCTTCTGATTTGTAATATGCTTGTTTACAAAGTGTGCTTTTAATGTAGGTTTTAGGTTTATGTTAGGTTTGTAACAAGCCCGCGATTATTTGTGGGGATTTTAATATTAATATTTTAGAAATTAATTCAAATAGCAGCAGATTTATAAGCCTTTTTAAATCGTTTAATTTGTCTAATGTGTTTACAGAACCGACTAGGGTAACACCAACTTCTTCAACCTGTATCGATAATGTATTCTGCGATTGTGAATATTTAGATAAAGCCATAGTTAATTACCTTCCCTCTGATCATAGTGGTCAATTGGTAACATTTCAGTTTAAAGCAGCCTTGGAAAAAATTCATATACAATATAGGCCAATTACAACTGGCAAACTAGCTAAATTCAATGGTACCTTACAAAATAAGTTAAATTTTCTAGGCCATAACATTGAAGATGCTAATAAATTTTATGATAATTTCTTTTCAGTGGTTCTAAAGGAATTCAATGCAACTTTTGAAAAGAAGTCTAAGGATACTTTCCCTAAGTATGTATTTAGTGACTGGGCGACTAAAGGCATTAGGATAAGTAGGGAAAGACTATATGAGCTATATGGCCTTAAGCCTGTCATAAACACTGATTCTTTTAATAAGTTTGTAAACAAATATTCTTAAGTGTTCAGAAATACTTGCAAGGTAGCTAAAGCCCTATATATTAGCAACAAGATCAAATCGTCAGAAAATAAAATAAAGACAGTTTGGAAAGTTATTAATAATGAAACTAATAGAAATAAAGAACGAAACACTGATTATTTACTGGAGACTACACATGGTGCCAAAAGCTCTAATTTAGAAGTAGCTCAAGAATTTGTAAATTTTTTCACCAATATACCAACTAAAACAACGGAATATTTAAATTCTTCACCTGAGGTCTCATATAATTTATTAAAAGCTAACGTTCCAGGTTGTACGGTTGAATTCCAGTTCAAACATATCAACCCTGTGACAGTCATAAAAGCTTTCCGGCAAATCAAAATCAAATTGACCGAAGACATATGGGGAATGTCTATTAAAGTGTGCACGTCCATAATTGAAACTATAGCACCATACTTGGCTTTAATATTTAATTTATGTGTGGACCAAGGAGTCTTTCCGGATATAATGAAATATAGTAAGGTTATACCACTATTTAAATCGGGCGACAGCAAAGACACCAATAATTATAGACCTGTATCTGTTTTGCCGGTTTTTAGCAAAGTGTTTGAAAAAGTAATGCTCAATCAGATGCTCAATCATTTTAACATCAATAAAATTTTACACGATCAACAGTATGGTTTTACCAGGGGTCGTTGTACGACTGACGCTGGTGCCACGTTGTTAAAACACATATACTCAGCGTGGGAAGAGGCACAAGATGCCATAGGAATCTTTTGTGACCTCTCCAAGGCATTTGATTGTGTATATCACGAAACCTTGATCCTAAAGCTAGGACATTACGGACTAGGTAAACTTGCACTCAGTCTAGTAAAATCTTACTTAAATGATAGACAGCAGCAAGTTCAAATAAATGGTGTCAATTCACGGGGTTTAAAAGTCAAAATGGGGGTACCACAAGGCTCTATTTTGGGTCCTTTCCTCTTTCTAGTATATATTAATGATCTACCCCATCTTTTAAAAAATCAACCTCATATGGTATTATTTGCTGACGATACGTCCTTAATTTTTAAGATAGATAGACGTTCCATAAATCTTGACGACGTAAATAACGCCCTACAGCAGGTCCAAAATTGGTTTACTGCTAATAATTTAGTATTAAATGGGAAAAAAACTAAATGCATCAGATTTGCCTTACCGAACGTTAAAATAAATGATTGCGACATAGTATTGAACAAGGAGAAACTTGAATTCGTCGAAAACACGGTTTTCCTGGGGATTACGCTTGACTCAAGGCTACAATGGGGTCCTCATTTAACATCTCTTGCGGGACGGCTAAGTTCAGCAGCATACGCTGTCAGAAAAATCCGTCAATTTACCGATATAGATACCGCGAGGCTGGTCTATTTTAGTTACTTTCATAGTATCATGTCTTAAGGTATCTTATTATGGGGACGTGCTGCAGACATCGAGTCTATATTTATCCTGCAGAAAAGAGCCATCAGAGCCATTTACAATCTCCGTCGGCGTGATTCCCTAAGAGAACTGTTTAAGGATATCAACATCATGACGGTACCTTGTCAATATATTTACGAAAATATTATGTATGTTCGGAAAAATCTTCATCTCTTTAGCAAGATTAGTGACATGCATAATTTTAATACTAGAAATAGGAACAAATTAGATCAACCCCGATTGAGATTGGCCAAAGTACACACTTCTTTTATGGGGTACTGTATTAAATTTTATAATAAAATACCAGTTGATATTCTCGAACTGAATGAGAGAAAATTTAAAGCATGCATAAAACGCACACTATGTAGACAAGCGTATTATAAACTGGAAGATTATATCCTCGATAAAAACGCTTGGCTAAATGCTGGTCCTGCTCCACAGTCACAGCTGCTTAGGTCCACTTTTTAGGTTTTTATGTTTTTATATTTGGAAGAGATGCTCGCTCCTTTTAGAGGTTCTTACATTATTTCGTTTATTTATTCTTATATACATACAAATTATATTATTATATTAATTACTTATTTATTATTTGATGTAACTTAATCGTTCTCTTTATTAATTTATTTTTCATTATTTGGTCATTGACAACCATAGTTTTGTGTAAAGTAGAAGCATATTTTTCAAATTTTGTAAATGTGAGTACCATGAAACCATTTACATTTTATGTGAGTAGTTATAGTTTTACTTGTTGGACATGAACGAGCATGGTGGTTGAGAGCATGTCATGCTCACTCAAATGTCTCGCTGATGGCGGCGCGTGGGTTTGATCATTCGGTTCCCTTCGAAATGGTTGAGCTGAAGGGTGCCGATACACGCGTCATGTTCGTGAACAGGCGCCGTCGGTTGAGACTGGTCATCTCTTAACTGCCATTGGCTTATTTTAATCTTTATATTTAAAATTCTTATAATAAGCCCTTTTTTTTTCCTTTGCATTGTCCTCACATGCAGAAGCAACAAGTATATGTAACTTGAAATTTTGTAAAACCAGAACATGATTTAAAAGAGTGTCCGTGGAGTTTCTTGCACGTTCTTCTCCATAGAGATCTACGCTTTGGAACGTGCAAATAGCTTCCATGTTTTTGACTGACCGACCTTGACGTTTCAAAAGTGCCTGTGAATGGTTTATTTGAAATAAAATGCTTTGAATTTGAATTTGAAAATTTGAATTTGTTTGTTTGGTTAACGCGTTAATCTCAGGAACTGCTTTTTCGAATCAAAACATTATTTTATAGGCAGGCTATATATTTATTTTATTATTTATTTATTTATGTACACACAATATACTTAAAACACGAAAATTTATACAGTGAGAAGAGCACAAAGGTACTGCTTATTTCTTAAGAAATTTCTTCCAGCAGACCTGCGACAGGAGAGTGGGATAAGATACGTAGACAGAGTGTGTAAAGAGACAAAGAAGGAAACTTAAAATAGACTAAGCTAACTTAACTTAAACATACAGCTATTAATAAATATAAATCAAAATACAATAAACATACTAACTAATATACACAAATACATTTACCTAAATACATAATTATAATAAAATAATACATAGATACCTATAATAATAATAATAATAATAATAATAATAATAATAAATCTTTATTTATAAAAAAAAAAAACAGATTGTAGTACATTTTACATGTTTTCAGAAAGTGGGTAGTTATACATTTCTTACAATCAAGTGGGTGACGTACTGTTCTCCTTGCTAGGCTATGAAATAGCCTGTATTAAGAAGTAACAGTGCCTATCCCCTAGAGTTGTATTACTACAATTTTATTTTAACAACTTAAATTCAAGTAAAATGTTTAACAGAACTTATTAGGTACTTTTGTGTGTGTATATGTGTGTGAGTGTACGTGTGTTGTGTGTGTCGTGTATTGGTCTGTGAATGTGTTTGGATGTGTGAATGAGTGTATGTGCGTAAGTAATCGGCAATGAAAGCATGCGTGGCTGTGTAAACGTGTTGAGTCAATGGGTTGATTAGTGTGTGTTTATGTTTTGGGGTGTGGTACAAGTTACAAACTTGTCATTAAGTTAAATATTTTTCTGTTTCGTCATAGGTTTTATTTTGGAGGAATTTGCGAAGAGCCTTTTTACAATTATGATAGGAGAGTCTGTAAATTGGACATTTATTGTTAATTACATTGTAAAGGGACGGACCTAAATAATAAAAGAATCTTTTAGTAAAAGTCAAGTGGGTTTTTGGCGTCGTACATATTATATCTTTTCGGCGTTTGGTCAGTTCAATATAGGGGGTTACGCGGTGTTGCAATAAAATTGATTGTAAAATAAAGTGTTGCCGCACATTGAGGACTTTGCAATTTGTGTATAATTTATTAGTAGGATAGATTATTGGACGGAAGGTAGCCACTTTCAGTATGGCCCGGTGCGCTACTTCCAGTGGTTTGAGGATTGTTTTTGCAGCACCACCCCAGCAGGGAATACAATAAGTAATAATAGATAGGCATAAGGCAAAATAAACATTACGTATAATGGTAGGATTAGCAATGCTTCTAAGGGTTTTAAATATATATATAAGTTTACGAACTCTGCCAGTGAGGATATTAATATGAGATTTAAATTTAAGATTCTTATCTATGATTATACCTAGGTATTTGATTTCGTCCGTAGAAGATATGGGTGTACATTGGCATGACATTTGAGTTTGAAAATTACAGGTGTGAGCTTTTACTAATATTGTTTGGTTGGGTTGAGTAGCAGAACTTACCGAATACGTAATAAACTTAGTTTTTGATGTATTAAGTGTAAGCCTGTTTAGAGTAAGCCAGGTCAGCGCTTCGTTAAAGCCATTCTGTGCCTTGTCCTCGAGTTCAGACCATGTGTTAGCGACGAAAGTTATAGCAGTGTCATCCGCATATGATGTCATCTTAGCATTTGGGATATCTAAATTACATAAGTCGTTTATAAAGACTAGAAATAAGGTGGGACCCAAAATGCTTCCTTGTGGCACGCCACAGCAGATGGGAAGTTCATTGCTACTATGCTGATGAATTTTGACCATCTGGGAGCGATTTGTGAGGTAGCTTTGAAAGAGATCAAGTTGCAATCCCCTGACACCCATCTTTTCAAGTTTAAGTAAGAGAGAACGAACGGGGACGGTGTCGAACGCCTTTGCATGGTCTAAGAATATTGTTAGGACTTTTTTATTAGTGTTTAGGTGTTTTACAATATTGTTAGTTAATTCATGAACTGCGTCATAGGTTGATTTGTTCTTACGAAATCCAAATTGTTGTGGTGATATTAATTGGTAATGTTCTAGGTAGTTTACAAGTCTTTTATTAATGAGACGTTCAAGTACCTTGGATAAGGCAGTTAGAACTGCTATAGGTCGGTAATTATTCGGCAAGTTCCCGTCGCCTCCCTTGTAGACTGGGTGAATGATTGCCTTTTTGAAAGAAGAGGGAAAGACTGCAGTCTCAAAGCAGAGGTTAAAAATATGGCATAATATGGGTGCCAGGAAGGTTGAATACCTCTTTAGTATGAAAGGTGATATGCCATCCCAGCCAGATGCAGCATCAGAGCGCAATGAATGAATAGTTGCTGTAATTTCGTCAAGATCAATAGGTTCAAGGACGAACGACGAAGTTGCCGAGATGTCAGAAGTGTTTTGACGGACTGTCAAAGGCTGCGTAGTGCTAGACTGGATATTATTTGCAAGCCTCTCGCCAATATTAACGAAGAATGAGTTTACAGAGTTACAGGATTCATTAGGTGTAGGTGACAAGGTAAGTAATTGATCAGATGTATTTTTAGTTTTAGTAGTGTTAGTTACTCGTTTAATAGTATCCCATAGTGTTTTAGGGTTTTTACTAGCTTTTTCTAGTTCCTCTTTATCGTAAATTCTTTTAGCCTTCTTTAAAATACGAATACAATAGTTTCTGTATCGAAGATAAGTAATTTTAATAACTTCATTTTCAGGGAAATTTTTAACTTTCTTATGTAGCGCGTCCCTGTTTCTTATGCACCGTAATAGACCAGGTGTGATCCATGGTTTTAGGATTCTCTTTTGTGATGAAACTTTTTTAACTATGGTATTTTCAGAAATGGATACCTTCATTAAATTTAATAATTTATCGATAGCCATATTTGGGTCCTTTGTGTTAAAAATAGAGGTTAAATCTAGCTGTGACATTGTTTTATCAAGGCCATCATAGTCAATTTTTGTTATAAATTGATTTGCGACCGACCATATAGATTTATTATAAATGCAAAGTAAGGAAGAAGAGTGATCAGTTATTGTAGAACTTAATACAAAGGTTTGGGTAGGGGAAGTTGTTTTGAGAAACGTATGATCCAAACAATTTCCATCTCTAGTCGGAAGGGTGTGAGCAGGGAGATAACCGTGAAAGGCGAGGCAATTTAGGTATTCATGGGAGCGCATGTCAGATGTGGTAGGTTTGATGTCCACGTTTAAATCGCCTGTTAGAACTACCGATTTAAATCTATGCAACGATGCGAGTATGCTGTTAAGAGCTGTGAGAAAGCTGTTTATGTTGTCTATTGATGGTGATCTATAAATACAAATAATTGCCAGGTCTGGGCTAATTTTTATAATAAGACCAGATGCGGATTGGTGAAAATCTGGTTCTTCACAAGTAACAGACAGGTTCGACTTCGAGTATACCACTACACCATCACTCTGGTTAAGGTGTTTGGTGGTCATAAATGACGAGTAATTATTGAGGATGGGGATAATAATATTGCTAGAGCATGGTAACCAACATTCAGTTAAGACAATCAAGTCGCAATCGAAAGAAATTCGGTGCAGTAGCGTTTGCAAGTTTAAAAAATTACGGTTTATCGAACGAATGTTTTGTGATAGGATTGTAATAAAGTTATTAGGACACTTCACGATGGAGAGTGTTTCTTCAGGTGTGCACGTATAGGTAGTTGATACAGACAGTTCGTCAATACTGTTAATTAGATTGTTTATGTTAGTAGTCATTTTACTGGCAAAGCAAAAATAGTTAGTGGGTTACGAGTAAATGGAATGGTATATATTTTAAGAACGTATGGAAGGCTTATGTTCGGGGTCATTAAGTTTAAAAACTTACTTTTTATGATGTTGAAGTAGCTAAGTAAAGAATGATGGATATGAACGCATGCAGATGTAAGGAGTACATGTGATGACATTGTGAAGTTTTTATATGTAGGAGTTGAGTGAGGCATGTATGTTGAGAGTATGTTGTGTTGATGAAAAAAGTTATATGTGTGAGTATTGTTATTGTCTGTATTTAGTGTTTTAACATAGCAATTTAAAGAATTCGTAAAAGTAATCAAATTATACATAAAAAATCGCAGGGTATACTTAAACGTAGGTAGTCATGCTTTGATGATTGCCGCCAGCTGCTTCAGTTGTTCTTCGCTTCTCACCACGATAGTCTGGCTATCAGGATTCTTTTTAAGCATAACTTTTCCGTTCGAAGTCCAACAATAGTTATACTGGTGTGTCTTAGCGTGGTTTCGAGTAAGGTAAAATAATCTTTTTGTATTCGCTGTTAAAAGCTCTGTGATGTAGATAGGTGATTCCGGTACAGATTTTAAGTTTAGGTGGGTTGATTTTATCTTGTCTGTGGGATTAAGTTTATTGTAGTCTTTAACAGCAGCAAGAAATTTCGTTTTCACCAGGGTATTACAGAACTCAACCGTTAGACTTGATGTTACGTTTTCCTTTTTTGAGGGTTGTCTTGTAACATCACGGATACTAGTGGATTCCATATCAAGTCCTAGATGTCTTGAGAGGTGCGATATTGTATCATATATCATTATCTTGGTCTCATTCTGCCTTTTAGGTACATTACGTAATTCTATAGAGGTTTTGATGAGATTGTGGTCGAGAACTTCCAACTTGTTTTCCAACTTAGCTAACTGCATTGCCATGGAACCCCGTTGATTTTCTAGTCCCGTAATTTTATTTTCAAGGGACTGTAATTGATCGGAGACCAAAGTCATTGCCTTCTCGAGATCAGTATTTGTGGCCTTAATTTCCGAGTAGTGATTTTTTATCTCCTTAATATGACCTTCTAATTTGTCCAGACGGGAGCTCTGGGTACATATCATTTCGTTGATCATCTTCTTGATGTCGTTCTTAAACATATCCAGGTCATCACCACTGACTTCGCCTGAAAGGCATCTGCGTTTAGCTCTTTGGGTGATGTTTCCCACTGGGTCTTGGTCTGAATGCAGCTTCCGGATATCAGACTCCGAGCGCGATGAGTACTGATTTGGAGGCGTTTTGGGTGGAGTTTTATACATGTTGCCTTAGCTTGTTAGTTTGTCTAGTCTGACTAAAAATCAAGACAAGGCGAGGAATGCGTAAATAAGTTACTCGCTAATCGCTATCGCTCGTAAGTTGGGCCGCCGACAAATATGACACACGCACAGCGTAAGCGCAGCGGGGTCCGCGTGCTATCCTTGTCTTGACACTTGCCGGCCCGTTTTCTCCACTGCTCTGCTTGCGTTTCGCGTTCTCTTCAAACTTATGCACGCCTGGTACTTTTGCGAATTATATTTATAATTTAATTTCGAAATAACTATTAATTTTAAATAAAAATTGAAAAAACTTGTACGGAATGCACGTCTAAACGCTTTCGCGGTCCGAGGGGAAGGAGCTTATAAGATATATTACAGTATAGAAGAGAGAGAGAGAATATTATTATTAAAAATATAACATCACGCTACGACCAATAGGAGCGGAGGATTATTGAATGACGCACACGAAGTTGCGCGGGTCAGCTAGTGAAACAATACAACAGGGTATTTGGCTGGATTTTTTATTACATTTCAAAACCGGCACGTGAGACGCAGTAAAAAAAATCTTTAAAAATCACAAAAAATGACCAAGTTATGAGCGTTTTAAAATTTATGATAAACAGAGACAGCACTAATGGCGTGTGACGTCCCTCACAAGCATCACTATAACAAAATTTACACCATCATGTAGGTACGAATAAAAATTTGTGTGACAAGGCTGACAGAATAACTTCAAAAGCGCTTCAAAAACCTCCCCATTTTTTCAACATTTTTTTTTTTCATACTCGTGATAATAACATTTATAGGAAACGTGCAGAAACTATAGGTGGCAGCACAGAAACGTCAATGAGTAGTATGTTTTACTTATCAAGTTTCGAAATTACAGCGCTAGATGGCAGTCTACTTCGCGCACGTTCCCCCTTAACGGAGCGCGTAGGGACGCACAGAGGCGTCAATGTTAAGACGTATTCTAAACGCTAAAGTTTCGAATATGGAACACTAGATGGCATAGCCAACGCCGTGCACAAGCCCTATCAAATAAGTATTCATCATAAATCAATCATCATCACCTGCCTGCCTTTTCCCAACTATATTGGGGTCGGCTTCAAGCCGGATTTAGCTCAATACCAGTATTTTACGAGGAGCGTACCTACTAGACCTCCACAACCCATTAACTGGGTAACACGGTACTTCATTGCGAGACTGGAGTCAGATTTACTGGTTTCTGACTATCCATAACGACTGCCAAAGAGCTACAAATGACAGCCGGGACCAACGGCTTAACGTGCGCACCGAGGCACAGAGGAAACTCGTTATGTTAAGATGGTCACCCATCCACAGACCAACCTTGGCAAGCGTTGCTTAACCTTGAAGATCGACCCGTGCGGCTGTTATTATCTAGCCACGAGCTCCTCTATGATCAATCAATCATCAACATATATATATATAATTCCTCTGTTACTGACTGATTCGAGTGACTGACAGACAACGCACAGCCGAAACTACTGCTCGTAGAAAGCTAAAATTTGGCACGTAGGTTCCTTGGGGAGCACTAAGAGTAAATTTCCCGAATTTCCTACAGAAACGAGAAAATATGGGATATGCGCGTACGAAGTCGAGGACAAAGCTAGTTTTTTTCTTAGTATTGATAGGCACGCGTTTGACCACTATCTCACCTGAAGGTAAGCGAGGATGTGGTTGTTACCTTATAACTCCGTCATTTATGAACTGATTTGAAAAATCTTCTTTCTTCCGAAGTTATTTTGTACCTTGTAGTGTTTTGTTTTTGGAAGTCGGTTGTATTTTTTGTAAAAAAGTTTTTTTCATAGTAGTGTTACGCCCCAGAATTAATCCTAGGTACATAACGACATTTACGTACATGTGGCGACATCTAGTAACTAGTAGCGGAATTAATGAGGTGATTCTAGAATTTTCTATGCTAGAACATTCTCGATGTTTCGACACCAGGTCAGTCGGGACCGGTATGTACCCGAACTTTCCAGAAGTTTCCATACTAGAAGGTTCTAGAATTAACTGTCGCCGGTATATAAAGGGCAGAATCCGGCGACTGGGTGAGTATTGAATTGGCGATACAAGCGATAACTTCGGAAGCGATCTTCAACTGCGAATTAAGTGAAGTGAAGTATTCAGTAGTTCGATTGTGTGTTTTAATTAGTGTGCTTAAAGTGTTAATTACTGTTGTAATTAAAGTGTTACTGTAACGAAACCCAAGCTCGTAACAGTAGTTAAATGAATGTACTATGGAAACTGACCTGAACTCCTCCAAAGTGATATTGTCTTCATAATCGGAGAAGCCATTCTCTTCTTTCACAACGTCCCCTTCTGTTTTGTTAATTTGAATATCTATCTCGTCCAGTCCTGAAGGTTGGATTTGTTTCTCGTGCTGGAATTAATTAAAAGCAATTCATATTACCTTTTTCTAGGGTTCCGTACTAAAATGTTAAAAAGGAACCCTTATGGTGTGATTAGGTCTGTCCGATCTTGACTCTAGTCTATGTCAGAGATGACTGAGACAAAGTCTACGATGGAGCGAGCTTACCCAGAAGGAGCCTGTTCACTCTAACTTTGAAGAGATTAGGGTTGTAAGCGTTAGGAAACACAGACGCAGGCAGAGAGTTCCCCCAGGCGTCGGGAGTCGCAGGACTCGTCCCGGCCGCCTACTGCGCGGGCCGGAGGACATAGAGCAGTGGGTGGCTCGCCGTCTGATCAGAACTAGGCCCGGGTCGGCGGCGCACTGCGCTCCCAGCGCGCCTCAAAGAGATGTCAGCGTGGGAGACGGGGCCCGCTAGGGCAGGTGCCTGCTGGGGCGCAGGAATCTGTTCGAAAGAGGTGCCGTAGCCTTGGAACACAAAGGGCACCAGGAGGAACACGGATGGGTTTTAGTCAGTAAGAGTCTGACACTCCCTCTTGCTTCACCCAGAGCGGGAGGAGTCATTTGATGATTTCCCATCCTTAAAAAAAAAAAAAAAAAGGCAGAGACTTCCACTCCCTTGCTGTGCGCATTATAAAAGACGCTTGGAAAGGCTTAGTGCGAATTGGTGGAATACCAACAAGGTAGGGGTAGCTTATGCAGTGCAGATGCTTACTATGAAGACTTCACAATATTTTTTGGAAATCTGTCTGAAGGGATAACAGGAGTCTCCACCATCAATAAATTGCAAATCTATTTAGTTCGTCAGTTAGAGTATTGAAAAATAATAGACACGTATATTTTGTTTTTGTAAATCAATGAATATTGACAAAGATAAAACGCATCATAACGGGAGTGGGGGCTCGTGACGTCAGAGCGCACTACAAATTATACCACGGCGTGACGTACTGAGAATTTTAAAAGCGTCGTAGGTATCTTCGTCAATTTCAGTTTACGAAACAAAAGAAAAAAAACCGGCCAAGTGCGAGTCGGACTCGCATACGAAGAGTTCCGTACTATAAACCTTAATTTTTATTATTTGTTGTTATAGCGGCAATAGAAATATACCATCTGTGCAAATTTCAACTGTCTGCCTATTAAGGTCTTGAGATACAGCCCTCTGACAGACAGGCGGACGGACGGACGGACAGCGGAATCTTAATAATAAGGTTACGTTAGTTACCCTTTGGGTACGGAACCCTAAAAACGGGTCAAATATCTTTTGATAATCTAACTAACTGACTAATTACATTTTATCAGTGGTCAAGTCATTATTAGCTTATGAATGATTAAATAATTACGGGGCGTGAAAGAGGGATCGTCACTCACCTCTAAGACCTGATGGACCGCCTTACCCTTGCCCACAATGTCAATAGTCAGCACACTGGTAGTGCTCAGGTGAGGGCTCGCGTACTTTGATAACTCCTCATCCTGCGCCTCGATAGGGAACTGCAACGTAACATGACACAATCAACACACATTATACTCATATCAGCAGACGTCTACTGCTGAACGTAAGCCTCCCCCAAAGAGCGCCAACCATTCCGGTCCTTCTTTAAATCATCGATCCATCGCACCGCAGGGCGTCCCACACTACGTTTGCCCATACGCGGTCTCCATTCTAACACATGTCTGCTCCATCGAATGTCTGTAAATCTACAGACATGGCCGGCCCACTTCCACTCAGTTTCAGTTCTCTGGCGAATGACTTCGACGGGAATCCTATCCACCAGAGAAACCCCGTGCATTGCACGCTGAGCAACCTTGAATTTTTGGACCAGGCCTATGGTGAGTGTCCACGTTTCGCCTCCGTAAGGCCTCTGCCTCGGGTTTTGTGGGCAGCGGGGCGGCGGCGGCGGCGCGGGCGCGGCAGGATCTAATGTGTATAATCAAATGGACCGACCCTCGGAAAGAGCGGCGCGGTAGCGGCGCCAGGGCGAGCAACGAGCGGTGCGCGCCAGTCGAGCGGTAACGAGGTCGAGCGTCTGCATTGCAGTGTTGTGCAATTTATTTTCTTCTTTTGCCCACAATAATCGAATAAATTTGAATGAATGAAAACAAAAAAATGTTGCCGCCGTTGTTCAGACTTTCGTTCTCGAATAAAAACATATATCTCGACGACACAACCACGAACACAACACTACGCCGCTATAGTGCCGCGCGATCTGCCCGCTGGTTTCGAAAACGGGTCTACGTTGCCCGCCCACACCCGCGCCGCCGCCGCCGCCGCCCCGCTGCCCGCAAAACCCGAGGCAGAGGCCTAAACCATTACGGGTAGGACGAACTGGTAATAGACCTTGGTCTTAAGGGATTGTGGGATCACGATTCAAAGATATCACGCATCATTATTATCACCATCATAACAGCCTGTGGTCCATCTTGTGGGAGGCCTCCCCAAGAGTGGCCAATACAACCGGTCCAGGGGGGCTACTCTCTAAACCCGAAGTCCGTAGTTTCGGGCTTAGTTGCGGGTGTATTCTACTCCGTATCACCTAACCACTAAAAGAATGACCTGAAAATGCCCTGCTACCATTTCCAAGAGTCTTGTGACTTCTTTTTTTGAATTTTGAAAATGTAGTTGGGAAAAGGCTAGGCAGATGATGATGATATATAAAAAATAAATATAATCAAAAACCGGCCAAGTGCGAGTCGGACTCGTACACGAAGGGTTCCGTACCGTTAACTTTAATGTTTATTATTTGTTGTTATAGCGGCATTAGAAATACACAATCTGTGAAAATTTCAGCTATCTATCTATTACGGTTCTTGAGATACAGCCCGCTGACAGACAGACAGACGGACGGACGGACGGACGGACAGCGGAGGCTTAGTAATAGGGTTCCGTTGGTTACCCTTTGGGTACGGAAGTCTAAAAGTATAGGACCCAAGTGAATGATCAAAGAGAAAGGTAATTTGTAAAAAAAAAATACAATCGAATTGAGAACCTCCTCCTTTTTTTGAAGTCGGTTAAAAATAGACGAAGATTGAGCACGTCTTACTGACACAGGCAAGGCATTCCATAACCGCACCGCTTGAACGTTATACTTACAGGAGCGCATCTTGTGAGGTACTCGTACAGCATGGTGTGCGCGCGCAGCACTTTATGTTTAAAGCGCACAGACTTCTGCAGCAGAGAGCCGCACTCGTAACACAACCACTGCGGGAGGCCATCGGATTCCGTTACCTGGGAATATACAAGACAGTTGTTCAATAACTTGTCCGCGACTTGTTCGGCGCAGATTTAGTGCAAACAATTTCCCCCTTTTCATCTTTATATACATAATTCTACTGTACGTGTGTATGTCACTGAACTCATCCTAAACGGCTGCACCGATTTGAATGAATTTTTGTGTATGCGTTTAGGTGGCGCCATGGATGGTTTAGATTAACAAATCAGCCCGGCAGATGGCGCTGCAGTCGGGCAAGAGAACGTCTGTCTGCTCCGCTAGTTTCCATATGAGTTTTTAAATTTCCAAAAATCCCTTCTTAGTGCTCACTTACATCTTAATTATAATAATAATTCTTTATTTTCGGACAACAATGATCCAGCGAAAAAAAGAATAAAATGAAGACAACGATAAAAAAAGCTACGAAAAGGCTACTGCCGCTACTACTGTGCGTGTGTCTGTGTGTGAGGGTGTGTGTGTGTGTGTGTGTGTGTGTGTGTGTGTGTGTGTGTGTGTGTGTGTGTGTGTGTGTGCTGTGTGTGCTACTGTTTCTGTACTCAGCAGTTGGCGCCACTGTCGAGTGAGATTCTTAATTATAGCATTATAGTTGTCCTTACGCGCATATAGCTTTGTCAGGCGTCCGGATAAAGCCGAACACAGTCAGGCTTTTTGGTTATGAGTCCAGTCAAATTAGATGGTGTCCGGCCAGTTCGTCTTTTGAATTTGAGCATTTATTTTACATTTGTCATTGTGTTGTTTTCCGATCCACTTGAGGTACCTTGTATCGCTAGCTACTTACTAATACTATTGCAATTATAGAAATTAATATAATATTGAATGATTAATATAAAAAGTCAGTTAAATAGGACTGCTACATTCAGTTTTATTTTTATAACAATAGAGTTTAAGGTATATTTTATGGTAAATGATAAAAAAGGCTTGTTTCTTGTGCCCGGTCGTGACATAGTCCTCTAGCGACAATAGGTTATTTAGTTTTTAGTTAAGTTTATATTTATTCCCTTATGATTTTGTGTTTTGTCCGTCGCTTTTGAGGAAATAAACGTCTTTTTTTCTTTCTTTAAGAAAAATATCTAAGACTAAAAAATTAGGGGTGTCAGGCCTTTTTACCCAAATGTCCGGCTAAACCGGCTGGTCTTTCCGGCTTTTCGGTTTGAAGACCTGGCAATCCTACGCACATGTGAACAAAGTTTGAAAGAAAGTAAAACACCAAAAAAATAAGATCAAGTCAAATTTCACTGTTGAGTGGGCTCAACAGTGAAATTTGACATTTAAAACCTCACACTACACTAGCGCCTCTAGCGGCGAATTCAAACGTAATAGCCTTCATTACAAAGAAGCCCAGTGCAAACTTTCATGTTCCTAGCACCAGTAGTTTTGGCTGTGCATTGTTCTGTCAGATTTCTTTTTTATTTGTAATGGGTTTGCTCTTGACTCTAGTCTATGTCAGAGATGACAGAGACAAAGTCTACGATGGAGCGAGCCTACCCAGAAGAAGTCTGTTCACTCTAACTTTGAAGAGGTTAGGGATATTTAATTTGAGTTTTTTGGCAAAGCAGGCTCAAGAATAATAGGTGGTTTGTTTCAATGCCAACGTATATCTTTTTATAATGAACTTCCTAGCCTTCCAGCATTAATAAATTAAAATCCTAATTTCGTCACATTTACGGTAAACTTACGAATCCAGTTTTCGTAAACTCTATATTTTCTAAAAACTATCTAATGTGGTATTATGTATGTATGTATGTAAATCGGGGTGGTTTCCGCAACTCCACGACTAAGCGCGTATTTTGCGTGCAGGTGGGACAAATGCGTCATTCGATCTAATGTGGTACTACACACCGTGGATAATTTACTATTTTTAATCTCTGACTGTTACAGAATTCAAATTGTTCCATTCTGCGTTTTAGAAAAACATCAGATATAATTTTTCATCTAAATACTAATTTCACTAAAAATTTAGATTCCAAGATTACTGTAAATGTGATGATATATATAAAATTGTTCCGTTGCTGAGTAACTGACACACAGACAATGCACAGCACAAACTACTGGTTGTTGGAAGCCATAATTTAGTGTGTAGGTTGGGGAGGGTAGGGGAGCACTAAGAGATTTCCCAAAATTGTTACAGGAACAGGAAAAATGGGATATAGTTGCAGGCAAAATCTATTAAGCTATGTCAGAAAGCTTTTTACACAGTTAAAGACTATCTTGAGGACAAAAAGGCTTGGGATTGAGCTGATCCAATGATATACATGGGCCAAAGTAAATATATTTCTGCATTTATCTATTAAGTACACATCTTATTCTTGTGTGTGTTACATAAATACTAATAATGTACTTTCAACATCTGCCTGCCTTTTCCCATCTATTTTGAGGTTGACTTTCAGTCAAACCGGATTCAGCTGCATACCAGTATTTTACATAGAGCAGTGCATATCAGACCTCAACCCCCTATTAAGCAAGATTTTTCTGACTTCTGCTGTCCGTAAAGGCTGCCAAAAATTTGAAATAAACATCTGTATGTTACAATAAATATCTGCAAATTGGAACAGACTTTCTGACATTTTAAATGGTTTCTCTGCAAGAACTGAATCCAATACAAATATTTTACACAGATTTAAAACTACACTGTAGCCAAGGGTTATAAGTTACTGTTTACTCTGAAGAATAAGCAATGAGAACTATGCCATCAGTAAAGTACTGAGTATGAATGCAGATGACAAAGACTATGGCTAGGCAGAGCAGAGATAATTACTACTTTTTTATTTATTTGAGATGGGTTTACTCTTATCTAGTCTAGGTCAGAGGTGACAGACATAGTCCACGATGGAGCGAGCTTACCCAGAAGAAGCCTGTTCATTCTAACTTTAGAGAGATTAGAGTTGCATGTATACTTTAAATGACAGAATATACAAAAAGATGTTGCTACGAGCCCAAAATAAATTGAGTTAAAAACGAGAGAATGATGATAGGTCCACCATTAGCATAAACAAAAACTAGATTATTTATAAAATAGCAAAATACTCACGTTAATGCCGGCAAGTTCCCTAAAAAACGCTTCAAACATTACAGCGTTAAACATTCGTCTATCCGTTGTCAAACAGCACCTACAAATAGTTTTTGCCGGCTCAAAATCAAGCTTAATATCTTCTTCATTGCCTATACTCATCGTGTCCATTTTATAGCAGACACAAAGGCATAGAAATCAAATTAATAACAAACAAATATTCCCGACACAAATCTGAAAAATGTAAACAATATGGCGATTTGGCAGCTTCAGTTTTTTTTTTCAATTCTAGAGTTGTTAAAAGATTTCGACAAGAATATCGATATTTTGTACTTGAAACTTTTTGGTGACGCTTACTTGTAATATTTCGATAAGCCACGTGTACTATTATTTTGTTTCTTGAAATTGTAATTGTCGTTTTTTACGATGATCCTGTTGCAACTTTTGAGCCAGTGTTTTTCAATTTTGTTTACTATACTCTATGGCAGTGGCTCCTAACCTTTTCAATATTGTAACCCCTGTCACGTATTACGGTATTAGGAAAAACTGATTTTACAACGACCTCAAAATGTTACAAACAATACAAGCAAAATCACAAATCAATTAATCAAATTATGTGATCACAAACCGCACATTAGTCTCATAGCATTTTGCATTTTTGAGACAATTTTCACAATCGATGTACCTATTGATGTTTTTCATGAAACATCGATAGTTCGATGGTTAAAAATTTAAACGATCAAAGTAACGATATCGTTGTGTTTTTTCTCAACATCGCTCAGCCATAATGGCGAGGTGACAATGACGACGCGACGGCAACTAGAAAAACGTATTTCATTAGATTACGTTAGGTCTTAATTATTTAGGTACCTTTTTACCCCACAGAATAGCTGATTTACCCCCGCGGGGGTTTTACATTCTATCATTAATATTTTTTCTTGCGTGACGTTATACAAAATCGATTCGATACACATCAATCCTTTTCGTTCGACACTTTGAAATCCCTATTGTTTTTGATGCGTTTAGTTGACATACCAAAAAAAAAACCTTTTATCTTTCTTCAACGAATATTATAAGTTATTCACACAGTTTTTCTAACCAAAGCTAAGACAGGTGCCATGCCATGTAGGTAGTCAGCTAAAACAACGTTTACAAGCGGTGCCTTGTTAGAGAAGCTTACTTTTCATGTTTTAACTATACAGGGTTTGCACTAGGTATCTACAGAGTCGGACTGACCCTACATTCAAGGTGGCGTTTGCCACCGGGCCCTAGCCTACGCAGGCCGCCTCGGTCTCGGCTTACGGGGCTTGCCACGAGCCAGACGGTAGGGAAGGTAGGGGGCCCCGGGCCCGACTGTTACTGAAGACTCTGAATTTAAGACTGGGATCGGACCTGGTAGGAAGGCCCAAATAGCTGGCTATAAGCCAGGGGCCCGGGATGGTTTAATGATAATGATAGATGGGATAATATCGGAATATAATACAAAGTGCAAATTAGTATATACTCGTAATAACATTGCCACTTTTTTAGAGAGAAAACATTGCATCCCATGCATAGGTTTGTTTTATTTTTACATTAATTGTTGACGGATGCAGGAAAGCTCATGAACTAAGTGAAGTGAGCTCAAAAATGATTTCATGGTGGATGAACTAGGTATTTACGTAGAAGTTAAATGTAGGTATGTCGTAATATGCACAGGCCCGGTTGTTGTGGCAACACTCGGGGGAGGCCTGTGTCCAGCTGTGGACGTCTTTCATCTGATAAGATAATGCTGTACCTAGTTCGTAATTCTGAATTCCGTTATTTTACACGTAGCGACTACCTATCTGGCCTCAGTGTCCCAATAACTAGACAACCGACTTCCAAAAACAAAACACCACAAGGTGCAAAATAACTTTGGAAGAAAGAAAAAACCTTTAATTTCTGAAGTCGGTGTTTTTGGTTATTTTTTCGTTTTTTGACACCGACTTCAGAAATTAAAGGTTTTTTCTTTCTTCCGAAGTTATTCTGCACCTTGTAGTGTTTTGTTTTTGGAAGTCGGGTTGTATTTTTGTAAAAAAGTTATTATTTTTCACTTTTTAGTGGTACCTAGATACCTGCGTACCCATTAACAGCGTAGCGGCGCAATGTTATGTTAAATTAAAATTCATTTATTTCAGGCCAAGAAACCCATAGACAATTAATACAATAATTTTGATAAATAACAATAGCTCACATTAATTATTATGAATTTACATTTATTTCAGAAACATTATACCCATATTATTCAATTGATTAATGTCAATAGATATAGATTACTTATAATAGATTAAAATTAAAATAGTGAGATTAAAATAATATGGCAATATCAGTCCGTACATGAACCATGCAACAGTGGTTCACGTACTGACAGTCAAAGCGATCAGCTAAAGCGCTCAGGATGCTGTTGCGGCTGCCCCGCACCCTATGCAATAGGGATGTGCACCGCTTGCGCATGATTGCGTGGAAACAATCCACACGCGCCTCGGCAAACATCCCCGACGCGCTACAAAAGCGAGGCAGCCCCATGAGCATCCTGAACGCGTTGTTGTATTGGACACGTAGAGCGCTGTACTGTTTCTGCGTGTAATCCACCCACAGACTGCCAGTATAAAAGGACGTACAAAATGCCCTAAATGGGGTTATTTTGACGGCCCTCGAACAACGAGCAAATCTGCGAGCTATCATATTCGCACGAACAGACAGCGCCCTACGTTCCCTTTCAATGTCTGAAAGACATTGTTAAGAACTGATGTAAACACTAAAAAAAACATGCGATTTCAGCAATCCCGATCCCTTTGCTATCATTTATTGGAGAGTTCCGTTGCCTACCTCCGAAGTTCTTCGTCAGATCTTCACCAAATTGAAACGGCACCAGTCCAGGAAAATACTCTTTCAAACAAAAAAAGAATCATCTAAATCGGCTGACAAATTGGCTAAAGTATCGCTGAACAAACATTTTTCATGGGATCTCATCATCAGATCCTAATTTATACCTTCCATCATCAGCTCAGCAACATGAGATGATGATTATCAGGCACAAATATCTGAATTGCGTTAGAAAGTTCATGAAAAACATAGTATGTGCCTATAAAATTTGAGGGTTACCCTCGATTTTCGTGGGATCCCATCATCAGATTCTGACATGGTGACAATGGGACCAATCGAGAAGTATAGGTACCCTTTCAGATGAAACAAAAATTTTTCAAATCGGTTCATAATTGACGGAGTTATGAGATAACAAAAAAAAAATTTCATCCATTCATCCAAATACCGACCTCGACTAAGCCCGTACGGCTTGAGTTATTATTACTTAGGGCCAAGTTAGGTTAGATTGAGTTAAGTATAAAATAAAAACAACTGATTTAGCTTCACATCAAAATATTATATTTACAATAAATATTTATTTGAAACAAAAATAAAATACAATTTTAAAAGTACCCCACTTAATGAGCTGACCAATTTTTCAGTTATACGGTGCAGGCCTCCATGTCGACATTGTATGTACTTTTTCAGGCTCTAGACTATATCTATACCAATATTCATTTAAACAGGTTCAGTAGTTTTGGCGTGAAGTGTGACAGACAGTTACTTTCGCATTTATAATATCAGTAAGGATTATAGCAAGTCTTAAAGATTAGGGAATGAAGGGAATTCCGCTCCTTAGAATGAATGAATGTGTTCCCAACGTTTTGTGCGTATGATTAGGATGTCCACCAAATAACGGTTGTGCATCGCTCTGGGAAATTAAGCAGAAAATTAAGGCGTCTGACATGATTTTGTTAGATGAACATGTAGGGTAGTATGTTAAAATGTCTCCCTCAAAAAGTTAAACCCCGCGAACAAGTTTTTTTTTTAAATAATGTCTTTACTCCATGGAACAAAAGTGGCGGAATTTAGTGCATGGTTATTCGGGTAACTATAATGAACCATGATTCATGGTTCTCTCGGACTTCTCTCTTCTTCGGTCAAAGCAGACTTCGACTTAATACGTCTATCGTTGATAAAAATCTATCCTAAAGCTACTTTTTAGGCTGGCCGCACACGTACCGTTTCCTGATAATAAGAACATCAGATTTGGAGCTTGCCTTACATACAATATAATACATACCTGAATGTTTGCCTTACATACAAAAGTTCGACTAGCTTCTTTATTTAAATGGGAAAGCAAACCTGACGTTCCTTTGGGACACAAGCCGTGTGTTCGGGTCAGAAGAAAGAAAAATCGAACGTCTACGCTAGTCTCACAGCATTCCGAATCTAAATTCCTAATCGGAAAACCTTATCAGGAAACAGTACGTATATAAGGCCAGCACTATTGCAGAGAAATGCATGTTTCTTGGCTGATAGTGATAAGGATAACTCACAGGAACAAAGTCGTGGAAAAAACTATTGTTTCATATAACTGAAAAACTGGTCGGCCACCCACAATCACTAACTTAACAATTAAATAATAGTTTTATATACATATGTATAACATTTATATTATGTACTTTGCTGCCATGGACTGAGGAGACAATAAGATTTCAATATGTTTTTGAGGGTAGTTAGAAAAATTGTTCCTTACTAGAAAATGTGAGCTACCCATTTTTATATATTTTTTTGGTTAGTATGAAAATGTACGTAGCTATGTAAGCTATAATATTTTGAAAGGCTCATCAGAAAAACATATTATACAAAGTTTAACAAGAATGATTAGCGAAACTTCATCGATGTGCTTTACTAAGTTCTTTTTAAGAAAATCTCCTCCACTGCAACAGACTCAGCTGCCATGATAATAGAGAGAACCCTCGATTCGCCAATAATAGGCTCTATCAACTTGATGGAGACAGGTGGAGGATATTACTTATAAGGAACGTACAGGAACCATAGGTGGCAGCACAGAAGCGTTAACATCAAGTATTCTTTACGTTAAAGTTTCGAATATGCGACACTAGATGGCATAGTCAACGCCGTGCTCGTTCCCTTTAATAACGGGGTATTTTACTAATATAATAACAGTGCCTGTACCTGCAGGTACTTGAAATTTACATACATTTTCTTTTTACTTTGTCACTGTTATTCTTTTAGGTCTGAAGTTTCGCTAATCAACGTAATTTGACCTTGAAAGACCGTATTTTAATAACATTATTGTCTACTAGTCCAGGACTTGAAATCTTTCAAAATCATGAGGACATTAAATTAAAACAAAACATAAGTACACATTTACTCTTTGCAATATTAATATTAATTTATTTAGAACCTTGTTTTTAAGGATGAGAAATCATCAAATCACTCTTTCCGCTCTGGGCGGAGCGAAAGGGAGTGTCAGACTCTTACTGGTTAAAACCCATCCGTGCTATAATAATGCCCTTTGCGTTCCAGGGGTTTATTCTCAGCCGCAAGTCCGTAGTTTCGGGCTTAGTTGCGAGCGTATTCTACTTCGTATTACCTATGGACATACGATTAGTCCTGAACCCGAACTAAGAATGAATGACAACACGATTTGACAGTAACTGTCAAATTGTCTTGCCATTAATTCTAAGTGGTTAGGTGACACGGAGCAGAATACGATCGCAAGTAAGGCCGAAACTAAGGACTTGCGGCTTAGAGAGTAGCCCCCCAGGGCCGCGGTGGCTCTTTCGAACCAATTCCGCATCCCTGGCAGGCACTGGCCCTAGCGGGCCCCGTCCATTATGCTGTCCTGCTTAAAAGGTTTTCTTTCTATTGAATAGCAGACGAGCAAAATAAGACACATCAACTTTTAATCTCTCCACAGCTAAGACACGATACTAGAAAGGTTAAGGTATTTAAATCAAGGCAAACAATCTTGATGTGACTTCTAACACATATCTTTCCTAATACTCGTACCTATATAAAACTAGTTGACCCGCGCAACTTCGTCTGCGTCACAATTTTCATTACTGCTCCGCTCCTATTGGTCTTAGCGTGATGATATAAAGCCTATAGCCTTCCTCGATAAATGGGCTATCTAACACTGAAAGAGTTTTTTAAACCGGACTTCCTGAGATTAGCGCGTTCAAGCAAACAAAAATCTCTTCAGCTTTACATATTAAAAAATATAGCTATTCTTCCGTTACTGACTGATTGAGTTACTGACAGACAAGCACAGCCCAAACTACTGCTCGTGAAAAGCTGAAATTTGGCATCAAGCTTAGGGAAGCATGATGCCAAATTTCAGCTCCAAATCCTCTCTTAGTGCTACGGAGTGACAATCCGTCGGGAAGCACTAAGAGAAGATTCCCGCGTATACGCGTACGAAATGGCGGGCCTAAACGGGTTAAACAAATAAACTACTGCTTAAACGAATAGTTCAATTGATTTAGTAAACGTTATTGTTGTACTTACATTGGTTTTTAGTTGTATTGATTTTTAAACTGAGTTTTTAAACAAGAAGATAAAGATGGTTTACTTTTAACTACCTTAATATTCGAGTATAGCCTCCTTTTGATGTCAGTGCCTCTTGGAAAGACTGGTGTCAAATTTTCTGGCTTCTGGTTATCCGGAACGCAGTCGTTACGGATCCGGCTGCGGCGGTCCGGCTGTCATTTGAACCTCTTTGACAGTTCAAAGATGTTCAAATGACAGCCGGACCCAATAACTTATTGTGCTTTCCGAGGCACGGAGGAGTCTCGGTATGTTAAAATAGTCACCCATCCACAGGCCAACCTCGACAAGCGTTGCTTAGCCTTGAAGACCGACCTGTGCGGCTGTTATTATTTAGCCACGAGCTCCTTTTTATTTTATTTATCTTTGATGTGTTACAAGAACATTTTGAATCCTCATAATTTTAAAAGTACTACTTAATATTAAAATTACTGACCCCAAAGAGATAACAGTTTTGTTATATGGCAACACTAGATTCTCTATGTCTCATAATCTTACATTTCGGCCGTCATATTTAAAAAAAAACGTATCGTCACAAAATGAGTTCACCGATTTTCGACCTTAAGTTATTTTTTTAAAGTCGGAAATCGGTTTCTTTTGTGTAGATACGTTCTTTCTCTTTCTTATGACGACAGATTTTTGTCTCCCTCATATTGGTAACTGTCTTGGACGCCGGACATCTTTATCAATAGGGAATATGCATGAAAAATGTTATATAAATAGTTCATTGATTAATACTTTTGCCTTGGACAGATAATAAGCATTGTCATACAACGTGACAATAGGGAACGTGCAGGATATACAGGTGGCAGCACAGAAACGTCATTGTCAAGTACATTCTACTTATAAGTTTCGAAATTTCAACGCTAGATGGCGCAGTCTACGGAGCGTGCAGGGACTATAGGTGGCAGCACAGAAGCGTCAACGTCATAAATATTCTTGACGTTAAAGTTTCGAAAATGCAACACTAAATGGTGTTGGCAACACCGTGCAGTTTCCCCATGCCGCCAGTGTTTTGGGCACACTTCGAGTCGACAGCGAAGCGGACGAATTTTTTGCCGCCGTATTTTAGGATTTTCTAAGTTTTAAATGTATAAAAATACTAATATTTAATTAAAAGAAATTGTTTATCGATAATAATACAAATTAGAATACTAACAATGAAAACAGAGACAAAACTGGGGGCTACTCTCTAAGCCCGAAGTCCCCCCTGATTAGAAAAACAAATCAAATATAACAATCTAAACAAATATTTTAATTCATTCAAGTTAGAGTGAACAGGCTCCTGGATAGGCTCGCTCCATCGTAGACTTTGTCTCTGTCATCTCTGACATAGACTAGAGTCAAGAGCAAACACGCGTTAAAAAAAAAAACTCACGAAAACGTCATTTGGACGTCGTCGTATGGACGTCACGACTTTTGACGTCAGAGGTCACGTCGGACTTCTCTTTCTAATCATCAACTTTGAAGCTTATAACTTCGTGATGAAGATGTTTCAAAAAGTCTTACATTTTTATTATCTACTATAAGTATTTTATTTTGCAAATAAAAAATATGCATAATATAATATATTCCCTGTTAAGTTACTTCGACAAAGTCATGTCTTTGAATGATTCAGCCGACTGTCAAATTTAAGGACAAGCGACGGTAGCGCCATCTGACGTGAACAAAACGAGATCACAATTTATTTATTTATTACAAACTCAATCGAGTCTAATACTATTTTCAAAGAGCCGCATCGAATTTTTTAATTATTACTAAGGATACTAAAGCGTTTAGATGTCATATTTGCATGACATATAAATAAAAATGCTGCTATGCAAATATGAACTTTGAATCATTCACAGTTGGTTCAATTTCCTTTGGCTCCCACGTGACCCGATAGAATAACGTAGGTACATAATTTGGCGCCAAATCCAGTCACCGTCAGTCTTTTCTACCAAAACCTCAGTGTTGCCATACACAATATAAATCTACCAAAAAAGAAACATTTAATAAGAAATACTATTAACTTTTAAATCTATCTTTAACGTTTATAATTCCCTTTTCCTAATAATTTAGACGCGCAAGATTGCAAATTTAAAGCGAAAGTACCTGTAGCGCCGAACTCAAATTTTATTTAAGTATTTCAAGAAGTAAAATATTTAAAATCACCAATACAACAACCCTAATCTCTTCAAAGTTAGAGTGAACAGGCTCCTTCTGGGTAAGCTCGCTCCATCGTAGACTTTGTCTCTGTCATCTCTGACATAGACTAGAGTCAAGAGCAAATGAAAAGCAGTTGTCTGCATCTGAATTTCTGTAAGATGCCCTTAAAGAGTTATATTGATGATTTTAATGATATGATACTTCAATAAATACTTATACCTAATTCTTTGCTACGGCAAATAACTTTTTTTAATAATTTAAATATTTTTTATAATTTAAATAAAATAAAATACAATCTAATACTGATCCGAAAACACAACAAACATAATACATTCGTCTATCTCACTTGGTATATTTGTCAAAATATTCACGTTATTTGTGCAATACAAAATTGACCTTATTTTCAAAACCATAAGGTATGTTTTGTATTGCACGATTGACGCGGATAATTACACTTCTTTCATTCGAAATTATCGAATTTCCAAAACTTTAACACTGGAGTAAGGAGAAACACAAACGACTGGAATCTTATACTTGTGCAATAAGGAATAATGCTTATTAAAAGGTTTATAAGACTTATTTTGTATTGCGCAATCGAATCGAATCGTGCACTTGTGCAATTTAAAATTATCCTTATTTTCAAGACGTTAAGGTTCATTTTGAATTGCACAATCGGCTCTAATCT
Organism: Lacanobia oleracea; assembly: GCA_950371165.1. Taxonomy (NCBI): domain Eukaryota; kingdom Metazoa; phylum Arthropoda; class Insecta; order Lepidoptera; family Noctuidae; genus Lacanobia; species Lacanobia oleracea. The sequence goes on along the minus strand of CATNUG010000002.1, from coordinate 68,308 downwards.
TACACTTGTGAAATTCAAAATCATCCTTATTTACAAGGGCGTAAAGTTTATCTTGTATTGCACAATAAAATCGTCGCGAATATTACACTTGCAGACACGCAATACAATATGAACCTTATTTCCAAGAAAGTATTCACGTCACTTGTGCAATACAAAATTCCCCTTATTTTTTTAAATACAGCCTTTGGGCTGTAAGGTATATTTTGTAGTGCACAAATGACGCGAACATTACACTTGTGCAAAACAAAATGAATCTTATTTCGAAGGAGTTAAGGTGTATTTTGTATTGCTTATATGAGAATATTTTGACAAATAAGTAATTCAGAAAATTCAGAGTTCCGCGAGCTACTGGCACTTTCCCTTTTTAGAGCAAAAGCTTAAATTGATAAGCTAAGACTCAAGTATATTAAAAATTGAATTTAAAATGCGTCGGATGGTAGTGTGGAGCAATATTGGCATTAATTGTAGATCATTTTAAGGTTGAATATCGCTTGCGCGTTAAAAGGTCTATTGGTCTAGGTTGAAAAATAGTTTCAAATGGGTTCGTACTTTTCAGGGTTCCGTACCCGGATGGTAACTAACAGAACCCTATTACTAAGCCTCCGCTATTCGTCCATGCCTTCGTATGTCTGTCAGCGGGCTGTATCTCAAGAACCCAAAAAGGTAGACACTGGTAATAACAAAGTGTATTGATGCTATAACAGATAAAAAAATAAATAAGGGATTTCCATACAAGAAACCTGTTGCGTGAGAGTCCAGCTCGCACTTGGCCGGTTTTTTACTTATTAATAGCGAAAAATATTTCTACCAAAAAAGCGGTAGATTTGAAACCACTGCCGACGCATAATATTTTGTGTCCACTCGGGTGGGACAAGATGAATTACTAGTTGTTTTTAAGCACCATGATTGGTTGATTCTTCCTTCTTTTGTACAGGCCTTGCCTACGCTTAATTGAAAACGCACCCTTAAGGTGGATGCTCCAGGGTAGCCCGCGAAATTCATGTAGTTCGAAAGAATGAATATTTCAGAAATAATCATTCTTTCGAACTACATGAACTTAGAGGGCTATATTGATGATTAAAATAGTTATAATTCTTTAGATAAATACGCGTTACGGTCGCGGATCGCATTTGGTCCACATACAGCTTCACACTGACCGGCAAATTGCAAAAAACATAAAAATATTTGAATTTCGCGGGCTACCCTGGAGCATTCACCTAACCATGATCGCATAATCTTTACTACGACCACCTTCCATCCGACGCTAACCTTAGAAAAGTCTATACGAATAAGAATAACTTGCAAAAATTTGGTCCTAACTATAAGATCAAAAACCTTGCAGAATAACCATTAAAAAACCTGTTAGGTTACCTCTCCAACATATCTATAACGGTATGCCACGAAAAAAATCACCAGTGACTTCCCGAAACTTCTTTCACGTATTTAAACCGAATAATATACACTTTGCACTGTAAAAAACTTAAAAAACCGGACACTTTTTTGCGGGGAATTCAATCTGAATCTTCGGAGTCAGTTTCTCCCGACTCTGATTCAGAACTGGAGACCGGCTCGCATTTTATGAACTCGATTTCGGCTCGGGTCTTCCTCGGTCTCCCTCGTTTTTTGGCCGGACGCGCCGTGTCTTTCTCATCTCCCATCACAGTTTTAACCATCTGAGAAATCCTCTTCAAATGCTGCTGCTCATGTCTCTGAATGTGGTTGTTCAAATACTTCTTCAGTTTGAATTTCTTCCCGCATTGGTCGCAGGAATGAGGGTATTCTTTCTCATCAAGCTCTAGATGTACCGCGTTGTTATGTCGGCGTAAGTAATGCGCATGCGCGAATTCCTTATCGCATTTCTCGCAGCGTAATTTCGGCTTCGACGGATGCACGATTTTCTTGTGTTTCTTCAAACGTATAGCTGAGTGGAAGATCTTGTCGCAGATATCACATTTAACCTTCGAATCGAGGGAGGAATGCACCTGCATATGCTCTTTCAAATACTGATCGTTCTTGAATTCTTTCAGACATTCAGGGCATTGGACTTTAGACTCCAAAGGAGGGTGTATATTCAAGACGTGTCGTTTCATATGATGCCGCGATTTGAACGTCATATTACAGAAGACGCAAGGATGTCTCTCAATGGGGGTGTGTTGAAAATGGAGATGTCTGTTCAAGTTCAGAGTGTTCTTGTACAGCTTATGACATAAATGACATTTAAACTTCTCTTTGTCTTGTCTGTGGCAGGCTTCGATGTGGTACTTCAGCTTGTAAGGTACCGGGAATTCCTTCCCGCATTCGTTACACTTTAATTCAGGCAGCGTGTTTGGGTGTATACGTTTGACATGCATATGCAAGGCCCTTCTCGTCCTGAACTCTTGGAGACAGAATTGGCAGTAACACTTCTCCAGCTCAGAGTAGTGTTTATTCATCCGATGCATGTACAGATAGTGTTTATTCTTGAATGTTTTGTCGCAAATGTCGCAAATTACCGCAGATTCTTCCGAAGAGTGTACCCTAGTTGTGTGCAAGTATAAGTTTTGGTAGTTCTTAAACTCTTTATTGCATTTGTTACAGATGTATCGTTTGATTCTCTTGGGGAACATTACCGGCTTCCAGGTGGAGAGTACGGACTCGTACATTTCTCTCTGTTCCTCGGTTAGGACTTCGCTGGTAACGCTGATGAACTTCATGACGGGAGGAGGGTCCTCCACTTTTACTTCTTCCATTTTTACCTGGAATTCAAAGGGTTCTTGTTAGAAAGAAGAAAATAGAACTCTTGAATTGGTTCCCCTTGATATTAAGAAAACTGAGAGGAAATTTTCCTTCAAAAGTGTAACGGAGTGGAATTCCCTGCCGGAGTCTGTGTTTCCTGATAGCTACAACCTGGGAGTCTTTAAGTCAAGAGTGAATAGGTTACTTCTAGGCAAACGTGCCTCATCTTCGACCACACCATCGCTTACAATCAGGTGAGATCAAACGCGTGCCTATCAATAGCAAAAAAAGAAATATTCTGATAGTACTTCTTAAAAGAATACTTAGTTTGGTCTTTACCATAATATTTATTAGTTTAATATTTTCTCATAAATAGCATAGGGGTCGTTCAAGTATTACGTAAGCACCAATAGGGGGTGGTGGGAGGTGGGGGGGACGTCTTTACTATGCTTATTTCTGGTGACATGGGGGGCAGGGAGGTTTGAATGGTTATTACGTCAGCAATATTTACTTTTCAGGGTATCGTACCCAAAGGGTAACCAACGGAACCCTATTACTAAGCCTCCGCTGTCCGTCCGCCTGTCTGTCTGTTAGCGGGCTGTATCTCAGGAACCGTAATAGGTAGACAGTTGAAATTTTCACAGATTGTGTATTTCTATTGCCGCTTCTGACAATCCGTAACGACTGCCAAAGATCTACAAATGACAGCCGGGACCAACGGCTTAACGTGCGCACCGAGGCACGGAGGAAACTCGCGATGTTAAGATGGTCACCCATCCACAGACCAACCTTGGCAAGCGTTGCTTAACCTTGGAGATCGACCCGTGCGGCTGTTATTATCTAGCCACGAGCTCCTCCAGAGATTTAATGATATAGTGCCCCATATACCAATGTATTTTATTAGTACCTATTCTTTCCGAAATACTTTCTACTTGCCTTTGTCTCCGACTTCATACACGCATATCCTGTTATTTCTCATTCCCGTAAGAATTTCAAGAAATCCTCTCATAGTGCTCTCTGTGAGATAGTTGGTAACACCAAGGCGTTGCTGGCCTTCCGTGGGGAGCTGGGGTGGATCGAATGACACATTTGTCCCACCTGCACGCAAAATACGCGCTTAGTCGTGGAGTTGCGGAAACCAGCCCGATTTACATACATAGTGCTTCCCTACACTCCCCAAGGAACCTACATGTTAAATTCCAGCTTTCTACGAGCAGTAGTCAGTCATTCAAACACTCAATCAGTCAGTAATGGAAGAATCTATCTATACTAATACTAATACTAATATTATATAAAGCTGAAGAGTTTGTTTGTTTGATTGTTTGTTTGTTTACTTGAACGCGCTAATCTCAGGAACTGCCGGTCCGATTTGAAAAATTCTTTCAGTGTTAGATAGCCCATTTATCGTGGAATGCTATAGGCTATATATCATCACGCTAAGACCAATAGGAGTGGAGCAGTAATGAAAATTGTGACGCAGACGAAGTTGCGCGGGTCAACTAGTACTAACATACGAGTATAAAGCTGAAGAGTTTGTTTGTTTGCATGAACGCGCTAATCTCAGGAACTACTGGTCTGATTTGAAAAATTCTTTCAGTGTTAGATAGCCCATTTATCGAGGAAGGCTATAGGCTAAATATCATCACGTTAAGAATAATAGGAGCGGAGCAGTAATGAAAATTGTGACGCAGACGAAGTTGCGCGGGTCAACTAGTACTAACATACGAGTATAAAGCTGAAGAGTATGTTTGTTTGCATGAACGCGCTAATCTCAGGAACTACTGGTCTGATTTGAAAAATTCTTTCAGTGTTAGATAGCCCATTTATCGAGGAAGGCTATAGGCTAAATATCATCACGTTAAGAATAATAGGAGCGGAGCAGTAATGAAAATTGTGACGCAGATGAAGTTGCGCGGGTCAACTAGTTTTTTATACATGTTACTTTAACACTACAGTACACGCGCCTCAAAAAGGTCCACGAGTGCTCGCGTGGGCTACCCTTGTAGCCCATTTTAAATTGCTTTATTATGAAAGATAATGTTTCTATTTTAAAATAAAACAAATTTATTGTTATTAATGACATTTATTAAGTAAACTGAAATTAAAAAACTATCTCCTCTTTCTTAAATTAAAAAATATTAGTAAAACTTTAGACTTCTTAAAAAATCACATAATTTTTACTTTTTTTGAGATCAATCAACTTTTGGTTAAATTTTTAAGTTTTTCTAAACAAAAAGAAATTAATTTTCATTACACGAAGGACAAATTAAAATTTGGTGGTCACTACATATACGCCTGTAGCATTTTGAGCAAGTTTTCCTTGTGCTGCGATCGCGAACTCTGCTACAAAACGCACAGCCCAACAACTTTAAATCATTATTACTCGCACGTCCGCCAGCGTCGAGCGCTCACGCCACACTAAACGCATCGAGCAACAACCAATTGGAGCTTAGCTAGAGGCTCAAAGTAAAATCATACGATTTCTTGAAGTAATTAACAAAAACGATACCCTGGGCTACATATGTAGCCCGCGCGTGTACTCGCGTGTTAAAAGAACTTCTTGTAGGTTTCCTGTATTCTATAGGTAAGGATTGTTCTGAATAATTTTCACAGTTTTTGGTTTGTTAGTTTTACAGATAAGAGGAGGCAACACAGGGGTTCGATTAATTCAAAGTATCATGTTGTGAATGTCACCAGATGCAAACTGTTTAAGATTGTAATACATTACATGAAGCTGTAAACTAATTTTTCCTAAAAAAGACAGATATTTATTGAAATTGGATGGGATTCATTGTATTCAAAGTTATCTTACACTATGTATGTGTAAGATTTACAACCATCTTACAAAGCTTGCAATTATCCAGTGACATAATGAAAACCAGACAAAATAATACACCATATACATCACAACACTAAATGTAGTTGTGCCATATGGTGTTGGCCCGGTGCCTTAAAGTAATAATACCATTCCATCACTTCCCATGGGTGTCGTAAGAGGTGACTAAGGAACTCACCAGAGAATGGGCATGTAAGATGCAACACCACACACTGTGATCACCGACCCACTTGCCAAGCGTGGAGATTATGGCAGACCCGTCTTTCAGCTGTTATGATGATGATGATAAGACAGATCAGAATTAGATATATTTCTGAGGGTTCCATACCCGAAGGGTAAACAATGGCTTACAAAGGAACCCTATTATCTACTAAGCCTCTGCTGTCCATTTGTCCATCCGTCTGTCTGTCTGTTAGCAGACTGTAATACGTAAACATTTGTAACCAACTGTATTTCTTCTTCCTTCTATCACATATTATATAGGGTACTTGCAATTTACTTAGAATCATGAAATTTTGCAAGAAGAGCGGACTCCTAATACTATAGAACCCTTCATATGCAAGTGTGGCTCGAACTAGACCGGGTTCATGTAAAACTGACTCACTGCTAAGCTAAGACTTTTCCCAAGTTATTCCTTTTCCCTTGAACCACACTTTTATTAGGTCCCGTTCCTGTAGGAACTTTGGGAAATATTTTCTCAGTGCTCCCCGACACTCCCGAAAGAACATACATGACAATTTTCAGCTTTCTACAACCAGTAGTTTCTGCTGTGGATTGTCTGCCAGTCACTCAGCCAGTCAGTTAAGGAAGTTTTTTTTTTAATATTAGGATGTGTACTTACAAGTATTTTTTTTATTTATTGATAGGCTTATGTTTGACCACAATCTCACCTGATGGTAAACGATGATTTAATATGGCATGCAAAATACGCACTTAGTCGTGGAGTTGCCGAAACCAGCCCAATTTACATACAAGCGATGATATGGTCAACAATGGAGCATGCTTGCCTAGAAGTTATCTGTTCACTCTGACTTGGGTGTAGATATTATAAGGCATATTTTCTTGTAATGTATTAATTGTAAGTCAAATTTAAAATTATTTTTGTAGATCCCTTTTTAGCATTTTGCAGAGATACCTTTAATTTTTCCTACCTATAGTAAACATCTATGATAGCAATAAATAATGTCCTGCCCAGTTCTATTCCGACACTAATATTAATTTAAACCTTAATGATAATCAGAAAACTATAAATATCGTTCTTTGAAATGTCGATCAGAAATTGTACAGACTAAAGAAAAACAAACAAATAATCTTATTTCACTTACAGAGCAATTAGTAACGGCAGTGCCTAACACGTCAGACATTAATAGAGCCTTGGTGCGGCACAAAAGAGATTTACACTATCATATTCGCCATTGCCCACAAGCAAAACACCTTAGCAAGATGGCCATGCCATTTTCTTCATTTAAAACACAGTAAAATACTCCACAAATAACCCGAATCACTTTTACTACACTCAAATGGGTGGTTTATCGACGTAGATTGATAATATCCGAGGTTTCGGCGATAAAATTATTAAGGAAAATCCCGATTTGACATTTGGCTTTGTCAGTCAATCGGTAGGTACCTAGCGCAAAACGTCAGGCAGGTGAAAAAAAAAGATGCAATGCGGTAATGCGGGCGTATGGAATGCGTTTGGCGGTTTTTAAAATAAATAAAAATGGAAATTAACAATTTCACTTAGATAATTTATTGAATAATTATTTTAATATTGTATAATAGTCGTATAAATAACATAAAAGTTTCAAGTTTATCCAAGTACTGGCAGGTGGCAATAGATGGCGCTGTAATCAATTCCCACATTTTGTCCCCACTAGCAAAGTGCTACTAGCGGCCACCGCGGTATGATTTTCTTTTACAGATTGCTACGATTATTAAAGAACAATATCGACTCAAACACTTTTGTTTTAATAAAAAAACTAATTAAAAAATTATTACTGTGATCTTAGAAATCCTAGTCATCCCACGTGCCAGCTAAAACTACGCGCAAGACGATCCTAAAAATAGTACATTAGTCTAGCACAGTTGCTTTCGTTTGGGTGTTTTTAAAGTGAAAACATTGAAAATGCGTGAAATTGTGCATTTGCAGGCGGGACAGTGCGGCAACCAGATTGGCTCAAAGGTGGGACAGTAAACACTGTTTTCTATATTAATTTTCTTGACTTTTCTTATTACAGTAGTGAATCTATTTTTACGTTATGATACGGTTGACTAACGGAACTCTGTGTTATTATAAGATGTGATATTTCCCGTTGACTGACTTTTAAAGTTCAATAGATCATTGCTATCAGTTTTCTAGTCAATTAAAATCATAAATAAGTACTTATGAATCAGCCAAGTTACATTAGAACCTAGTGGTTCAATATAATTTTCGCTGTAATAAAAATTCGCGCGCAAAATTAAAGCATTTTCTTCTTCTTTTCGAGTCGATGGTGACCATATGGTGACCCTTAATATTTTGTGGCCAGTAGGTGGCAACAATGGCATTCATTACGTTCTCAATGGTGCAGGTGTAGGTAATGGCATTTGGAACACGCCAATAAGTGGCCCGCCAGTAATTATCTAATGAAAGCATACAAATTAGAGTCAGCAAAAACATTTTTTTTACGTAGGTAGGTACCTTCCAGGTGTCCGTAGCTAAATTACATTGGCCCATTATTTACCCGTTGACCCGCGCAACTTCTTTTGCGTCACATTTATCGATAATGCTTCGCTACTATTGGTCGTAGCGTGATGTTATATAGCCTATAGTCCTCGATAAATGGATCCGATCGCATACGCAACTCTTTCATCCGAGGTAGTCTTGGTGTCCGTGACGTGGGGGAAACACTGCAAGAGTGTCGTTTGCGATGGTAAGGTCACATCATGCGCCGCCTTATGGAGTACGTTGGTCGGAGATGCATGAATATGGCTGTCCTTGGGGCTAGGTCCCGTGGTCGCCCTAATCATTGGCTGGACGTCGTCAAGTCCGACATGAGAGCCAATGGCCTGACTCAGAAGGACGTTCAAGATCGGGCAAAGTGGAGCAAGCTAAGTAGGAAGGCGGACTCTGGCAATGACCGGGATTAACACCAGGTGGAAGAAGAGTCCTCAATAAATGCACACTCACCAACTATATAATATTAGCAAAGTGTACCTACAACTCTATCACTGGTCCCGTTTAGATCTTGGATGGTCAATGTTGTGTACTAGACGGGCAACCAAGAGGTTACGACGCATCCAGTGAAGGGGCTCCACACAGGCACTGAGTTTGGGATGGGTAACGAAAGCCTAGCGCTGCCATTCGTCTGGGTTTCCTCGGATTTGTCCTAATTTAGAGGGCGTTTACCATTTTTTCAATGATGAAAATGTAAAAAAAAGGCTGAATTAGCGGACGGTCACAGAAAAAAAAACAATGATGTATATTTTTTTTTATTTTTTCTGTAACACGTTGACTTCATCAGTTTCAGATACTTATGGATTTTTTGTTTAGCTAATTCGTGTTTTTTATTTTTACTTTCCTTGTATTCGTAATGAAAAGCACAGTGTTTAACTCAGGTGAAAGACTCATTTAGTCCCTCGGAACTAAATCAGTTACTTTCAGCCCTAAGATAACAATGTACCTACTGCTTGTTGCGTTCCAGAGCCGCGGTGAAACTTTCGAAGTTCCGGAACTCCGGAATAACAGTACCTATAATACCTATCCTAGGTATACGAACTAGAACAGTGACGGTCCAATCCAAGTGATGTTAAGAGTTGAGACAACGATCTGAGATTCGCATCATTAGCTTTGTATGGTAATAAGCAGTTTGCTTTAGAAAGCATGAGATGCGCTCTAAGACGCTCCGCAGATTGCGCAACTCTAGTTGACGTTACTACCAACTTTTAACAGTTTCCGATAACGACTGTATTGACTGCTACAAAAAAAAGTTCAAAGTTACTTAAGTAGTTAAAAACCAGTATGCAAAATTTATAAAAAAAAAACCGGCCAAGTGCGAGTCGGACTCGCACACGAAGGGTTCCTTACCATAAACCTTCATTTTTATTATTTGTTGTTATAGCGGCAATAGAAATACCTACACAATCTGTGAAAATTTAAATTTTCTACCTATTACGGTTCATGAGATATAGCCCGCTGACAGACAGACGGACGGACGGACGGACGGACAGGAGGCTTAGTAATAGGGTTCCGTTGGATACCTTTTGAGTACGGAACCCTAAAAACCCAGCCAAGTGCGAGTCAAACTTGCGCACGAAGAATACCTAAATCTTAATTTTTATTATTTGTTGTGATTGCAGCAATAGAAATTAGAAATCCTACACAATCTGTGAAAATTTCTACTGTCTACCTATTTCAGCTCTTGAGATACAGCCCGACGGACGCACAGACGGACAACGGAGCCTTAGTAATAGGGTTCCGTTGGTTATCTTTTGGGTACGAACCCTAAAAAGTGCCAAACAAATCCCTTTTCATGCAACTGACGCAGGTGGTGGTTGACTGATGCATTTATTTCAAGTTACTACGTCTGCGGAGCGCCTTACAGAATGCCCAGAGTTTTTACGTCTGTACCTAGAGAGGTGATTCTTCTTGGAACAATGGAGCATTTCTTGCGAATTCTGCCACACTAACACCGAAAACGTACCTACTGTCGTTCCTATACGCCATTTACAATAGCATTAGAAATAAATTAAAATAGAGCCCGAACTATTCTAATTCCTTGACTCCGGTGTCAAAAAACAAAAAAATAACCAAAAACACCGACTTCAGAAATTAAATGTTTTTCTTTCTTCCGAAGTTATTTTGTACCTTGTAGTGTTTTGTTTTTGGAAGTCGGTTGTATTTTTTGTAAAAAAGTTGTACCTACAGAGGTACGATTTATGGTGAAACTGAAGCTCATCAGCAACCCCCCCCCCCCTATATACGCCTATGCTCGAGGGACACAACTATACTTCTATCAATATATATAAAACTGGTTGACCCGCGCCACTTCGTCTGCTGCTCTGCTCTTATTGGTAATAGTGTGATGATACATATATACCCTATAGCCTTCCTCGATAAATGGGCCTTCTATCACTGAAAGAATTTTTCAAATCGGACCAGTAGTTCCTGAGATTAGCTCGTTGAAGCAAACAAACAAAGTTCTTAGGTATCCAGCGACATTATTTTATTTTCCAACATACACGCGAACGAAGTTCGGGCGACAGCTTCTGCAATAAAACCTTTCTTTGCCGCCAGTTCTGGGAGATCATATCGGACGAGCATGGCATCGACCAGACGGGCTACTACCGCGGAGACAGCGACCTACAGCTCGAGAGGATCCAGGTCTACTACAACGAGGCAGCCGATGGTGAGCGTCTCCAACTGCGGTCTTGAGTTTGGGAGTCCGAGTGAAGATCATCATCTGATTGTCTTTTCCCAACTATATTGGGGTCGCCTGCCAGTCAAACTGGATTCAGCTGAATACTAGTATTTTACTTGGAGCGGCTGCCTACCAGACCTCCACAACCCGTTAACTGGGAAACATAGTAGGTACTTTTTGGCAAGACTGGAGTCAGATTTACAAATTTAACTACTGGCTCTGGCTATGCGTAACGACTGCCACAGATGACACAAATCTACAAATGACAGCCGGGACCACCGCTTACCGTGCTTCTGAGGTACGGAGGACACCCGATATTTTAAGATGATCACCCATCCATAGATCAACCTTGGTTGCTGCATTGCTTAACCTTGAAGATCGACCCGTGCGGCTGTTATTATTTAGGCGCGTTTCCTCCGTGCTTCGGAAAGCCTGTTAAGTCGTTGGTCCCGGTTGTCATTTGTAGGTCTTTGGCAGTCGTTACGGATAGTCAGAAGCCAGTTAATCCGACTCCAGTCTTGCCAAGAAGTAAAGGGTTATTAGCTGACTCCGGGTAGACTGGAACTGTAAGTCGACGCCCACATACTCGGCATAAGGCAAGCAGATTCTTTTGTCACCGTTGAGATTGACCGTCTTGGCTGAAATCGGTCAGGAGAACTATTATTATTCTAATCATCATAACAGCTGGAAGACGTCCACTGCTGGACATAGGCCTCCCCCAAAGGGCAAACCCCCCATGGTTTGCCATAATCGCCACGCTTGGCAGGCGGTTTGGCGATCCTAGTGTTTGGTGTTGAGTTTTACAGAGAACGCTGCTGCCCGTTGTTGCTGTCCGTGAATTATTGTAATATTATCTTATCATTCCTTTCCAGGCAAGAAGTACGTCCCCCGGGCCGTATTGGTAGACCTGGAGCCTGGCACAATGGACGCCATCAGGTCGTCCACCTACGGCCAGCTGTTCCGACCGGATAACTACGTGTTCGGACAAAGCGGTGCTGGTAGGTACTAACTAATTAATCTAGGGAATATAGTATAGTAGTCGGGTTTAGTTTTTTAATTTATTGAGAAGCTCCCGTTTGACAATAAATGTCACCAACTAGAACTCGGTGATGGAGCACGCTTGCTTTTTTTAACAGACTTCAAAAAAATGAGGAGGTTCTCAATTCAACTCCGTCATTTATGAACCGATTTGAAAAAATCTTGTTTCATCTGAAATACTTCTCGATTGGTCCCATTGTCACCAAGTCAGAATCTGATGATGGGGTCCTATGAAAATCGAGGGCAGGGTTCATATTTTATAGGCACATGCAATGTTTTTCATTAACTTTCTAACGCAATTCAGATATTTGTGCCTGGTAATCATCATCTCATTTTGCTGAGCTGATGATGGAAGGTATAAATTAGGATCTGATGATGAGATCCCATGAAATATGTTTGTTCAGCGATATTTTCGCCAATTGTCAGCCGATTTGGATGATTCTTTTTTTTTAAGATTTTACTCCTCCCGCTATGCAGCACGACGGGCAACTGAGGAGGTGAGGCATGTCCTGTAAAAGGGCATCACACTGCCACTGCATTTTAGTGGGGTGAAGAATTCCCCATTTGGCTAGATTATTTTTATAGCGGCCAAAAAAACATAGTATCCTGAAAAATAGATAGATAGGTTGCGGGAGCAAAGCGAAGTGGGATAAAGCAAATCATTTAATAATCAAAGGATTTTATGCCTCCTCCCGTTCTGGGCACACTGGGAGCGAGTGTCAGACTCTTACCGACTAAAACCCATCCTTGTTCCTGCTAATGCCCGCTGCGTTCCAGGGCCGCGGTGACACCGCAACCCTGGCAGGGGAGTCCATGTTCCCTAACTGAATGTTTCTGGTGCTGCAGGTAACAACTGGGCCAAGGGTCACTACACCGAAGGAGCCGAGCTGGTAGAATCTGTCATGGATGTAGTTCGCAAGGAGGCGGAGCCCTGCGACTGTCTTCAAGGTAAGGAATTTAATTTTACAATTTGTCGTTCCACCTTATCATCGTTAAAGTCACCAAAATCTAAGAAGTTCGATTGGACAGCTGAGTAGAGATGTATAGAAGATTGCTTTACGACTAAGGCCTCTGCCTCAAGTTTTGCGGGCAGCGGGGCGGCGGTGGCGCCGGAGAGGGGTGGGTAACGTAGACCCGTTCTCGAAAACAGCGGCGTAGTATTGTGTTCGTGATTGTGTCGTCGATATATTTGTTTTTATTCGCGAACGAATTGTCTGAACAATGGCGTCAACATTTTTTTGATTCAAATTTATTCATAACGCTCGATTTATTGAGGGCAAAAGAAGAAAATGAATTGCACAACACTGCAAATCTAGAAGCGTGGGCGGTCGCCCTCGCGCCACTGCCGCGCCGCTATTTTCGAGGGCCGGTCCATTTGATTTTACACATTAGATCCTGCCGCTCCCACGCCGCCGCCGCCGCCGCCTCGCTGCTCGCAAAACTCGAGGCAGAGGCCTAAGTTTTATTTTTATGTTTCTTTCATAGTTACTAGTAAGCAATGTTGTATGCTGCTGTTAAATCGGACTTCTCAGATTATGGCGACTTTAATTGTACGAGTACCTACAGATAACTTAGTTAAACCTATACCTAAACTATTTATATCTACTAAACCTAACTATGCAACGTGTAAAGCCGTGGTCCCACAGCCCGGTAAAGCTGCGGTCCCACAGCCCGATAAAGCTGTGGTTCACAGCCCGATAAGGCTGCGGTCCCACAGCCCGATAAAGTTGCGGTTGCACAGCCCGATAAAGCTGCGGTCCCACGGCCCGTTTGAAGACAGGTAGTGCCAGGCGATAGACGTCATCAAGCCGCACCTTGCTTTGATCTTACCAACTCACGATGGATCGAACAGACTACGACAGGCCATCGCAGGCGTCATTGGATGCGACTGTTCTATGGCCTGGCCCGAAGCGATCTGGCCTGTGAGAAAGCGGGTTGTGGGACCACAGCACAGCATAATAAACGCAATACCTGAACAAGGGTACTCATCATTATGACATGAACAACATTGACTGTGGGACCAACACTGAAATCACGAAAAATGAGACGTGCTCTTTATAGGCCCGTCAGGTAGAAAGTGCTGATCCAGGCTGCCTGTCCATTGACTCGGAGCGAAGAAACGGAGTAACGCGGAGCGGAGCTGCGGACTGAGCGGAGGTAGTCCGAGTTCGCACGCGAAGGGTAATTTGAGTGGGCGACCAGTATTTTTTCTGCTTACCCGCTCTGCTGTCTCGCTCCGCATTCCGGTTTTGTATTATTTTTAAACTAGTTCGCAAATCCCTGTCCACTGAAGCGGATCGGATATTTATTGCAATAGGGTAGATGACCAAAGAAAACTAATTAGTCCGTCGGATACAGTTCCAAAAATTATTAGAAGTTTTATCTTCGTAAATTTGTGTTAAACAAAAAATAAGTGTTCAATATTTTTTTGATAACCTAGCGGACGGACTACATAGAATCATATTTATTCATATTTTTTTTTATCTCTCCGTTCCTCCCTTCTCCGCTTCAGCGTTTGAATGAATGACTTCTGATTTAGTTGAGGCCATTGTTTCTCTGTCATCCAGGTTTCCAGCTGACCCACTCTCTGGGTGGAGGCACAGGCTCTGGTCTGGGCACTCTTCTCCTCAGCAAGTTGCGCGAGGAGTATCCTGACAGGATCGTTAACACTTTTAGTGTGATGCCCTCGCCTAAAGTAAGTTCAAATTCAAATTCAAAGCATTTTATTTCAAATAAACCATTCACAGGCACTTTTGAAACGTCAAGGTCGGTCAGTCAAAAACATGGAAGCTATTTGCACGTTCCAAAGCGTAGATCTCTATGGAGAAGAACGTGCAAGAAACTCCACGGACACTCTTTTAAATCATGTTCTGTTTTACAAAATTCCAAGTTACATATAGGTACTTGTTGCTTCTGCATGTGAGGACAATGGCAAGAAAAAAAAAGGGCTTATTATAAGAATTTAAAACATAAAGATTAAAATAAGCCAATGCCAGTCTCAACCGATGGCGCGTGTGTCGGCACCCTTCAGCTCAACCATTTCGAAGGGAACCGAATGATCAAACCCACGCGCCGCCATCAGCGAGACATTTGAGTGAGCATGACATGCTCTCAACCACCATGCTCGTTCATGTCCAACAAGTAAAACTATATTTTTTAAATTTTGTAAATGTGAGTACCATGAAACCATTTACATTTTATGTGAGTAAAATGCGTACTCACATAAAATGTAAATGGTTTCATGGTACTCACATTTACAAAATTTGAAAAATATGCTTCTACTTTACACAAAACTATGGTTGTCAATGACCAAATAATGAAAAATAAATTAATAAAGACAACGATTAAGTTCTTACATCAAAAATAATAAATAAGTAACTAATTATAATAAAGCGTTTTTATCGAGGATATAATCTTCCAGTTTATAATACGCTTGTCTACATAGTGTGTGTTTTATGCATGCTTTAAATTTTCTCTCATTCAGTTCGAGAATATCAACTGGTATAATAATATAAAATTTAATACAGTACCCCGTGTGTACTTTGGCTACAATGGTCTTACCCGTCTTTAGAATTTTCGAGTATGTATGTAGTAAGTCCGCTCGAGATTGGCCCATGTGGTTACGACCTCCAGGGTTGCGACATTTGTTCGAAAGTGTGTCCGTGTCTCTGGAACACAAGGGGATTAGGAGGCACACGGATGGGTTTTAGTCAGTAACAGTCTGACACTCCCTTCCATTCCGCCCAGAGCGGGAGGAGTCATTTGATGGATTTCCCATGCTAAAAAAAGTGGTTGACTTACTTAGGGGTTCGAATTTAGGAAGGCGCTTTGATTCAAGATTCAAAGCAAAAGTTGAACAAAGGCTAGGCTCTTGATATTCCAATTCAACTTGCCTGTTCCAGGTGTCCGACACAGTGGTGGAGCCCTACAACGCCACGCTGTCCGTGCACCAGTTAGTCGAGAACACGGACGAGACGTTCTGCATCGACAACGAGGCTCTCTACGACATCTGCTTCAGGACCCTGCGCCTGGCCTCACCCACCTACGGCGATTTGAACCATCTGGTTTCTGTAAGTACTTAAGTAGATCACTATTTTTTGGACAGATCCACTCAAATGTAAGTCAAGATATCGAGTTACTTCTAGGCAAGCGTGCTCCATATATCTTAAACCACATCTTTGCTTACCATCAGGTGAGACAGTGGTCAAACGCGTACCTATTAATAGTAAAAAAAAACTGTGTGGTACTTTTTTTTTTACTTGTGATGGATTTGCTCTTGGCTCTAGTCTATGCCAGAGATGACAGAGACAAAGTCTACGATGGAGCGAGCTTACCCAGAAGGAGCCTGTTCACTCTGACTTTGAAGAGATTAGGGTTGTAAGTGTTCTTACATCTTCTTCTATTAACGTATTTTTCCCCTCGACTTTGTACGCATATCCCGTTTTTTCCCGTTACCGTAGGAATTTCGGGAAATTCTCTCCTAGTGCTCTCCTACACTCACACACACGACCAGTAGTTTCGGCTGTGTGTTGTCTGTCAGTCACTTAGTAATGGAAGAATTTTATACATATTGATCGGTGATGTCCTGTTCAGTTGACCATGTCTGGAGTGACCACTTGCCTCCGGTTCCCGGGACAGTTGAATGCAGATCTTCGCAAGCTAGCGGTGAACATGGTTCCCTTCCCGAGGCTACATTTCTTCATGCCAGGTACGTTATATCCAGGGTTACCGCGGCCCTGGAACGCGAAGGGTATTTGAAGGAAAACGGGTGAGTTGTAGTCAGTAAGAATCTGACACCTAGCCTCCCAATGTGCCCAGACTGGGAGGAGGCATTTGATGATTTCTTATCCACAAAAATAAATTAGAGAAGGCCTACCACGATTGGTTTGAAGTACCTATATTTAGTACGTTAATGTTAGTGAATTTAGCAGCTTTAGTCACTTAGCCACTATAGCAACTTAGCCACTTTAGCTCCATAGCCAACTGTGGCTTTGGAGCTAAAGTGGGTAAGTTCATGTCAGCTTCATCCACATAGTCCCGTTAGCTACTTTAACCACATAGCCAACTAAACTACATAGCCACTTCAGCCACATAGCCACTTTGTCCCCATAGCCACTTCTGCCACTTATCCAATTAAACCACTCAGCTACTTTAGACACATAGCCTGTTCAGCCACATACCCACTTTAGCCTTATAGCCGCTTTAGCCTCAGCCACTTAAGCCTGATAGTGACTTTAGCCACAGCCGCTTCAGCCAGATAGCGACTCTAGCCACATGCCCGCGTCAGCGGCTGAAATTTGCTATGCGGATGAAGTTCAGCCGCATAACCACTTTATTTTATTTTTTTATTTATTTATTGGCCTATCTACAATTGTTACACTTTTATTCTAATAACACAAGCAATACAGTACAAGCATAGTGCACAATATGATGCAATAGACACATCATGAAAAAAAAAATATCTATACATATAATAAAATCGTAAACCAATCGTGTCCGTACATTGAATATTTTTGCATAAAAATTACATAGAAAAGTTAGGAAAAAGATACAAAACACAAATATGCTATTTTTGAAATTTTTGTCTGTTTGTCTGTTTATCTGTTTGTCTGTTTGTCTGTGCGTTTGAGGCAGCATCACGCATAAACTACAGATTGGGTTACAAATCTAGGTACATAAAAATATTAAGTGATAACGCGAGTAACATTTAGTGTTTATTTCATCAAAATCGACCCACAAAATAAAAAGATATAGAATTTTTAAGTTTAGGAAGAAACTTCATCGAGCGCTAAAATAGGTACTTTTCATTGGACTCCAGAGACTTGCAGTGCCATCTATTGAGAATAATAGTAGTAACAAATGTGTGAAACGAACTTCAAAACATATTGTTGAGTTATTTGATAAACTCTTAATATTATGTAGCAAGCAAAAGAAAAGTGAACATATGTTATTATCCTAATATTATTATTTATCGTAACATGTGGGCTCCTAAGTTCAAAACATTGTCGATAGATGGCGATGTACTAATGACGCGTTTTTCTGAATCGCGGTGTTAAGATTCTCCTCAGGAATATGACCTCAGCCCATGGCAATTATTTTTTGTAGGATTTATCATCCTACGGTTCGATCAGGGTTAAGCTACGCTTGCTGAGGTTGGTCTTAAGAATGGGTGTCCATCTTGGTGACCATTTAATTGTTTAAATTTAAGGTGAATGCTCCAGGGTAGCCCCTAGCCCGCGAAATTCAAATATTTTTATGTTTTTTGCTAAGTTCATGTAGTTCGAAAGAATGATTATTTCAGAAATATTCATTCTTTCGAACTACATGAACTTACGAGGGCTATATTGATGATTAAAATGGTTATAATTCTTTAGATAAATAGGTACGCGTTACGGTCGCGGATCGCATTTGGTCCACATACAGCTTCACACTGACCGGCAAATTGCAAAAAACATAAATATATTTGAATTTCGCGGGCTACCCTGGAGCATCCACCTTAAACTCTGAGATTCTAATGAGACTCCGAGATTTTAGGCGTACCTTGAATATAACAGTGAACCAGTCACACGGGTCGATCTTCAAGGTTAAGCAACACTTGCCGAGGTCGGTCTTAGGATGGGTGACCATTTAAAAAAAATCCTACAGGAATGGGAAAAACCGGTATATGCGCGTACGAAGTCGCGGGCAAAAGCTAGTAACTCAAATAAAATTACAATAAGAGTGCTGACATAAATAACACCCACAAACAATAACCAGTGGATGGCTGCAGTAGCAGATACAAAAATGAAAAAGAAGAAGTAAATATGAAGGTTAGTTTTGATGGATTTGGCGCTTGAATTTCTGAAGTGATGTAGAATAAATATCTATTGATTCATGGCAATTATTAAGAAGCCTGCACATTCTGGGGATGGGGGAGTTGGATCCGGATACAGTTTTGCGGAATGGGGGACGTAATAGTTTGATAGGGTGACGCGGATAATTATAGGGTACGTTTAAATTGAACTTACTTAACAACTTGGGGCAGTCTATTTTACTCTGAAGCATTTTAAAAAGAAAAATGAAGTCTATCTTACCTCTACGGTTTTCGAGTGAAGTTATGCTAAATTTTTCAAGACGTTTTGCGTAGCTCGGAACTTTTTTGTTTAGTCTGGCAGAATAAGCAAGATGACATAAAAATCTTTTCTGGATCCTCTCTAACCTAAGACTATGTGTTGCATAGTGGGGACGCCACACAACCGCGCAGTATTCCAATACAGTACGAACGAGACAGTTAAAAAGATAAATCTTAGTTTTGGGCTTACGAAAACATTTAGCATTACGTAACACAAAACCGAGTGTCTTTGAAGGTTTTTTAATTATGTTTTTCATGTGGGGAATTAATGTTAATTTACGATCAAGAAGGACTCCCAAATCTCTGACTATATCAACTTTACTGAGGTACGCACCGTTGATACTGTAATTAAAATCAATGAAGTGAGCCTTGCGCGTAAACGTAATTTGGGAACATTTTTCTACGTTAAATTGCATATTGTTATCCTTACACCAGTTCATAAGTCTGTTCAAGTCATCCTGAAGTAATGTTGAATCGGCTAGAGAATCTATAACGCGGACTATTTTCAAATCATCGGCGAATAGGAATGGCGTGGAGTTAATGAAGCAATAAGGAAGGTCGTTGACAAAGATAATAAATATTACGGGGCCCAGGTGGGAACCCTGTGGAACACCGGAGGTTATAATCATGGTTTCAGATTTATAGCCATTGGCCACGACATAGAAGGATCTATCCGGTAGGTAAGAGTGCAGCCACTTGAGAAGAGGACCAGCAAAACCATACGCGGCAAGTTTTTGAATCAGCACGTCATGAAAAACTTTGTCAAAAGCCTTGCTGAAATCCGTGTACGGCGTCGACCTGCTGGTTTGAGTCAAGTGAAGCTGCAATATCCTCTACGAAAGTTACTAGATTACTGCAGGTGGATCTTGCAGCAGTAAACCCATGCTGGTGTTCAGACAGATATTTCCTAAAATAGTTATGTATGTCAGGGCAAACTATTGCTTCGAAAACTTTAGCAAATGTCGGAAGAATAGAAATAGGACGATAGTTTCCTACTACATCATCAGCGCCTGATTTATGAATCGGTACCACTTTGGCCATCTTCCATTTTTTTTGGGACAATACCAGCGCTGAGAGATTTGTTAAAAATCAAGCATAGCGGTTGCCAGTTGATCAGCGCAAATTGCGATAAAGTTAGGAGGAATTTCATCGCAGCCGGAGCCTTTGGATATGTCTAAGCTTTTGAGATGCTTGGCTATTTTATCCTTTGGAATCTGGATCAAAGAAAAACTGTCGGAGTTGCGAAGAAAGCTTTCAAAGAAAGGTGAAGTTTGAACTACGTTGGAAGCAAGGGTAGCAGGACTGTACTGTACATTGAAGAAAAGTAGGTCCCGAACATGTTACATATCTCATTGCCATTACAAGTTTTGCTGGCGCCATTTGACATTGAAGCTGGATAGGTATTAGTAACACCCCGTTTAGACTTAATGAAGGACCAGAAAAACTTGGATTCGTTGTAATCTTCTGTGCTATGCTATCTGATCTATGTAGGAGTTATAGCATTCTCTTGCTAATTTGTCACAGCGCTTACTACACCTACGAAGGGATATCTTATCCATAGGATATTTATACGTACCATACCTTCTTCTTAAGGTGGCTCCAGGGTAGCAGCCAGCAGCTTCAAACTGACCGGCCAATTGCAAAAAACATAAAAATATTTGAATTTCGCGGGCTACCCTGGAGCATTCACCTTAACTTATTTTTTTCACGCAATCTCACCAACTTATTTGTGTACCATGGCGGTCGCGAATTACTTTTCACTAAATTCGATGGGACAAACCGCTCTATGATCTGATAAAGTACCGTATAGAACCGCTCCAACATTATACTGGGGTCGTCTGTATCTGAGAGTAAGGCAAACCAGTCGGTATTTTTAACCGACTTCAAAAAAAGGAGGAGGTTCTCAATTCGGTTGTATTTTTTTATTTTTTTTATGTTTGTTACCTCATAACTCCGTCATTTATGAACCGATTTGAAAAAAATTTGTTTCATCTGAAAGGGTATGTATACTTCTCGATTGGTCCCATTGTCACCATGTCAGAATCTGATGATGTGATCCCAAGATAATCGAGGGCAACCCTCAAGTTTTATAAGCACATACAAGTTTTTCATCACCTTTCTAACGCAATTCAGATATTTGTGGCCTGGTAATCATCATCTCACGTTGCTGAGCTGATGATGAAAGGTATAAACTAGGATCTGATGATGAGATCCCATGAAAAATGTTTGTTCAGCGATACTTTAGCCAATAGGGTATTTTACTAAAAAAGTCTAATTAGTCCGTCTGATAGATTTTCAAAAATATTGGACACGTATTTTTTATTTTTTCACGTAAACAAAAAATAACGGAGATACAGCGATTTGAAGATACGCGTGACGTCATCTGGCTTGGTAAATTTGGTACATTTTTACCAAGCCATATGACGTCAGACGACATCAGACGGACTAATTAGACTTTTTTAGTAAAATACCCTATTAATTGTCAGCCGATTTGGATGACTAATTTTTTGGTTGAAAGATTGTTTTCCTGGACTGATCCCGTTTCAATTTGGTGAAGATCTGATGAAGAACTTCGGAGGTAGGCAACGGAACTCTTCAATAAATGATAGCAAAGGGATCGGGATTGCTGAAATCGCATGTTTTTTTTGTTTACACCAGTTCTTAACATAACATTGCGCCGGTACGCTGTTAATGGGTACGCAGGTACTACTAAAAAGTGAAAAATAAAAAACTTTTTTACAAAAAATACAACCGACTTCCAAAAACAAAACACTACAAGGCACAAAATAACTTCGGAAGAAAGAAAAATCTTTAATTTCTGAAGTCGGTGTTTTTGGTTATTTTTTCGTTTTTCGACGAAGTTATTTTGTACCTTGTAGTGTTTTGTTTTTGGAAGTCGGTTGTATTTTTCTAGCTCTGATTTAATAGCAGAGTAGTTGGCTTTCTTGAAGTTTAGTCTAATGTTACGTTCCGGTTTTAAACTATTATTTACTTTAAGGTTTAGGGAAATTTCAAGAGGAGGGTGATATGGATCGATCTTGGTTAGAGCATTAAGGGCTTCAGTCACCTTACATTCGAGAAGGTCTACAAGAACCAAATCCAGGATTCTATTTTTAACATTAAATACATTGTTGTATTGTTTGAGGTTATTTACGTGGATAAAGTCTAGAAAGGCCTGATTTAGTTTAGAGTTAGTCCTTGAGAAAGTGGGGCAAGTGTGAGTAGCGCCGCTGCTAGTTTGATTCCAATCTATATTGCTCATATTGAAGTCACCGATAAGAGTAGTACAGTAATAATTTCTTTCTGCTATAGCATTATAACTATCCAAGAAATGCTCCAAAATTGAAAAATGCACAGGCGGGGGCAAGTAAAGAGCACAAATAGCTATTTTGAAGCCTTTTGCGACACTCACAATGACCCATAAGTCTTCGCACCCACTCTCCCAAGAACATTGTCTACTAGCAGCATACTTTCTCGATACAGCGATCAAGACACCTCCGCCTTCTTTTTTAGCATGATAACCCGAAGTTTCTCTGTCACGTCTGAAAACTATGTACCTTTTATCAAAAAGTTCGCTGCTATGAATACAGTTATTGGGCCAGGTTTCTGTTAATACTAATGCGTCAAAATTTGAACATGCTAAGTTACAATAAAATTCTTGATTTCATTCTTATCAAATGATCCACGAATACGAGGAGTTACCTAAGAAATGTACTAAAACACATACTAATACGGCCTCCAGGCTGCGCCCCCCTAACAGCGCGCAACAGCTAAGGTTGCCGCGCGCTCACAAGTGCCGGAGATGACTAGCGCCGTCAACATGACGGGGACGTGCGACATAATCACTTTAGCCGTTAGCCACATAGTTACTTTAACTCATCATCTGCCTTTTTTTTTTTAGGCGCCCCCGCGCCTATCGCCCGCCCATCACCACCGTGAGGAGGGAGAAGACGACGTCTTCTCCGACCTCTTCTTCGCCTTCGGAGCGGCGCAGCGAGAGGGTCGTCCTCCCGCGCGCGCTCCGCCGCCTCCTTTTGCGAAATGACGTCTCGCAAAAGGAAGCGACCGCTGCCCAGGACCCTTCACTCCCAAGCAAGGCGTTGACCACGCTGGGAAGTGAGAGGTCCTTCCGATCTCCGCAGTCAGACTGCGGCGCGGCTCAGACCTGGACGGGCACACCTCGAGGGTGTGCTGAGCCGTGTTCTCCGCCGCGCTGCAGTCGTGGCACGCCGGGGTCTCCTCCCTCCCGATCCGGTGCAGGTGCGTGCCGAAACAGCTGTGGCCTGACAACACCTGCACCAGACGAAATGGGAGGAAACCGTGGGAGCGCTCGAGCCAGTCTCGCAGGACCGGACCGAGCGCGTCCAGGGTTCGGCGGCCAAAGGTGGCGGTGGCGAGGTCCTCCGTCCAATGGACGACGATAGCTTCCCTCGCCTCCCGCCGCACGGCCTCCCGCTCCTCCACGACGGGGCGCTCCCCTAGAGCCTTTCGCCGCGCCGTCCACTCGTACACTCTGTGCGAGCACCCACGCCTCCAACTCCCAAGGAGTGGTGCCGGCCAGAACGCACGCCGCCGAAAAGCCCACCGAGCGGTAAGCCCTCGCCATCCGCAGTAGAATGGCCCTTTAGGGCCTGCGCATCGTGGTTGCGTTCTCCCTCCTGTGGAGGGAGTCCGCCCAGATGGGGGCCCCGTACAGGGCCATGCTCCGCAGGATGCCGGCATATAGGCGCCGGCATCGTGCTTTGGGCCCTCCCAGGTTCGGGAGGAGCCAGGAGAGGGCGTCTGCAGCCCTCTGCAGGCGCGTCGACAGCCCGCTGGAGTGCGGACCGAAGCGCCACCTGCTGACTACACCAGGCCCAGATACTTCATCTGCCCACCCTGACACCCTCCACCACAATGTGGGCGTCAGGAGGGCAGCGCTGCCGAGGCCCGTGAAAGAACACGGCCTCGGTCTTATTCAGCGCCACCCTCAATCCCAGGCGGCGGATCCTCCCTGCCACTAAGGATCCTCCAGCCGAGGCCAGACAGGCCGCCTCCCCGAAGCTCTTCCCCCGGGCGGTAAGGAGAATGTTATCTGCGTAGCAGATGACACTCGTGCCCTGGAGAAGAGCTCCCCGCAACAGCCAGTCGAAGCCGATGTTCCACAGGGGAGGCCCTAAGACTGACCCCTGAGGAGCACCGGACTGCGCGCCACTCTTTTCCCCGGCTCCACCGCCCCTTTCACCTTGAGAAGGGCCAGCGCGTCGATGGTGGACCGACCCTGTCGGAAACCGAACTGGGCGTCCGACAGGTCTGGCCTTACACCCCACAAATGGCCGTTGAGCCGGCCGGCGATGATCCCCTCGAACAATTTACCGACCTCATCGAGCAGAACGATGAGCCGGTATGCCCAGGGGGAATCCTTTCGGAAGAGGCACAGCTGCTCCTCCCACAGTTTCGGGAACCTCCCAGCCGTAAAGCACGCGCTGAAGAGTTCCCGAAACCTGTCCTCCATTTGAGCGGCAGCTATGGCCACCACCCGTGCGGGGACGCCGTCCGGCCCAGGAGTAGTCTTCTTCGCGCGGAGGCTAAGAACCCCCGCGCGAAATTCTTCCTCCGTCACCGGAGGTATCTCCTATTCCGGTGCAGCCGCCGCCTGCGGAGGGTCCATGGTTGGTGGGGTGAAGTCGGTCCTGCGCGGAAACAGAGACCGGACCACCCCATCCAGCAACGCCGGCTCGAGGGTCTCCGTAAGTGGGGACCATGGGGCCGCCGCCCTGTATGGTCCCCCATACGGATCCCTGTCGAGACCCTCCAGCATCTCGGCCGTCACTGCGTACTTGGCAGCGCCCATAGCCGACTTGAGGACCGTCTTCGCCTCTCGGTAAGAGTCGTAGAGGCAGTCCTCGTCTGCTTGACTACGGGCGCTACGCCGTCGGCTCCTTGTGTAGGCCCTTCTGGCCGCCACACAGGTGGCTGACCACCAATAAACGGCTCGGCGGGGAGGCGGACGGCGAGACCGAGGCATGCTAGAGTTGCACACCTCGGTCAGGGATCCCCTCAGCCGGACCGCTGCGGCGTCCACGTCCAGGGCCTCAACATGGGGCGACAGCCAGTCCTGGAGGAAGGCCGCCTCCTTGGCTGCCTCCCAGTCCAGGCGAGTGAGAGCCCACCGTGGGAAGGGAGACCTGCCAGAGCGGGCCATCTCCCCACGGGGGCTCTGGGTGGAGATGTCGAACCATAACGGTGGTCCGACAAGGTCTCCACCAACTCCACCCGCCAGGTCACAATGCGTGCGGCTAGCACGGGGGTGGCAAACGAGACGTCCACCACCGACCCTCCCCGTTGCCGCACACACGTGTGGACCGCCCCCCTGTTGAGGAGGGACACCCCGCATGACGCCGCCCAAAACTCGACGGCGCGACCCTGGACGTTGCAGGAGGCGGCTGGATTGCCCCAGGCCACCGACTTGGCGTTCAGTTTGCCTAAAACCACGACCTGGCGCGGCACCGACCTCCCTACGGCTGCAGTGAGGACTTCCAAGAAATCCTCAAAGTCCGAGAGTTTGGGGAGAAATAGACTTCAACCAGGGCCACGGGTAAGGCTCGGCGACCACCGCCAAGTCCACCAAACACTTAGCCATGGTCTGCATCATGAGATCCTGTGCAGCCCGGCAGTGGTTGGTGTTCGCCTGGAGGATGCGATGTTCGATTCCGTCCATCAATCGGACATCGCACCCCCCTCCTCCGCAGCCACCGCCGTTCCTGCCTCAGGAATGGCGGTGCTAGCAGCAGGCCCGACCGGCACCTGCGCTTTGCCCCTCTTAGGGGGGGGGGTTGCACAACCTCCCCCGCATGATGTGACCTGCTGGGCGGCCACTGGCGGCACACACTACGCAGTGTGGCATGGCGACCGTGCAGGAGGCGGCTTTGTGGCTCTCCTTGCCGCAGCGGTAACAGGCGTCAGACCTGTCGACCGCCGACGGGCACAGGGCTCGGGTGTGCCCGATGAAGCAGCGCAGAGGCTGCTCCCCAAGTGCTCGGACTGCACCTGAGCTGAAGCCGACGGCGAGCCGTCCTTTGTCAAGGACGGCTTTGGCAGTGGCGACTGGGCACTCGAGCCGAATAGTGACCATGCCGCCGCGGCCAGGCCTGATGTCCCGACCCCGTACCTCTGCGACGCTGCAACCCCCGATCGCTGCGAACGCCGCCACCACCTCCTCCTTGGTGCCCGAGTCGTCAAGGTCGGTCTCCTCGATGGTCGCCGACTTCACCGGTCGGGCCACCTTAGCAGCGTCCGCGATGACCTCTTGCAGCTTGGCTGCAAAGAGGTCTGTCCTCCGCCCCCGGGAACTCGAAAATTCGAGCCGATCTACTTTCACCTGCAATTGGCGAGTCTCGTCGGTCGCTCTGCGCTTCACGAGCTCCGCAATGATGCCGCGCATGCTCGCAGCACGGCACTTAAGGGCCTTCTGAAACGTGCCCTTAAGGTTTGAGGACTTGGAGGCGACCTCCACGATCTCCTTTTCGTCCTCCTCCGCCATGCGCGCCAGCTCGGCTAAGGAGTGGTCCGAGTAAAGCACGCGGGTCGCACCGTACCCGGACTTGGCCCGAGCAGCACGCGCCCGCTGCTTCTTAGCAGCAACCTGCTCCTCCAGGTCCTGCTGCTGCTGCGCCCGCCGAGCCAAGTCCAGATGCCGCTGGGCACTACGTGGGTGTCTGCGGCTGTCGTCGGCCTCTTGGCCTTCGACCTCCTTGCTGAGCTCGAGGAGCCCTCGGACCCCTCCGACCCCTCCTTGAGGAAGGCCCGCTTCCGTGACCGGGAGTCGCCCGCGTCCGAGACGCTGATGGCGGACTCGTCGTCAGAATCCGTCATGTCCCTTCCGAAGAAGCTAGCCGGAGAAGGCGCGCGGCTAGCTTCTGATGTTGAAGCGTCAGAAGCTTTTGGTTGGCCCTGAGAAGGGCCTTTGGGTTGGCCCTGAGAAGGGTCTTTTTGAAAACGCCTGCAGGCGTCCCGCGGGGGCTTAGGCATAACCTTCCGCTAGTTCGCAGTTAAAAAGGCAAGATAAAACAGTAACTGTACAAGAGCACAGAGAACTTTGGCCGTACCCAGTGTGCCACTCCGTTACGGTGACAAACTGTGCCGTTTCCAGGGGACGCGACGTGGACGCAAGCTCTGTGGGGGGTCCCCCAACTCATCATCTGCCTAGCCTTTTCCCAACTAAATTGGGGTCGGCTTCCAGTCAAACCGAATTCAGCTGAATACCAGTGTTTTACGTGGAGATGGCTGCATACCAGACCTCCACAACCCATTAACTGGGTAGCACGGTACTTCTTGGCAAGACTGGAGTCAGATTTACTGGCTTCTGACATCCATAACGACTGCCAAAGATCTGCAAATGACAGCCGGGACCAACGGTTTAACGTGCTTTCCGAGGCACGGAGGAAACTCGTTATGTTAAGACGGTCACCCATCTACAGACCAACCTTGGCAAGCGGTGCTTAACCTTCAAGATCGACCCATGCGGCTGTTATTATTATTAGCCACAAGCTGCTCCACATAGATACTTTAACTACGTAGCCAATTTAGCCCCATATCAACTTTTACCACAGAGTCACTTTAGCCCCTAGCCATTTCAACCACATAGCCACTTTGAATATATGTCTAGGGCTAGACTATATACTTGTGGTGTCAGGTAAGTGTGCGGAGCTGAAAATAAACTCGGACTGCCAAAATACTACTTATTTATTTCCTTTGTAGATTTTACAAACTGATTTGTTCTTTATGCGTAATAATGAATATAATAATAGTGGTCGTTCGCGATGGTTTTTTTAAATGATTCGGCGCACACGTATATATAGGCCCGGGTCGCGTGGTAGGGCCGAGCGGACCCCCCACGCATCTCAGGGCTAGGCGTTGACATCCTCCCGCCTTGAAGGTTGCTCCTTCAAACAAACATCTGGGTTGAATAATGGGCACAAGCGATTGACTGCACGACGAACGATACCATTCACCGTCCTCACGTCTGCTACTCTGGCCACTTCATCGTTGCCTACGTGCAAGGCCTGTACTCGTCCTATTTTCCATTTGAGAGGAGGCAAGTTGTTATCCTTGATAATGACCATATCTCCAATTTGTAGTCTTGTATCCGCCTTACGCCATTTGGTGCGATGCTGAAGCTCAGTGACGTAATCATGCTGCCATCTCATCCAAAAACATTGTCTCATCTGTTCTAACTGTTCGTATCTGTGGAGTCGATTGCAATGAATATTTGACAAGTCAGGAGAAGAGCTATCAGTGGTTTACCGTCGAGAAAATGCCCAGGAGTCAGGGGTTGGAAATCATTAGGATCGGATGACATGGGAAATAAAGGCCTGGAATTCAATATGGCTTCTACTTGAACAAAAAAAGTGGAAAGTTCTTCATATGTCAAGTGCCTATTCCCTAATACTCTTTTTATATGAAATTTGGCAGACTTTACCCCTGCCTCCCATAACCCTCCAAAATTCGGGGCATATGGTGGTATGAATGCGAATTTCATACCTTTATCTGAACAAAAATTATCTATTTCTCCCTTATTTACCAACAAAAATTTATTTAGTTCATTACTAGCACCTAAAAAATTTGTCACATTATCGCAATATAGTGTGTTAGGTTTTGAACGCCGCGAAATAAATCTTCTGAGTGCCAATAAAAACGCTTCAGTACTAAGGTCACTGATAACTTCTAAATGCAGAGCCTTGGTTGTGAAACAAACGAATAAACACATTAACACTTACTGATTCTACAACCACGACCCTTTCTATCAGTGATGAGATAAGGACCAGCTAAGTCGACTCCAGAAGTTTCAAAAGGTGTCCCTGGACTCAAACGCTGTTTGGGTAAGTTCCCCATAATGGGCGATATTGACTTAAACCTAAATCGCTTACATACTATACAACTATTAGCTACGCTCCTAGCTACTTTACGAGCATTAATTACCCAATATTTTTCTCGAACAGCTGATACCATTAATTGACATCCACCGTGAAATAACTTTTTATGCTCGTTATCAAAAATAAGCCTTGACAATCGGTGAGTGGAATCTAAAAGAAACGGATGTCTTTTATCATAAGAAAGAGGTGAGTTACGAATACGACCTCCTACCCGCATTACCTTAAGTTCAGAGTCCAAAAACGGGCTAAGAGATAACAATTTACTTTTATTACTTAAAGGCTTATTCGTTAATAGCTGATGATACTCGTTACTAAATGAATCTTACTGCGACAATCTAACTAAAATAAGCATGCTATCATTTAACTCGTCAACAGTTATATAACTACAAGTAAGTCTATTTTCACGATTCTTAATTCTACAATTCTGAATAAATCTAAGTACGTAGGCCATTGTATTTTGTAATCTCTTCAGCTTAGAATAACGATCAAAATCAATTAAAGTATTTTTAATATTTACATTTGTTACCAATGAACCTACGAGTTTCACTTCGGGTAACTGTACATTTTTTAATTTATTCTTATCTACCATTGGCCAATCAGTTTCTGATAACGATAGAAAAGATGGCCCGTTCCACCATAATTTCTGCACTGAATCCTTCATTTGGTCTACCCCTCGTGAAATGTAATCAGCTGGGTTCACATCGGTTGGTACGTATCGCCATTCACTATCCTTTGTTAAATTTTTAATTTTAATTATTCTGTTCGCAAGAAACACCTTTAATTGTTTTGAAACTGCGCGATCAGTACGCAACCAGCCGAGCACGATCATCGAGTCTGTCCAGTACACACAACGAACTACATTTCAACGCAAGGACTGAGTCACCCATTTCCCAACTCGGCGGACAATAACGCGCCGCACAACTCGAGTTTAGGTATAGTTAGACTTTTTAATGGAGCGACCCTTGATTTAGCGCAGAGTAATTGTACATGAATATCTCCGTTCCGATTAGTTGAGCGCACATAGGCACACGTCCCATATGCACACATGGAAGCGTCAGAGAAGATATGAATTTCAATATGTACGGCATCTTCACACATAACATGCCTAGGTACTTCAACACAAATAAGAGAATTCATGTTTTTAATAAAGTTGTGCCACCAAGTCCGTATTTCATCGGTTACGGGTTCGTCCCACCCATGTTTACATAACCCTATCTTCTGTAAAATTAATTTAGCCTTAATCACAAATATACTTAAAAGACCTAAAGGATCGAAAATCCTTGCAATAGAAGATAATATACTTCGCTTGGTAATTTTTTCATAGTTGTCTATTTGTACACAAAATTTGAATACATCAGACTGAGGAGACCAAGTTAACCCTAAAGTGCTAGTTACCGTTTTGAATTCCGTTATTGATTGCACTTCATTAGATTTGTTTTCACAAAACAACTTAGTAGCGTTTGATCTAAACTTTCGTAAACTAAATCCGGCTGAACTTAAGATTTTAGTAATAATTCTACAAATTCGATTTAACCCTTCCTCAGTCTGATGCCCGGTAATTAAATCATCCATGAAAAAATCCCGCTTAATTATTTCTTTAATTTCTAAATCATCACACTCATTTGACAACTGCAAAAGACAACGAGTACTTAAAAACGGGGCAGACGCGGTTCCGTATGTAACAGTGTTTAACCTCAAATACTTAACCGGGTCGTGCTCGTTATCCCTCCATACTATCATTTGCAAATCTCTTTGACTTTCAGATATTAATATTTGCCTATACATTTTTTCAATGTCTGACGTCATGACAAATTTATGTTGCCTAAACCTGGTCAATAGACTGAATAAATCATCTTGAATCACTGGACCAACCATTTGTATATCATTTAACGAGTACCCACTACTTGATTTCTGTGATGCGTTAAACACGACTCGAAGTTTCGTAGTCTCACTTTTTTCGCGTATTACGGGATGATGCGGTAAATAATATGCAAAGGCAGGCTTACAAGTCTCAGACAAGTGATTCAATTGTTCATATTCCTTTATAAATTGTGTATATGAACCTTTTACACTAGGTTGCTTTTTAAACCTTTTTTTCTAAATTAATTAAACGCGATTTTGCTATCCCTAATGAAACGCCTAACACGGACGGAGGGGTGTGAAATGGCATCTTCACACAAAACCTACCGTCACTCATTCTACAGGTATTTTCTACAAAATGTTTTTCACAAAATTCTTCTTCAGTGCTATACTGTTTTTCGTTTATATTTAATACTTCTTCAATTTTCCAAAATTTCTCTAATTGTTCACTAATACTTCTAGTTAAATTACATTTCACTTCAGATGGTGGAGCATTTCTACTATACACCGGACCAGTGACAAGCCAACCTAACTTAGAATTCTGCAATGCGGGTAGACCCTTACCTAACTTTACTTGTTGACCGGTCACTAAATCCCAAAACAAATCTGCCCCTATTAATATATCTACGTCGGCAGGTTCATAAAATCTACTGTCCGCCAAATCCCTGAATATGTCACCCGGAATATTCAAATCATTTACATTTACCTTTACATTGGGTAACCTATTCGTAATTTTTGGCAAGACCATGCAGTTAACTTCTACCGAAAAATCGTTTCGCAGTGAGTTTATTACTAACTTACAGCTGTTTGCTACTTGTATCTTACTATTTCCTATACCATAAATATTCAAATTTTGATCAGTTCCTTTGCACGACAACCCTAACTTATTACATAAATCTACAGTTACTATCGATATTTGGCTACCAGAATCCAACAATAAGCGTGCTACATAATGTTTGTTATCTATTTTGCTAAATACTTTAACTAGCACGGTTGAAAGAAGTACGTGTTTAGTGGCGATCGTCGACAAGGAAACCGGTTCCGCTGCGAGCTGCGCCGGCGCCGCCGGAGCGGGCGCAGTGATCGACTCGGCGGGCATTGAAGTCCGCGCCGGTTCGATTATCGCCTGATGCACACCGCTGGTCGTGTTTACATTATTATTTATATTTGCTGTTTGAGGTTTACTTCTATGCAACAGAGAATTATGTTTATACTTGCATGTTTGACAGCCAGAAGATTTACAATTATAGGCTCGATGACCCGGTTTGAAACAATTGAGACACAGTTTATTTTTTGAAACTACTTCGTTTCTTTCTGCCAAACTCATAGAAAGAAACCTCGTGCATTCAAACAAGCGATGATCTTGATTACAAACGACACAATTCGAAGGACGATTACTGCTAATTTGAGCAGACGCAACCAAGTTCGTGGTTCTTTCATTTTTACTATTTCCACTTGTTTTACACGACCGGCTAGCTTCGATTACGTCCGCTCGATCACGTAAAAATTTAAAGAATTCTTCGAGGGTAGGTACATCTCCTAAGGTACTTTTATATTCCTCCCACTTTCTAGAAGTTACATTATCTAGTTTATTTACGGCTAAATGAATTATCATGGTATCCCAGTGTTCTACCGGTTGTTCTAACGTCTTTAAGCCTCTTAAATTCTTAGTTATATTGTCAATCATAAAACGCAAAGATTTTTCAGACTCTCTTGTAACACCTTCTATACTAAATAATGCCTTCATATAATTACTTATTAAAAGTCTTTTATTGTTAAATCGTTGACACAGTAAGTCATACGCAACGAAGTAATTATCTGAACAAAACGACAATGAGTTAATTATTAATGCAGCACTACACTCTAATGATGATCGCAAATAATGAAATTTATTTATTGTGTCAATATTCTCATTTTTATGAATCAATGCCTCGTATTTATCTCTATACTCTAACCATTTGCTATAAGTCCCATCAAACGTAGGTAAATTAATAGTGGGTAATTTTATAGAACTGCTAAATGCATCGGCACTTTCGAAACTTCCAGATTGTCTAAACGATTGATGGGCTATACTTTTTCGTTTAGTATGAACTTCTAATTTATCTAAAATGCATAGACCTTGAGAAATTAAAGAATAAAATTGACCTTCGATCTCGGAACGAATCTTCATCTGTTCGCTTGGATCTTCAGATTCAATTTCAATGTCAGACTGTAAATCATCGAAAGTTGAAAAACACGCTTCTAATTTAGATAATCTTAATCGTAACTCTGAAATTTGCTGATCTGATAGTTTTTCTAAATCGTTAATATCTTCTAAATACGATTTAAAAATTGACAATCTACCCTTTATGTAGCTGCGCCGTTTTATTGGCTCGGCACTTTTTCTGGCCGAAAGACATGATATAATGCGACAAATTTTACGTTGTGCAATTAAAATATACAATACCCAGGTTCTACACAAACAAACACCAGAATATCAGAAACTTTACCACAAAATCTATATCGGCACTAGGAAAACGTAGGTAGTCAGGAAAAAAGGAATGGGCTCACCAATTATAGCGTAAATGTCCCTTTGGTATACTCTCTCTTTCCTTTATCCTTTGCTTTGTCCTTCTATTTGTTCCCTTTTTGATTTCCACAATTTCCAATATCCTGATATCCTGGTCACGGCACCAAAATGTCTAGGGCTAGACTATATACTTGTGGTGTCAGGTAAGTGTGCGGAGCTGAAAATAAACTCGGACTGCCAAAATACTACTTATTTATTTCCTTTGTAGATTTTACAAACTGATTTGTTCTTTATGCGTAATAATGAATATAATAATAGTGGTCGTTCGCGATGGTTTTTTTAAATGATTCGGCGCACACGTATATATACATTCAGTCAAAAAAGTATCGGGAATGGATGATTTGTTTATGGTTCCAAATTCAAATTTTTGTTTTTTTGTAGTTGTTAGATTGGCACAACTGTTTTCCATTTTGGCGCGGAGTTTGAGTTGCATCTGTTATTTATATTAAATACAGTGCTGGTTTTAGTAATATCATATATAGTGTGTATTGCGAATTTCATAATGGACAAAAATATCTAACAAAGAGTTTGTCTTAAATTTTGCATCGCCAATGGAATTTCGTGTTCGGAGTCACTGAAAATGTTACAGAAGGCTTACGGTGAATCGACTTTATCAAAAACTCGTGCTTATGAGTGGTTCAAAGCGATCAAAAGCGGTCGAGATGTGATGGAAGATTTGCCTCGCTCTGGTAGGCCGTCAACGTCTGCAACTGAAGTTAACATCGCAAAAGTGAAGGAAATAGTGACTGAAAATCCCCATTCTACTCTGAGAGAGATAGCCGCCGAACTTTCTGTATCTCACGAGTCGATCCGTACCATTTTAACTAATCATTTGGGTATGAAACATGTTGCTGCTCGACTAGTCCCAAAAGATCTGAATTTTCTCCAAAAACTTAATCGCATGAAAGTCGCTGAGGACATGCTAGAACGAGTCAGTTCGGACCCAACATTCATAAAACGCATTGTTACTGGTGACGAGACGTGGGTTTACGAGTTTGACATGCAAACTAGTCAACAAGCTTCGGAGTGGAGCCTTCCAACTGAACCGAAACCGAAAAAACCACGCCAAAGTCGATCAAAAGTCAAAGTCATGTTGACTGTTTTCTTTGACTATCGCGGTGTTGTGCACTCTGAATTCTTACCGGAAGGTCTAACGGTAAATAAAGAATATTATTTGAGCGTTATGCGGCGTTTAAGAGAGCAAATTCGACGAAAAAGGCCAGATTTGTGGAAAGAAAATTCTTGGATTTTGCACCACTACAATGCGCCTTCGCACAAGGCTATCATTGTGAACGAATTTTGAACCAAACACTCAACAAATACCATCCAGCAACCATCATATTCACCACTATTCACCAGATATGGCTCCTGCTGACTTTTTTCTTTTTCCTAAACTCAAATTACCACTTCGTGGCACCCGTTTTCAATCGATAGAAGACATAAAGGAGAATTCGCGGCGAGAACTGAACTCAATTCCGGAAGCAGCGTTTAAAAAATGTTTTGATGAATGGATTATTCGTTGGCGCAAGTGTATCGTTTCTAAAGGAGCATACTTTGAAGGTGATAAAATAAATTTGGATGAATAACAGACATTTTGTGTATTATTGATCTTTTCCCGGTACTTTTTTGACAGAGTAGTAGGCCCGGGTCGCGTGGTAGGGCCGAGCGGACCCCCCACGCATCTCAGGGCTAGGCGTTGACAATATATATATGGTTAGTTATTTGTTTATGCACAACCAACAAAGCATACACCAAAAATAAATGTTGAAGATTTTACATTTTATAGTGTCGCCTTAATAATAACCCTATTATGTCCCGGTAGGCTTCGCCCCCCTGACAGCGCGCAACAGCCAGGGTTACCGCGCGCTGACCGTGCCGGAGCTGACGCAGCAGATGTTCAGCCCCGTCAACATGATGGCGGCGTGCGACCCGCGCCACGGCCGCTACCTCACCGTGGCCGCCATCTTCAGAGGACGCATGTCTATGAAGGAAGTCGACGAGCAGATGCTGACAGTGCAGGATAAGAACTCCAGGTGAGCTCCTTAGTCTTCCACTGCCAGGGTAGACGAATTTCGGGCCTGCAGAAGGCGAGTGTCGGGTGGTTCGCCGTGCGATCAGAGCCAGGCCCGGCTCGACGGCGCGCTGTGTTCCACGCGCGCCTCTAAGAGATGTCAGCATAGAAGAAAGAGTCCGCTAGGGCCAGTGCCTGCCGGGGTACAGGAATTGGTTAGAAAGAATCACCGCCCTGGAACTCGGCGGGCATTAGAAAGAACACGGATGGGTTTTAGTCAGTTTGACACTCTCTTCTGCTTCGAACAGAATGAGAGAATTCATTTGATAATTTCCCATCCATAGTACCTAGTGTATGTGTGGCAAATTTCAACAGAATCGGTCCAGTGGATCGGGAGAAAACTGGCTGTGACAGACGTACAGACAAACAGACAGACACCCGAGTGATCCTATAAGCGTTCCGTTTTATGTTTGGAACCCTAAAAACAAAATATAATAATGTGTATCCCCAGCTACTTCGTGGAGTGGATCCCCAACAACGTGAAGGTGGCGGTGTGCGACGTGCCGCCGCGCGGACTCAAGATGGCCGCCACGTTCGTTGGCAACACCACCGCCATCCAGGAGATCTTCAAGCGCATCTCCGAGCAGTTCACCGTCATGTTCCGGAGAAAAGTTAGTTTACAAGCTTTATAATAACTTGCCTTTGCAGACGTATCCGGATGGACCATATTTATCATCTTTATTTTGGAATCGATAGAAGACTCCATTTTTTTTCTTTTTCGAGCGAAGAAAATGCCTAACGCGTACCACATCATCCGGGAAGACGACGTGGTTATGTGGGACTTGCACCCAATAAAAACTTCGCCTGTGCACCTACTTTCGCCTTGATGGGTCGCGACAACTGCTTCGCATGACATTCGCGACCGATAGACAACTCCCTATAACGACTAAGCCCGAAACTACGGACTTCGGGCTCAGAGATTCGCCCCCCAGGGCCGGGGCGACGGCGCGCATTATTCCACGCGCGCCTCAAACAGATGTCTGCAGCATAGTAGACGGGTAGTGCCTGCCAGGGTACAGGGTTTTTTTTTTTTTTTTTTACTATTGCTAGGCACGCGTTTGACCACTATCTCATCTGATGGTAAGCGAGGATGTGGTCGAAGATGGAGCACGCTTGACTAGAAATAACCTATTTACTCTTAACTTAAAGACTCCCAGGTTGTAGCTATCAGGAAACACAGACTCCGGCAGGGAATTTATTCCACTCCTTAGCTGTACGCATTATGAATGTGTTCCCAAAACGTTTTGTGCGTGTGGGTGGGATGTCCACCATTTGTTCGAAAGAGTCACCGCGGCCCTGGAACGCAAAGGGCATCAAGAGGAATATGGATAGGTTTTAGTCAGTAAGAGTCTGACACTCTCTCTCACTGCGCCCGAGCGGGAGGGAGTCATTTGGTGGTTTTCCGTCCAAAAAAAACTAACGTAATGTGAATCTTACCATCATACGATCTGGTTTCCATTGCAGGCCTTCCTACATTGGTACACAGGCGAGGGCATGGACGAGATGGAGTTCACCGAAGCGGAGAGCAACATGAACGACTTGGTGTCGGAGTACCAGCAGTACGAAGTAAGTATTAGCTAGAGGACTACTCACCGACCCTTGGGATATAAGGTTTAATATTATATTCACACCACCTGCACGAAACGGTGATCCTGCACGGTGCCGTAAAATAATAATACCATCCCATCACTTCCCGTGGGTGTCGTAAGAGGCGACTAAGGGACTCACCAGCGAGTGGGCAGCAGCGT
Source organism: Lacanobia oleracea (assembly GCA_950371165.1). NCBI lineage: Eukaryota > Metazoa > Arthropoda > Insecta > Lepidoptera > Noctuidae > Lacanobia > Lacanobia oleracea. The sequence goes on along the minus strand of CATNUG010000002.1, from coordinate 31,047 downwards.
TCTCTGTAAAACGCAACACCATACACTGCGATCGCCAACCCGCCGCATAAGCGTGGCGATTATGGCATACCCCCCCTTTTTCGGGGAGACCTATGTCCAGCAGTGGACGTCTTTCAGCTGTTATGATAACCTGCACGAAAACGTCAGATTATAAATATCATGCAAACTCATTCTAAAGTAAGTCATTATTGCCCGGCGGGTTAAATAATGAAATTCAGTACAATATTATTACCCGGAGGTCAATAATGTTATTTGAATTTGGAACTCAACTTAGAGACCGGCGAGAAGCGCTCGCGGTCACCTCTCTTCATGACTTGCGAACTATTTTCTCGCAGTACGTGTGAAATATTATAGGAGCTCGTGGCTAAAGTATACTAGCCACACGGATCTATCTTTAAGGTTAAGCAACGCTTGCCAAGGTTGGTCTGTGGATGGGTGATCATCTTAACATAGCGAGTTTCCTCCGTGCCTCGGTGCGCACGTTAAGCCGTTGGTCCCGGCTGTCATTTGTAGATCTTTGGCAGTCGTTACGGATAGTCAGAAGCCAGTAAATCTGACTCCAGTGCCAAGAAGTACCGTGTTACCCAGTTAATGGGTTGTGGAGGTCTGGTATGCAGCCGCTCCTCGTAAAATACTGGTATTCAGCTAAATCCGATTTGACTGGAAGCCGACCTCAATTTAGTTGGGAAAAGGCTAGGCAGATGGTGATGTATTAAATATTTTTTATTGTTTTTGTAGGAAGTGGGGGTGGACGATGCAGAATTCGACGAACAAGAAGAGGAAGCTGGCGAGGAGTACCCTGATGAGGAGTAACTTCCAAAGAAAGAAAGAAAGAACTTCAATTGATGGCAATTTTCAATTCAAATTCTGTGATTGGGTGAATGTCAACAGCTAATAGGGAATATCCATGAAGAAAATATTAATTATCTATACAGTTTATCTAAAAATACAATATTAACAGTGAAAATAGAATCAAAATTGCTCGAAAAACAAACGAGATATAATTATTTTAAACAAATATATCTGTCCCTCTCGCGAAAACGCTGTTTTATATGGCGTCATGGACTTTGACGTCAAACTTTACATCGGACTTCTCTTTCTAATTGTAATCTTTGAAGTTTTATAACTTCATCACTGATGAAGGTAATTAAAAAATAATTTCATGATTGTTTACTAGAGCTAATAAGTATTTCATTTTGCAAATAAAAAAATCGCCTGCATATCCCCTATTGCACTATCGACTCGAGTTTTTCGTAGCGTCGTTAATATCTCTCCGGAAACCAAGGGCTAGTTTCTAAGCACAATAACATTATTATTATGTATTTTATAGATGTAAGTTAATAATAAAATAACATAAAAAAATTACCTACCTACAGTATTTTTGTTTATTGGTTCTATCAAAATCACATTTAAAACTGCGGGCTAACGGTGTGTTTCTACCAGAAAGTGTAACCAATACAATCGCTTCATTTTACTAAGGGAGGCGCCAGATAAACCTGCAATAAAGACTAAAGTACAGTGACCTTTCTCTAATATCCCTTCCCTTCGGGTTGTGTTTGTGTACATGTTATAGGCAATGTGTATAATCCAGCATTGTATAGAATGCCTAGGCATTGTATACATTGCCTAAAACGTTCAGGCAATGTATATAATACGATTCATTTCATACATTGCCTAGGTATTGTATAAAATGCCCGAAGCATATCAGGCAATGTGTATAATGAACGACCACGGGAAGGAGGCGAGCGCGCGGCGGTTAGGTTAGGTTTTTTTTTTTTTTTTATTTCAATCAATTACATTTTGAAATGTCAAAATGTAAAGCTCTACGTGCACTTGACTGTACGTTATAAACGTAAATGTTTATCTGAAGGGAACTGCTATGTGAGAAACGCTGTCTACGCAAAAAAAAAACACGTTACATACATTACCTATGCGTCAACCGGCATTCTACACAATGCCTAGGTATTCCATACATTACCTAGGCAAAGTGTATAATAGTTTGAACATTCAATATTATTTCACACATTGCCTGGACGACCCCGGCATTCTATACAATAGGTACCTAGGAAATGAATAGAATGCCTGCATTATACACATTGCCTATAACATACATAAGTGGATTGCGCCCAGCGTTGCCTTTTTTTTTTTTTTTTTGGCAATTCGGGACTTTGAATCTTTTTGATTGAAAAAAGCGGGATTATTTTGTCTAAAGCGGACATAGTAAAAAAAACGTATATAATCAGAAGTTTTTAAATATTTGTCTTTGTATTTCAGTTTTAAATTACGTTTACAAGACAATAGATAGCAGAAATAGCCACTGAAATTGTATTTTTAATGGCTATATTAGGCCTTTAGTCGCAAGCTGTCATAAAGCCTCAATTTTCATAGGTTGGTACAGATTGCGACCGACATGCGAATACGTTGCGTTGCGTATGCGTTGTTGCTTAAAAAAACCGACCAAGTGCGAGTCGGACTCGCACACGAAGGGTTCCGTACCATGAACATTAATTTTTATTATTTGTTGATATAGCGGCAATAGATATACACGGTTCTTGAGATCTTCATCTGCCTGCCTTTTCCAAACTATATTGGGGTCGGCTTTCAGTCACGCCGGATTCAGCCGAATACCAGTATTTTACGCAGAGCGGCTGTCTACCAGACCTCCACAACCCATTAACTGGGTAACACGGTACTTCATGGCAAGACTGGAGTCAGATGTACTGGCTTCTGACTATCCGTAACGACTGCCAAAGATCTACAAATGACAGCCGGGACCAACGGCTTAACGTGCGCACCGAGGCACGGAGGGAACTCGGTATGTTAAGATGGTCACCTATCCACAGACCAACCTTGGCAAGCGCTGCTTAACCTTGAAGATCGACCTGTGCGGCTGTTATTATCTAGTCACGAGCTCCTCCTCATTACGGTTCTTGAGATACCCTCCCGTAAATCCGGCCATTGTCGTACCTAAAGAGATAATGCCGAAAAAAAAAACCGGCCAAGTGCGAGGCGGACTCGCACACGAAAGGTTCCGTACCATACATATATTTACTTAATTTTTATTATTCAATCTGTGATTCAACTGTCTGTTCTTGAGATACAGCCCGCTGAGAGACAGACGGACGGTCGGAGGCTTAGTTATAGGGTGCCGTTGGTTACCCTTTGGGTACGAAAGCCTAAAAATGAGCAGAATTGGCACTCTGAACCTTGTGCAGAAGTGTTAAGGTTTGTAATTCTGTTAATACTCAAGTTGTATTAGGAGTAAGTACCCTCAAAATTACGAAGTTTATAAGCTAGTTACTAGTGGTTCTAGCGTGCTGAACACGATGTTCTGGGTTCGATTCCCATGTGATACAAATACTTAAGTGTATGTGGTGTTGGTCTGAGTGTATTTTTACATTTTTGAGTGTAAGTTTACAGGACTATTATAAAAAATGTATTCAGTACATTTTTGCCCTTTTCAAACTGTATTTTTGCATAAAGCATGCCTTTATACAGGGTTATTTGTAAAACACCAGCAACCTCTTAGGCAGTGAAAGTATACATGATTATAAGCGACTTTTACTTTGGGAAAACTCCGTAAGCTCGAGAAAAATATCAGCTGTTCCATACATTTTCATTGGCTAAATATTGATATTTTGTATGAAACAGCTGATATTTTTTTCGAGATTCCGGAGCTTTTTAGATTGAAATAAAATAAAATAAACAATTTTTACAAATTAAGGATTTTTATTTAAATTAAATACTATCTTATTTACAGGTTTGTAAGGTACTTTTCTGATCACTTCTTTGCCAAAATTATTGTAGTTCAAACTTTCATTTATATTAGTCAAAACATCTGCTTCAGTTGACGTAAAATCAACAATTTCACAAACGGTTTCAGATCTAGGTTCACTAACCTTAGCCGATTCTACCACTTTTTCACTAACTGCATTTTCAGTAACGGCAACACAGCTTTTCCTATCAAAGTTTCTTGATTTTTTAAGCTTGCAATGTTTCACAGGTTTAAAATCACCTTTTCTTTTACCATATTCAATACAGTTTTCATTACCCATGTACAGCGTTTTGCTATTTGCATCAGGTTGATCAATTCTGTTTTCTGGTAAAGGTGTTATCTGGGTATTTGTACAACTTTGGTTCACGGTAGGTTTCTGTAAATTTTTTAGCCTGGCAACAACGCTTTTTTGACGTAGTAGTAGCTTTGCCCTGGTATCGTTCAAGTTTTCAAGTTCAGGAGCGTAGGAAATGTGTAGAATGCCACCGTAGTAGTTTTTCGTATCCAACATTTTCTTAGCCATTCTAGCTGATTGTATATCTTCATATATCGCATGATAGGTCTCCGTGAACTGCTCCGATGGGTATTTTGTCACGTTGAGCTGTACTTTCCCAAACTTCGAGAACAGTGCTTTGGTTTCTTGGCGCAGGTTGAGGGACGGTACTCCAAATACCAACAGATGCCTGGATTCATTGTTAACGGTATAGACCTGCCAAAGAAACATTTTGTTAATTTCATACAGCAATTTCTACTAATAAAATACAATTATAATTAATGTGAAATTTTGTGAGGATGGTTGGGTGTTTATTACACTTTAATGCAAAAACAACGACTATGGTAGACACCAGATATGTAAAATAACATCAACAAAAATCATCATAAATATTTATTTATTTATTTAACAATTTATGTACACACATTTAATAAATATATGTGGGTCATTGCACATACATTTATTCTCATTCTTAATATTAAAAACCAAAATAAAAACACAAAGCTGTCCGGAATTGACTTCTTCAGGACAGCTTTACGTTTATCTATGATCCTTTACATTCTATAGTAATGAAAAACAGATCATAATTTTATGTTTTGGTATTGGGTATATAATAAACCATGTCAGAGGCCCTTGAGGCGGTTTAAAAACTCCGACACTAGGGTGTGTGGGGTCATTAGACCTTACTGCCCACACGTTAAGAAGAAGAAGAATCAGAATAACGCATTGGTGTATAATTTATTACCTACACCTATTTAGTTAGCAAAAGAAGACAAGCTATAGTCCCTGTCATGAGGAATAGTACTGGTTTGTTCCATGAGGCAGACACGTTCCAGTTAATACAAAACATTAGACAAGGATACAATATAACCCCACCAAGTGAAATGGTATCGGCCAGTGCAGTATGATACCATCCCATCACTTGCTGTGGGTGTTGTAAGAGGCGACTAAAGGACTCACCAGAGAATGGGCAGCAGCGTTCTCTGTAAAACGCGACGCCATACACTGCGATCGCCAACCCGCCTGCCAAGCGGCAATTATGGCAAACTGCTCTTTTGCAGAAGGCCTATGTCCAGCAGTGGAAGTCTTTTGGCTGTTATCATGATGAAGAGAAATTGTTTGTTAGTTTCTTATTAAACATAATATGTTACAGTAGTTGATTGAATTTGGGATTTTAGTATTTGTTGTTGCTTCTTAACTTAGTAGAAGTTCTTTGTTTACAAAACTTATAGCTTCTTGTGACAGGGACTATAGTGTTAATAATACTCAACAAATTGTTAATGTTCTTTACGTGTCGATGGTTAACTCCTTAGAATTAAGTCTCAGTAAGTGGCTACATTTATTTATTATTTATTTTTATGCACTAAAAAATACATAAACAAAACTTTAAACTAAAACACTACAATTGGCAACCTTATCGCATTCCGCGACCTTTTTTAAGGCAACCTGGAATAATAATGACAATAAAAGCCTGGGCACAAACTGGGGTTGCACTTGGAGCAAATAAAAAAAACTAATAGCGACATTACGGTAATGAAGAGTCTAGCTGACTAATTCTTTCACCACGGTGTTTAACTTAACCGACACTTATAGTTTACTAGTCGTGATAAACGGTTAGGCCAAAAAGGTAACAAAAACAAAATGCAAGTAATTTCTAATCTTACTTTGACTGCAGTAAGTTTCCTGCCCTGTCTGTAAGGCAAACGCGTCGAGCATAGATCCTGCTGCTCATGGTGAGGTAACAGTTTGAGCGCCGTGTTATCTTCAGCCATTATTTTCACAAATATAATTCTGCGAACAACACAAACAATCTACCGAAAGTCCGAAATGACAATGACCACGAACGAAATATCGAACGAAATGACAAAAGTAAACATTGAACCATAGACTAAATTAGGGATGAGCACCAAAAATTGTTAAATCGATGTATCGATTTTTATTCCATAAAACTATCGATATTAATAGCGATAAATCGATATTTTGATATATTATAAAGCAACTCTGGTTTGGTATTAAACGTTACTAGCTAGTGAGCTGCCCGCTGCAAGTTACGAGTTTTAATATTTTGGAAATATGTTTGTAATGTACGTTAGTATAATCATACGAAAATTGATGATAAATCGATATTTTTTACTCGATTGTTGTCAATTCATTTTAAAATTCCGAGTTAAATCAATATGATGTTTCTCACTTGTGCATCCCTAGACCAAATAGAAATAGAATGTCATAATGTTAGTAGTTGGTGACACATTTGACTAGTGCTGCCAACATCAATTTACCAAATTCCTCGAAATTCCAAGTCAAATAACCCACTTTGGGGAAAAAATCACCGATTCCCCACAAAATCTCTTCAATGTTTTTCCTTTTTCGCGCGAAATTCAAATATTTTTATGTTTTTTGCAATTTGCCGGTCAGTGTGAAGCTGTATGTGGACCAAATGCGATCCGCGACCGTAACGCGTATTTATCTAAAGAATTATAACCATTTTAATCATCAATATAGTCCTCTAAGTTCATGTAGTTCGAAAGAATGATTATTTCTGAAATATTCATTCTTTATTAATGGTTTCCATATTATGTTTGTTACGAACATTTTGGTCGATGGAACAAACCTAACACTGCCATCCAAATTTTAGTAGTTTCCAATGGAACAAAAATGTTAAGCTGAAAATTAAGACTTCTTATAAAAGTGTTCGGACTTGGCACGTACTACTATCGATATTCGAACTCCCTGCATTTTCGTCGCATAATGCCAATCCCCAAAAAAAAACAAATCAACTTGAGATTCCCCGTATTTTGGGGAATTTCCCACACGTTGGCCACGTAGCATTTGACACTAATTTCCTAATTTCTCAAACTTTTTTATGGTCTAGCTAGTCTATGGGTCAATCACTTTGTGGACGTATGGACAAACAACAAATCTCTGGCCAGTCGCCAGCGTCTAAGTTAGAAACATTGGTGACATCAATAAAATTAAAACTAGTACTAAACTTTGACGTGACCAATTTCCCTACCTGCCGGTAAGATCTGGAGGTCAATTCTACTAATAAATTTACAACGAAATCGCAACAGGACCGTAATTATACGACCGCTATTGAGCGTTTTTCTATTCTGCTAAAATAACAACGATATAAGTTTAGTTCTAGTTAAGTTGAAGTTAAAAACTCGATTCTACTAACACAACCGATCCCGAACGGAACGTAATCGCTATTCTACTAATGTTTTGACACAAGCGTCACTCGACAACAAAACGAAACTTGAACGGAACTAAGCGTCTCATCTGTCAAAATTAGTCGCTACGGAAAAGTTGGCTTTGTATAACTTTTTCTTGACTGTTCGCATTTATCCTTTAATTAAGATGATGTTCTACTGGTGGCTTCAGGACATGGCAGCTACTCCGGCACCTCTATGAAAACCTCAAATAGAGGTCTAAAAAGAACATAGCCAAAGCAAATGTAGACTTGATTTTTCTTGTATTTTATCATAATATTTCTTTATTTACTTATGTCTTCAAATATTTTTTTAGCTGGTTCAGTTTTACGAGACCACTAGAGAGGTACAAAAGAAGGCGTCAATAGATAAGGTGTGTATTAATATAATATTTCTGGAAAAGTAACATAGACCTTACAGAATATCTTGTGATTGTAATTTTTATTTTCATAGAAAGAAATCAATCGCACTGGTGGTGGAACATATAAAAGCATTCTTTCTGAACAAGATGCTCAGATTTTAGCCATGGCTGCTCCTCAAATTCAACCATTGCCTAATCGCTATGATGATGATGCAATATATTTTGGTTTGTGTAATATTAAAATGTATATCTTTATATTTTAACATCACAAAATAATTATAATCATGTTCTTGTTTAATTTATAGGTGATACAGAACTAGAAGGCACAGAGAGTTTTATAAAAGAACCAGTTTGTGAAGTTATATCTTCATCACCGGCCACAATCCAGACCATTGGTAAAGGTGAATGACCAAATTAGTATGGGCACTGGACCAAAAAAAAATTGCTGCCCCCAGGGTTGACTCTTTGTTGGTGGGTTAATACTGTTGGACTAACTATGTGTGCAAATGCGAATCAAATTCAAACCCACAATTACAAAGTAATTCGACGTTATATAATACTGCAACAATACACTTTCGCTTGCACCAATTTTTTTTTTTTGTATATTATTTCTGCTTGTTAAAATGTTGTTAGAAGGATTCACTAAATAAAAATAGATGAATAATGAATTAAAAAAACGACATAGTTATTTAATAATTGTTTATTTTCGAACAATTTATTTTAAATGTTATTCATGACTCACTATTCTGCACAGATGGTAATATAGAATGCGTATTATAAATCATTTTCATCTATTACAATACTGTCTAAAAACTGTGCTGGATGGTCAATATTTTCGTACCGCGCATATGCCAAAAACCATACTATAGACATTACATGAGCACATGTGCCCAAAGTACGTCTGCCACTCTTACACGAACAATAATAATGATTTAAAGCCTCCAACCCAAGGTGGTCTGAGTTTACAAGTATATATGTATGATAAATTCGGCTTCGGGTTGCCTAGATTGGACTTTACCTCTTAATAGCCAGAAGTTATTACCAGTTATATTATAATTATTTAAAAGATTATTCAAATCATCATTTTCTCTGTACACTTCTATTGTATATACGCCATTACGAGCGTGTTCACTATAATAACTCCTGGCTAGTTTTATTTGGTACGTTCCTAACGCAAACATAACAAGTTCTTCCTCAGACAACCTTGGAAATCCTCTTACATCAGGTAACTCGGCAGACATACTTTGAAACGGAATTCGCCGGCTATTAAGATTATAGTCAATGACATACTGTGCGAGACAGTTTTCCATATTGACCCTATTATTAATTCTCTCCATAAAACCAGAAGCATTAACATTATCAGTGATTGGGTCGTGGAAAGCATTTGTGATGGCCGCGGCATTCCTAAAATCGTCCTACATGTGAGGCAGAGCCCTGTTAAAATAATCTTGCCTGAAAATCTTAAAATCTCTCTTGAAGCGGCCATTTACTACTTCCACGACCCATCGACAAATCGTCACTAATCGAGACTTATTGGCGTCAGCCGTTGTTAATTGAGTTTCGCCCCTTGAAACAGATTTAGGCATATGGGCATCATAGCCACAAGACTCTACGTTTGGTACGGCATCTCGGAAACCTCTATCCAAAATGAGAACATCTCCTTCTTGGAAAAACCAATTAAAAACACTGTCCGCACCATCAATTAATTTATTTAAAATGCTTGCATCGGATGTAGTCGCTGAATAGGGACCTGCTACTTCAATTATATAGCCATCACAACAGACTATTAGGAATGGTTTTAGTAGATTTAAGAACTTGTGATGGCTATACGTCAATCTTTGGAAGAGGAAGTTGCTACTTTTTTGTATGTATACATAGGTATCTACCATCAAGTATAATTATACACTTGTTTTGTTCTTGGTTTCCGAACAGAGTTTGAGGTATAAAAAGGTTTCGCCTAAGCACTTGCTCCCTTGTGATGTGATCCCAACCCAAATGTAGAGGTGTAAATTCTTCTTTTATACAGTCTCTTGCGGTTTTCATTTCTCTTTCTAAAGTTGTTCGGCTTATGTGAAACATATCTGCCAGTCTTGTATTGGGTTCACCAGTTCTTAACTTAATCAAATATGCTGCTAAAGCGGTTTTGGGTCTTTTGCTCCTTCTAGACAAAGATGGCGTTTCTACAAACATTCTGTTGAACTGTTCGAAACTTCGACCAGTCAGAAAGTAAACTTCATTTGGATCCATGGTTTCTATATTTTCAAAATCCACCCTTCCCTCTTGCGGCATAGTTTTCAAAATCTGCATCATGTCCATGATGTGAGCTTCGTTAAAGTCATGACTTACATTTCTGGCTGACAATAAAATCTCAAAATCATTTAAAAGCAAATGTTCTTCACAAACGCGTGCAAAAGGTGGGGCGTAGTAGTTAAAATCTTTCAACAAACGGATTTTCATGTGCTTTGGTATTCGATGCCTTGTCTCGCCTGTACATCCGAATATAATGCAAGAGTTTGAAGTGTTCGGTGCCCGACTAATATGTGGTAAATGTATAATAGAATGTTGAATGTCTTGTTCGTCAACTACTGCTCCACGTTGATCACCAGCATGCGGTACCACAGCTAGATCTGGTTGTACCTCGGCTTGATCTGGTTCTATCACAGGTTGATCTGCTGGCTGCTCAGAAGCGCGTACTGGTGGTTCTTGTTCTCGTTCACTGGACGTACGACGTCTTGGTGGGTACGCCTCGCGTCGCCAGCAACGCTGACAGATAAACTCGGCGTTGTTAAATTGTATCTGAAAGAAATAGTTTCAGATACAATTACACATCACAAATACACATCTTTTTAACAAATGTTATTCAGTACATGAATATACCAATGAATGAATAGCGCCGCTACTGAAGTCCCTTTGACGCGGCGCTAGTGTCTATGTCATTACATTACATTGCATAAAAAAATGTAGTTCCATTTCCGCGGGCTTTCATTCGTGATATGCACTCTATGCATTGTTACATGGTTAAATAAGTCATTATTGCAATCATTTATGTAAGTACTCACATGATAAGGAAGAACTCGTTCAGTTATATTATTTGCAGCGATTGGATATTCTTCAAAAAGCTGCGTAGTTAGTGTTCTTCTTCTGATCGACCGCACTGATCTACCACACACTAGACACACTTGTCCAGCAGATGCACGAAACATCTTTAAAACTGTATCCAAATCACAGGGCTTAAAATCAGGTCCAGGTAACGTAATGCAAGGGTCAAACACGTAATCACAGGATATCCACAGAAAATATTCGCACAGTACACAACTATAAGCGAAGAGAGTTACAGAAGGACTGCACAGTTGCAATGCAAAGCGCATACATGTGTGAGCGAGAACGTAGCTCTATCGCCTTCTCGCTCACACTACTATTGAACAATGTTCAAAGAAAGCAAACTCGCGTGTAAGCTCATTATCTGCGATAAGAAAAGGTCACCTACCTGTGTAAAGAAGTAAAATATGCAACTTTTTCATAAAATCACATTTTAGGTTATATTTATGTTTCTGTGGGACAGATTTTTTCGGTTCCATAGAATAAAATGTTGCATTTGAACTCTTCTTTCAAATGAGCTATGTGGCAAATCTGGGGGCAGACTTTGACTTTTTTTACCAATTTTTGGTCCAATTTGGTCATTCTCCTTTAGTTTATTTTTTTATTATTTCCATAATTTATATTATGTATACTTTATGTGAATATTTTTTAGATCACCAAGATACAACTATGGCCTACATGAGTAAAGCAGACAATAGCAAACCGAGTACAATAACATCAATAAATATAGCTGGTAAACATTTTCATTATTGTAGTAGTTTATATGGTAAACTAATTTGGTATTTTGCTATAGTCATTTCTTTTACTTAATAGATGACCAGCCAGCTGCAATAGTCATCAAACCCCAAGAAAAAAACAAACCCCTAAGATCATCCTCTGCTGGTAATTATCTAATTATTGTTATTTGTGCCAATGGTATGAAATTTTCTTTAATATTAAACTAATACTATTTTTCAGGACAAATGAAACCTACACATAACACAATTAAACAGCAATATTTTCGCACTAAACTAAGAAATGCCAAATTAGAAGCCAAATACCTCATTAACAAAAACAAAATGGAAATGAATAAATACAAAATAGAAATGCAAATTTTAAAATTGAGACTACAGAAACTGAAATCTAAGCATTGAAATAAAAATAATTTTAAGTGGAAAAATGTGTATTTATTAAATTAGTCCTTACAATAAAGTTTTGATTTGACCCAAGTCCTATGGGTTGATCTGTGGAGTCCTCCTCTACATAGGGTAAAGCAAAATCCTCCTCTGACAGCTCATCAGATCGCGACAGGGCAATATTATGAAGCACTGCACATGCTACAATGACCGGTGGAATGTTTTTTATATTTAGGCCCATCCCGTTCTGTAGGCAAGGAAAGTGAGAGTGCAGTCCACAGCTCCCACAACTCTTGGAAATCCTGCTATTGCAAAGAACTCATTTGCCACAACTGGAAATTCTTCTGGTGTTGGCATATTTATGTAGGTTGGTTTTAAGCTGGCTATCTTGGCTGTTACTTTGTGCACTATTCGGTGCACCGTGGGTTGTTCAAATCGCCTATTACGCGTTGGTAGCTGCCTGTCGCATAGTACCGGAGAGCTATAAGAATTTGGTCCACTGGCTGTATGGCTCGGTTTCTTTTTGTTAGGGGTTTAATACTGCTACCAAATACAGAGTCCAAATATAACACAGTTTCTTTCGAGATGCGGAACCGTGAAACAAACTCCCTGTCGTTGTACTTTTCAAAAGCGTTCAACATTTCTTCATTTCTGCGGTTCACAGTTGACCTTTCGTGATCCGAAAGTGAAGACAAGGACGATAAAGACATTTTTATCACAATTTTATTTTGTTTCAATAGATTTAACTTCATTTGAGGGACCTCGACCACTCTCAGAAGTCTCAGATTTAGGGGCTGCTCAAATCAGTTTGAGTGATAGGCACGCGTTTGACCAACAATATTAATAATAATAAATAAATAATAATAATCGTTTATTTGTACATTTCAATTGAGCATCTAAAACACAATTACAGACAAAATGTTGTACATTGAGACACAAACAAAAGCGAACTACTGCCTCCTAAACTAGGCCAAGAGCCTGTGTTTTAGGAGCCAATGTTCCTCCAAAAACAGTTAAGCGCGGGCAGACAACATTGCAAGCAAATAGTTAACGTAATACTCAATACAATAGGTACCTACAATGTATCATTTGAACAATATTTGTTGAAGTATCATTACCAAATTAATAAGTAAAAACATATTATTATTAAATTAGATTTTTATATAAGATAAGGAATTAAATTATTATTGCAATTACAGATTTCATAAAAATTAAAATTCAAGGTTACATAATTAATAGATTCAATAAATAGTTTATAGATTCAATAATAAGAAAATAAAATATTTAAGAAACGATTGTAATAAGTTTTTCCGTTTCGTCATAAGTCAACTGCTGCAACCATTTAGAAAGTTTGATCTTAACTTCTCGTTTGGTAAGAGGATATATGGAGATGATTTTATTAATTTTATTGTAGAGTCGGGAGCTAGTTGCCAGATACTGACGGCTAGCAAACTTTGAACGGCATTGTACTGTGTCGCATACGGGAAGCCCTCTGCGTCTTTTTAGCCTGTCCATGTCTAGGTGCAGCATGGAGTGTTTCCGAAGCACAGCGCGGAGCACAAAGAGCTGTCTCACGGTCAAGACTTCAGCTTCTGAGTAAAGTACCTTAGTCAAGAAATCCCTGCGCTTAAAGAACATGACCTTCAAGATCGCCCTTTGCGCTCTTTCCACTTTAAGTATTGGGGATTTGTAGGTCCCACCCCAAACTGGCACACAGTACAATACAATTGACTGACAAAGGCTCTGATAAACGAGCATGGCTGTCTCACGATCTGCGGAGTGCCTAAGTTCTTTAAATATATAAATTAACCTTCTGATCCGAGTGCAAAGGGCTTCGATGTGCGGTTGCCAGCTTAGTTTGTTATCGATATTGACTCCTAGATATTTAATATCCGAAACCAGAGACAGAGATGGACACTTACAATTTGAGAAGTCACCTGAGCAAATATGGGCTTTGATTAGATCAGACCCCTGTGGTGGAGATATGGTGTTAGGCAAAAAAAATCTTATGACCCTGGTTTTTGCCACGTTCAAGGTTAATAAGATTTCAATCACTTCGTTTTGTGATGGAGTGGCTTCCATCACAAAACGAAGTGATTGTTCCGCTCTCTCCCTTGCTCCATCCCAGTCAGTATCATAAACCACTAACGCCGTGTCGTCAGCGTAGGTAAATATGTCACAGTTGGGAATGTGTGCTCGACACAGATCATTGATATAGAGCAAGAAGAGAGGAGGCCCAAGGATGCTACCCTGCGGAACACCAACTCGATTACGTTCGATTATAAGTGTCCCGCTTGCTCAATGCAATACGAGTCGACTGTTGATGCGAAAAGTGTTGCACGTTGTTAATTATTTATTTTGGTTATTTCTTACTGTTTGATTTGTGTTCTTGTGGTGTACGTGTTTGTTGTGTTACTTTTTGTTATTTTTATTGTTACTGGTAGTCTTTGTTACTTGTTTATAGTACCTATAATAGGTAAAAACAAACAAAAAATATTCTAGGAACGTAACACTTTTTAACGAGATTGCACCTGCGCGGTCGTCACTAAAACCTGACTTACGAGCGGTAAAGCATCGTGGTGCGAACTGAGAAAATGAAACAAATCATAAATAAAACATTATAATTTATTGATTACGAAACAATATAAAAACAGTTTATTCTTTCTTGCTATGGTCGCACGCTAACACGTATACTGGTGGCGCGGGCAGTAGAAATACTGGTGCATCTGTGAATAATTAAACCAGCCACGTATTAGTAGGTTTATAAACAGATTTTTAGTAGTGGACTGTAAAAACCGGGCAAGTGAAAGTTGGACTCTCACACGTAGGGTTCTGTACCATAAACTAGAAACAGAAAACCACGTTTCTTGTATGGGAGCCCCCTTTCATTTTTAATTATTTCTTGTTATTTCTTGTTGTACATTAGAAATACACACTCTGTGGAAAATTAAACGGTCCACCTATTACGGTTCTTGAGATACAGCCCGCTGACAGAAACGGACTAGTTAGTAGTAGGTTACCGTCTGAGTCCGGAACCCAGAGGATGCAAAGGGGGAAAATCTATACCTTGTTGCTTTTCCACCAATGCGCCACTAAGCGTTTCTCCTTTGCTGTGCGCATTTAAAAAAACTATAACGTGCACAGCAAAGGACTGGAACTCTCTGCCTGCATCTGTGTTCCGGTACGCTTACAACCCTAATCTCTTCAAAGTTAGAGTGAACAGGCTCCTTCTGGGTAAGCTCGCTACATCGTAGACTTTGTCTCTGTCATCTCTGACCTAGACTAGAGTCAAGATCAAACCCATCATAAAAAAAAAAAAAAAAAAATCGTTATTACTAAATCTGCGCAGACGAAGTCGCGGGCGATATGCTAGTTCATGCATATTCAACAAATCTCTCAATCTATCCAAAATTTCGCAGTTATTAGCAGTAAGAGAAGAAAGCCCTAAGATGACAGCGCTAAGGCACGAATAAGCCGGTGGTCCCGGCCGCCAAATGGCGGTTGTCAAATAAGCCATGTCAGAGGCCCTTGAGACGGTTTAGAAACTCTGACACTAGGGTGTGCGGGGTCGTTAGTCCTTACTGCCCACACGATAGAAGAAGAAGTGGTCCCGCCGAATGCCAATTAGGTTTTTTTTTCTGCTGAGTGCTGCCATAAAATAAAAATACTATTTCTACCATTTTAGAATGCGTCTTCTCTCACTCATGGACGACAGTATCTTTGGTTAATGAATGGTTTGGTTTTATACAGCCTTAATAATGATTAAGGCTGTATAAAAGCTATACGTACCACACATAGAATTGCATTGATTCTTCAAGTTGTCCAAGGACCCGTGGTGGCAGTTTTTACTGAAAAATTGCAGAATATCATTTTAGTGTTGGTCATTCAATACAAGAAAGAATTGAAAGCCTTATAGAAAGTCTGCCAAGCTAAATCACGTGTCGCCGTTGGTCCTGCGCCAGATCTTATCCATTCGTTCCGGGGTGCCGTCTTACAAAACTACGAGAGTAATGGAATAGAGAGTGCAACTGTGTTTGCACACATTTATTAAATGCATTATAATATGTCCTGCGCCGATGGCTAGTCTCCGTTAAGAGTTGCCGCCATGACTGGAATCGGTCAGGACTGTAATATTTTATTCTCTACAAGAATGTAACTCAGAACAACCGAGTGTGTGGGTCATCTATCGGCTCTGTCGCGTTTTAACGCACTTTAGGGAATTTGCACAGCTTTGACTGTGCAATCTAGTGTTGAATATTCGACACTTTAACTTTAAGAATACTAGACATTGACGCTTCTGTGCTAGGTGTAACCTATATCTCCTGCACACCCTGTTTAGATAAGTACGAAGTGAACTGTGCCATCTAATGTTGCAATTTCGAAACTTATAGATAAAATATTTTTGACAGTGACACTTCTGTTCTGCCACCTTCAGTTCCTGCACGTACCCTATTATCGTTATTTCTATTATTTCGTGTATAGGTTTACTAATTTAAAAAATAACATTAAAGAAACATTTCTTAATACAAATTAATTTACAACTTACCATTGATCACCCAAGTTATTCAAAGACCTTGACAGCGAGCATTGTCCAACATTATTCAAGTCGGCGAGCGAGCAGGCTTGCCTCAACCGCGCCACCAACTTATGAGGTAAACTCAAACTCTGGCAGCTACTCGAACAGTCACTACCTCCGTTCTTACCGCTCTCCTCCACACACTCAACATTAATCTTCGGAACGCAAACGTCACTTTGACATTGACAGCTGACATTGCCAGAGTTGCCAGCATGGGAATTTCCTACCGAAGTCGTATTTGTCGTGACGGTCGGTCTAGATTCTACGGAGCGGTGTATGTTCGGGTCTGAAGCGTATGTTTGGCCGAATTTTTCGGTGAAGTGAACGGTTTTCTTGTATTTGTTCATCATGGAGTGTTGGTACTGTCCTCTGCGGTTGGGCGATGGTGATGAGGTTCGGGATCGGTTAGGTGAAGTGAATGCGGATGAGGTTTGAGTCGGCCGCTTTGTTTTAGGATTCTTGAGCTCGTATTCCGTTGCTATTGCCTCGAAAACCTGTAATGATTGAGTGGTTTCAGTGGTTGTGTCTGTAAAATAAAACCTTATACGCAATTCTTACATCATCGCTTACCATCAGGTGAGATAGTGGTCAAACGCGTGCCAATCTATAGTTAAAAAAAAAAAAAATATTGCGCCTGTATTTCCTGAAGGGTGAGACAGAGTTGTACACAGCATGTATCTATAGTAGATACTTTCACCAATTCAGAGTCAAAGCGGCTGCTTATATGCAAATAGCTGATCTTAAAAACCCAGTAACTGAGTAACACGGTACCTACTTCTTGGCAAGACTGGTATCGAACCCAAGCCTTCACGCAGTAAAAGAAGAAGAGTCGCCGCCGCCTTGGAACGCCAAGGGTGTACTATAGCAGTAATGAAACTGTAAGCAGTACCTGTTCAGCGACTAGGTTCCTGGCATACGGTGAGTTCTTCGACGGCAAGGCTTCGCGGCACAAGGCGCAGCGCTCCAGCCGGGTCCAACATGCTGCAATAACAATATGATGTTCTAAAAAAATGTCTATTGAAATAACCCGACTGTTAAAACAGCTAACAAGTTAAAAAAAAACTAACTTCTTTTCTTATAAAATATTGCCCCTCACTAGGATTTTCTCTAGTAACTTGGGTGCGTTATCAAAAAGAACTAGATAGTTGTTCCGGGTCTGGCTGTTTGTGTATGTACAAACAGCCAGACCCGGAACAACTATCTGTAGGCCATACAAATATTTGTTCCGTGCGGGAATCGAACCCGCGACACGCAGCGCAGCAGCCCATCGCTCAACCACTGCGCCAACCGTGTCTTCGAGCTTTACGTTAACAATCAGTCTGGTGTAGCCGATATTTTAGTTAAATTGATTGCGGAAGAAGTAATTTGTTAATTTCCCATACCAAAGTAAAAAAACCAGTACTTGGGTCACGCAAAGTGTTAACTAGGCGTCTGGAGATATTTTTAAACACGTTATTGGCGAGAGCTTCAGCCCCAAAAGGCGACATCAGCTGTGCGATTCTGTAAACATGTCGAAGTGAAAGCTTAGGTGAAGTGATCACGAAGTGAGCTGTCAATCCAAGTAGTCGAGATGGAATGACAGCTCACTTTCTGATCACTTCACTCAAGCCTTCCTTCGACATGTTTACAGAAACGCACTGCAGAATCAACCGGTTGCTCACTTCATTTTCACTCCACCTGACGATACACATGTTGACAGAGTAGACCAGAGCCTAGCACGAATATTTTGATATATAGTAACGTTAACGCAGGTGCATTTTGAATGTGAAAAACTACAACCCCATAGCATTTTATTTTGATTTTATGGGACATTTTATTTTAATTTTTTTTTAATAAAAAATATGGATATAGGTACCTACCTAGTATCTAATTCAAATAAATATAATGTGAGTATTGTAGCTAGTCTGTCATCAAAAGCGGCAAATTTAAAAAGTTTACAGGTGCCAACACTGATATAGTACGCTATTAACTTGTTTGATACTTGAACAATTTTTGTAGATAGTAAACTTTGTGATAAATTAAAAAGTGCATTTCATTGTAAGTATTTATTAGTCACAATCAGAATCGGTTATACTTGTTTTCTAGCAGCGATTCGTCAGATAGGTACCTACTCTGTTTCAGGTTTAATTTTTTTACTGTTTTATGTGGCTATGAGTTGCTTAACTTACTCAAGGCGGCTGACAAAAGTTGTATGTTATTAAAAATGCAGAAAAACAGTTAGTTTCAGTTCAAACAGTAATCTCTTAAAGTGGCTATCAAAATTATGTGCCGCAGTAACATTCAACATCATGACTAAGAGACGGCTAAATATAAATCCGAAATCGTGATCACATCACAGTAAAATAAATAAAAATTTAGATAGTGAACAATCTAACAATCCGTTTGACAGATAAAAGTATTGCCATGATAAGAAATCAGCTAAATGGTCGTGGACACGACTCGTTTGACAGCTCAGCAGATAGGGACGTACGTTCGCAGTAGAGGTGCGAGCGCGCGCAGGACAGCGGCGCGCTGGCGGTGGCGGCGCACACGCAGCACGCGAGCGCGCGCACGGCGCCCGCCAGCGCGCGCCGCGCCCGCTCCCCGCGCGCGCCGCCGCCGCAGCTCCACAGCAGCTGCGGGCGCACACGAACCACTATGTATTTATTGTTTAACATAGATAAGGGAGCGTGCAAGTATTACCTAACGCAAGTTTTTGAGTTTTTTATATGTAACGCGTCGTAACATTTTTCTGTACCCGTCCTCCCCCCAGTAAAACGTTACGTAACCACCAAGTGACCATTTTTACCCAAAAGTCACACTAATGTAGCGTAAAGTACTGGAAAGTTGCTAAAATACTTTTGTAAATGTTACATAACACGTACTTAGTTCAAAATCGCAACGGATCGTAACGTTTTACAAGAATAACCCCTCCCGCCCCTCAAATGAGTTACGTAATACTTGAACGCTCCCTAAAACAAATACAGATGCGCCATGTTATGCCAGGAGGCATACAAATATTGTGAGCAAATCTAGGTGAGGATTACAAATTAAAATTTATTAAAAATCATGCATAATCATGGTAATAATTTAGAAATAAATTTAACAATTACGTATTATTTAATACTCCAATTATGTCAGACCTAAATGAGGAATGATTAAAATGTCAAAAAAAAAAAAAAAGAATTAAGTAAGAATAATAAAAATGTAAAAAAAACATGTCAATAGTACTCGTATAAATTAATTCGTCATTTAAGTATTCGTCAATAGTGTAGTAACATTTATTCATTAAGAACAATTTCAATTTTTGCTTAAATTGTGCAAGATTTAATTCTTTTATAGGGACCGTGCACGGTGTTGACTACGCCACCTAGTGTCGCATATTCGAAGTTTTAAGGGTCAGAATACTTGAAATTGACGCTTCTGTGTTGCCACCCGTTATTCCTGCATGCTCAGTTTAGTGGAACGCGCGCGAAGAAGACTGTGCCATCTAGTCAAGTATATAGTTCGCAATAGCTACATTGCGAACTATGTACTTGAAACATACTTGACAGTGACATTTCTGTGCTGCCATCTATAGTTTCTGCACACTCCCTATGGCGTCTGGAATTGTATGATAAATACAGGAAGCAGTTAAAAGGGGCAGACCATCAAACTCAAACTCAAATTCCCCCCGTCTTTTGCCACCGCGAACGACGGGAGGAATTTGAGTACGAGCCAGCCCGCGCCGCTAAGCCAAACTCGCCAAATAATGTCATGACCCAGCCAGTCTCTTGCTCTCCTCCCTAAAACGACACCGTTGAGTCGAGGTCCGTACCCCACAGGGGTGCCCTCAGCGAGCGGAGTTTTAGTTTTTAAGTTTTGTTTGATTCATTTGAGGCCCACAAAGGTATGTCCGGTTATGTAGTTGCAACCTTCACGGATATGTAACTGCGAGTGGTCCCCGACAAAAAATAAAAATAAAAAACAACGAGCTGCACTCCGAGAGTGCCGGCAGAAGTGAAACCCAATACGTGCTTCTCTCCCACCGTCTTACGAATTTTCGGTCAGGTCACGTGTCCTGACGCGAGCTTAAGGTGGATGCTCCAGGGTAGCCCGCGAAATTCAAATATTTTTATGTTTTTTGCAATTTGCCGGTCAGTGTGAAGCTGTATGTGGACCAAATGCGATCCGCGACCGTAACGCGTATTTATCTAAAGAATTATAACCATTTTAATCGTCTATATTGCCCTCTTTGTTCATGTAGTTCGAAATAATGATTATTTCTGAAATATTCATTCTTTCGAACTACATGAACAAAACATAAAAATATTTGAATTTCGCGGGCTACCCTGGAGCATTCACCTTAACATTTTTTACCTATCACAAAAAAAAGTGCACAACGCCGCTGAAGAAGCTTTCACTTTAAAAACACAAGTTTGTCAGTTACCTACCTCAGGGTCATCTTTCGGGTCCACGCCGCAGTTCCACACAAGCAAGGACACTCCCCCCCCGGCGCCGTCCCCTCTGATGAGACCGGCCACTTGTCCCACCTGGAACATTTATATCTATGCATTTCACAGAAGGCTTGAAGAAGGCGAGGAAGCGAGTATCGACCATTTACTCGCTGAGGAAAGGAACAAAAGATATAAGTAGATCTTGTGTGAGTAAAAGAGACGCATACATTCATAGTCGATAGCTGGCTGTCCACACTGCCGGCGAGCGGCTCTTACCTCTAGGTGATCGCAGCGACTAGAGCTATCAAAGATTGTACAGTTCCCGTCACGCAAGCTTGCCTCCGCAAAGTACGCCGCAATCGGCTGCGCAGGACGTCTATTTGACAACAAACATACAACCGCGCATGCGCGGGTAGCTCGCGCATGCGTGGATTAGCACAAAC
The DNA here is from genome assembly GCA_950371165.1 of Lacanobia oleracea. NCBI lineage: Eukaryota > Metazoa > Arthropoda > Insecta > Lepidoptera > Noctuidae > Lacanobia > Lacanobia oleracea. Next base: position 9,561 of record CATNUG010000002.1, on the reverse strand, counting down.
GCGCGGGTGTAATGGCATCTCACTCGCTCGTATACGTTCGATGCATAAGCGTCTCCCGCTTGCTCAATGCAATACGACTGTGGATGCGAAAAGTGTTACACGTTGTTATTGTTTTTAATGATTTATTTTGGTTATTTCTTACAGTTTGATTTGTGTTCTTGTGGTGTATGTGTTTGTTGTATTACTTTTTGATATTTTATTGTTACTGGTAGTCTTTGTTACTTGTTTATAGTATAATACGTATAAACAAAAAAATATTTTAGGAACGTAACACTTTTTTACGCGATTGTACCTGCGCGGACTTCACTCTAACCTAACTTCCGAGGGGCAAGCCACGCTGACGCGTACTGTACTCGCAGCTCCGCGACACTCGCTCGGCGATGCTTGCTTGGCGGTCGAAACTTACTAAACAGCAGTAATTTCTACCTATAGTGAGGGCCGGAGCGAGTATTGCGAGTAAAAGCCCGTCGCACAAAAGCACTCGCTGAAAGCCGAGCGTCAAAACTATCGAAACTTTTCACTCGCTACTCGCTGATCGCCAACTGTTTCGAGTTCGAAGCTTTTATTCGCTATTCTCTGATCGCCCGCCGTGAGACAAGTGCCTTTATCATACTTCTGTGTGATACAATAACGGCATTCGGAACAAATGTTGTAATATTATGTTGATATAGGCGCGTTCAAATAATGCATAGATTAATAAGGAATGGGCCAATCGCGCCTGTCAAGCGAAGCCCGCGCGTCTGCAGCGACGTAGTGTTGTACATTTTATTTTTTGCTTTTTAATGACCGAGATGAAAATGCGTTTCAGAATTTGTATAAAAAAAAATGTTTTCTTCGCTGTTAAGACATCTTGTCCGCGAACAAGACACTAATTTCTCATAACACAACACTACGCCGCTCTATCTGCCGTTGGCTTCGTGATCGGGTCTGCCCCGCCGCTCCTTGCCCGCTGACTATGTCCGCGGTCTTAGACAAATCGTTACTGGTAACCAGAAGCCAAGAATTTGATACAAGGCTGTAAAGTCTTTTCAAGAGCTGTGGGGTTATCCATTCAGCCAGACAGCTGCACGCCGTGAGACTGGGAGCCGACCAGACACAGCTGTAAAAGTCTTCGCAGATGATGATGGAGGATACTTACAGGGAGTCCCAGCAGGTCTTTCCCGTCTGCCTGCAGGATGCAGTCTCCTGGCTTCAAGCCTGCATGGTCTGCTCTGCCGCTGGGAGTCACCTCACGGACCTGGGAAATAATTGTTTTTTTTTTTTCTGATGTTATTTCTTTACAGTGTATCTTTACTGAGGAGCTCGTGGCTAGATAATAACAGCCGCACTGGTCGATCTTCAAGGTTAAGCAACGTTTGCCAAGGTTGGTCTGTGGATGGGTGACCATCTTAACATAACGAGTTTGCTCCGTGCCTCGGAAAGCACGTTAAGCCGTATGGTCCCGGCTGTCATTTGTAGATCTTTAGCAGTCGTAACGGATTGTCAGAAGCCAGTAAATCTGACTCCAGTCTTGCCAAGATGTACCGTGGTACCCAGTTAATGGGTTGTGGAGGTCTGGTAGGCAGCTGCTCCACGTAAAACACTGGTATTCAGCTGAATCCGGTTTGACTGGAAGCCGACCCCAATGTAGTTGGGAAAAGGCTAGGCAGATGATGATCAGGACATTTGGCCAGCAGTGGCCGTCTTTCAGTTGATATGATGATGATGATTCTATGTAAAGTCTGTGTTTTAATCCCGGAGATTTAAATGACAAGTTCAAATGTCATAACTGACTTAAATGTTATTGTAATCTATGTCAGTTTGACATCTGCACTTGTCAATTTAGTCTCCGGGATTAAAAAACAGACAACAGTAATATATATTCTTACCCAAGGATACGGATCCCACAGTGTCCTCGTCAGTCTGAAGCCCAGGCCTTCTCCTTCATCCTCTGGCAGATTTAACTGAAATAATATAATAGACCAACTCAATCAATATAATTATTTATTACCCCCAACAAACGGAATGAGCGCGAAGTGAAAATTGCACTGCAGGAGCAGACTTGCCAAATTACACTGTCAAATTTATTTTTATAATTTATTATTTTTTGCGTTATTGCGTAATTTTTTACTTTGTAGGGTTTTGTTTTTGGAAGTCGGTTTTATTTTTTTGTTAAAAGTTTTTTATTTTTCACTTTTTAGTGGTACGCAGGTAGGTACCACTAAAAAGTGAAACCACAAACACAGAGTGCCGGCGTGATGTTATGTTTTGAACTGGTGTAAACAATCAACAGAAATACGATTTCAGAAATCCCGATCCTTTTGATATCATTTATTGAAGAGTTCCGATCCGTTCCGTTTTAAAAATATTAATATTATGACAGTCCCTTGCCAATTCATATATGAAAATATTAGATATGTATGTACGGAATAATCGTCATCTTTTTAGTAAGGTTATTGATAGACATAATAATACTAGAAATAAACACACATCTTTCATGGGGTACTGTGTTAAATGTTACAATAAAATACCTTGTGACATATTAGAACTAAATGAAAGAAAATTTAAAAGCTACATTAAAGGCACACTTTGTAAACAAGCATATTACAAGTTAGAAGATTACATTCAGGATAAGAATGCTTGGAAACATGCTGGTCCTGCTCCATAGGACAATCAATGTTGAAGACAAGATCAAACTGGTTGGTTTATGTATTTACTTTTGTACCGACTGTTTTATTTTTGGGTTTTTATTTTTCTGTTCACTCACACTCTGCTAATTAATGGTTCTAATATTTGTAAATATGTGAGTACCATGTGCTTATTTAAAAAAAAAAAATAAGTCTACCTGTGCATACTCTAGGTTCATGGTCCTCACATATATTAACAGAAGTTTTGTATACCACAGCACATGTAAAACATTGATTTGAAAAGAGTAACTATGGAGTTTCTTGTCCGTTCTTCTCCATAAGAATCTACCCTTCCGAATGGACAGTAGAGTCACTATGTTATTTTAAATGTAATGATGACGTTCAAAGTGCCGTTTAATGGCCTAATTGAAATAAACGTTTTTGACTTTGACTTTGCCTATCTCCGAAGTTCTTAATAAAATCTTTACCAAATTTAAATGGGACTAGTCCAAGAAAATACTATTCCAAACAAAAAAAGAATCATCCAAATCGGTTAACAATTGGTGAAAATATCGCTGAACAAACATTTTTCATGGGATACCATCATCAGATCCTGACTTATACCTTCCATCATCAGCTCAGCAACATGAGATGATGATTACCAGGCACAAATATCTGAATTGCGTTAGAAAGTTTATGAAAAACATTGCATGTGTATGTGCTTATAAAATTTGAGGGTTTCCCTCGATTTTCATGGGATCCCATCATCAGATTCTAACTTGGTGACAATGGGAACACCTCAGGAGTATAGGCTTTCGAATAAAAAAAAATTGAAATCGGTCCAGAATTGGCGGAGAAATCGCTGAACATAGGTACCTACATAAAAAAAATACACAACCGAACATAGAACCTCCTCCTTTTTGAAGAAGTCGGCTAAAAATAACGTTTATTTCGGAAGTCGGTGTTTTTGGTAATTTCGTTTTTGAACACCGACTTCCGAAATTGAAGTCGGTTTCTGTGGTCGGGTTATTGAAAATATTCATAAATTGGACGTAAGTACTTTTATAGAAGTGTCAATCGATTTTGAACCCTGTGTTTGCCTTTACCTTGCAGAACGAGTAGGTACTTATACACCATGCACTGACTGACAAGTTAATCTATTCGTCAGTAGATACCATCCCATGAACGTTTGAAAGGCATACTAGGTCAAGGCGACCGTAGCTTAAAAGTGGCACTGCAATTGGTTCAAAATTGATTGTAACTTCATATATCTTCACTTGGCATTGATGTCTTGAATTTTCGGTTTCCGTATATTCAAGATTCGGAGTGCTTTCCTAACATTCAAAATGTTAAACTAGTTATGTTAAATGTTAAAAATCAAGTCGTTTACGCTAGACTCTCGGAATCCCGAAAAAAATCAGGATTAATTATAGTTCTTTATTTTCAGATTACAGGAAAGCTATAAGACGTCTATGTATTAATAACATGTTACAAAAAAACAAAACATTACTTTAATTTCGGGAGTCGGTGTTTTTGGTTACTTTTCCGTTTTTGACACCTACTTCCGAACTTAGCTTCCGAAATTAAAGTTCTTTTCTTTCTTCCAAGGTTGTTGTACCTTGTAGTGTTTTGTTTTTGGAAGTCGGTTGTATTTTTTGTAAAAAAGTTCTTTATTTTTCACTTTTTAGTGGTACCTGCGAACCCATTAACAGCGTACTGACGCAATGTTATGTTAAGAACTCGTGTAAACACTAAAAATACATGCAATTTCAGCAATCCCGATCCATTTGCTATCATATATTGAAGAGTTCCGTCCGTTGCCTACCTTGTTCTTCGTCAGATCTTCACCAAATTGAAAATACTCTTCTAAACAAAAAAAGAATCATCCAAATCGGCTGAAAATTGGCGATAATATCGCTGAACAAACATATTACATGGGATCTCATCATCAGATCCTAATTTATACCTTCCATCATCAGCTCAGCAACATGAGATGATGATTACCAGTCATGGGTTGAGGACGGTTGACCATTCATAAATTATATGTTTTAGTAAATAGGAAGGAAGTACTCTACAGTGCCAAAAACTCGCTTTAGATCCGGTTAGTTGGCATTGACATTAACTTGAGCACCAGTTACCTTCACTGCACCGCGGCGGCTTCCGACCTCGAACGAAACGCTTTTGTAAGTAAATTTTAATATAAACATATCCAACGATACGATTCTCGTTTTTCGTTCATATTCATCGGAAATGGATATAATTAGTTGTTTCAATCCTTTAGTTGAATGACTGAATCGTTTTTTAAAGAAAACATTCAACAGCTGTTTTATGTCTGTTTGGTTTGGTCGCCATTTTGGATTTCATGATTGAGGTCAATTGCATACAGGTAGGTAGATAGTCTGTTATGAGATATCAACCAACTTATAGGTAGGTAAGTATGCGATATTTATTAAAAAGTAAGCAAAACATTGTCCACATTTTTCGTTCCTGAGACGTTTCTTTTTATAATATCTAACTTAGTAGGTGTCTTTTCGAAATTGTTCGATTGAGTTAAGTTATGGCGGCCCCTGGAACGCAAATCGCGTTTAATTTAGTCAGTAAATTTCTGACATTCCCTACTTGAAGTTTTTTTTTACTTTTTCTTAAAAAAAACGAACAAGTGCGAGCTGGACTCGCACATGAAGGGTTCCGTACCATAAACCTTTATTTTTTGTTATAGCGGCAATAGAAATACACAATCTGTGACAATTTCAACTGTCTACCTATTACGGTTCTTGAGATACAGCCCGTTGACAGGCGGACGGACGGAAGAATAGAGGAGACTTTGTATTAGGTATTGGTAACCTGGTCCATTGGTAACCTTTCGGGTACGGAACCCTAAGTACCTACTAACAAACTATTACACCATTGTAGGTACACTTAGTTCGCAATAAACGTTTTGACTTTGACTTTGACCCTAAAAACGTTGCCCACACCATAAATATTTCATCTGTATCGTAAGTGCTTTCACAAACAGGTTAACTCACATACACAAACAGCCAGACCCGGAACAACTATCTGTGGCCATACAAATATTTGTTACGTGCGGGAATCGAACCCGCGACACGCAGCGCAGCAGTCTTTTGCTCAACCACTGCGCCAACCGTGCCGTTTCTTTCGAACTGCGCAACCCTGGAGTAGAGGCTACCTGGCGATCAGCGTGATTTTTAACCGACTTCTTCAAAAAAGAGGAGGTTCTATGTTCGGTTGTATGTATCTTCTTTTTTTTGTATGTTCACCGATTTCTCCGCCAATTCTGGACCGATTTCAAAATTTCTTTTTTATTCGAAAGCCTATACTCCTGAGGTGGTCCCATTGTCACCAAGTCAGAATCTGATGATGGGATATATCCCATGAAAATCTGTTTTTCATAAACTTTCTGACGCAATTCAGATATTTGTGCCTGGTAATCATCATCTCATGTTGCTGAGCTGATGATGGAAGGTATAAGTGAGGATCTGATGATGGGATCCCATGAAAAATTATTGTTCAGCGATATTTTCGCCAATTGTTAACCGATTTGGATGATTCTTTTTTTGTATTTTCTCGGACTAGTCCCATTTAAATTTGGTGAAGATCTGATGAAGAACTTCGGAGGTAGGCAACGGAACTCGTCTTGGGAGTTCTGTAATCGCATGTCTGTTGATTGTTTACACCAGTTCGTACCATAATAACACACCGGCACGCTGTGCTTGTGGTTTCACTTTTTAGTGGTACCACTAAAAAGTGAAAAATAAAAAAAAATCTTCACAAAAAATAAAACCGACTTCCAAAAACAAAGTACCTATACAAAGTAAAAAATAACTTTAATTTCGGAAGTCGGTGTTCAAAAAAGAAATAAACAAAAGCACCGACTTCCGAAATTAAAGTTATTTTTTACTTTGTAGTGTTTTGACGACCTAAATATGAGTATTTAATAGAAATTCTCTATCTGTTCCGAGCCGGGGTACTAAAATTAGCGAGCTTACTTCACTCGCCCTCGATTTCGAGTTGGCTTAATTTTCCTATTCCGCATAATCCGCGGTTCTGTGCAAATAGTCAAAAACCTACGAGTTAAATATTCGCGCTCGCTTCGCTCGCTGTTTGTGCCGATTGCTTAGATTTTTGTTTTTAAAACACCGTTAACTAATTATGAAAGTGTCTGACACGTTGTGACAATGAAATTATCTCTTACACAGACATATATTTGCCCCCTCCTTGAGCGAAATCCTAGATCCGCGTCTGAGTTACATTAAGGCCCGTATTACAGAACTACAATCAATACTCAAGCATTACTTAAAACTAGTCTCAGTTGGAGTTTTAATTTTAGAACTTGACTTGAGCAGAGAAACTACAATCAATAATCACCTGAGCAATGTCACTTTCAAATGTCATTTTTTACGTATTATAGAACAGTGCTTGAGTCTTAACTGAGCTTTACTCAATGTGTGCTTATTTTAAAATTACAATCAGCTCAGAATCACTGCTTGAGGCGAGATTTGATCTTTGTTTTCGCAAGTGTAGTCGAGACCACGCTTGAGCATAGATATTCATGAAAATTGTTGTGAATTTGGAGTAAATCGAGTACCTACCTAATCAAAATGGATATATTTGCATAAGTAGATTATTATAATAATTTATTTTTTTATTTTCTATAACATTTAAAATGATTTTAATATTTGTAGTACTCAATAAATTTCTTTCCAAAAGCGTAAAATTCTTTTTTGTTAAGATATTTCCTAACCCAAATATGAACCACACGGAACCACAATAATTATTGTAAACAATATTTTATTGTATTTCTGAAGAGCTTGACTCTTGAGTAATTTGACAATGAAGATGAAGTTTCACAGTTTTTTTTTTTTATTTAGTCAAGCCTTTATTTTCATTTATATCTTTTTTGAGTTTCATAAGAATGGGGGTGCAACACATTCAATTTTTTTTTGCAGTATTTGGCAGCATTTTATTTCATAATATCCACTAGGAATCAATTAAAACAGCCACTGAACTTCACTCGAAATAATCCCGCCAAAAAAACTCAGTTTCACAGTTTAGCTGTCCACAGAACATGTACCTATGATGTACCTACTCTGAAGGGTTAAGGGTGGCTGTCAGTGTCAATAACGTCGTGTCGTCCACCTCGTCATCCGGTTTTGATCCAGTTTAATCGTACGAAAAAAAAGAATTGCAATAGAAAACAAACTATTGTTCAAGGTTACCATAATAATTGCTTACTCACGTAATCAGAGATCAAAATCTCTACTCAAGCATAGTTTCGTTTGATTTGAGTTTGAGGATAGTTCTAAAATAAATTGAATGCTTGAGGCTAGATTCTTTGCTCAAGCACTAATCGGTTGAACGCAGTTTAAGTAGTACTTGAGTAACGTTCTGTAATACGGGCCTTATTAGACTATTACATATATACTTAATGCTTATTTCATTATTGATGGAACAAAAACTTTTGGTTTTGTTCCACCCTCCCAGCCTAGGGCCCGGCTCTTGCTGAATACTGTTAGATACTTACGACCTATACATTAAAGTTGATAAATTATCCAGAATGCAATAATTTTGAAGCACGTTTCGCTCCGGTATGCATTGTCCACTCTCAAGTGCTTGTACTTTGGTGCATTAATCAGAAAGTTTCTTTTATTTACGTATAAAAAATCAAATCTAATGAGATGGAGGGAACAAATTTTCAATTTAGCTTCTTGAATTTTAAAATCTCTTTTTTCCTTACTTTTCCTGTATGAGGCTAAAAGTTACTTCTATTTAGATATTTAAGGCAGAAAATCAAACTATCCGATAAAATTTACAAAAAAATTTTCGTCCTCACTTCTCTCGCTTTTACATTATACCTACACTATAAATTTTTGAGTTTTCCTGAATTCCATTTTTGATCGTACACACCGCAACGATTTTTCTGGACGTGTAAAAGTGTTATGTTTAACTTATTTACAAAACAAATATCATTGGGCGTCGCAACTCAGGTTGAGAGCCAGGCCCCCCCTAGTAAAAATCCCTAGATTCACCAATGCACTTTTGAATTGCCGAGTTCTGTCAATCGAATAGATGCAGCTAGTTCTGCCGCGCTAGGGACAAGAGCAGCAAGAATTATGTTCCTCAAAAAAAAATTACGAACTTTTTAGTCGTTTCAGCGGTCGGATTTTTTGACATAGCAATGTTTTTATTTCATACATTATAGTGAGTTACATTTTTGGAATCATCTCCTCGAGCCCACCCCACCCCACCCGATACCCCACTCGATAATTTTGATTTTTTTTTTTTTTTTTTAAGGTATAATATGGCACCAAAATTCGGCCATTTTAATTTTTATATAACCAGTGTCACTCTCCCAATCAAGACGAATCTAACGACACCGCTCAAGCTAAGTTCCATCACCAAGATTTTTTTTTATTTTTCACTTTTTAGTGGTACCACTAAAAAGTGAAAAATAAAAAAAATCTTCACAAAAAATAAAACCGACTTCCAAAAACAAAGTACCTATACAAAGTAAAAAATAACTTTAATTTCGGAAGTCGGTGTTCAAAAAAGAAATAAACAAAAGCACCAGAAAAATCGTTGCGGTGTGTACGATCAAAAATGGAATTCAGGAAAACTCAAAAATTTATAGTGTAGGTATAATGTAAAAGCGAGAGAAGTGAGGACGAAAATTTTTTTGTAAATTTTATCGGATAGTTTGATTTTCTGCCTTAAATATCTAAATAGAAGTAACTTTTAGCCTCATACAGGAAAAGTAAGGAAAAAAGAGATTTTAAAATTCAAGAAGCTAAATTGAAAATTTGTTCCCTCCATCTCATTAGATTTGATTTTTTATACGTAAATAAAAGAAACTTTCTGATTAATGCACCAAAGTACAAGCACTTGAGAGTGGACAATGCATACCGGAGCGAAACGTGCTTCAAAATTATTGCATTCT